>CM060904.1:924785595-925985595 GCA_030737815.1 Allium fistulosum | reverse complement strand
CCACATGAGTAAGTATCAGGGCTCCATACCATAATACCACCCCTTTCCAGAAGGAAATGACATACCCTAAAGGGCGCAACCCTCATAACCTTGCCGCAACATTCCTGTTTTGACCATTTCCGGGTTGTGAGGCCTTGACGAAGTCTCGTCCACAAAGCTACGCTTTTTCAAAAATCCACGCTTTGGGTCAACAGAGGATCAAAGAAATGATCACAAAGATATAAGATCAAACAAATGATCATATCACAAATGATCAAACACTGATCATCACATAGCAACACTCAGCATGTCACATTACCAAATTGGGATATATCGCTGATAAATTTCAACTACATAACCTCTGAGCTCATACGTTTCAGAGAAGGGTGTTAAGCTAAGAGAATAAATTCTCCGCCACCAACAGAAATGTATTTGAAAGAAATCGGCTTTATATCTCAATGTGTAATGTCAGACATGTAACCATACAAGTCTGTTCCGGGATCGAACAGAACCGAAGGCACTTCTTACGAAGCCCTTGCACATCCGGATAATTTCCAATCACGTCCGGACTTCCCGTCACAAAAAGAGTGATATAAATCTCTATACCGGAGCAACTCGGTGCAGAGACATTCGACAGGTTGTCCTTTCATTTTCGAAAAATATCCGGTCTTCAACACCGGTCTTCAAATGCCATCCATATACGACGTATCACTATTCGGAATGGGTTATGTGACACAAAGGTCCTCTCCCGGCTAAACCGAATAATGAGCGTGATATTTAAAAATATATGGATATTGGGATTTCAATTAAATCACAACTTAAACCCAAACTCTTTCTTCAAATGGTTTAACAAATTACCATTTTCAAATCTTTAAACAAAAAGATTCAATTTAAACAACCTTCAATGGTTTAAACAATTTCCACATTTTAATCTTTTAAATAAAAGATTCCTTCACAGATTTTCTAAATCAATTTCCATTTCAGTTTAACTCGTTAAATCTTTAAATCAAAGATTCAACTCATATCTTTCAAAAACAATTTCATTTCAAGTGGTTTAAACAAATCATCATTTTAAATCTGTTAAAAATAAACAGATTTAATTCATAGCTTTCAAAAACAATTCATTCATAACTTAGATATACCATTTTTCAATTCAATCTTGAAATTCCCTTAATTAAACTGGAATTTCTTTTCTGATCTGAAAGCTTTTATCTTTTCAAAACAAATAGTTTCATTTCAGAAAATCTGATTCATTCATACGAGTTAAAATCCTTGGGTTAAAGCCAAATTCTCAAAATTATACTTTTAAATGGTTTAGATGCATATAAGCATGTTTATTTTATCTTTAATCCCTAGTTTCAAATCATAGGATTCGGTTTCAAACTTGAATTCAAATTTAAATCAAATTATTTAAATTTCCAAAACTCGATTAAGTTATTCAAAATAACTTTTATCTTTGAAATTCCATTTCGAAAGATTTTCACTTTAAACCCAAATTTCCAATTTCAAAATCAATTGAAATTAAAAATTTCAATTTCAAAAACATCAAATTTAAATTATTTGTGACTTAACTGATTTCCACGTGAAATCCATATTGATGTGTGTAAAAGTGTGGTCCAGGGGTTTAACACAATAGTGCAACACAATGAATCATCACAGATCAAAATACATGATATAGTTGATAAGCGATATAAACTATAACGCTTATCGTTCATTCACAGATCACAGATATATAAATATCACAGATAATAAATTACATCACAGATAATTTATCACAGATCACAACATAAATCAGGGTGTATCACAAAGCATCATATATCAGGGATATCAAACAATCAAGTCATCCAATAAAATCCAAATATTCATAAGCAAGATCAGTTAATTATCTGATTTATTCAAATTAGATTAATTACTTATGAATTTCCAATCCTGGTTAATCAACATCGATAAATTACAAATTATTTTGATTAATTATTCTTTAATCATTTATTAATTAACCATTAATAATAAATTAATTAACTTTTAATTAAAATTCATCAACCTTTAATTTTTAAATAATTAACTTTTAATTATTTAATTCACCATTTAATTAATTATCTTTAATTAATAATTTAACCCATGATAAATCAATTACCGTAAATAATAATTTCCCCTAGTTAATTAAGATGAGTGATTATCCGTAATCTTAAATCAACGTTAATCACTTGATTTATCCACCTTTAATCATTAATTAATTATTCAAATAAAATCTTGGTTAATGACCTTTATCAATTTTTTTTATTCTTTTTTTAAATTTCTTTAATTATTTTTCCAAAGAAATTTCTTATATTTAATTTTAAAATCTGATTTAAAATTAGTTCCAACTTTTACTTTTAAATTCAACTTGTTTAAATTTCATTTTCAAATTACAGATCCATTTAAATTACAAATTTCTCCACTACATTTAATTATTTTTAAATGATTGAAACAAATTGAATTTAACACTTAATTTATTTACAAACTACATTTTAATTCAAACTAGGACCTCCATTCGCATTTCAGATTTAAACTCAGTTTTAAAAACTTGATTTTAAAATTTGAATTTAATTTTAAATTTCAAAACAGAAACATGGTTCAGGTTGAAGAGCCTGTAATACATTTATTTTCGAGCCGAGCCCCCTCGAAATTACTTCGAGTCTCCCCGTTCGCTACTTCGGGTAAAGCACTCGAACTACTCGAGTAATCTCGAGTAAAATCTGAAGTACTCAGGCAACAACTTCAGATCCACCAACGTTTATCACTTGCGTACGAACCCAGTAACTAATCGAGCCCATCACCCAGTTTTCACGAGATCGCTTCGAGACGAACTCTTTCTTCCCAACTCTATGAACTGATACCAGTTCAATCATTGTGCACGTGCACATGTCGTTTCCACCGCCGCTACCTCTGGTGATCCTTTAGCCTCATCGACGATCCACCACCAGAATGATTCCGACCCACGAAACTGTGCCACGAAGCCCCAAATGAAATCGAGTACTCTCGAACTCCACTGGTAAAACAACTACGGTCAAAACATCCTCGTCCAAACGACCCCGACCATCAGACGATGAGAAAATTCATGCGCACCTCGATGAACTCCCCTGCCACCATATCCCAACGTTTCGTTACACTCGATCAATCCATGGTTTCGAACGAGACGAAACATCATAGCACTCAAAAACTAGGTCACCAGATTTTAAACACTTCTCGCCGCCACCACGTTGACCTGCCGACTAGTCCACTATTTTTCCCCAGTTCCCCCATCGCTCCTCTACCTCTCGACCAAACCACGACGTCTCCGGTCAACTACAACGACCACGGCAACCCAATATGTTCAAAACAGTGAAGTAAAAACTGCTCTTCACTCCCTTGCTTAAAAATTCTAAATCTTGCTTTAAAAATCATGGTTTAGTATGTATTTTTACTTGATACATCTGGATTCTTAAAACAAGAAGTTCGATTTTTAAACTTATTGAAGTTAAGCTTTGTTCTTTGGTTTCCAGGGACACATACCTGTTAGTTTAACTTATATAAATTTTTAATATTCAGATTTCAACTAAACAATCAGTTTTTTGTTTACATCTTAAGTTCTAACAAAGGTTAGATCATGAAATGGAGATTTGTTTCTATCTACTTAAAGCAACAGGTAACAGAGTGTAAATAAACGAACATGCCCAGACTTGCACAATCATACACATACAAGAATATGTATCATCTCAGAGAAAAAAAAACATGCTTTATCTAAACTTAGGTTATGTTTTAAAATATATGTTACTCACCAGCTTTATGAAAAAGAACAGAGCACCCATGTTGAAACAGTTTGAACTTGAAAAACTGGAAAATGTTTTCCACTTTGATCTTCTTGCCTTGCTGTTGTATGATGTTTAATTGTATTTGATGATGTAGAATGAAGTCTTGTTCAAGTTTATAAATGGAAGTTTTTATTCTTAGTCTTGCTTAGTTCGAACTGAAATGGGAATAGCTTCCAGGTTGAAGTTTAAAACAATTTACAGGGTTAATATTTTTTCCATTGTCAGAGATTTTTATAAAATGTGGAGGCTGAAAGAAGTTTTATGCAATTCGTATAGATTATGTTTGCTGCTAGGATATGCACATTTAATGCTATTTGTACTTGATGTTCCCTTTGATACTTATCCATTTTATACACTTGCCTTAGACTTAAACTACAAACTATAGGTATAATATATTTTTACTTTGTATTTTGCTTTTGTTTCTTAAGTTTTGCAGGCATATATCCTATTCGAACATCAGTTTATATTTTGAAACATGATTGAAATGTGATCCTTTACTTTGACTAACCTGGTTTCCTTGTCTATTCATACGTATTATTTAGTCTTGTTCATACTTTGTTTGTTTCTTGTTTTGTTTAATACTTGAATGTATATTATTCATTTTCTTTTCTTAGGTTTGTATTTGTTTAAGACTTTTAGAAACTGGGATTGCAAAGTCTTTTGTAACGAATGAAAGAAGATAAGTTGATAAATAACCAAGTAAAGAGAATTGTTTATTATACAAGTACACAACAAATCAGAGATTTTTATCTTCTTTGGGCTGAAAGTGTTTTCGAACAGACCTTGTTTTGTGCTAGGATGAAAAGCATTAAATGCAATGGTACCTTATGTCTAGCATGTACATAGATATTTTATTTACTTTGATCTTGCCTTCATCTCTAAGCTTTACAGTCAACATACAAATATACAAAGCCTGGTTTGCTTTTACCTTATGTTTTCATACTTGTCTTCTTTTCTATTCTTGCGTCCATAACATTTCTTTACTTTGTTTGCCTGGTTATGCACTACTCTATTACCTTATGTACAAATATATTTTTGTTTTGTTTTAGTTATTGGTTATAATATGAGTAAACTTCTATTTTTACTTGAATATTTATTTCTAGAGGTTTATGTGTTCATTTCATATTTTTTTTATATAACTATAGATTTGTTTGAAATATTTATTTAACGTCAACACTTATTTTTGAATTCCATAAATATATCTTTATAAACCCAAATTATTATTACCAAACCATTTCACAAATAATTGCATTGAGTTATTTAGATTCAAATCACATATATACATATATGTCCAATATTTGAATTTTAAATTATTTATCCAAAATTTATTTATCTGGGGAAACTCGCATCAATTTACAATTAATTATACAATTTTAATTCGAAAATTGAATAAATTATCAATTTAAATTAAAATTAAAATTCGGGGTCGTTACATTTGGACTATGAAATAGAATTTGCCTGTTTTCAGGAAAACTTTCAAAAGTTAGAAAACGAAATTTTAATTCAGGAGAAGAACAAAACTGAGTTGATTTGTAAAAATAATATTTTGCAAAAAGAGTAGGATAGTTTTAAGAGGTCAGAAAGTTCTAAATGTGCAATTTTTGAAAAGAAATTAAATGAGGTCAACGAAAATTTCAAAACCCTTGAAAAAGAAAATGTGATTTTGAGCAAATTTGAAATTATTCGGTTAAATCACGGGTTTGAAAAGGAGATTGAAAAAATCAAGGATTTGAAAAAATTGAATTTAAAAAACTCCAACTCTTTGAAACTGAGATGCTAGAAATTGAGACTAAAATTAGAGAGCTTGAAAATGAAAATATGGATTTGAAAATGAATAATTTTGAAAAGAGAGATAAAACCATTAGTTATTGTCCGAAGCTAATAAATGAAAATAAAATTTTAAAATCCAAAGTTAATAAACTTGAGTTGATTACTCGAAAAATTTTCACTAAAGAAAAATCATTTAATATGCTCTTAGAAAATCAACTCTTCGTGAATAAAAGGAAAGGATTTGGATTTGCGAAAGTGTCAAAATATGGACAAACGACTAATAACACTATTAAGGAGAAAAGTGTGTGTAACATCCCACCTTTTTGTATGCTTAAGCAGACACACGTGCCAACTTAAACCATACAGAAGGGTGGATTGTTATGGGGTAAATAAGAAAAAGTGGAGAAATAAAAGAAACAAAATAGAATCTTGCAGCGGAACGATAAAATATAATAATCAAATAACAGTTCATGAAGCTGTTTTACAAAACATTTGATTATACTTATACAATACATATCAGAGTTACACATACCAGAGAATGATAATTATGCAGCGGAATACAATGGTGTAGTGGAATATAGAACAAATAGTAATAATAAAATCTTCGTCTTCGTCCTTCAGAAATAGGCCTTCAAATCCTGAAATGCTCAGGCTGACCTGAGCGAATTGAAAAGACAAAACACTCGAGTCAGAACTAAAAGATCTTATGTAAGTTATATTAATGAAATAAATATGAGTGTAAACGGCGTCAGAGATGTTTACGGGGTTTGACATCTCCTATCCAGTGTCTAACGTGAGTGCAGTAACTTAAGAGATGCTCGGGATTCACATCCCCTAAGGATCCGTTAAACTATTTACTATGTAGTAATATTCGCTATTATAATAATGTCTAATATAAAATAAACATACTTTTAAATAGCGTTAAGGGGTTACCCATATAGCCCTTAACACAAAATAATGCCAATAGTCTATACAGTACCTGCATACCCCGAGAGGCTACGAGAAGATACTCCATAGGTACGACACAAATAGAAACTCGTAGTAAAGCTCGATATGGTAGGTGACACGGCACAACTAGGCAATGCCAGGGTAGATATACCAATTACGCACACGGACTGATGAAGCACATAGCAGCCACTACCGTCCACCTCGAACAACACTCCCAAATCGAAGGGTGGCCACCGAAAATCACAAAGTAATAGAATGGAATCGAAGAAGTGTGTCCGATAAGAGGTGCTACCTCACTGGTCCGAGATCGCTCCTGTTTTAGCCACCTTATGCCAACTCACGGGAGTTGGGTCCACGTATATACCTTAGGATCGTCGCCACCATCCTACTTCATTCTGGAAACTCCCCCGCGTACACAGTTGTCAAAGTGGTTTTCGGTATCGACAGAGAGTATGTCCATATCCGATCCCGGTCTCTTTAACAACCAATCGTTATTATAACACCGTGGTCATTTTAAAAATATATATACTTTTAAAAAAACACAATCATTTCCCTTTCAAAACATATTCTTTATTTCAAAATAGTATATCATAAAAAACCAAAATATTATTGCCATTTCAAACAATATCCTTTACTTCAAAATAGTATATACTTTAAAACCAAATTATTATTGCTATTTCAAAACATATCATTTACTTCGAAATAGTATATACTTAATAACCAAATTCAATAATATATTATTTAAATAAAATCCAAATTTTCAATCACTATTCTTACTTTTAATTATAAAACTTGAAATATTCTTTAAAACCATCTTAAACCCAAATCACATAATGCAGTCATATTCTTAATCTCAAAATTTCAATCGGTTTCAAATCAATATATTTAAAGATAATTCTTAAATAAATTCTATTTCAAATAAATTCATTTTCAAACCATATTACTTTCAAAGTTATAACAATTTCGAAAACAAATACTTGGAAAAACCATAATACCTTAATTTCAATAAAACATTTCAATTTTGATATATTTCAAGTCTTTAAATATTCCAAAATTCCCAACCAAATATGACAATCTTATATATACCTTAATTCAGTTTACTATTATTTAGTTTAGAAATATTTATTAAATAAATTCAATATCACTTAAATAAAGCTCAACTTGAAATATTCGTAAATCAAACTTAAAACATCATCAAGTCATACATAGCTTAAATTTTAGAATTTAACCATATATAAAATAATATTTATATAATATCAAAATTTAATATTTATTAAACCATATATTTCTTTCCCAACCATAGAAAATCCCTTAAAATATTTTATATATAGACCACGGTGCCTGTATATAATTTTCTATCCTATGGTCAAGTGATACAGATATTTATCATTTCAATCCGCAATTTAAAATAAAATTATGGTTATATATCATTTCAAACCGCAATCCCGAATAAAAAAAAATGCATAATAACTTGCAGTTTATACAATATAAAATATAGCATCCATTCATCCAAATATCAATAAACAACCATTTATTACAATCATCATCCAATTTAAACTAAACATCAAAATAAAGCACATAAAATATAACAGGCATCAACAAATAGTTTATATTCAATAAAAATTAATAACTGTTCAACTGGCAGTTTATATGCAATAATAAATAAATTTAACTCGCAAATTTTATGCAATAATAAAATTAAATAACAATTAAATTTAACTAAATGTTATCTAACTGAGATGATGATTAAATATATGTCCAAACAATCATAGATAAATTTTAAATCATATCAAAATTTAATTTAACAAACATAAGAAATCTTAGAAGTTGTGAGTGGGTTAAAACACTCACCTTTTGAATTTAAATTCAATTTAAATTCAATTTAAACCCAAAAATTTGACCGTCTCAGAATTCGTCCAAACCAGCGTCAAAGTGTCCGGAATTTTGATACGATCCTAACAAAAGAAACCGCATCCAAATCCGAGTCCGTATGCAAAAGTTATGAAAATTTGAAGATTGGAAAAATTCTGGTGCTGAGTCGACTTCGAGTTCAACCCGGTCCGCCGCCTCAAATACCCGGTGCTTGCTTGGAGTTTTTGCCAAATCGACCCGAAGACCCGAGTAGTTTTCTTCCTGACTCGAAGTAGCTCCAGGGTTTTTCCCCCTGAAACCCCAAGCGCGACCCGACGCGCGTAAATCTCAAAAAAAAAATTTTTTTTTTTATTTATTTTATTTGAAATTATATTTTGGAATTGGGGAATTAGGTTTTGTCTGCCATTGAAATGAGGAGCTAAGAAGAAGATGAATTGTACGTACAGACAAATGAAGATTAGGGAGGCTAGGGTTTATAACTGGGTTTATATAGGTAGGGTTGACATTTGAATGGATGGATAGATTAGATTTACGCGCTAACGCCAAAGTGGTCCAAAAAGCCCGTTCTGTCTCCGGAACGGAATTGGGTAAACCCATATATCAAAATAGGTGTTTTAAAATATTTTAAACGCAATGGAAAAGGTTTCAAGTCCAAATTCCATCGTATGAAGAAGTTATGCTAAAATCAAAAATTTCAAAATGATTTCAATTGATTACAATTGCATTTATTTCAAGGCGTTTCGAGTCCGTACGATCAAATGACAAATCTGATTGTTACGAAACTTGAAACACTATTATAATTCACCGTTACGGATCTGATAAAACTTATTTCATCGAAATCCGAGTCAGTGGCCAAAATGACTATTTTTCCATCAATTAAATAAATTATTAAAATCCAACTTTTAATTTAAATCTTATAATTTACCAATTTTAACCCTTTTATATTGCTCAGTAAATTACAATGTTTTAACCAAATTAAAAGTAAATTCAAAAATTGATAAATTTATCAATTTCCGTGTTTATCTCAATTTATTGAATTTAGAAATTGTAAATTAAATTTTCAAAATTTCATTTAATTACCTTTCATTCTATTATTCAGTCTACTATTATCAAAAAGATGCAATTTACATTGGCTCACTATTGTTTACATTTATTTTCTTAGATTTCCTCTATACTTCCTTCAACGTTAACATTTAACTGTTATATTTCATTTATTCACAATAATTTCAAAGAAAGTAATTAAATTTTCCAATTAAATAAATAAATATAGCTTCCTATTCTGTAGATTAGCCAACTGTCATAATCTAAATAGGATTAGTATTAATTTCATCTTATAAAATTTATAAATAAATTTGTAATTCTTTAAACAAATTCCCGTCAATTTAAAGTAGCTTAATTCTCTCATTAAAGAATTTATTTCGATTTCTTAAAATAAACCCTCATTATAAATTGAATCTCATTTTATCCTAATAAGTTTCAAATTAAATGGATAAGTTCCAAATTCAACCTTTATCTTACACTTAAGTTTAGGTAAAATCAATTTATAACATATTTCCCTTTTAGTTATTACTTTACCTGCTTCTAGTATTAATTTCTCAATTAATCCACATTATTAAAGTAACGCTTTTAATAAATATGACCCTATGATTACTCAACATTTAATGAACGTTATTTCATTTCCCATTAGTGTAACCTTCATTTATTTTATTATCACTTATTACAAATTCTAATTCCATTAACAAATAAGCAGGTAATTTTAAAATATATGTTACAAATTTTGAATTAGTCACTATTCATTATTATTGACTTTAATTTAGTATCACTTACCTTACATTAACGTTGTTACTTAACAATCCCTACCCAATTGCAATTTTATATTCAAATGAATACATTTACTCTTTCCGTTATGGAATTAATTATCAATAAGGCACATCTAATTATCATTATTGATTTTACACAATTTCCACTAACTGTACATTTAATTACTATTCAATGTATATTTATTCATTAATCAATTCGATATATACGTTTGTTTCCTTCTATTTGATTTATAACCTAGTGTACATTTACCTAAATTCCATTTCAATTACATTCATTAATGGGTGTTGCATTGAAAACTAATTTATTAGCTTATATCACATTATTACCATTAATTACAATTGGCTTACCAATTTTTATTCAATACCATAAATAAATAACATATTATTCAATACTTACTCTTGTTTCTCATATTTTATTTAAAAATCAAATCATAACATTTACATTATTTTATTGTATTGGAATTTCATTCTAAATATTTTTTTTAGTTAACTTTTAATTACAATTGCTACATCTAATTCCCAACATTCATTTTACTATAAATTATGGAAATTATGACAAACTTAGTTAACGAAATTCACGGGTCGTTACAGTGTGATACCCAAATGCGTAAAGTGTGGAAATATTAGACATAGCAAGAATAATTGTCGAAATATATACAAACACAAAACCGTTAAACAAATATGGATTCCAAAAAGTACGAATATAAATGATTTGAAATTTAAACAAATTTGGATTCCCAAAGGTACAATTGTAGATGCTAACGGTTTGTTATATAGACAAATTTGGGTACCAAAGATTTCAATAGATAATAATAGTGGTCCTACATCCTTAGTTAGACCACTTGCCTTCTCCAAAATTTAGACACATAAGTGGGCTAAGGAACAAATTTGATGGAGATAGCTTTTGAGTTGTTTTAGGTGATTGATAAACTAAAATTTAAATGTTCCTTAGCTTATAAAGATTAGATGGAGATCATCGCATTTCAGATATCACAGCATCGAAGGAAAATGAGGTATGATCTCTTAACTCAATTTTGTTCACATATTGTTAATTATGTTTTCATCGACATTGTTGAAGTATTTTTGCCATACCTTGAGCTTCTTAAATCCTATTTGTAAAATTCAAGATATTCTAGAAAATAGATTTAAAATGCTACAATATTTATTTTTTGTGCTTTCCCAAAATCTAAACATAATTGGGTGAAAAACCGAAAATCATTTGGAGTATTATTTGAAAACAGTTTCAAAACTTTCTTAACATAGCTGTAGTAATTTGATCATATCTTGAACATCTCAACTTTGATTTTTGAAATTCTTGAAGTTCTGGAAAGCTAACCGATAATGTTACAACTTTTCTGTTTTTAGTTTTTATCGATTCACTTTGGAATGTCATAAAAAACTGCAATAAATTCAATATATAAATTTGATATATGACACTTTGGAATGATTCCCGTGTTTCTCCTAGCTCCCAAAGTTATGTTTTGTGTCCAGATTTGATAGTCGGTTATTTAACTATCAAATAAACAATCATTCAACTAAAGAGTTCATTTTCCACTGAAAACACTAAGTCTCATTTAATTTAATTTTAATAAATTAAATCTCTTTATCAAAAGGTATGTACTTATCTTATCGGAGTAAGTACGTTCACTAACCATTCTTTTCAAAAATATTTGAAAAGCCCATTAAAATAAATATGGAAAGCACCACGCAGTATCCACCATGGATTCACAGCTCAATGATTACGTCTCTATCCCATAGAAATCCAAAACTTAACTACAGGCAATATCTGCCTCCAATTTCGCCATGAAAGTATACCATTATTTTCCGAAAACTTATTAAATAATTTTCTCAAAATAATACTTATAAAATTTCTATATAAATTCCCAAGTTTAATTTAGGCAAACACTCTTTAAATAAAGGTATCATATTAGACAAGATTAATATTGAATAATTTATCTTTTTAAAATAATAATACTATTTAATTAATAATTAACTTTAAAACAAATCATTTTAAAGTAACTTTAATTAATAATTAAATATATTTTTATAACAAAATTTAAAATGATTACATAACTAATTTTCTAAAACCACCTTTTAATTTACTTAGTTTAATAATTAAAAATCCTCTTTTTAAACAAACCCAACTTCTCGACAAAAATATATTTTCAATCCCATATAACCAATCTAATATTTATAAATCTCTCTCGATTTATCACCAATTTGATTTACGCCCCAATTTCGTAAATCCCCTTTTCACATTTCTAAAAGTAAATTTATCATTTTTACTTTAAACCGATTTACCCATCTCATTATAAATCCTCACCGTGAATTTATAACTTCAATTTATCAACTGATAATCATTCCACTTTATTTATAAACATTGTTTATAAATCCCATAGTTTTTCAATTCTAGTTTATAACGGTTTCACATCACTTAAATCGATTATAATTTGATTTCTAAATTAAATTCCATTTATAAATCAATTTCTCAAATTATCCAAACTATATTCCAGACCCATCCCAATCTCGATTATATTTCCATTTGTAATTAAGAAATTTTATTTAAGATCCGGTATATTTAATTTCACATTTGTTTCCAAATGCACTTCTTTTCCCAATCTACTTAAAATCTTGGTTTAAAAACCTTTTATATTTAAAACAAGTATCATTAAGGAATTATTATTTAAAATCCTTATTCCAAATCTCTATTTACCATATTTCGAAATTGTTAAGTACAAATTTAAAGTCAAACTATTTATTCTACTCAAATTCATTTCTTTTAATTAATCCAAAATTCCCTATAATTATTTCACTTCCAAATTTCTTTTTAATTTCTTTCAAATTCAAAACATATATTATTGGTATTTAAAATACCAAAATCTAGGCCAAACTACCACAGCATCCAATAAATTCAAATCACACTATAATCTACCACAGACTATTCAAACAAATCATATATCAATAAATATGAAATTTAAATCAACATTTTTGAGGAATCTAGTTGGATCCCTCCAACCTGTTTTCCTACATCCACGGATGTTAATACAACATAAAAATACCAATCCCGCTTCGAGGCAGGATATCGCGGTATATAGGGTCATCCACTATTATGCGGGGGCGCATAGGGTCTCATCCGCTAAAAATATGCGGGAATATCGATCCAACTACTAATATATATAATACTATATATAATATCACATTCAACTGATAATAATTTATCAATTCAACCAATCAATCAATAATTAATTTAATGCCAATCATCCAAATGAGTGAGATTTACTCACATTGATTTTTATTGTCGCTTTCGCATTCTGGTTCTGATTAAATCCGAACGCGTTTGAATTTAGCTAAAAATTCTAGAAGCTCCAAATTCAACCAAACTGATTCCATAGCAAAGATCTTCTTATTACGACCCCAACGCGAGTGACCGCGTTGGATTCTGATCTAAAACGAATAAGATATTCGATTTATAAGTTTTCAACGATTTTACTTTAAACAATAAATATATAAACTATATTTTAAAATAATAATAATAAAGAAAGCCCATTACCCTAACCAACCCGGCCCGCCATTTCATCTTCTCCAACGCAAATCGCCTGTAGCCAAGAATTCATGCACAACCCATCACCACGTGTGCACGCACACCCATGACACCACGAACCACCATGCTATTTGACACTCTGACCACACCAACGAACTCTCCTCCTAGATCTCCATCCACCTATGCCCACAAACCCACGATCGAGCCACCGAACAAAAAAACGACCTGACACCCAATCGTGCTCGACCTAAAAACAGGCGACCACCATACTTGAACCGCACGTCACCAAACTCGGCGCCCTGGTGTGTCTCGACGTCACGAGTCCCATGGAACAAACGACGCGCCCTCTCGCCACTTGAATCATCGGAAAAAGCCAACCCTAGCTCGAACCTCCGGTCGAATTCATCCAAATGCAGCCGTACCTTCCAATTTCAATATCAGACTGAAGAAGAGGATGAAATAGGAAATTAGAAACTAGTTTGGGATTTTTTTATTGAGTATCTGTGGAGTAATTTTTTTTTAAAGTTCATTGTTTTCATTTTTCTTCACTATTGTCATTTAAAAAGATGAGGGAGGGAAAGCGATGGATAAGAAAGGAGGCGTGTTTGAATAGGTCAAAGGTACAGTGATGGAATATCAACTAAAAGGGGAATTGACTAATTAATATATTAATTTAATTTCGAAATATCTCGATCTACGCAACTCAAAATCTCGAACCCCTATCAAGGCATGCCACTAGGCGTTTATAATGTTATACCCCTATTCCGAATGGAATGGAAAAGGTTTCAAGTCCCAATTCGATCGTAAGTGGAAGAAAGATTTTTGAACCCAATTATTATATTAAATTTTCAATATAAATTCCAATGCGTTTCTATTCCGTACGACCAAATGATAACTCCAAAAGTTACGAAATTTGAAATCCGATAATAATACATTATTACGGATCTAATGGAACCGGTTTCGTCGAAATCCGATACTATATCTTGGAAGGCTATTTTCACTCGTTAATTTAAATGAGTTATTTTTAAAATCGAACAAATCACTTTTAAATTCATTTTAAAATTATACTTACCTTCATTCTTATTAATATAAATTTAATAAAACTTTAAATTATTTTTGTCAAGCTTAAAACTCAAGTTTCAATTATCTGAGTAAATTCCAATTATTAATTTATCCAATAAATCATTATATTTGAAATTCCAGTTAAAAATTAACTTTTAAATATTTAAAATCAATTAAATATTCCAATTTCAAATAATCAAAATTTTGGGTCGTTACATTCCTCCCCCCTTAATAGAATTTCGTCCCGGAAATTACCAAGGTAAGAAGAATGGTCCAAACCCATTAACTTTCCCCAAACCCAATCGGTTGAAACAACTTTCCAAAATCAATTTATTGAAACCACACTACCACTTTTACTAATTTCCAAAATCATCCATAAATTCCAAATAATATTATTTTCTCAACCATTTCAAGTTATAATCTAAAATCACATTTAGTTATTTAAAACTTTCTTCAAAATTTTCCAACTCTTTAAATTTTCAATTTTTTTTACCAACGTCTCCTTTGCGTGGCTAGATCCAAAAAACTACAAATCCCTACTACGGGCTCAAACCATCCAAAAAAACAAAAGCCAAGTGGCTCAATCATAAAATCATCTATTTCAATCAACAATTTAAACATGTACCTTTTAGTCGAGCTATCCAATTTTTTCTTGATTTTAAATACCTTCATCTTATTAACCAATAATATCCTAAATCATTTCATATTTTACATTTTTAATTTCCAATATTTATTTCACCAAAACCCCTAAGATGTACATATATCATATGTATGCAATATCAAATCTGATCGCTCGCTTGATCACACAATTTCACTGCCGAACTAGTATAGTTCACACGACTTTCTAGTGCGGACTCAGATCTGGTTCCTTGATCAGAAACCGTCATTCTCCTTGCATAGCCATATACTATGATAGAGAATCTTAGAATCAATCAAAAACCCATATACATTGTTCGCCGTCGAAAATCGAGTGAAAAATCCTAACTCGATTCGATATAAATTTTCTCGAAATTCGGTGCTCGAATCTGGATCAAATCATCATGCGAATAAACAATATACATATAACTTACGTATTTATTTTCAATTGATTCTTAACTATATCAATTTATTTTATTCACAATTACTTCATTTACAATCAATTTTTCACAATTATCATACCCATTAACTCATCTACTTAGTATATTTCCTTAATACCAATTTCACTTAAGAATTTCACCATCAATTCTCTTAAGTCTATTATAAACATTTTATACAAAATTTCTGATGTTTATTATCACTTCAACACTTAAGTTTATATCTATTCTATTCAAATTTAATTCCAATTCCATTTAACTTACTAATTAAACTAATTAGTTCATCCACTAATTTATCTTCCATCTTAATAAATTTTGTTTTCAACAATTACTTCATTCAGACTACTTAGGCTAAATTTTCAAAATTCACTTTATTTAACTTAATTCAAGTTAAATTTCTATTCTACAATTCAATTTCAAATTTTCACTACCTTTTCACTCATATTCAACACTTTATAGCATTTCCTTAACTTGCAATTTACAAATTTTATAAGTTATCAACTTACTTATATCCCATAAAACATTTTTTTTAAATCCCAGGGTTTAAACAATTTGTCCTGAGTATTTCAAAATCATTTTTGAAATCATATATATATACAAAATCCCTTGGTATATCAAATCATTCCTTTGAATTTCAAATCAAAACCAGTTTTTCCAAAACAAAACCCAATTGGTAGCAATTCCTCCCTTGGAAACTCGAAAATGAACGTCGATGATGTCGCAGTCATCACCGAAATTATTTTCCAGCGACCGAAGTGAGTTCAGTGCTTTTTCCTCTTTTAAAATTCCTTTTAAATATTTCCAATTCCAAAAATACTTTCCAAATAATATCACTATTATTTTCCAAGACATTGAAAAACATTTCAAAACCAACGGGAATTAAATCCCCAAATTCCTAAATTTCCATCTTTTAATTCCTTTATAAATCGTTTTTATAAACCATATCAATTTTTAAATCACATTTACAAAACCATATTTACGAAATCCCATTTTGTTATATGAATTATTTCTTAACTTTGATTATAATATTAACTTTCATTCGATCACCACAACAACAAATGATAATAGTTTAATATTATCATTTCCTAACAACCAAGCACACCATATATAACTATAATAATTTTTGAAAATTATTCCTTTATATATAAAAATAATCTGGGTAAAATTATTTCATTTACCCCAATTCAAAATAATACCATGTCGAGTTGCTTTGTTCGAGTGTTTAGAGATCCCTATCAATAACGTTAATTACCCGTATTGACCAGAATCCATAAGCCACTCAATGGATCAACCAACATAATATAAAATAGTTTTATATACACTAACAAATACACGCTCATATCTATTAATACACTCAAACTAATTTTAGGGTGCTACTGACCCTATCTCTAATGAGTTACCCCATCAAAGCCAAGGTTCTCGCTTAACCTTCAGGTCTGATACCAAGTATCACGAACCGGATTTTCGACCATCGAAAATCGACATCAATACGTCCACTATATAGCATGCTTAACAATCGAGTGCCGGAAATACCAGATTGTTAGAGGAAAAGAAGAAAGTGGTAGAAGAAGAAACAAAAACAACAACACAGAATCTCACAATCGCAGCAGAACAGTATATAATAGATAATAACATGTCTTTATACAAAAAGAACTACAACTAGTATTTCAACATTACATCATCAGAATACAACACATCAATAACTCAATACTGGACAGTTATAATAACTTGTCCTCACAAGTGCTGAATATACATCCTACAACAGACAGCGGAATAAAATCAAATACGTGTAATAAGTCTTCGTCATCCAGCTCGTCTTCTGAGCTCCATAGCATCCTAACCTGAATCTGATATACTCGTTCTAACCCGTGTATTATAATAATATAACACTCGAGTCAGTTTGGAAAACCAGCGTGAGAAAACACACTCAATTTGAATTATTAAAGTTATCAAAATCCTTTGAAAACAAAGGTATCTCGTAAGGCCACGCCACACATAAACATGACGGGTTTTTACCTTACAATAACCAAAACATTTTATATCAAAATCATATAATATTATAATAGTGTCTAGGTACAAATACTTATTCAAATAGCCAAAATTGTTACATTAATTAAATTCTACCATACTAGGCCCTACAACCAAAACCGGAAAGGCACGTATTGGAGAATGGATTCCATATAAATGACTAGGCACTGGGGTACCACCTATCACAGTACACATCTAGAAAAATGTACCGAGGGCCTCGCTGGGATCCCCTGCAACACAAGATCGGACTACCCCTAACCTGGATAGTACCGAATATGCTATCACCCTGGTTGTTCCCACCCTTACCAAGTTCTTCCGTGCACCGTAGTAATAATATTCGAGGGTATCTAGAAAGGTGATAAACATACCCAAATTGGGTGCGACCCACTTAGCCTTGCTGCATCTCCCCTCACTTTCAGTCATTCCCGATTGATGAGGCTTGAGGCTACGATTACTTTTTAAGGAATTTATACTTGGAATGCTCATTTTCCTCCAATGACAACGCACTGATAGCATTCATCCATACAAGTCCGTTTTAGGTCTGAACGAAACCGAGGCACTATTCCTACTACATCCATTTTGGAATCATCCTCAGGATTAGTAGCGATTAGCGCTTGCACTTCACTGCTCCATCTTCGTTTCCATGCTTTTTTCTTCACTTCGAAAATGTACTCGTTGGATCGAAGTGGTTTTCGGATAACTTATTCAATCCTGGTCTCTTCGAAACAACGTTCGATATTTCCGGTAAACTCAACCCCGGTTCTTTTGGAAATAAGGAGACGAAAATAAGATCGAAGATCACCTCCTAACCATTAATGGACGGATTTCCTTACCCTCATCTTAGAAGAATGAAATTAGTTTATACGTACAGTATAGCACCTTCCGACGGTAGCTATACCATATAATTCCCGTGTTTCTCCTAGATATTCCCAAAGTTATGTTTTGGGTCCAGATTTGATAGTCGGTTATTTAACTATCAAATAAACAATTATTCAACCAAAGTGTTCATTTTCCACTGAAAACACTAAGTCTCATTTAATTTAATTTTAATAAATTAAATCTCTTTATCAAAAGGTATGTACTTATCTTATCAGAGTAAGTACATTCACTAGCCATTCTTTTCAAAAATATTAGAAAAACCCTTTAAAATAAATATGGAAAGCACCACACGGTATCCACCATGGATTCATAGCTCAATGATTACGTCTATATCCCAGAGAAATCCAAAACTTACCTACAGGCAATCTCTGGCTCTGATTTCGCCATGAAAGTAAACCATTACTTTCCGAAAACTTTATTGAATAATTTTCTCAAAATATTGAATAATTTTCTCAAAATAATACTTATAAAATTTATATATAGCTTCCCAAGTTTAATTTAGGCAAATACTCTTTAAATAAAGGTATCATATTAGACAAGATTAATATTGAATGATTTATCTTTTTAAAATAATAATACTGTTTAATTAATAATTAACTTTAAAACAAATCATTTTAAAGTAACTTTAATTAATAATTAAATATATTTTTAAAACAAATTTTAAAATGATTACATAACTAATTTTCTGAAACCACCTTTTAAATTACTTAGTTTAATAATTAAAAATCCCCTTTTTAAACAAACCCAACTTCTCGACAAAAATATATGTTCAATCCCATATAACTAATCTAATATTTATAAATCTCTCTCGATTTATCACCAATTTGATTTACGCCCCAATTTCGTAAATCCCCTTTTCACGTTCCTAAAAGTAAATTTATCATTTTTACTTTAAACCGATTTACCCATCTCATTATAAATCCTCACCGTGAATTTATAACTTCAATTTATCAACTAATAATCATTCCACTTTATTTATAAACATTGTTTATAAATCCCATAGTTTTTCAATTCTAGTTTATAACGGTTTCACATCACTTAAATCCATTATAATTTGATTTCTAAATTAAATTCCATTTATAAATTAATTTCTCAAATTATCCAAACTATATTCCAGACCCAACCCAATCTCGATTATATTTCCATTTGTAATTAAGAAATCTTATTTAAGATCCGGTATATTTAATTTCACATTTGTTTCCAAATGCACTTCTTTTCCCAATCTACTTAAAATCTTGGTTTAAAAACCTTTATATTTAAAACAAGTATCACAAAGGAATTATTATTTAAAATCCTTATTCCAAATCTGTATTTACCATATTCCGAAATTGTTAAGTACAAATTAAAAGTCAAACTATTTATTCTACTCAAATTCATTTCTTTTAGTTAATCCAAAATTCCCTATAAATATTTCACTTCCAAATTTCTTTTTAATTTCTTTCAAATTCAAAACATATATTATTGGTATTTAAAAATACCAAAATCTAGGCCAAACTACCATAACATCCAATAAATTCAAATCACACTATAATCTACCACAGACTATTCAAACAGATCATATATCAATATATATGAAATTTAATTCAACATTTTTGAGGAATCCCGTTGGATCCCTCCAACCTGTTTTCCTGCATCCACGGATGTTAATACAACATAAAATACCAATCCCGCTTCGAGGCGGGATATCGCGGTATATAGGGTCATCCGCTATTATGCGGGGCGCATAGGGTCTCATCTGCTAAAAATAAGCGGGAATATCGATCCAACTACTAATATATAATATCACATTCAACTAATAATAATTTATCAATTCAACCAATCAATCAATAATTAATTTTAACTATTTAAAATTAATGCCAATCATCCAAATGAGTGAGATTTACTCACATTGATTTTGATTGTCGCTTTCGCGTTCTGGTTCCGATTAAATCCGAACGCATTTGAATTTAGCTAAAAATTCTGGAAGCTCCAAATTCAACCAAACTGATTCCATAGCAATGATCACCTTATTATGAACCCAACGCGACTAACCGCGTTGGATTCCGATCTAAAACGAATAAGATATTCGATTTATAAGTTTTCAACGATTTTACTTTAAACAATAAATATATAAACTATATTTTTAAAAAAAAATAAAGAAAGCCCATTACCCTAACCAACCCGGCCTGCCATTTCATCTTCTCCAACGCAAATCGCCTATAGCCAAGAATTCATGCACAACCCATCACCATGTGTGCACGCACACCCATGACACCATGAACTACCACACTATTTGACACTTTGACCATACCAATGAACTCTCCTCCTCGATCTCCATCCACCTATGCCAACAAACCCACGATCGAGCCACAGAACAAAAAAACGACCTGACACCCAATCGTGCTCGATTCAAAAACACGCGACCACCATACTTGAACCGCACGTCACCAACTCGGCGCCTCGGTGCGTTTCGACGTCATGAGTCCCATGGAACAAACGCCGCGCCCTCTCGTCGCTTGAATCATCAGAAAAAGCCAACCCTAGTTCGAACCTCTAGTCGAGTTCATCCAAATGCAGCCGCACCTTCCAATTTCTATATTAGACTGAAGAAGAGGATGAAATAGGAAATTAGAAACCGATTTGGGATTTTTTTATTGATTATGTGTGGAGTAATAATTTTTTTAAAGTTCATTGTTTTCATTTTTCTTCACTGTTGCCGTTTAAAAAGATGAGGGAGGGAAAGTGATGGATAAGAAAGGACGTGTGTTTTAATAGGTCAAAGGTACAGTGATGGAATATCAACTGAAAGGGGAATTGACTAATTAATATATTAATTTAATTTTGAAATATCTCGATCTACGCAACTCAAAATCTTGAACCCCTATCGAGGCATGCCGCTAGGCGTTTATAATGTTATACCCCTATTCCAAACACAATGGAAAAGGTTTCAAGTCCCAATTCGATCGTATGTGGAAGAAATATTTTTGAACCCAATTATTAAATTAAATTTTTGATATAAATTCCGATGCGTTTCTATTCCGTACGACCAAACGATAACTCCAAAAGTTTTGAAATTTGAAATTTGATAATAATAATACACTATTATGGATCCAATGGAACTGGTTTCGTCGAAATCCGAGATTGTGCCCCGGAAGGCTATTTTCACTCGTTAATTTAAATGAGTTATTTTTAAAATCGAACAAATCACTTTTAAATTCATTTTAAAATTATACTTACCTTCATTCTTATTAATATAAATTTAATAAGCCTTTAAATTATTTTTATCAAGCTTAAAACTCAAGTTTCAATTATTTGAGTAAATTCTAATTATTAATTTATCCAATAAATCATTATATCTGAAATTCCAGTTAAAAATTAACTTTTAAATATTTAAAATCAATTAAATATTCCAATTTCAAATAACCAAAATTCTGGGTCGTTTGTTTGTTAAGTTAAGGGGAATTATCTCTCCAGATCATTTGCTTATTAAGTAAAGGCGGATTAAGTAAGCCCATCCGCTCACTCTCTGGTGAGGGGACTTACTTCTTGCACTCCGGTCCCGTCTCTCCGGTTAGGACTCTATGGCATTCGACATCGTACAAGTCTATCCACTCGCTCTCCGACAAGGGGACTTGCACCTAGCACTCTCGTCCCGTCTCTCCGATCGGGACTTTATGGCGTTTAAAATCAGTTATCACATTAAATATGGATTTTACAAAATTCAAAATTCAAATCAAAGAAAACAAGCAGAAATCCTGAATGTCTATCCTAGACATCTGACTTATTGCGTAGCAAGGGACCAATCTTGGTATTGTGCATGTCCAAGCGGTCTGAGATTATTATCCTAAGCAATTATCATGGATATTCGACTCAGAGCGCGACTAGGAACCAATCTAGGTTTAGCACACGTTTAAGCGATCCGGGGTCATTGTTGTCCTAAATATTCATCTCAGGCATCCGACTCAAAGCGTGCTTAGGGACCATTCGAGATCTCGTACACGTGTAAGCGGCTTGAGGTTTTTGAAGGCAGAAAAAGCAGAAGGCAGAGAATAAGGGACGAACTTGCCCTCTGTTCCAACTGTGGGATTCTGGTTTCGACTCAAGAGGTCATGTACTTGTACTCTGATTTGCTACTCTAGCTCCAACATCACCCGTTCCAGGTGTTATAGCTTATCCTAGATCCAAATCTGTTGTGCCCCCAAGTCTTGTGGGCATTATTTCAGTTTGTTTTTCTCTAACTCGAGATGCTCCTACATTGGGTCCTATTGTTGATTTCAGCGTTGCCCCAAGTATCGGTTGCTCTGGGTGTGGGGGAAAGACTCCACCTTGTTCCAATCCAACTTCGGCAGCTCCAATTTTGTTCCCTGAAGTTTGATTCCTATTCCCTGTAGATCTAGCTATCACTTGTTGCTCCATCCTCTGGAATATCCATCATCTCTTGTTGCCTAGGCAAGATCCCATCTTGCATCTCCTTCATCATCCTTTCTGTTTCTTTTCTAATCACATAGATGGGTTGATGAGAAATTGAGGACACCACTTGGCTGTCCCTAGGCTCCGGTTGACTTGCTATAGCTCTAGATCTAGTATTAGGCCTGCTCATCTTCTTTAAATCTTAGATTCAAACTTCAGTTCTTAAGATCTCGTTCAAGGCTCTCAGTGAAAGCACCAAAATGTTAACCTAAAAAATGGATCAATACCCTGGGTCAAGTGTGAAAGCACTAGTGTAGATAATCAACTGTACAAATCTCTGATTAACAACAAATAAATAGTAGAAGTAAGAAAAAAGACACGGGATTTTTATTGTGGTTCAGTAGACTCTTTCCTATGTCCACTTTAATCAATCTTTATTATGATCATACGAGTTGAATCTCTTTGGATATCAACTAGTTAGTCCTTAGACCTAAGATACAATGAGTAAGAATAATTCACAAGTTCAAGGGTTGACTGGAGAATCACAGTAACCCCCTTGATGGTTGTTGTGAGAGAGAAGAAAATTGAAGAAGCGAAGGAATTCCAGTAGAGTAATGGCGGCTCTCTCTCTGGAAAAAGATCCATCTCTAGTTGCAGGTAGGTGAGTATTTATAGGGGAATTCAGTGAGTGTTGGGCCAGAAGTTCAAGTGCAGAAGAGTCCAGTTGTTATGACAAGTCATCACTGAAAATCACAAATCAATCTGGGTCGTTTCTATGGATTGCTAGCTATCCATAGACGATGGATCGCTAGCAATCCATAGGGGATGGATTGCTAGCTATCCATCAACTTAGCATATTTTTCTACCAGAAGCCTTTACTTAGTGCTACGAAGGAGCTCGGAAAGTTTGAGGGCGATCTGACCTATCTTGATGGATCATTGGCTATACATAGGGGATGGATCGCTAGCTATCCATCTACTTAGCATATTTTTGAGTGATCTTTGTTTTTTGTCTTCTTATCTTCTATTTAAGTGCCTTGTCCAAATATCATGTCGTTTGGGGTTAGTTTGATCATCCGTCTTCATGGGTTATATGGTCTAGAAGAATCATCCATAACTCGCTCAAATATTAACGAAATCGAACGAAACTTTGTAAGAACAATCTAGATGGTGTCAGGGACGCACCATAAAAATTTGAGGTGGTGGGGCCCATTCTAGATGGGTCGTTAAGTATCCATCTAGATGGATCGCTAGCAATCCAACAAATAAACTCCAAATGCTCTTATTTATTTTGTGAGCCTTCTTCTATGACTTCTAAATGTTCTTCCAAAATTTCAAGTCAATCCGACTTCGTATGACTTCTGTAGGTCCATTTTAAGTTAACTGCTTTAGGTCAAACAACTTGAATCCGGTGACTCTTCACTTCTCGAGCTAGATTGTTTGGCATGCTATGAAACTTGGCAAGCGTCTCTAGGGAACATATTAGATCATGATGCAAGAGGATTGAAGTATCCACGAGCGAACCTTATGGATTGCTAGTGATCCATAGGTGATGTATCACTAGTGATCCATCATTTTGGCCAAATTTTTATTTCCATCTCTTGAGTCTTTCTTCATTCCTTCTTCTGGTTCACTTGGTTGATTCTTGAGTTGTTTTGACTTGTCGTAGATGTTCTGACTTCCTTTCAATTCCGTTGGGTTAAAAAACCCAGTTAACACTTGCCCTTCAAAGTATGCCTTTTGGATGAAAGGCGTGCTTTGCTCCAGAATAAGTTCTATCTCTAGTCTTCGATAGTTGAGCTTTCCAGCATCTTTAGCCTTGGGGAATCATCCAGTTCTTTTGGATTCTCTTTCTAATCATAAGTTGTTCCAAACCCATTATATCCTAGGACTCTAACTCTGCTTAGGTGTAATCTATACATCACAATCATTTGATTTCATTCGGAGTTATTATATCACATATCTCTAGTTAAATCACATGTTTCAAATTACATCACATATCTCTATTTACATCACATTTCTCTAACTGTACCCAGTTCATTCGGGACTTACATCACTATCAATTTTTGCTTCACATTCAGGGTTGTCACATCATATATCAAAATCATATTATATATCAAAATCACATCATATATCAGAATCGCATCTTATATCAGAATCACATCATATATCATAATCACAACATATATCGAAATCATCCTGTGTTCATCTAGAATTTATCAGTTTTTTATTTATTTATAAGGCATTCAAATCCTTTTATTAAATCAAATCTGTTTTAAGGCTCGATCTCTCTTGATCGTTTAAGTTTAATGCGTGATCTCTCCGGATCGTTTAATGTTTAGTTTAATGCGCAATCTCTTCGGATCATTTAATGTTTTAAGTTAAAGGTACGATCTCTCCGAATCATTTGTTTGTTAAGTTAAGGGGGATGATCTCTCCAAATCATTTGCTTATTAAGCTAAGGGGGATTAATTAAGCCCATCCGCTCACTCTCTGGTGAGGGGACTTAGTTCTTGCACTTCGGTCCCGTCTCTCCGGTCAGGACTCTATGGCGTTCGATATCATACAAGTCCATTCACTCGCTCTTCGGCAAGGGGACTTGAACCTTGCACTCTGGTCCCGTCTCTCCGGTCGGGACTCTATGACATTCAAAATCAGTTATCACATTAAATATGGATTTTACAAAATTCAAATTTCAAATCAAAGCAAACAAGCAGAAATTAAATAAGCAGAAATCCTGAATGTCTCCCAGACATCCGATCAGAGCATGACAAGGGACCAATCTAGTTTTTGTGCATGTCCAAGCGATCCGAGATTATTATCCTAAGCAATTATCCTTGATATTCGACTCAGAGCGCGTCTAGGAACCAATCTTGGTTTAGCACACGTATAAGTGATCTGGGTCATTGTCGTCCAAAATATTCATCTCTGGCATCCGACTCAAAGCATGCCTAGACCGTTCGGGATCTTGTACATGTGTAAGCGGCCTAAGGTTATTAAAGGCAGAAAAAGCAGAAGGCAGAGAGTAAGGGATGAACCTGCCCTCTATTCCAACTGTAGGATTCTGGTTTCAGCTCATGAGGTCATGTACTCGTACTCTGATATGCTACTCTAGCACCAACATCACCTATTCCAAGCATTATAGCATATCCTAGATCCAAATCTGTCGTGCCCCCAAGTCATGTGAGCATTATTTCAGTTTGTTTTTATCTAACTCCAGATGCTCCTGCATTGGGTCCTATTATTGATTTCAGCATTGCCCCCAAGTATCAGTTGCTCTGGGCGTGGGGGCAAGAATCCACCTTGTTCCTATCCAACTCTGGCAGGTCCATTTTGTTCCCTGAAGTTTGATTCCTATTCTCTGTAGATTTAGCTATCCCTTGTTGCTCCATCCTCTTGAATATCCATCATCTCTTGTTGCCTAGGCAAGATCTCATCTTGCATCTCCTTCATCATCCTTTCCGTTTATTTTCTAATCACATAGATGGGTTGATGAGAAATTCAGGACACCTCATAGCTACTCCCAGGCTCCGGTTGACTTGCTACAGCTCTAGATCTAGTATTAGGCCTACTCATCTTCTCAAAATCTTAGATTCAAACTTCAGTTCTTCAGATTTCGAGCAAGGCTATCAGTGAAAGCACCAAAATGTTAACCCAAAAAATGGATCAACAACCTGGGTCAAGTGTGAAAGCACCAGTGCAGATAATCAAGCAGCATAAATCTTATATTAACAACAAATAAATAACAAAAGTAAGAAAAGAGACACAAGATTTTTATAGTGTTTTAGTTGACTCTTGCCTACGTCCACTTTAATCAATCTTTATTATGGTCATACGAGTTGAATCTCTCTGGATATGAACTAGTTAGTCCTTAGATCCAAGTTACAATGAGTTAGAATAAGTCAGAAGTTCAAGGATTGATTGGGGAATCACAGTAACCCCTTGATGACGGTTGTGAGGGAGAAGAGAGTTGCAGAAGCGAAGGAATTCCAGTAGAGTAATTGCGGCTCTCTCTCTGGAAAAGGATCCATCTCTAGTTGCAGGTAGGTGAGTATTTATAGGGGAATTCAGTGAGGGGCCAGAAGTTCAAGTGCAGAAGAGTCCAGTTGTTATGCCAAGTCATCACTGAAAATCTCAAATCAATCTGAGTCGTTTCTATGGATCGCTAGCTATCCATAGGCGATGGATCGCTAGCTATCCATGGGGGATGGATCACTAGTTATCCATTAACTTAGCATATTTTTCTACCAGAAGCCTTTACTTATTGCTACGAAGGAGCTTGGAAAGTTTAAGGGCAATCCGACCTATCTTGATGGATCGCTAGCTATCCATCCACTTAGCATATTTTTGAGTGATCTTTGTTTGATTATCTTTCTATCTTCTATTTAAGTGCCTTGTCCAAATATCAAGTCGTTTGGAGTTAGTTTGATCATCCGTCTTCATGGGTCATCTAGTCCAGAAGAATCATCCATAACTCGCTCAAATATTAATGAAATCGAACAAAACTTTACAGGAACACTCTAGAGGGTGTCAGGGACCCACCATAAAATTTGAGGTTGTGTGGTTCACTCTAGATGGCTCGCTAGCGATCCATCAATTCAACTCCAAATGCTCTTTTTTTAGCCTTCTTCTATGACTTTTAAATGTTCTCCCAAAATTTCAAGTCAATCCGACTTTGTATGAGTTCTATAGGTCCATTTTAAGTTAGCTGCTTTTGGTCAAACAGCTTGAATCTGGTGAGTCTTCACTTATCGAGCTAGATTGTTTGGCATGCTATGAAACTTGGCAAGCGGCTCTAAGGAACATATTAGATCATAATGCAAGAGGATTGGAGGATCCACGAGCGAACGTTATAGATCTCTAGTGATCCATAGGTGATGGATCGCTAGCGATCCATCATCTTGGCTAAATTTTGGTTTCCTCTTCTTTAGTCTTTCTTTATTCCTTCTTCCGGTCCTCTTGGTTGATTCTTGAGCTGTTCTGACTTGTCGTTGATGTTCTAACTTCCTTTGAATTTCACTGGGTTAAAAAACCCAGTTAACAGAAAGGTTCTGACATGTTTAGGGAGTTACAATATGTGGTATAGGAAACGATCTAGTAGATGGACACATGCGAGAATCTAAGCCATCTGATATCCTCTCAACTTTCAATCATAACCACTCTTTGCCCATTTATCTTTGTCCTAGTATGGACACACTAATTTTGTTATATTGATGTCATGGCCGAAAAATTTAATTTTTTTCAAATATTTTAAGGAGGACATTATATACGTATATGTAAATACGAATACATATACAAATACACATACACATACACAAACATACATACATGCATACATATATAATATTTGAATATATTAAACATTTGGATATATCTTATTATATGTATGTATGTATGTATGTATGTATACACAAAATTACATGTAGGTCGAATGAAATACATTTATTATATATCAATGTATGTATGTATTTATGTATACATATGAAGTACACGTTCAATATATATACATACATACATATACATACATATATATATATATGTTGTAGTCAAGTATAAATTACTATATATATATATACATGAAAAAGATTTTTTTATATGGTGGAGAGCAATATACGTATATAAAGTAAACAAAATGTTTACCTCTTCGACCAATCTCGTCATTGACACATTGTAGTCGCAATCTTTTTCCTTTTTAGAGTATGCGTCCTTTCTCCTCCTAGCGTGGTTTGCAAACCTAAGCTATAGGCTCTAACTTAATGGAGACTCGGGTTTTAAGTTCAAGTATGAAAAAAAAAGAGAAGTGGATTATATTTATAGCCACAAAATGGCTAGAGAATATCTAGTATATCATCCTCTTTTTCTCCTTTCCATTCTCTAGGTCTAATATCTAATTAAAAAAGATAGTCAAACCTTTATGTGCATCCATCTATTGTCGACCCCTTTAATAATATAATTTTTATAGTTTAGGCCTAAATAATAGTTAATATTAATTATTTAAATATTTATTTAACCTATTGATTATATTAAATTAATGCATATATTATTCGGTATTTTGATCCGGCTATATCCAGACTATTGGACAAGTTAGACTCGATGGTAGATACGACAAGTAGCCCAGAGAGGTGATCTTGAAGTCCAGAGATCAAGTACGAACAATAATATGAATCAACGATCAAGCGAGACCAAGAGATAGACTCTTCGGAATATTCTAAGTATGGATTAGGCCTCCCCTAGGTAAGAGATCAGTACATATCCCTTCTTCTATGAAGGGGATCAAATCATATCACTATGGCCATGAACAACATCAACCAACAGTTCAACTCAACGGGAATCGATTGATATCTCCAAAAACATAAAGATAATTATGCAAACAACTTTGGTAACATGAAGCTAGCATGGAGGGCGACCCACATGACCGATCGCGTAATGCCACATGGCACCTAGTACTGATCAGTATAGATCGCCCTATACTTGGGAATTGGGCCATGAAATTTTTTGGGTGACCTCGTCTACATCTTGAGATTCTGTCAATGAAATTTCAAGAAGATATGCGATCGTCTACGCCTATAAATACAAGGTTCATTGTTCATTTTAAGGATCTTTATCTGTTGTATTACTTATACTCCATTATAATCAAGGATCATCCGATCTGATCCCTCCTATACTCAGAAAAACAAGTGAGTAATAAAGCAGTTTCATCAAAGTGGACTGTAACGACCCACTATTTTGACCATTCAAATCGACAATAATCCACACATGTCAGACTTGAATAATGCAAAATAACAGATTGTAATAAAATTTGGAGCAAATAAAATCATTCACAGAATCACAGACACAGAAAATATCAGAATAACTCGCAGCGGAATTTAAAAATAACCATAGTGGTTCATGAAGCCACTAAAATACATAGTCTCAAATCAAATACAAAATACAATAGTCTGAAACCCAATACAGTTCTGAAACAAGTACAATAGAGATCCAAATACACAAGTCTCTAAAACAAAAGCTGAAATAAGGCAACTGAAACTGAAATAGGAAGATAACTAGATAAGCAGAATCTCCAGTGATTCCGAGCTCCAGAAAAGTGAAGTCCAAAGCTGTGAATACTCAGGCTGACCCGAGCGTAAAATAAAACATAACACTCGAGTCAGGATATACACACTTATACAATGTAAACCAACTCAAATGAACTGTAGTAAAGGTACAAGTAACTTAGAAGATGCTTGGGACCGCCCATCCTCTAAGGATCCGTTAAACTATCTACTATATAGTAATATTCGCTATTATAATAGTGTCTAAATAAGTAAAGTATAATCATATAGAAAATAGCGTTAAGGGGATGGAGAACCTTAACGCGGTCGGATCTTAAAATCATAATCGTAGTACAGCTCGATATGGTAGGTGACACGGCACAACTAGGCAATGCCAGGGTAGATATACCAATTACGCATCCGGACTAGTGGTGACGCATAGCAGCCACTACCGCCCACCTCGAACAACACTCCCAAATCAAGGGTGGCCACCAAATCAATCACAAGTAATAGAATGGTATCGAAGAAGTGTGTCCGATAAGAGGTGCTACCTCATTGGTCCGTCAATCGCTCCTGTTTTAGCCACCTTATGCCAACTCACGGGAGTTGGGTCCACGTAACATACCTTAAGAACGTCGCCACCATCCTACTTCATTCTGGAATCTCCACCACGTACACGGTTGTCAAAGTGGTTTTCGGTATCGACAGAGAGTATGTCCATATCCGATCCCGGTCTCTTTGCCAACCAATCGTTATTATAACCCGTGGTTATAGATTTAAAACAATTTATCAAATATACTTCGAATTTAATCATTTAAAAACCAAGGCATTATTCTTTTGAAAACAAATATTAAGTTATTAAATTTCAAAAATCTAACCTTTCGGAGTTCACTTATTCACTTAAAACAATAACGTTAAGTTATATTTGAAAATAATTTTTATTCAACAAAACAACATTTATAAACTGCTATAACAATTCAATTTTAAAAACAAAAATCATATTCAGCCTACTGCAGTCCTTAACAAGTGCTACAGTAGTCCTTTTATTAGTTCAGGTTCAATTTCAGTTTCAGCTACAACAGCACTTACCAAGTACTATCATAGCCTTAGTTCATTTTAGTCTTTTAGTTCACTTATACAATCCACAACACTTAACAAGTGCTACGGATTCTACCTAGTAAAAACTTATAAAATCATACATTAAAAACGTTCATTTAAATCCTTTAACTAATTTTATTTCAAAAGAAATTTTACAAGTTAAAACCAAAACTTTCCAATTTGCCTATTACATTCATTTCAACATTTTAAACTTAAACTTCATTCTTCCACCAATTTAAAACTAATTTCATTTCAATTAAATTAACTTAAGTTTCCATCTTCTTTTTTTTTTCAAAATTTCAAATTTAAGGTTTGTTTTTTTTTATCAATATTCCTCCATTTATTTATATTTATCACATAGAAAAATCATTTCTATTTTTATATAAATCACTTAAAAATTCGGTTTAAATCAATTTAATATTATTACAATTTTTTTTTAATTATTTTAAAAATATTCAAAAAAAAAAAAATAACCACGGGTCTGTATAATATTTTCTAGCCTAATTCAAGTGATACGGATACACATTTCAATCCGTAATTTACAAAGAAAAATCCGGGTTTTATCATTTCAAACCCGCAATCCCAAGTAAATAAAATTAAATTGAAAATCGCTCAGGCCTATCATTTCAGCCCATAACGACCTTCCCTTATTCTAAAGTCCGTTCGGGTATGTATCATTTCAACCCATAGTGATTCTATTCTACAGGGAACTTGCAGTGTGATTTAACAGAATAGAATAACAGTAAAATAAGAACAGATATAACAGATGATACGATATGCAGTTTTAACAATTAACATCAACTATAAATAAATCACAGGTAATTATAACATCATTTATTTATTTATTTATTTCTACACATTCAGTTGCGGTCGTTTCACAATTATATATGTATGAATATTCGTGTGAGATTTACTCACCTCTACGGAGCTGGAGATTCGGAAAGAAAGAAGTACGATGTCAATCGAAAGCACGCGGATAGCACGATCAGTCGTTAGCGGATGCGCCAACTAGATTCAAACCAAAAGCACAGTAAATAATCAAATCTAAGATTGCACGAATAACGAATTTTCAAATGAAGCGACAAACGGAAAAGAAACAAGTTGAGAATTGACAACAATTAGCCCGACCACTAAAACTAAAATTTTTAAAGTAACAAACATTTTTCCTTTCATTTCTTTGGTTTATACAAGGACAAAACTAAAGCAAAAAGGGAAATCTTCGTTTTCAAAACAAAAGTCAGAGATCGAACATATTTAAAACTTAAAAACAAAACTTCTGGAAAAACCATGCTTCCAAATACCAGGTGACAAACAACCTTTTCTTCTTTTCTCTTTTCAAAGTCAGAGGCAATATACAAATTCCCACAGCAAACAAAACTGAAATAAAATTTAGTTCTTTTTTTTTCAAAACAAGTCAGTGCCAAAATATAACTGAAGTACAAATACAGGTTACAAAGACACTTTTTCTCAAAATAGGGCTCGGTGGAAACTATAACTAAGATACCAACATACGATTCCTTTTTACATTTCTCTGGTGATTGGCCAAGTATGGGGTAGGCAACAAAATGGTACAGCAAGAACAAAGCAGGGGCGACAAAAATAAACAACATGAAAGAAGAGCATGCGGTGGTCTCTGATCTGGTATGGGGTAGGTTCGTTCGGAAGAGCGGAGGACTTTGTCTGGGTTCGGTGGTAGGGCCGGTTCAGTTGGAAGGGGACGTGGCAGCTTCGAGTTGGTGTTGATGGCGTGGGGACAAGTCACGTGGTAAAAGGCTTTGGTGGAGGACTGGAAAGTGGTGAGTGCTGGTGCGGGTCAGTGGGCTGGGTAGGCGTGGGGTTCTCTGGCAGGCCGGGATGGGGTTGGGGATGTGGTGGCGGATGGATGGTCTGGGGTGGCGTTGGGCTGGGGTCGTGGTCGGTGACTGGTCGAGTATGACTGGTGGCGAATGGGTAGGCGTGGCCAGGCTTGGTCTGGTGGTGGGGTTCGCTGGCAGGGCGTGGGGTGGAGTGGGGTTGGAGACGTGGTGGAGTTGGACGCAATCTGGTGGTCTCGGGTTTGCCTGAGACGTGATGGTGAAAGGCATGGGGTCGGTGATCTGGCATGGAGGAGGCGGCACAGAGAAAAGCAAGGCAGAGAAAAAAAAAGACAACGAAAAAAAACAAAATGGAAAAAGAAAAAAAAAACATGCTGTTACCTTCAAGGAGATGCTCACACAAATTTGCAATAGAAGCGAAGTGGGAACAAGGAGATTTGTGAAAGTGGAAAATATAACAGTTGTTTACTTGATTTGCGCAGAGAGAAGGCAAATGGTTTGAACGGTAGAGGCAATAATTTCTATTAAATTGGCGGAACGTTTGGAAGGCAAAAGGAATAGAAAATTTCCACGTTACAAAGATTTAGGCACGATTTTTGGACAAAATTCTTTTTTTTTTTTAAGATATACGGCTGAAACTTTGCACTGCCAATGCATACAAATTCAAATGGACGGTGAAAACAAAAGAGATTATAAAACGCTCAAATAACGTACAATTTGTCTTATTTCTTTTATTAAATAAATTTAATAAATGTTAACGGTTCCTTAAAATATAACGTATCTTTTTAACCCGAATTTAAAAATAGTTATTATCATCATTAATAAGATTTTATTCTACAGTAAAGTTAAGAACGGACAAAACGTAACGAAATGTAACGTTTTAAATTTTCGTTTTATACAAACTACTACACTTTATTTTTAACTCAATATTTCAAAATGTTTTATTTTTAATTAAAATTTCGTTTAAAATATCGGGCTGTTACACTCTCCCCCACTCAAAGCTTTTCGTCCTCGAAAAGGAACGAAGAAGGAAAACAAAGAAAGATAAGACAGAATAGTAAAGTACCTGAAATAAACAATTCCGGATTCGAAGCACGAATGCTCTCCTCCGTCTCCCAGGTGCAATCCCGTTCATCAGTGCTCCACTGCACTTTGACCAGGTTGACAGATTTTCTTCTTAGCTGCTTCGTACCTCGATCGACGATACGAAGTGGCTTCCTCTCAACAGTCAGATTTGGCTCAATATCCAAACTATCAAGAGCAGAAAGCTGAATAATAAGAGATGGATCATGCAGATAGCGACGAAGATGAGATACATGAAAGACATTGTGTATTCCAGAAAATTTCTCGGGTAAATCCAGACGATAAGCAAGAGAGCCAATTCTTTCCAAAATGCGGAAAGGACCAACAAATCTAGGAGAAAGCTTCCCTCCACGACCAAAACGAATAACATTCCTTAAGGGGGAGACCTTAAGGAAAACCAAATCACCAACAGCAAACTCTAAACTCTGTCTTCGACGATCAGCGTACTTCTTCTGTCTGTCTTGAGCAATCCTCATCTTCCTTTTAATCTCTTCAACTCTCTCTGAAGCTTCCAAAACCATCTCAGGACCAAGAACCAATCGATTACCGGATTCAATCCAACAAGAAGGAGATCTACAAGGTCGTCCGTAAAGAGCAGAAAATGGAGAAGTCTCAATACTGGCCTGATAACTATTGTTGTAAGTGAATTCGACAAGATGGAGATGATCTTCCCAAGATCCTCCATAATCAAGCACACAAGCACGAAGAAGATCTTCTAAAATATGATTCACCCTTTCCGTTTGACCGTCGGTCTGTGGATGGTAAGCAGTGCTCAGATTTAGATGAGTACCCAACGAATCCTGAAAGGCCTTCCAAAACCTACTAGTAAAGATAGGATCACGATCACAAACGATATTGAGAGGAACACCATGGAGGCGAACAATCTCTCTCATGTAAATCTCAGACAAACTAGAAGCTGAACGGGTAGACTTGACCGGAATGAAATGAGCTGATTTGGTCAATCTATCCACAATAACCCAGATACTCTCGTTACCCTTCCTAGTCCTCGGTAAACCATCAATGAAATCCATAGAAACTTGTTCCCACTTCCAATTGGGAATCTCAAGAGGCTGCAATAAACCAGGAGTCTTCTGATGATCTGCCTTGACTTGCTGACAAGTCGCACACCTATTGACGAAAATGGAAATATCCCGCTTCATACCTTTCCACCAATATAACTTCTTCATATCCTGATACATCTTGGTTACGCCTGGATGAATAGAAAGTCTGGACTGATGATTCTCCCGAAGTAACTCCTGTCTCAATCCATCAACATTCGGGACACAAATCCTATTATTGATCCTCAATACACCCTTATCGTCAATCTGAGCTCCATTACCATCCATACTACTACTTCCAACTCTGCTTCGAACACTCTCCTTAATCAATCTAAGCATCTGGTCCTCATCCTGTCTAGCCATAATACGATCCACAAGAGGAGAAGAAACAACAATCTGACACAACAAAGCTTTCTTCCTACTCAAAGCATCCGCCACAACATTAGCCTTTCCCGGTGTATAGTTGATGTCGAGGTCATAAGAAGCAAGGAACTCTAACCACCTAACTTGTCTCTGATTCAAATCCTTCTGAGAGAAAATATACTTCAAAGACTGATGATCTGTGAAAAGCTCGAACTTGGTACCCAACAGATGATGTCTCCAAAGCTTCAAAGCGAAAACAACAGCAAGCAACTCTAGATCATGGGCAGCATAATTTACTTCATGAGTTTTCAACTGTCTACTAGCATAAGCAATCACTCTACCATCCTGCATCAGAACAGCTCCCAAACCTTCTCGACAAGCATCAGTGTATACCGTTAATCCCTCATTTCCGTTTGGAACGGTAAGAACAGGTGCGGAAGTAAGCTTGTCCTTTAACTCATTGAAGGCGGCCTTACACTCGCTACTCCAAATAAACTTAGCATTCTTCCGAGTTAAAGCAGTGAGAGGCGCAGCAATCCGAGCGAAATTCTCAATGAATCTCCGGTAATAACCGGCGAGGCCCAGAAAACTACGGATATCAGTAGGAGTCTTAGGATTTTCCCAATCCTGTACAGAATAGGGAAAAAGGATAATAGAAAAGATAGGGTAAATTGAAATGAAACAATGAAAGAGAAGGAAAGAAAAACTTACATTGATCGCAGCGATCTTGACTGGATCAACTGAAACTCCATTACTAGAAACAATATGTCCGAGAAATCGGACTTCATCCTTCCAGAAATGGCATTTGGAAAATTTAGCTTTTAACTGATGCTTTCGAAGAGTCTCAAGAACAGATTTCAAATGTGACTCATGTTCTTCTTCAGACTTAGAGAATATGAGGATATCATCCACGAAGACTAGAACAAATTTATTTAGCACATCACGGAATACACGATTCATCAAGTCAACAAAGAAAGCAGGAGCATTAGTCAAACCAAAAGGCATGACTAACCATTCGAAGAATCCATTCTCAGTACGGAAAGCAGTCTTAGGAATACTTTCCTCAGCCACTCTGAGTTGGTGAAAACCTGTGGCGAGATCAAGCTGAGAGAAAACAGTAGCACCATAAAGCTGATCAAACATATCATTGATGCGAGGCATTGGATATCTATTTTTCATAGTGAGCTTATTCAACTCCCTATAATCAACACACATCCGAAGAGAACCATCGGATTTGGTGACGAAGACCACTGCAGCTCCCCATTCAGAAAAACTAGGTCTGATCAGACCCTTGGAAGATAGGTCTTCAATTTGTTTCCTTAATTCAACCTTCTCGCGGGGTGCCATTCTTCTAGGAGGAAGAACTATAGGTCGAGCTCCAGGAATGAGATCAATGCGGAAATCAATTTCCCGCTTGGGAGGTAAAGCAGTAACTTCACCAAATACATCCGGGTAGTGATTAACTACACGGGTCGACTGAAGATCATCAATAGAAGCATCTAGAGAAAAGATAAAGCTACCAGCATAATCATGAGGCATACGGCCCTGAATAAGCAAAGAATTTCCTCGATCATCCTTAAGAGAAACAATTCGGGATTTACACGAGATACGGGCATCGTGTCCATCAAGCCAATCACTTCCAAGCAACAGATCAAAAGCATCGAAACCTAGGACATAGAAATCTCCAGAAAATTTATGACTAGAATAGAAGAGTCTCACTTTCTTACAAATCTTATCTAGATTTGCGGGACCACCAATAGGATTTGAAACACATAGAGGAACAGAAACATACTCAGGAGAAAGGAGAGTTTCAAACTTATTACACAAAACATCAGAAATAAAGCTATGCGAAGCCCCAGTATCAAATAAAACACGAACAGGATGATGAAATAAAGTAAAGGTGCCCTGAAGAGTACCTTGATCATCGCTAGGAGCAGGAGCAGGTGCAGGAGCAGGTGATGAAGCAGACGTGACAGCAAATACGCCAGATGGCCTTCCTTTCTGATATAAAGGACAGTCCTTCTTAAAATGACCCGGCTGAAGACAAACATGACAAAGATCGTTCCTGGTAACCTGGGGTGGAGGAACAGCAGCAACAGACGGATTAGGGAAACTATTGGCATAGTGTCCCTTCTGGTCACATTTGAAGCAAGTAATGGAGGAAAGATCAATAGGGTGCCTCTGGGAAGGAGCAGATGCTGAAGATCCTAAGCCCGGATGTTTGAGCCAATTCTTCTTTTGCTGGTGGAAGTTGGGCTTTCTCTTCTTGGAATTAGCAGAGGAGGACTGAGATACATGAGCACTGGAAGCAGCAGGACCCTTGGAAGTAGGGTTCTCATAGCGAATAGCCATATCCATGAGCTCAGTAAAAGTGCCATGAACATGCGAAATAAGACGATCGTAGAACTCTGGGCGAGCTCCAGCAATGAACTTCTCATTCTTTTTTAGCTGAGTGTCGATAAGACCAGGACCAAATTTTGAAAGTTCATTGAACTTCCGTTCATACTCTGAAAAAGACATGGTACCCTGCTTGAGGTCCATGAATTCACGGTAAAGCTGAGATTTTCCGGCTTCGGGCATCCATTTTGCCACAAAAGCCTCCCTGAAAGAAGATACAAAACTGAACTTAGGATAAATTCAAAAGGAAAGGAAATGGGGAAAATTCAAGTTAACACAAAGGATACCTGAACTGCTCCCACGAAAGATCACCTTCGTTAGTGCGAGTCGTAACAGACTCCCACCAATCTAGGGCTGACTCTTGCAGCTGCCATGCTGCTAACTGACGCTTCTGGGCATCAGTGATCTCTAAACCAGTAAAGATTCTTTCCAAACTTCTTAGCCATTGCTGGGCTTCGATGATACTTTCTGAACCGGTGAACTTAGTGCCACCGAGCTGAGAGAATTCCTTGCAAAGGACTGTAAACTTAACGGGTGCAACTGGTGGAGGAACTGGGGCAATACCACGACCCCTACCTCTAGCATTTCCACGATTCATCCTGGAAATATCAAGAATAAAATTTTAGGACAAGGTACAAAGAAGACTAAGATAAGTTAAGATAAAAACACGATAAGAACACTTGGATGAATATCCTAAAATTTCCTAACAAGGTAGATACGGAAAGAAGGAGGTTTAGAAAATTTCTTCTTAAAACAAGAAACTTTATATCAAAATAATCTTTGAAAAATCATTTGAAAAATCATTTTAAAATCATTTTATACTTTGAAAAATACGTTCACTCACAAGGAAATGATTCTGAGTTTGATTTCACTCATTCTAGGGTATTTCTACCCTATCTCTAATGAGTTTTTGCTCCATAGGCTAAGGTTTGCCTAAAACCTCGCTCTGATACCAAATGTAACGACCCACTATTTTGGACCATTCAAATCGACAATAATCCACACATGTCAGACTTGAATAATGCAAAATAACAGATTGTAATAAAATTTGGAGCAAATAAAATCATTCACAGAATCACAGACACAGAAAATATCAGAATAACTCGCAGCGGAATTTAAAAATAACCATAGTGGTTCATGAAGCCACTAAAATACATAGTCTCAAATCAAATACAAAATACAATAGTCTGAAACCCAATACAGTTCTGAAACAAGTACAATAGAGATCCAAATACACAAGTCTCTAAAACAAAAGCTGAAATAAGGCAACTGAAACTGAAATAGGAAGATAACTAGATAAGCAGAATCTCCAGTGATTCCGAGCTCCAGAAAAGTGAAGTCCAAAGCTGTGAATACTCAGGCTGACCCGAGCGTAAAATAAAACATAACACTCGAGTCAGGATATACACACTTATACAATGTAAACCAACTCAAATGAACTGTAGTAAAGGTACAAGTAACTTAGAAGATGCTTGGGACCGCCCATCCTCTAAGGATCCGTTAAACTATCTACTATATAGTAATATTCGCTATTATAATAGTGTCTAAATAAGTAAAGTATAATCATATAGAAAATAGCGTTAAGGGGATGAAGAACCTTAACGCGGTCGGATCTTAAAATCATAATCGTAGTACAGCTCGATATGGTAGGTGACACGGCACAACTAGGCAATGCCAGGGTAGATATACCAATTACGCATCCGGACTAGTGGTGACGCATAGCAGCCACTACCGCCCACCTCGAACAACACTCCCAAATCAAGGGTGGCCACCAAATCAATCACAAGTAATAGAATGGTATCGAAGAAGTGTGTCCGATAAGAGGTGCTACCTCATTGGTCCGTCAATCGCTCCTGTTTTAGCCACCTTATGCCAACTCACGGGAGTTGGGTCCACGTAACATACCTTAAGAACGTCGCCACCATCCTACTTCATTCTGGAATCTCCACCACGTACACGGTTGTCAAAGTGGTTTTTGGTATCGACAGAGAGTATGTCCATATCCGATCCCGGTCTCTTTGCCAACCAATCGTTATTATAACCCGTGGTTATAGATTTAAAACAATTTATCAAATATACTTCGAATTTAATCATTTAAAAACCAAGGCATTATTCTTTTGAAAACAAATATTAAGTTATTAAATTTCAAAAATCTAACCTTTCGGAGTTCACTTATTCACTTAAAACAATAACGTTAAGTTATATTTGAAAATAATTTTTATTCAACAAAACAACATTTATAAACTGCTATAACAATTCAATTTTAAAAACAAAAATCATATTCAGCCTACTGCAGTCCTTAACAAGTGCTACAGTAGTCCTTTTATTAGTTCAGGTTCAATTTCAGTTTCAGCTACAACAGCACTTACCAAGTACTATCATAGCCTTAGTTCATTTTAGTCTTTTAGTTCACTTATACAATCCACAACACTTAACAAGTGCTACGGATTCTACCTAGTAAAAACTTATAAAATCATACATTAAAAACGTTCATTTAAATCCTTTAACTAATTTTATTTCAAAAGAAATTTTACAAGTTAAAACCAAAACTTTCCAATTTGCCTATTACATTCATTTCAACATTTTAAACTTAAACTTCATTCTTCCACCAATTTAAAACTAATTTCATTTCAATTAAATTAACTTAAGTTTCCATCTTCTTTTTTTTTTCTTCAAAATTTCAAATTTAAGGTTTGTTTTTTTTTTATCAATATTCCTCCATTTATTTATATTTATCACATAGAAAAATCATTTCTATTTTTATATAAATCACTTAAAAATTCGGTTTAAATCAATTTAATATTATTACAATTTTTTTTTTAAATTATTTTAAAAATATTCAAAAAAAAAAAAAATAACCACGGGTCTGTATAATATTTTCTAGCCTAATTCAAGTGATACGGATACTATATCATTTCAATCCGTAATTTACAAAGAAAAATCCGGGTTTTATCATTTCAAACCCGCAATCCCAAGTAAATAAAATTAAATTGAAAATCGCTCAGGCCTATCATTTCAGCCCATAACGACCTTCCCTTATTCTAAAGTCTGTTCGGGTATGTATCATTTCAACCCATAGTGATTCTATTCTACAGGGAACTTGCAGTGTGATTTAACAGAATAGAATAACAGTAAAATAAGAACAGATATAACAGATGATACGATATGCAGTTTTAACAATTAACATCAACTATAAATAAATCACAGGTAATTATAACATCATTTATTTATTTATTTATTTCTACACATTCAGTTGCGGTCGTTTCACAATTATATAAGTATGAATATTCGTGTGAGATTTACTCACCTCTACGGAGCTGGAGATTCGGAAAGAAAGAAGTACGATGTCAATCGAAAGCACGCGGATAGCACGATCAGTCGTTAGCGGATGCGCCAACTAGATTCAAACCAAAAGCACAGTAAATAATCAAATCTAAGATTGCACGAATAACGAATTTTCAAATGAAGCGACAAACGGAAAAGAAACAAGTTGAGAATTGACAACAATTAGCCCGACCACTAAAACTAAAATTTTTAAAGTAACAAACATTTTTCCTTTCATTTCTTTGGTTTATACAAGGACAAAACTAAAGCAAAAAGGGAAATCTTCGTTTTCAAAACAAAAGTCAGAGATCGAACATATTTAAAACTTAAAAACAAAACTTCTGGAAAAACCATGCTTCCAAATACCAGGTGACAAACAACCTTTTCTTCTTTTCTCTTTTCAAAGTCAGAGGCAATATACAAATTCCCACAGCAAACAAAACTGAAATAAAATTTAGTTCTTTTTTTTTCAAAACAAGTCAGTGCCAAAATATAACTGAAGTACAAATACAGGTTACAAAGACACTTTTTCTCAAAATAGGGCTCGGTGGAAACTATAACTAAGATACCAACATACGATTCCTTTTTACATTTCTCTGGTGATTGGCCAAGTATGGGGTAGGCAACAAAATGGTACAGCAAGAACAAAGCAGGGGCGACAAAAATAAACAACATGAAAGAAGAGCATGCGGTGGTCTCGGATCTGGTATGGGGTAGGTTCGTTCGGAAGAGCGGAGGACTTTGTCTGGGTTCGGTGGTAGGGCCGGTTCAGTTGGAAGGGGACGTGGCAGCTTCGAGTTGGTGTTGATGGCGTGGGGACAAGTCACGTGGTAAAAGGCTTTGGTGGAGGACTGGAAAGTGGTGAGTGCTGGTGCGGGTCAGTGGGCTGGGTAGGCGTGGGGTTCTTTGGCAGGCCGGGATGGGATTGGGGATGTGGTGGCAGATGGATGTTCTGGGGTGGCGTTGGGCTGGGGTCGTGGTCGGTGACTGGTCGAGTATGACTGGTGGCGAATGGGTAGGCGTGGCCAGGCTTGGTCTGGTGGTGGGGTTCGCTGGCAGGGCGTGGGGTGGAGTGGGGTTGGAGACGTGGTGGAGTTGGACGCAGTCTGGTGGTCTCGGGTTTGCCTGAGACGTGATGGTGAAAGGCATGGGGTCGGTGATCTGGCATGGAGGAGGCGGCACAGAGAAAAGCAAGGCAGAGAAAAAAAAAGACAACGAAAAAAAACAAAATGGAAAAAGAAAAAAAAACATGCTGTTACCTTCAAGGAGATGCTCACACAAATTTGCAATAGAAGCGAAGTGGGAACAAGGAGATTTGTGAAAGTGGAAAATATAACAGTTGTTTACTTGATTTGCGCAGAGAGAAGGCAAATGGTTTGAACGGTAGAGGCAATAATTTCTATTAAATTGGCGGAACGTTTGGAAGGCAAAAGGAATAGAAAATTTCCACGTTACAAAGATTTAGGCACGATTTTTGGACAAAATTCTTTTTTTTTTTTAAGATATACGGCTGAAACTTTGCACTGCCAATGCATACAAATTCAAATGGACGGTGAAAACAAAAGAGATTATAAAACGCTCAAATAACGTACAATTTGTCTTATTTCTTTTATTAAATAAATTTAATAAATGTTAACGGTTCCTTAAAATATAACGTATCTTTTTAACCCGAATTTAAAAATAGTTATTATCATCATTAATAAGATTTTATTCTACAGTAAAGTTAAGAACGGACAAAACGTAACGAAATGTAACGTTTTAAATTTTCGTTTTATACAAACTACTACACTTTATTTTTAACTCAATATTTCAAAATGTTTTATTTTTAATTAAAATTTCGTTTAAAATATCGGGCTGTTACATGGACGTAGGCAATCGACGCCGAACCACTATAAATTTGCTTGTTCCTATTTTTTGCTTGTTTCCCTTCTGTTTTAATTTTAGTTCTTAACTTTATTTCTCTACATAAAATCTATTGGGTGTTTGTACCAACTTTTGATGCTAACATTTTGGTGCTTTCACCGAGAATTGAATTTCCAGCTTGATTGGATCTCATCATCTACTAGTGGATTTCCATATTCGTGAGATAGATCCAGATTTCTACCAATAAGTTTTCGTTTCTTTTAAATTTGAAGAAGAACTAAAAGGAATCTATTAGCCATGGCTAGGGGAAAGTCTACTACTTCCCATGTTATTGAAGGCAATGAAGATACCAGCATCCAATAGGTTGACCAGAATGTACAACTGATGGCTGCTGATGCCCCGAATCTTCTTGATTACATCACCAAAGCTAACTTTGAAGTCTTGATGAAGAAACTATTAGATAGCCGTCAACAGCTCAATCAGCAAATCTAGGCAAATATCGAACTGATGAACTAGTTGAAAGACCAATGTGGGAAGACAAGGAGGGAGCCTACTACATACCCGAGATTAGAAAACTCCTCCTCCTCTGAGGACTGTCAAAGGAGTAGACGTCGCAAGATGGATGTGTATGATGTTGGAAGTTCACGAGGAAACTACGCGATCAACCATCACCATACCGCACCACTCGGTACCGAACCCCCCATGGGGATCAATACCAAACCCTTGAACCAAGGGGTAAACTTACCTGTTGCTGGAAGAGCTAACTCTAAATGCGCCGCGATCGACCAAGGCATTGGAGCTCAAGTGAATGTGAATGAACCCCAGCTGAGAGACGATGATAGGACTGCTGCTCATGAGAAACATCAAAAGCACACTGATCCAAGGCTTAGATCGGGCCATTCACATGAGGTGGAACACAACCACTACCAGGCATCGGCTCTACGGACGTCGGACCTAACGGCTATGGTAAGAAAACTTGTGAAAGAAAGTCAAGGCCTAACCAATGATGATATGGGACTCTCCAGGAGTCATACTCCATTCACTGACAACATCCTAAATAAAAAGCATCCACGGAGGTTTAATATGCCTACGGTACCTATTTATGTGGGAAAAATCAACCCAAGATAGCATCTAATGTAACGACCATAATTTTAGTTAACATTATTTAGGATATTTAATTAGTTAAATTAAATGGAAAAAAAATGTAAATGGTTAAGGGATTGAGATTTGTGTAATTAGAGGGTAGCCGTGCCAATTTAAACAAATGAACTAAGGGGAATTAAAATGGAATAAGTAAGGGTAATAGATACGAGCAAAATAGGAATAAGTTATATTCATATACCCTAAACCCTTCATGCCTCTTTCATTTTACACGTTCATAAACAAAACTAAATCTAAGAAGAGGCCGGCCACCATTAGGAGAAAGCAAGAGAAAGATAAGCTAAAATTAAGAGGAAGGAAGCTTAATCAATCTAATTCAAGAAGCAAATCTCAAACTCCTTAATCACAAGCTAAAGGTGAATAATAGGTTACATCTCATTTTATTATTTTCAGTTTTAGATGAGATTCGAATTTATTTTGCAAATGATTTGCCATATTTTGATTGTTTAAAAGGATATATATGCTTGTTGATGATTTATGCTATTTCATATAGATTTTATGTTAAAGTTTAACTTGAAAAACCTATTAAAGGACATTCATATGCCTTGCAATTTTGATATAAGGTCATAAATGTTATTTTAGGGTTGGGTTCCAAGTTTCATAATTTTCTGAATTAATGTGGATTTATTATGAATTTTCTAGTGAACAAAATAGTTAATTTGGTTTAAAATTAATTACGGCTATTATATGTCAGCTTTGGATCAAAAATTTAAATATGTTAGAAAACATATTAAAAGTGATTTATGGGAATTTTTGTAGAATTTTCCTAAGCATTTTAATAAGTATATAAAATTATTTAAGGTATGGGACTTAAAGGTTTTATATGTTTATAAAAGGATAAGAAGCAATTTGAAAATATTTTAAATTGTTAATTTCTGAAATTCAGCAGCACATTTAGAAAAGATTTTGGAATAGAAATTGGCAACCAATTATATGATAACAAATAAGCAGGTTAGTTGAAAAGGAATTACTTTATAAAGTTAAAAATCAGTTTTACAAGGCTTTTGCTGTTTCGCCACTTTTGATAGCACCTTTCGACCTCATACTGCTGCCTCCATCTATATCGGAACCAATACACATGGTATCAAAGACTTGATACGTAGTGGATTGGAGACAGGCGAAGGGTATAGAGTCGAAACATGCTTTCGAAGCGGTCAAGACCTTGTTTTGCTTTCAAAAGGAAACGCCTCTTGCTTTGCTTTCGAATGAGATAGTTTTCGACTTGGTCAAGTGTTTTAAAAGAAAAGAGCTTTTGAAAGAGGTTGCCATCTTTGTTTTAAGAAAATGCTTTCGAAGAGGTCAAAACCCCCACTGCCGCATTCTACTTTTCGAAGCAATGCCTTCGAAAGGATTCTTTTGCTTTAAACCCTGAGCCGCTTCACCAATGCTTTCGAAGGGATTGGTTTCGACACCATCCACTTCTTTTACTTAGGAAATTGCTTTCGAAAGAGTTTCTTTTGGACTTAGTTCTTTTAAGACCCTTTTGAGATTTTGAAAGTTGAACCCAAAGGTTTCGAAAGGAATGATTTTAAATGGTTTCAAAACTATGTTCCACGTATTTTTACTTGAATCCAATGCTTTCGAAAGGTTTGATGTATGTAAAGGACTTAATGCTTTCGAAAGGTATATGAAAAAGGTTTCGAAGATGTGGTTCCCCAATGTTTTCGAAAGGTCTACCTTAGTGTTTCAATGGAGGGTTTTCAATGTTTTCGAAAGGCATGTTTAAAGTGTTTTGAAAAGATGATGTTTATGGTTTTATAAAGCTTTCGAAAGAATACTTTTAATATTTTCAAAAGGTCTATTGTAAATGGTTTCGAAAGGTATGTTATTGTCTTTTGGCCTAAGGTTATAAAGTAAAGTAGTTTACTTGTATCGAAAGGGGTACTTTTAATGGTTTCGAAAGGGGTTCTTTGAAAGTTTTTGAAAGAGATTGTTTAAAGGTTTTAATCAAAGGTTTCGAATGTTTTCATCAACGATGTTTTGTGTAAAGTATAGATAACATGGCAAAGTGATTTGAGTAAAGCATAAAGTATATTTTCCTTCTTTAAGTATGATTTATAGGGTTAAATCAATATGAAAGAGATGTTTTAAAGGAAAGTTTGATGGGGAAGTTGACCCTAAGTAAATTACTCGGATATTAGGATATCAGATGGGACTGGTATGGGGTCACGCCCTATACTTTAGCTAGTAGCCCCTAGCTAATATAAGTCCAAAATTCCAATGTGTAGGGCTTTGTCACATGTAAGACTAAAATGATGTTACACACGGAAAGAAATATACAGAGTAAAGATAGGTTATTGTTGAGCCCGCAAAACCATTAGGATCAGTTGACCCTGGGAGAAGTAAGTTAGGAACAGGCCGTCCAGAAGAGTGTCTAATAGAATTAGATTACTTGTTTATTTTGCCTGGTAGGCCCGAGTCAGCCAAAGGTTAGTAGTTAGCCAAACAAACCTATAGTGTTCGGACTGGTAGTCCGTTGTTTACCGTTTTGTGTGCATACATGATATTGCTATTATTGCTTTAACCAGTTTGGTTGCAGGATTTTGATTAGCAAAATATATGTTTTAAAATGGGATATTAGTGAGGGGAAACCCGTTCCGCTAAGCGGTGTGGTCTCACTAAATATCAGTATACCGAGGTGTATAGTATTATTCACACCAAGCTTTATGTCTGACTCGAAGTTTATGTTTTCCCCTTAAACTTTAGGTACTCAAAATATTATTTAAGTAGGTTGAGTGTTGAGGATTTACAGGTTTTAGTAGGTGGGTGAATAAAGCTTTCGAAGACATGCAGGAGGCATGGATAGCTATTTCGGAGTTGTTATTTTATTTCTATTTCCGCTGTAATGTATTAAGACAGTTTTTGTCTATTTAGTTCTTTGATCATCCAAGGGGGTATCTTCATATGTCACTCTTGGTGTATTTTATAATAATTATATTTGATCAAAACCTAGGATACGTTTTGGGATTGTGTAATGGAATATGACATGTTTTGAAATGTAATCGGTAAAGTGTGCTGTTTTTGGAATCTGCGATTTTGTTTCATATTCATGTGCTTCTGATATTGTGGATACCATTACCATTACCATATATCGTCATCGGAAGTTAATACTATAGATGACTGCATCATCTGTAGAGCTTAGCTTCGGGCCTCAAGATAGGGGATGTTACAACTTGTATCGGAGCATAGGTTTATAAAAAACTTTAAACTTAAAATGATTTCGAAAACATAATCCTAAGAATTTAGAGAAAAAGATCGAGGTATGGGACAACGCTATAGTAACGTACTTGTATTTGCTATATATAAGTATATGCTTTATCTCTATTCTCCCATCTCTCTTATGCTATTCTTCTGTATCTTACAAAGGCTCGAATGCATATTTTACAGATGTAAGATATGGAGGCCAGAAGTGGAAGAGTTAACCTTGGTGGGGGAAGCACCACAACTAATGGAAATGCCAGACCAAATACCATGAGGAACCCTGGTCAGACATAAGCTGCTAATATGGGTGCTGGAGTCCCGCAAGTCGATATGGGAGCGATGTATCAGTTCTTTGTAAACATGATGCAAGCAGGAGTTGGTGCGGGGTTAGCTGGAGGAGGAAATCAAGAAGCTCCAGTGGTGAATAACTATGCTATTTTGAGTAGAGATTATGCTCGGTTGGGAGGAAAGCCGCTTATTTTTAGTGAAGACGCAATTGAAGTGGAGAATTGGTTACTTCATCGCGAGAGTATTTTCACTGATTTGGGGCTCAATGATGAGCAAAAGAGGAGACTCGCTTCTAGACAGCTACAAGGAGCAGCACTGTATTGGTGGAACAATGTTACTACTGGAGTTAATGAGGAGACTATGACTGTGCTTGAGTATGCAACCAGGTTTGAGGAGCTAGCGAGATATGGCTATGCTACAGTTGACACTGTAATTAAGAGGAATGAGAAGTTCATTCGTGGGTTGAAGCCTGAGCTTGCTAAGACCACATTACCGCATATTAGGGATCCATGTGATGTTGTTGTGGAAATGGCTTTGAGGTAGGAAGAAATGCTTGCTTTTCATGGAAGAAATAAGGCTAAGGAAGCTCAAGGATGGCAGAGTCAGAAGAGGAAGTTTTTCCCCAAGAAAGGAGCTCAAAAGGGTAGAGATGCTAAGGAAGGAAAGACAGAGGCTGTCTATTAAAAATTTGACAAGAGAGGGCATTTCGCAAATGAATGTCGCTTGGGAGATGGAAAGAAGGTGATCGGGAAGAAGAATATTAGATGCTTCAACTGCGATCAAATTAGACATTATAAGAACAAGTGCAAGGGGCCTGCCAAGGATGGAAAGGGCAAAGTGTTTGCATTGGAGCCAGCTACCTCAAGGCCAACAACAGAGGAAAAGGGAAAAGCTATGTTGGGAGGTACGCTTATGATTCATGGTATGTCAGTTAGCGTTCTATTTGATATCGGTGCATTGCATTCTTTTATATCTCATTGTTTGGTAGATTAGCTTAACTTAGAACCCTTATACCTAGTTACTTCCTTAAGGGTTGCAAATCCGATAAGAGGTTATGCGACTCTTGGGATGAGATGTGCCATTAGAGTTTGAATTGTTAGGTCATACATTTGCTTGCAGTTTGCATGTATTTTATTTCGTAGGATTCGGAATTATTTTGGGTATGGATTGGTTAAGTAAATATGATGGTAGGATATTTTGCCATGATAGGAAAATATCGCTCAGACACCCTGATTGTAGTGATCAGATTATATAATCTGTAGAAAACCCTAGTTTTGAGGTTAACGCTTTGTTGGGTGTTGTGGAGGTTGAAGACAATTTGAATCGAGTTTTCGTTGTTAGAGAATTCGAAGATTTCTTTGAACTTGTAGTGGGATTGCCGTCGAAACGAGCCATTGAGTTTCAGATAGATTTGATACCAGGAGTAGAATCGATGAGTAGATAGCCAAGCAGAATGACACCTACCGAGATGAGGGAGCTCAAGGTGCAGTTAGTGGATTTGGAAGGCAAGAATTTTATCAGACCAAGTAGTTCGCCTTGGAGAGCAGCCATAGTGTTTGCCAAGAAACCTAACAGATCGTTAAAGTTATGTATTGATTACCGTAAGCTGAATGAGAAAAAGACAAAGAATCGATATCCGTTGCCTAGAATTGACGGTTTGTTCGATCAGTTGAGTGGAGTCAAAGTATTTTCCCATTTGAATTTAGCAACAGGGTTCCATCAGCTTAGAGTGGTAGAGGATAGTATTCCTTTGATAGCATTTAGAACCAGATATGGATCGTACGAATGGTTAGTAATGCCGTTCGAACTAACTAATGCGCCAGCATTCTTTATGGATTTGATGAACCGAGTTTTCCGAGAGCACTTGGATAGGTTCGTGTTGGTATTCTTAGATGATATTTTGATATACTCTAAAGATGAAAGAGAGTATGAAGCTCATCTTAGAGTGGTGCTTGAGACATTGAGGCTGCATCAACTAAAGTCGAAATTTTCAAAGTGTCATTTATGGAAGAAGGAAGTGAAGTTTCTTGGTCATGTAGTCTCAGAGAAGGGGTTGTCTGTAGATCCAACTAAGATTGAGGCAGTGAATAATTGGATGATACTCGAGACAGTGATTGAGATAAAGAGTTTTCTTGGATTAGTTGGGTATTATCAGAGTTTCATAAAGGATTTTTCACGGATAGCGACACCGATGATCAAGCTAACGCAAAAGGATATGAAGTTCGTTTGGACAGATAAGTGTGAGGAAGCATTCCAAAGATTGAAACACTTATTGACAAATGCACCTGTGCTAGTTGTTCCAGAAGGGAATCGAGATTTAATAGTGTATACAAATGCATGTGGAACAGGGTTAGGAGCCGTGTTAATGCAAAGAGGTAAAGTGATTGCCTATGCTTCTCGATAGCTTAGACCGCATGAGGTTAGATATCCAACGCATGATTTGGAATTAGTGTGGTAATTTTTATGTTGATGGTGTGGAGACATTACCTTTTGGGAGAGAGATTTGAGCTGTATACGGATCATAAGTCGCTGATGTATTTATTCTTTTAGCCGCTTATGACTTTGGTATTGAGTACACACCGGGAAAAGGTAACAAGGTTGCAGATGCGCTTAGCAGAAAACATCAGAATGTGGTGTTGACAATAATAGCCGAGTAGAAAGATTTAGAAGCATTGACTACATGCATGATATAGTGGAGATCTGAGGCTAGGTCTAGTAAGGAAACTGCTATATTGTCATGTTTAGAAGTTCGACCGGTGATGATCGAAAAGATTGCTTCTAAGCAGAATGAGGATCCATTATTAGTTGAACGGATCAGAAGGTTAAGGGATGAAATAGATAGTGATGACTTGAAAGATTTCAGCCTTGACTAGAATGGGGGTTAAGAAAGAAAGGAAGATTGTGTGTTCCGAATGTGGGAAGAATTAGGAAGGAAGTTCTTGAGGAATGACATCGTTCGAAGTTCACTATTTATCTGAGAGGAAATAAGATGTATTGGGACATGAAGAGAAGTTTCTTTTAGGAAGGTATGAAGTAAGATGTAGGCTTATGGGTGAAACAGTGTTTGAACTATCAACAAGTAAAAGCCGAACATCAGAAACCAAGTGGGTTACTTCAGCCTTTAGATGTTCCGGTATGGAAATGGGATTCTATCTCAATGGATTTTATAGATGGGTTGCCAAGGTCTAATAGAGGAAATGAAAGTATACGGGACATAGTGGACAGGTTGACCAAGAGTGCGCAATTCATTCTAGTTGAATCAACCAGGACGACACTTGTTTTGGCTAAGTTATTCATGAAGAATATAGTTATACTTAATGGAATTCCTAGTAGTATAGTAAGTGATAGAGATTCCTTATTCACTAGCGAGTTCTGGAAGAGTCTACATGATGCTTTAGGTACCAAGCTCAAGATGAGGACCGCTTACCATCCGTAGACAGATGGGAAAATAGAAAGGATTAACAAAGTCTTAGAAGATTTATTACGAGCTTGTGTAGACTTTGGGGGATCATGGGAAGACCATCTACACTTAGTCGAGTTTTCGTATAACAACAGTTATCAGGCTAGTAAAGGGATAGCACCGTTTGAAGCTTTGTATGGAAGGCCATGCAAATCTCCTATTTGTTGGTTAAAGACCGGGGATAGGTTAGTTCTTGGTCCGGATTTGGTTAGAGAAGCTGCAGAAAAGATTGAGTTAATTAGTGCTAGAATGAAAGAAGCTTGGTCTAGGCAGAAGAGTTATGCTGATAAGAGACGGAAAGACTTAGAGTTCTCAGTTGGAGATCATATTTTTGTCAATGTATCACCGATAAAAGGTGTAATTCAGTTTGGAAAATCAGGTAAATTGGCACCGATATTTGTTGGACCATTTCCTATTGTAGAAAGGATCGAGATACTCGCATATAGAGTAGAGTTACCGAGTAGTTTGGCAGAAGTCCATGATGTTTTCATATTTCTCATCTAAGGAAGTGTATTTGAGATCCGGAGACTACTATAGCACCAACTACGTTAGAGGACTTAGTAGTGGAACCAAATTTGACTATAGTGAGAAAGCTAGTTCGTATAGTCGCGAGAGATGAGAAGAGGCTAAGGAATAAGACAGCCAGATTAGTTAAAGTCCAGTGGAGCGACGACGAGAGAGACTGTACTTGGGAAACTGAGAGCAGGATTAGAGACGCTTATCCTGGCTTGTTTCATGGTATGTTTTACCTTTATGATTGACCTGATGTGTACCTTATCGTAATTTCGAGGACGAAATTCTTTAAGGAGTGGAGTCTGTAGAGACCCTAATTTTGGTTAACATTATTTAGGACATTTAATTAGTTAGATTAAATGGAAAAAAATGTAAATGGTTAAGGGATTGAAATTTGTGTGATTAAAGGGTAGCCGTGTCAATTTGAACAAATGAACTAAGGCGGATTAAAATGGAATAAGTAAGGGTAATAGATAAGGGACAAATAGGAATAAGTTATATTCATATACCCTAAACCCATCATGCCACTTTCATTTTACACGTTCATAAACAAAACTAAATCTAAGAAGAGGCCGGCCACTATTAGGAGAAAGCAAGAGAAAGATAAGTTAAAATCAAGAGGAAGGAAGCTTAATCAATCTAATTCAAGAAGCAAATCTCAAACTCCTTAATCACAAGCTAAAGGTGAATAATAAGTTACATCTCATTTAATTATTTTCAGTTTTAGATGAGATCCGAATTTATTTTGCAAATGATTTTCCATGTTTTGATTGTTTAAAAGGATATATATATATATATATGCTTGTTAATGATTTATGCTATTTCATATAGATTTTATGTTAAGTTTAACTTGAAAAACCTATTAATTGACATCCAAATGCCTTGTGATTTTGATATAAGGTCAGAAATATTATTTTAGGGTTGGGTTTCAAGTTTCATAATTTTCTGAATTAATGTAGATTAATTATGAATTTTCTAGTGCAGAAAATGGTTAATTGGGTTTAAAATTAATTACGACTATTATATGTTAGCTTTGGATCAGAAATTTAAATATGTTAGAAAAAATATTAAAAGTGATTTATGGGATTTTTTGTAGAATTTTCTTAAGCATTTTAATAAGTATATAAAATTATTTAAGATATGAGACTTAAATATTTTATATGTTTATAAAAGGAGAAGGGGTAATTTGTAAATATTTTAAATTGTTAATCTCTGAAATTCGGTAGCACTTTTAGAAAAGATTTGGAAAAGAAATTGCCAACCAATTATATGATGACAAATAAGTAGGTTAGTTGAAAAGGAATTAGTTTATACAGTTAAAAATCAGTTTTACAAAGCTTTTGCCGTTTCGCCACTTTCGGCAGCACCTTTCGACCTCATACTGCCATCTCCATCTAGGTCGAAACCAATACACATGGTATCAAAGACTTGGTACATAGTGAATTGGAGATAGGCGAAAGGTATAGAGTCAAGACGTGCTTTCGAAGGGGTCGAGACCTTGTTTTGCTTTCAAAAGGAAATGCCGCTTGCTTTACTATCAAATGAGATAGCTTTCGACTTAGTCACGTGTTTTAAAAGAAAAGAGCTTTCGAAAGAGGTTGCCGCCTTTGTTTTAAGAAAATGCTTTCGAAGGGGTCGAAACCCCCGCTGCCGCATTCTACCTTTCGAAGCAATCCCTTCGAAAGGGTTTTTTCGCTTTAAACCCAAAGCCGCTTCTCCAATGCTTTCGAAGGGATTAGTTTCGACACCATCCACTTATTTTACTTAGGAAATTTCTTTCGAAAGAGGTGTTTTCGACTTAGTTCTTTTAAGACCCTTTTGAGATTTTGAGAGTTAAACCCAAAGGTTTCGAAAGGAATGGTTTTAAATGGTTTCAAAACTATGTTCCATGTATTTTTACTGAAACCAATGCTTTCGAAAGGTTTGATTTATGTAAAGGACTTAATTCTTTTGAAAGGTATATGAAAAAGGTTTCGAAGGGGGTGGTTCCCCAATATTTTCGAAAGGTTTACCTTAGTGTTTAAATGGAGGATTTCCAATGTTTTCAAAAGGCATGTTTAAAGTATTTTGAAAAGAGGATGCCTTCAAAAAAAACTTCTTTCTAATGGCTACCAGCCTTTCTTTCTTCCCTACCATACTTTCCACTGTTCGTTTCCTTACCCTGACTTTTCGTGCTATCCTTTCCAACCATGTCCACTGTCCTTCCTGTCCCTCCCCTACCATCCCTTACCAACCTTCTGTCCTCCCTCCTCCACCCCAGCCTACTGAGCTACCTCTTCCACCTTTATCTTCTGTTCCAGTTCTTCCATCACCTACTATTTCTTCTTCCATCCCTGTCAACCCACCTCTCCCTGACCCTATCTCTCCACCACCTTTTCAAGCAAACCTCTCTACTTCTAATCCTCCATCTGTTAAGGCATGGTCCGGGCTTTTCAAATCAAAACCACGTAATGATGGTTCTTACACCTTTGTTGATGTACAACTTCAGTTCCAAGGAGATGCACTTGTGCCACCTTTTGATGTCATTGATGCTGCAATAGCCGTGTGGAAGGACTATGTTGTTGGATATTTCCTTGACAAACCTCTGTCCTTCTCTGCTGCTGTTGATCACCTCAAGAAGTTATGGAGACCTAAAGGAACTGTAAAAGTTAAGTTTGAAGGGGTTGTGTTTCTTTTTCTCCTCTCCAACAGTGATGACAGAGAGAAGAATTTAAAAGCAGATCCAATAATAATGAGAAATAAAATTTTTGTTATTCAAGAATGGAAACCTGATTTGGGTAATGTATGTGGTCAAGTCAAGTCTGTTCCAGTCTGGCTTCAATTATCTAATATCCCCATTTATGCCTGGTCTCATCTTGGAATCAATTGGTTAGCTTTCTAGAATTGGTAAACTCTTATGCATGGATGTTTACACAGAGAAGCTTGAAAGAATTTCCTATGCTAAATGTATGGTAGAAATAAGGCCCAATCAAGCTTTGGTAGATGGAAGTAAGCAACAATTTTTTGTTAATTATTTGTGGAAACCTGATATATGCATGCTTTGCAAAAAATTTGGACATGAAACTTCTGCCTGCATTTCTCAAACTGTAGCAAATAAAGATACCCTATCTAAAGAATCTGAAGGAAAGAAACATTTGGTTGATAAAAATGAGGAGAGAAATACAAACAAGGTTAGCTACATGAAGAATAAAAAAGTTTAGAAAAGAATTAATAGAAGGAGGGGAGTTCAACATAAGGTAGTTGAAGCTACTGTTATTAGACAAACATCTGAACATGTTAGTATAAATGAGAATGGAATAATACATGCTGCTAAACCAACTGTTTCTCATGTTCCAGGCTGCTGTGATGAAGGTGCAACTTAAGCCCTATCTTTAGAAGAAGTGATTAAGGTAGATGGCAATAAATATCAAGTTCTATCAGATTTAGATGATAAATATGGAGAAATGATGAATGATTGTGGAATAAAAGAAATTGATGAAACTGTAGGTCAAGAAGTTGGAGTGGGAACACAGAACACATAAACTAACCTGTCCCATGATATGCATGTGCATGCATGTACACAACAAATAAATGCAACACAAGTTCATCCAACCCTACCACCTATTTCTTTACCTTCAATGCCAATCTGTCTCACTATCCCTATGTCTCTCCTTTCACCACAATCAAAAATGTTGCAACAACCCGACCGGCATGACATTGTGCTTAATGTGCTATCTACTCCACCAACTAACCCATATTCCCACCTTCTTGCCCCCACCGGGATATTTTGACTTAACCAATCAACAATCCACTAACCCGTTTCCTACAATTTCATCATCCAACAAGACACCCTCTAATTTAAATATCAATTCCATCAAAGCCTCCTCTTCCATAACAATCAAACCCAAAAAGAACAACAACAAAATAAAGAATAAGAATCTGGCTGACTGAAATGAGGAAAATATTTTGCCTTCTACAAGTTTAGCTCCAAATGGAACCAAATCCCCAACCTCTGCAACCAAACGAAGCAAAGAAAATAAGAAGAAAAAAATAAGTATCATTTATGATACACCCCATCGCAACATGGAACATAAGGGGTGGACATCATGAAACAAAGTTAATCCAAGTCAAAAATCTTATCCACAACTACAACTTGCATCTTATTGCCATTCTTGAAACAAAGTTAGATAATAATCTAACCTATAGAGCTACAAAAATCAATCAACCTAATTGGATTCTTCAACACAATCTGGTGGAAGCTCCATATGGAAGAATTATGATGTTAAGTGATCCTTCCACTTACACTCTTTCCCCCATCCAATCCCACCAGCAATTTTACCATTGTCACCTCATTCACATCCCCACCAATACTCCCCTCTACCTCACTGTTGTCGATGGTCATAATCAACAAACTTCAAGACAAAGCATGCTAAACTGTCTCTTTCATCTTGCTCAAAATTCACATCCTTGGTTGATCACTGGTGATTTCAACTGTCTATTAACAACTACTGGTAGAATTGGTGGAAACCCAGTATCCTTGAAAGAGATCCTTCCTCTAAATAATGCTATATCTAATTCCTCCCTCTTAAACATCCCTTACTATGGCTCAACCTACTCTTGGAATAATATGAGTAGAACCGGGAATAAAATTTACTCAAAGATCGATCATGATTTTTGTAATTTTACTGCCTTATCCTCCTGGACTTCTATTTCTTGTTACCTTCCCCCCATGCTCTCTGACCACTCACCACAAATTCTATCCTTTGGCATGGCTTCTATTAGAAAGAAGTCCTCCTTTAAATTTTTTAATGCTTGGTTACTTGATCAAGAATTTTTTGAAATAGTTAAAAATACATGGCAAACTAATTTTTTTGGTAATCCAATGTTTATTTTTAGCAGAAGATGAAGCATCTAAAGACTAATATAAGAGAATGGGCTGCTCAGAAGTATGGAATGGGTGACCTCACATCTAAGACTCTAGAATGCAGTCTTGCCCAAGCTCAAACTCATTGCATCAATAATCCCAATGACCTGCAAGCTAACATTCATGAATATGATATACAACAACAATATAAAAAGGCATTGGTGATAGAGGAGGATATGAAGAGACATAAACTTAGGCAGAAGTGGGAAGCTATGGGTGATAGAGGAGGATATGAAGAGACAAAAACTTAGGCAGAAGTGGGAAGCTCTGGGTGATAGAAATACCAAATATTATCATGATAGTTTAAAGATAAAACAGGCAAAAGCTCAAGTGAATAGTGCTCATGATCAGAATGGTAACTTTTTTACATCTCCTCATCAAATTGAACAAGTCTTTATAAATTACTTCTCCAGTTTGCTTGGGAACTGTGATGATTTCATCCCTGATTTAACCATTATAAATAGTCTCAATTTACCTACCTTATATGATGATCAAGTTTCCATCCTTCCATCTCCTGTGAGTCTTACTGAAATCAAAGATAGTATCTTTAGTATGAAAAAGGATTCATGTGGTGGGCCAGATGGATATAATGCAAACATTTATGTTTCATGCTGGGATATCATCAAAGGGGATCTATCTAAGGCTGTCAAAAATTTATTTGATAAGAGCAAAATGTTTTCTGGAATCAATGCTACTAACTTGGCTCTTATATTAAAGTGCAACAATCCCACTCACCCATCCGATTATAGGCCAAATGCATGCTGCAATATAACCTACAAATGCATCTCCAAAATCATTGATACTAGGTTGAAGCATGTTTTACCTACCTTGATATCACACAACCAAGCTGCCTTCATCCAATACAGAAGCATTTTAGACAATGTTATGATAACTCATGAGCTACTAAAAGATTACAACAGGAATAACTCCTCTCCTAGAGCTATGCTACAATTAGACATCAAGAAAGCTTATGATTCCTTGCAATGGACTACTATATCCAAAGTTTTGGCATGCATGAAATTCTTAAAACATTTTGCCAATTGGATTTACACTTGCCTGTCTACTGTACACTAGTCCCTTGTATATAATGGTACTGTTATGGGTTATTTCAAGGGTAGGCAAGGAATACGGCAAGGTGACCCCATGTCATCTTATTTATTTATCTTGATCATGGAGGTTATAACACAAATGCTAAAACTGGCTGTTGCTTATAAGAAAATTGTTGTCCATCCTAAGTGCAAAGATCCATCTATAATTAGTCTTTTGTATGCTGATGATCTCCTCATATTTTCCAAGCCAAACACCGACTCAATAACAGTCGTTATGGATGTTCTGGACAGTTTCCACATATTTTCTATTTTATCCATAAATCCATCAAAGTCTAGATCATGATATCTGGAGTGTCTCTAAACCATGCAGAAGAAATAAGACATTTTTATGGGCTTCTGCAACCAATTAACACAACCTCATATCTTGGAATACCTCTTGCCTCCTCAAAAATTACCACAACCCAATGCATTGGTCTCTATAACAAAATTACCACTTTAATGAACTCTTGGTCCAACAGGTACTCATCTCAGGCTAGTAGGCTTGTTTTGATTGATTCTGTGATATTCTCCTATCCACATATTGGTGTAGAACATTTTTATTCCCTAAGAAACTCATTTTGATGTTAAGGAAAGCAATATGTAATTTTTTATGGACTGGTTCCATTCTCTCAAACGGACTCAAGCCTATTAGTTTCAGCAGGGTTGAGATGGCAAAAAAACATGGTGGTCTGGGTATCAAAAATCTCTACTTCTGGAATCATGCAGCCTTCAGTAAGCATATTGATAATCTCTTGAATAGGAAACACAACATATGGGTAGATTGGACACTCAAATACAACTTTAAAGACAAGAGCTTCTGGGTCATGGATATCCCTCATGTAGCCAGCTGGATATGGAGGGATATCTTAAAACTCGGGCCCATTTTGCTACCTCATATAAGAGTTCTAACAGCACATGATGGCAAGAAAAATTTTTGGTATGACCCTTGGGCAAGGCAGGTGATGATTCTTGCAAATCTTTTAACACATAATCAAATTATGCAAACTGGAGTCCCTATGCAAGCTAAGGCAATAAATTATATTTTCAATGATGTTATCAACCTGCCATATAGCAGCAATCAAACTATAAGAAGCATATGGCATGATATCTAGCTGCAACAATATCCAGATGTTCAGGTTGAAAAGGTATTGTTGCAACTTGATTTCAAAGACCATTCAATTTCCACTGTTTACAAATGCCTCACTGGTCATACAACAAATAATTTATTTCCATGGAATAAAAGAGTTTGGAGCATTTACTTCAGATAGTCTGAAAACTTCCTGCTTTGGAAGGTCTTAAGAAATGCTCTGAACACTACGGATAGACTTGTGAAGTTTGGTATGCTGGTTGATCCTCTGTGTGTTTTTTGCAATGATGAGATGGAGAGTAACTTGCATTTATTCTTCTACTGTGCCTGCATACATCCTATATGGAAAGATCTTATGGCCCTGGCAGGCAAAAACTCCATAAGCAGACACGACAATGATGAATGGTGTAATATGTATAAAGCCACGAGGTGGAAGAATGATTATGGTATGCTGCTGCAACTTATCCTTCGAAAGTTTATTACTGTTATCTAGGAGGAAAGATGTGATAGGATTTTCAATGGAACTGGGGTTAGTGAAAGTGCAATATGCTGGAAAGTCATAATTGCTATAGCCTATGGGATCAAATATGGCAGCTACAGATTTGATTTGGATATTTTAGAGAAGTTGGGGTAGTTGTTGGCTACCTTGTTTTTTCTCTTTTATCTGTTCAATATGCAGTAGTTTATAACCTTTTTTCCTTTTCTTTATTTTACATTTCTCTTATGTTCCATTGCTTGTAATGGTTCATTATTTATTGTGTTTGCAATAAACTGGCAGGGGCCCAGTAAAACCTCGCTTAGCTTTGCTAAAAAAAGAGGATGTCTAAGGTTTTATAAAGCTTTCGAAAGGACACTTTTAATGTTTTCGAAAGGTCTATTGTAAATGGTTTCGAAAGTTATGTTTTGGCCTTTCGGCCTAAGGTTATAAAGTATAGTAGTTTACTTGTATCGAAAGGGGTACTTTCAATGGTTTCGAAAAAGGTCCTATCAAAGGTTTCGAAAGAGATTGTTTTAAGGTTTTAAACAAAGGTTTCGAATGTTTTCATCAACAATGTTTTGTGTAAAGTATAGGTAACATGGAAAAGTGATTTTAGTAAAGCATAGACTATATTTTCCTTCTTTAAGTATGATTTATAGGTTTAAATCAATATGAAAGAGATGTTTTCAAGGAAAATTTGATAGGGCAGTTGACCCTAAGTAAATTACTCGGATATTAGGATATCAGATAGGACTGGTATGGGGTCGCGCCCTATACTTTAGCTAGTAGCCCCTAGCTAATATAAGTCCAAAATTCCAATGTGTAGGGCTTTGTCACGTGTAAAAGTAAAATGATGTTACACGCGGAAAGGAACATATAGAGTAAAGATAGGTTATTGGTGAGCCGGCAAAACCATTAGGATCAGTTGACCTTGGAAGAAGAAAGTTATGGACATAATGTCTAGAAGAGTGTTTAACAGAAGTTAGATTATTTGTTTATTTTTTCTGGTAGGCCCAAGTCAACCGAAGGTTAGTAGTTAGCCAAACAAAACTATAGTGTTCGGACAGATAGTCCATTGATTACTTGTTTTGTATGCATACATGATATTGCTATTATTGCTTTAACCAGTTTGGTTGTGGGATTTTGATTTGTAAAAGATATATTTTAAAAAGGGATATTAGTGAGGGGAAACCCGTTCTGCTAAGCAGCGTGGTCTCACTTAATATTAGTATACCGAGATGTATAGTATTATTCACACCAGGCTTTATGTCTGACTCGAAGTTTATCTTTTCCCCTTAAACTTTCGGGTACTCAAAATATGATTTGAGTAGGTTGAGAGTTGAGGATTTATAGATTTTAGTAGTTGGACGAATAAAGCTTCCAAAGACGTGTAGGAGGCATGGATAGCTAATTAGTAGTTGTTATTTTTATTTCTATTTCCACTACGATGTATTAAGACAGTTTTTGTCTATTTAGTACTCTGTCATCCAAGGTGGCATCTTCATATGTCGCTCTTGGCATATTTTGTAATATTTATATTTGATCAAAACCAGGGATACGTTTTGGGATTGTGTAATGGAATATGAAACATGTTTTGAAATGTAATAAGTAAAGTGTGCTGTTTTTGGAATCTGTGATTTTGTTTCATATTCTTGTGCTTCTAATATTATGGATACCACTAACATTACTGTATTTTGTCACAGGAAGTTAATACTATAGATGACTGCAGCATCTGTAGCGCTTAGCTTCGGGCCTCAAGATAGGGGATGTTACACTCATGAAGTATGAATGGCACATGGAATCCGCATGAGCCACCGATGCAGTCAAGTGCAGATGTTTCCATTTTTGTAGAAGGGGTTGCAACCATGTGGTTCGCCAAGCTACCAATAACGATCAATTTCTTCATTTGATGAGTGAGTAAGGAAGTTCATGGAGCAATTCCGCATGTATGCGACTCTACCTAAAGACATCATGTCCCTCTCCAACTTAATCCAGGCTCAAGGGGAGTCATTGAAAGATTATCTGGAAAGGTTTATTACGATTGTTATAGAAGTTAGTAATCTAAAAAATGATGCAATACTGATGGAACTGACTAAGGGAGTTGACACTGATTCTGATTTTGGCAATTGGTTGGCGAGGAAGCCTCCTTCTATGTTGAACCGTTTTTACACGAAGGCCTCTCAGTACCTAAGAAAGGAGGAGGACAAGTAGACCAGGAAAAGTTATGTTGCAGGCCAGAGTTCCGAGGGAGTGTGAAGTAACGTGGTGGTGAAACAGTCCGTACATAGTTCTTAAAAAGTTGAAGTTAATATTCAAAACAAAGCAAATAAGCAAAAGAGAGGCGGTGATTGAAACAACTATCAAAGACGGGATTCTAGGAGAGGCACTACACCATAAATGATATTTTGATACGGCTAAAAGCCATATCTAATCATATTAGATACGGCTAAAAGCCGTATCAAAATATGCCGAGCTTAATATTTTGATACGGCTAAAAGCCGTATCTAATGTATCAATTAGATACGGCCATTAGCGGTATCTAATTGACAAATATATGAACCAATTTGATACGGCTAAAAGCCGTATCTAATTTGCCAATTAGAGATAGACATGAAGTCCGAAGTTTTTTGAATAAATAATTAAAAACAATTTTTTTTACAGATTCAACATAAAGAAGAAACAGTTAACAATAAATTTTGAAATTATATCTGCATAAATAGTTCACAGTTCATACATCTTTCAGTTCAAAAAATAGTCAAACACTAAGTACATTACAATTACAATACTTCATGCAATTCAACAACATTACATACGATACAAAGTTCAACGATAATACATACAACAAAAGTTCAGCAAGGTAGTTCAACAACATGAATAACATTAGTAATACAACGCAAATTTTGGCAAGTTCAGCAATTACAAAGTTCAGATAGTACCATCAATGCCTATATCTTGCCAATTTCTTCACCATCACCACCAGTGATCGCAGCACTATATCTTGCCAAACGATACGTATCAGACTGCAAGTAGAAGACCAGAATTGCACATAATCTGCTGAAGACATTCAAAATATGAAGAAAATAAATTAGTTACAATTATGGTTTGTAATTTAAGATTAAGAGGGTGTTTAAGTATAATGAACATTTTAGAATATTGTTATGCACTGTGGCTACAATGCGTTAATTTGAGTTAATTATCACATGAAGTATAAATCAATGAGTTAATATGAAAAACTCCAATGTGACCAATATGATTTTTCTCAGTATGAATTTAAATTGGACATTGGGCATAAGCTCTAAATAAAATATACAATTAAACTCAATACATATATGGATTATATTATACATACAAAAATGCTACTTTCAGTAGTTAAATATATGAATTATACAAACAATTAAACTATAATTTATATATTACCGCAACTAATATACATACATGCACGCACATACATATAACATAGTGCGTATAAAAATGAGCTCACATAGAAAGTATCTATTTGCGCTCATATTCAATTAACACAATGCATAAGAAAATTTGATAAAAACAAGTTAGTTTGTATTTGTAAACTGAATATATCGCACATATGTATACCTGTGCAACTATTCACTGTGCACAGCTTATTTGTTCTCTCCCTCTCTGTTCACCCCTGATCATCTGCTACGGTTGCCAATCCACACAGCACCTAACATCCTCTTCAACTTCCCCTGCTAGCATTTCCACTTTCAACTCCTCCTGTTCTAAACATATCAGTGCTATACCAGTAACACTTCAGTTACAAACTTCAACTCCTACAATACATTCACAATACACTCTCATCATCTCTCACAAATCCACCACCACAGCCCAGGTCTCCACAATTAAACTTCAAAAAATCCACAAATCCACCACTACATACAAACAATCAAGAACTGACCATATTACAACCTTGCAAGTGCACACAACCACTTAAACTCCTATCACAATTTTCGGTTCATCAAGCCATTCACTGCACAGCAATATAGCAATACTACCATCTTCTCTTTCTCCTACAACACTTCATTTTACTGCCTTCCTATCCGACTGCCACCATCCCCAGCAGCCAAACCCCCCTATTCATCACATTACAACCTTCCATAGGTCATCACACAACCACACTTCAACTGCTATATCCGCAACCCACTGTTTGAACACAACTTCCCTTTCTCATCATTCCTCTGCAATTGCCCCCTTGCTTGTAAACTGCATCACCACTGCAATAAACCATACAACACACAACCAAACTTCACCCATACATACCATCATGCACCATGTCAAACCATTCACCAATCCTCCGGATACATCAATAACTACCACTTCATTCACCACAGCCACAAAGCTGCCGAACAAGTTCTTCCACCACTGACCTGCTACGACAACTACTTCAGCAACCAGTTTTGCTAACCCCACAATACACCATTCAGTCAACCACACAAGCAGTATACAAAAAGGAAGAAGAACTATCAAACACTAACCGCAATACAGTCTTACCATAATACATCATTGTTGTTGCAACCATCTTCTGCTACATCAACAACTCACATTCAAGTCACCACAACCAAGCACCCGCTACAGGCAAGCACTACAATTACTGGCCAACAACTGTAAGGGTTAGAGAGAGAATCACGTGGACAGAAACCATCTATTGCTATTCCAAGTGTGACATTTCGTGGCTCGGCAGCAAAAGTTTGATCAAATGAATCTGCGACTTTCCATTGAGAAGTGTCACATGGATGACGCATTACGGTTGGATCAGACTTGGCACGACCATGCCAGGTCATCGCATCTACCATCCATGGTACAGTAACAGTCTCTTCAATCTAGAAATTAAAGGAAAATGTCTTAATGTCTTTCGAGGTACTTTGGTGCATTTTCTCTCTTCGTTTAATGATGTCATATATCTTGGTTCATTGCAATTTGTACAAGAAACTTTGTTCGCATCATCTTTCCAGTACAATATGCAATCATTGATGCATGCATCATAAGTTTTGTAATTCATCCCAACTTGCTTAATGATCTTCTTCACGTCGAAGTACTTTGTCGGCAGCGTGTTACCTTCGGGGAGTAACTCCTTTATTAGTTCGAGAAGTGCAGTCATACCATTATCTGAAAAGTTGTATTGGGTCTTCAAGCTATTCAGTTTCAAAATGGCATACAGCTTCGTAATCCCCTTTGAACATGAAGGATACAGTGGCTCTTTTACGCTACCAAAAAACAATTTATACTTCTTACTTTCATTGGCCTGCCAATCTGGATAATCAGTAGACTGCTCTCCAACATTAGCATGATCAGGCAACGAATTTGTAGGTTGAAAATGATGAAATCTATCTGCATCATTGACCAGATCTTCCATCCTAATATGTTCAGACTCAGCAGTAGTTCTGCCATGACTAACTGGTTGCTGTTTTTCCATCTCCGCCCTTTTTTCCCCATGAAAATACCACGCTGTATACGATTGGATAATACCCCATCTAAGCAAATGAAAATGAATGTCATCTAATTTGATCATCTTCATATTTTTGCACCGGGTGCAAGGGCATAAATACAATCCTTTCTTACCACCATTTTCTTCAACAAAACTAATGAACTTCTGCACCCCGTCTATATAGTATGTAGATCTTAGATCTGATTCATTTATCCATTGTTTGTCTATGATGAAAGACATACTGCCCTCCTATATCATATTTAACAGAACATGAGACTTGCCCTTCAATGGGTCCTCGTTCCAACTGTTCGAAAAGAATATTTTTGAAATTATATTAAGAAATTTGTTGTAAGATTAATTCTACATATTTAACTTTACTAAATTATATTGGATTAACTAGTTACACAAATCATTAATTTATTATTAAATAGAATTTGATAATTATTTTCAAATCGTGTTTAATTATCATTAAACTAGTTTCAAACTATTTATTTTATTCTAATTAAATATCTGAAATTAATTAATTAATTAATAAGTGTAATTTGCTTAAGACTTTAATTAATTAATGGTTAGAACATTTTATTTTTACCATTAACCATTGCTAGTTGCTATTTATTATTTAAATAACTTAAGTAATTAATTAAATGAGTAACTTATATTTAATTATTCTAAACTTAAATAATTTAAGTTTAAATCCCTTTAGCTTTCCTTTCATTTTTATACCTCTTCTCTCCTTTCCCTTTTATTTATTTTCTTTCTTCTAGTTCTTTACCTTTCTTTCCTATTCTTCCCTTTTCTTTTCTTTTCTTTACTCACGATTTCCCTTCATATACATATTTAGTAATTACAAAACTTCCACCAAAAATCATAATTCCTCAAGTTGAATCTGATCATATAAGTAAAATATGAAATTAAAACAATTTATTTTTTTGATATGATTCATTTCCACTGTAAATTCTTTCTTCCAGTAAATATACTTACTAACTACACTTGAGATCATTTTTAAAAAATAGAAATTCATTAATACAAACATACTTCCTTTAATGATCATAACCCAAAAGTAATTGAGTGAAGAGAAATCTAATTTTTAGTGATTCTTGAGCTTATTAGCATAAAACAGAGATATGCACATATTCACACAGCAATTTCAACTTATACACCCAGACAAAACACATTTCCCATCTATGAAAATCATATTCAAGTCATTACTACCATCAATTGTTGCATGCATAAGCTATAAAGATGATTTAACTCTCAAGTCTTCTTCGCAATCTGACTCTGTCAGAAATGACTAAAACCCGCAGTTCAAAGCCTGGGTAAAACATGTTCTGATAGTTTGCCTAAAAGCATAGCACTCTGCTCAGTTTTGCTATTTGTTTAGAGTTGCTGAATTTATTATTTAGGAAAATGACTTCAAAGAAGTTCTATGAATTTGAAGTTGCATTTGTGTTTATAAAAAACTGTATTAAACATGGAAATAAATGGTTAACTAAATCTAAAGTCCCCTAAAACTGAGGGTAAATTTGCAGTGGATTGGTCTTACAGGTTATCGCTAGCACAGTATTGGGTCAGCCTCATTAACTCCAACTGTTTTTCAACTTAATGGAGCACTCGTGATTGACAGTAATGTCATTAATGTGAAGCGAAATAAGCAGAAGAATTGTCGAATTCTCTCATATTTATTCGAATAAGCAAAATAAGCAAAAGAAGCACTGTTGTTTATTCGAATAAGCAAAATAAGCAAAATAAGTATGATATTTGATTATTATTGAGCTGATTTATCTTTTGTAACTAGCTACAATTCTTCCTATTATATTCTCATATTTCAACATACCAACGGTTTCGTGCTAATGATTCAAGCTACTTGATCGTTCATAATATAAATTGTTTAGTAAAGAACAATATAATTTAGTAAACAATTAACTTCCATGTAAGATTTATACGCATGCCTTTTTCATGATCGTTTTTTGTTTTCATGTACGACCTAGAATTTTGTAGTATGATTTTAAACATTTAATTAATTTTAAATAGTTAAAATATATGGACTATTTAAATTTCAATAAATGGAACTCAAAATATAAGGTTTATTTTAAACATTAGCATCAAATTGTTTCCAAAAAATTTGCCATTACAACGGCGCCATTTTGTAGCACCAGAGTAATGTCTATGCATTATCCCTCTCCTGATACTTGGCTTGCACCATTAACAACAATTTTATCCACTTATACAACAATGTCGGAACAATATACAACATTAGCACCAAACTGTTTCCAAAAAATTTGCCATTACAACGGCGCTATTTTGTAGCACCAGAGTAATGTCTATGCATTACCCCTCTCCTGATACTTGGCTTGCGCCATTAACAATAATTTAACAACTCAAAATGCTGCCAACTCAAAGCTATCTATAAACGTTTATAAAGAGAACAATTTTTTTGATGGTAGAGTACACTTCAAATTATATTTAACAACTGCTTCTCTTTATTACCATGCTTACAGGTCGAGACAAAGATAAAAGTACTATTACAGAAACAGAAATATGGTTGCTACATCTATATAAACGAAATGAATTACTACCATGATGCTTTAATAATAAACTAATATAATACACAAAATTTCACACTTTTATTGCCTACTTTTTGTTCTTTTGTTCCATTGAAATAAACATGGTCCTTGTATAAATTTTTCCATCTTACATTTATCAACTCTCTTCAAAGTACATTTTCTGCATGTGGAACAATACCAACAAAGTTATGACTTCGTAATTATGACAACTCATTGATTCCTTCCTCATCCACCAAAATATTTACTTAATAATGGCATATATAGCACCATCCAAACTCCAATTTAAACAGTTAACAATGCTTCGGTTATCAACATTTGATTTGCTAACATGGCGAATATTAAAATCTCATGAATTCAATTTAAAAATACAGTAATAACAATAAAAAAGATACATATTGCGACATAAATCAACTCAACCAAACCCATAATACACACTGGAATCTATGTCATTCGGTAATAAAAATATATTTTAACAGCAAGTTGCATCATATATTGCACAATTTCCATTTTACTCGCTCATCCACCTATGAACCCATGGAATCTATGTCATTCGGTAATAAAAATATATTTTAACAGCAAGTTGCATCATATATTGCACAATTGCCATAGAACTATGACTAACGTTTCAGTCATTAGATTGATTAAATTATCATCACTTAATTTATAAAAAATGAAATATAGCACGTTAAACTTCCAGTGAGAAACCCATGAAAACGACATGAGGTAAAACAACGGAATTAACAAAATTACCTGAGCACTGATCGAATTCGAGAAGACGTGGAAGGCTCTGATAGACGACGTTCGATTGATCGAGGTGGCGATTAACCCTAAATCAGCACGGGAAAAAAATTAAAAGGCTGGAAATAAAAAAAAGGAGGGAGGGTGTGCGTTTTGGGGAAAATTTTCCAACGAAAAGAGGCACAAATTTTGATACGGCTATAAGCCGTATCAAATGGGCCGCCTAAGGTTGCGCCAAAATCCTATCCGTGGCAACTAGATTTCAAAGACCATTGTTCAGGTTGAAAAGGTATTGTTGCAACTTGATTTCAAAGACCATTCAATTTCCACTGTTTACAAATGCCTCACTGGTCATACAACAAATAATTTATTTCCATGGAATAAAAGAGTTTGAGCATTTACTTCAGATAGTCTGAAAACTTCCTGTTTTGGAAGGTCTTAAGAAATGCTCTGAACACTACGGATAGACTTGTGAAGTTTGGTATGCTGGTTGATCCTCTGTGTGTTTTTTGCAATGATGAGATGGAGAGTAACTTGCATTTATTCTTCTACTGTGCCTGCATACATCCTATATGGAAAGATCTTATGGCCCTGGCAGGCAAAAACTCCATAAGCAGACACGACAATGATGAATGGTGTAATATGTATAAAGCCACGAGGTGGAAGAATGATTATGGTATGCTGCTGCAACTTATCCTTCGAAAGTTTATTACTGTTATCTAGGAGGAAAGATGTGATAGGATTTTCAATGGAACTGGGGTTAGTGAAAGTGCAATATGCTGGAAAGTCATAATTGCTATAGCCTATGGGATCAAATATGGCAGCTACAGATTTGATTTGGATATTTTAGAGAAGTTGGGGTAGTTGTTGGCTACCTTGTTTTTTCTCTTTTATCTGTTCAATATGCAGTAGTTTATAACCTTTTTTCCTTTTCTTTATTTTACATTTCTCTTATGTTCCATTGCTTGTAATGGTTCATTATTTATTGTGTTTGCAATAAACTGGCAGGGGCCCAGTAAAACCTCGCTTAGCTTTGCTAAAAAAAGAGGATGTCTAAGGTTTTATAAAGCTTTCGAAAGGACACTTTTAATGTTTTCGAAAGGTCTATTATAAATGGTTTCGAAAGTTATGTTTTGGCCTTTCGGCCTAAGGTTATAAAGTAAAGTAGTTTACTTGTATCGAAAGGGGTACTTTCAATGGTTTCGAAAAAGGTCCTATCAAAGGTTTCAAAAGAGATTGTTTAAAGGTTTTAAACAAAGGTTTAGAATGTTTTCATCAACAATGTTTTGTGTAAAGTATAGGTAACATGGCAAAGTGATTTTAGTAAAGCATAGAGTATATTTTCCTTCTTTAAGTATGATTTATAGGTTTAAATCAATATGAAAGAGATGTTTTCAAGGAAAATTTGATGGGGCAGTTGACCCTAAGTAAATGACTCGGATATTAGGATATCGGATGGGACTGGTATGGGGTTGCACCCTATACTTTAGCTAGTAGCCCCTAGCTAATATAAGTCCAAAATTCCAATGTGTAGGGCTTTGTCACACGTAATACTAAAATGATGTTACACACGGAAAGGAACATATGGAGTAAAGATAGGTTATTGGTGAGCCGGCAAAACCATTAGGATCAGTTGCCCTGGAAGAAAAAAGTTAGGGACATAATGTCTAGAAGAGTGTTTAACAGAAGTTAGATTATTTGTTTATTTTGTCTGGTAGGCCCAAGTCAACCAAAGGTTAGTAGTTAGCCAAACAAAACTATAGTGTTCAGACAGATAGTCCATTGATTACTTGTTTTGTATGCATACATGATATTGCTATTATTGCTTTAACCAGTTTGGTTGTGGGATTTTGATTTGTAAAAGATTTATTTTAAAAAGGGATATTAGTGAGGGGAAACCCATTCTGCTAAGCAGCGTGGTCTCACTTAATATCAGTATACCGAGATGTATATTATTATTCACACCAGGCTTTATGTCTGACTCGAAGTTTATCTTTTCCCCTTAAACTTTCGGGTACTCAAAATATGATTTGAGTAGGTTGAGAGTTGAGAATTTATAGATTTTAGTAGGTGGACGAATAAAGCTTCCAAAGACGTGCATGAGGCATGGATAGCTATTTAGTAGTTGTTATTTTTATTTCTATTTCCACTACGATGTATTAAGACAGTTTTTGTCTATTTAGTACTCTGTCATCCAAGGTGGCATCTTCATATGTCGCTCTTGGCGTATTTTGTAATATTTATATTTGATCAAAACCTGGGATACGTTTTGGGATTGTGTAATGGAATATGAAACATGTTTTGAAATGTAATAAGTAAAGTGTGTTGTTTTTAGAATCTGTGATTTTGTTTCATATTCTTGTGCTTCTAATATTATGGATACCACTAACATTATTGTATTTTGTCACAGGAAGTTAATACTATAGATGACTGCAGCATCTATAGCGCTTAGCTTCAGGCCTCAAGATAGGGGATGTTACACTCATGAAGTATGAATGGCACATGGAATCCGCATGAGCCACCGATGCAGTCAAGTGCAGATGTTTCCATTTTTGTAGAAGGGGTTGCAACCATGTGGTTCGCCAAGCTACCACCACGATCAATTTCTTCATTTGATGAGTGAGTAAGGAAGTTCATGGAGCAATTCCGCATGTATGCGACTCTACCTAAAGACATCATGTCCCTCTCCAACTTGATCCAGGCTCAAGGGGAGTCACTGAAAGATTATTTGGAAAGGTTTATTATGATTGTTATAGAAGTTAGTAATCTAAAAAATGCTGCAATACTGATGGAACTGACTAAGGGAGTTGACACTGATTCTGATTTTGGCAATTGGTCGGAGAGGAAGCCTCCTTCTATGTTGAACCGTTTTTACACGAAGGCATCTCAGTACCTAAGGAAGGAGGAGGACAAGTAGACCAAGAAAAGTTATGTTGCAGGCTAGAGTTCCGAGGGAGTGTGAAGTAACGTGGTGGTGAAACAGTCCGTAGATAGTTCTGAAAAAGTTGAAGTTAATATTCAAAACAAAACAAATAAGCAAAAGAGAGGCGGTGATTGAAACAACTATCAAAGACGGGATTCTAGGAGAGGGAAGCCAAGGATCTCGATATTTGACCCATATACACCGTTGAACACGTCACTAGAGAACATCTACCTATTGGCTTGTAATACTATGTGGTACAGAAAGCCATCTTCGAAAGAACCGACGGAGAAGCAAAAAAAGACAGGGAAGCATTGCAGTTTCCATGAAAGCTATGGCTATACCACGGACGAGTGTCGCCACCTCCATGATGTCATTGAAAAGTTAATCCATGAAAGAAAGTTGCAATAGTTTGTTAAAGCCCCGCAGGATGGCAGGCATGGGACATCCGACCCCAATAGAGGACAGGCTTTGCTTAGTGCTAAAGAACCTAGACGGACATGTAGGAGATTAGTCATTAACACAACTGTTGGAGGACCAAATCCATTAGACAAAAGCTGGAACGAAGTGGAGCGTTACGTGAATGTTATAAGACATGTTAATATTGAGTGATGCTCGAACACGGAGGACAGTACTCCAGCAAAGAAGCAAAGAACCATGACCGATGATATCGTGTTTCGAAGAACAGATGCAGATAGGGTGGAGGACCCTACTATTGACCCAATGGTGATCTCGGCCATGATCGGCCATGCCTTGGTAAGAAAGATTTTGATTGACTGTTGAAGCTCAGTTAATATAATTTTCAAGAACGCATACGACCAGATGTCACTGGAAGCCAAAGACTTGAATCCGTACAAATCCCATATTCATGGCTTCAAAAGTGTTGCTATTAAAGCAGTTGGCTATGTCGAGCTACGGGTAGAATTGGGAGAAGGCAACTGTAGAAGAGTGCAGGTACTACCATTTGTTGTGATGGATGTGAACTCTTTGTACAATTATTTTTTGGGCTGAATGGCCCTTACTGAATTCAGGGCAGTTATCGCCCCTTGGTATTTAACACTCAAATTCCCGATAGAGAATGGCGTGGAAATTATTCATGGAGATCGGGCGACTGGCCATGCCTGCTATGTTACTGAGTTGAGGGATGCTCAGTGAAAGGAAAAAGGAAAGGATGTAGAGATGTCTCTCTACATCAAAACTAATAAAGCTTAGCAATCAGCGTCCAAGCCTTGGCTCGGGCACCACAGTCGGTTCGATAAACATATAGATCTAAGAGATGAGGAAGAGGGGCCTAAAGAACCCAAGGTTGCACCCGCTGAGCTGACAATTGACATCACAGTCAGCCATGATGACTTATCGCGGGTCCTGAAGATCGGATCACAGCTCAGTGCAATGATGATAAAGGAATTAGCTGGCTTTCTCCGAGCGAATCTTAATGTGTTCACTTTGACCCATTCTGACATGTGTGGGATCTCGCCAACCATTATAATACATGCATTAAATATCAACTGGAGGCATGTCCGGTGAAACAAAAATGGTGCAGCGTGGATCCGGAGATATCTACTGCTTTTAAGAAGGAGGTGGACAAACTCAAAAACAGTAGATTTATCCGCGATGCCCTCAACCCGAAATGGGTATCTAATCCTGTACTTATGAGAAAAGCTAATGGGAAGTGGAGGACATGCATTGACTACTTAGACCTGAATAAAGCATGCCCGAAGGACAACTTTCCACTTCCGAGGATCGACCAGCTAGTAGACTCAACCACTTGACATAACCGCTTTTGTTATGGACGCGTACTTCGGATACAACTAGATCCCAATGCACGTCCCTAACTAGGAACACACTAGCTTCATTACCGGCCTGGAATTGTACTGCTGCATTGTGATGCCATTCGAGCTGAAGAATGCTGGTGCAACTTAACAAAGACTGGTCAACCAGATGTTAAAAGACTAGATCAAATGACCAATGGAAGTATGTGTGGATGATATGCTCGTGAAGTCATAGTAATCAAACGACCATATTGATGATTTAGCGAAGATGTTCGGTGTTTTTCAAAAATATGGAATGAAACTCGACCCGTTGAAATGCTCTTTCGGCGTTGCATAAGGGAAATTCTTAGGTTTCATCGTCAACTCTAAAGGAATCAAATCCAATCCCAAGAAGCTTTAGGCGATAAGAGATATCCAGGTATCGAAGATGATTAAACAAGTGCAGAGCTTAAATGGGAAGGTCTCCGCCCTAAGTCGGTTTATCTCTAAAGCTACTGATAAGTGCATTCCTTTCTTCGACTTGATCAAGAGAGGGAAGAGAAACTTCGAATGGACGTAGGATTTTATTGATGCATTCCAAGCTCTGGTAAATCACATAGAGAGACCCCTATTGTAACGACCTGGATTTTCTGTCGTTTGATTTTGAATATTTAAATGGTTTTAAATATTGGATTTGGAATATATATTGATTTTGAATTTGAAGATTTTGGTTGAAATTTTAGAGTGAATTTAAATTTCAAATATAGCGATTTATCGTAATACGAAATGGTGAATAATTGAAATTTGAGTTGAATATGAATCGAAAAAATTTCTAATGTGAGTATAAATTCTATTTGAATTAGAATTTAGTTAATAAGTTTTTAAAACTGAAATTTCAAGTGATTTCGCCAATTATTGAAATCGTCGTTTTATCGACGCGTTAATTAGCGATCCGGGGCACAGTCTCGAAATTCAATGAAACTAGTTCCATTGGATCCGTAATAGTGTATTATTATTGGATTACAAATTTCATAGCGTTTAGAGTTACGATTTGGTCGTACGGGAGAGAAACGTGTTGAAATAAATATTGAAAATTTCATATTTTAATTGGGTTCAAAGAGCTATCTTCTCCATACAATCGAATTAGGTCTCAGAACTTGTTCCTTTGCGTTTGGAATAGGGGTAAGACATTATAAACACCAGGCGGCACGCCTCGATAGGAGTTCGTAAAAATTGGATGATGAATAGTGTTTTGGATTGGTCTATAAATAGGGCTCACACATCCTACAACTTTACAAAACCCTAACCCTATTATCTTACAACCGCCACCATCGTATTAATGGCCCAAATCTCGTTTACTTTCCCCCTCGATATCTCACCATCCGTTCACCTTCAAGCTTTGGCATCTAAAGTAAAGTTGTAGAGGACCTCGAGCTCTACACGATCAACGGTGGTGGTCTGAAACGGAGCGACGTGGAGGCCGAGATCTCCTCTCGTTCGTGACTAGGTCGAGTGCGAATTGCAAGGTGGCGGCGAAATGAAAATGGGCTGGATTTTGGCCAGAGGTTCGTGGTGGAGTGGGCTATGTCGTGGCATTGTCTGATCGTCGTCGAATGTGATGAAGGAGGAGCAGCGATTGAAAGAGAACGCGTGCATATTGGGTTTGATGCATGCATCTTTGCCTGGTAGTTGCGTGCTTAAGGAAGAAGAGGTTAAAAAATTTAATTAAATTATTTAAGTTAATTATATTATTAATTATCCTTATGTTTAAAAATTCGTAACTATTTCATACGAGATCCGTTTCACAAGAAACGAATTGTGTTGGATTCGTTTTGTAGAGCACTTCATTTTATAGCTGGTTTAGATGGATTTGGAGCTTGTTAGAATTTTGGGTTAAAATTGAATGCCAAAACAATTTTAATTCAAAAAGGAAATGTTTTGGCGACTACTAAAATCAAAGTGAGTAAATCTCACTCAATTTGGTTGACTGGTTTAGTTTATAATAATTAAAATTAATTATTGGATGCTTGGTTGAATTTATAAATTATTATCAATTTGATGTTATATTATTTATAGTAATATATATATTAGTAGTTGGATATATTCCCACCAATTGGAGTGGATGAGACACTATGCACTCCGCATAATAGCGGATGACCCTATATTACCGCGATATCTCGCCTCGAAGCGGGATTGGTATTTTATGTTATATAAAATTTGTGGTTGCAGAGAAACAAGTTGTAGGGATCCAACTGATTCCTCAATATATTTATTGTTTTTCATATATAGTGATATATGATGTGTGTGGATAATCTGTTGTAGATTATGTTGTGGTTTGAATTTTTGGATGCTAAAGTAGCGCTGGCCTAAATTTTGGTAATTTAAATACCGTAAATATTATTTTTGAATTTGAAGGAATTAAAAGGAGATTTTGGATATAAAAATATTTATATCTAATTTTGGATTATTTTAAAGGAAATTAATTTGGATAAAACAATAATTTGATTTGGGGTTGTACTTAACTATTCGTAAAATGTTTAAATAGAGATTTTAAAATAATTTATATAAAGGATATTTAACAATGATTTTTAAATGATATTTCTGGATTTATGGAAAAGAAGTTGAAATCGATATTAAAAATAGATTTGAAAAATAAATGAGATTTATTAAGGAATGGATTCATAAAATGAGATTTTATAAATGAGATTAGTTTTATAAACAAGTGAAACTCGAGTTTATAAATGAGGAAAAATGATATCAGTTGATAAATTGGGAATATAAATTCACAGTGTGAATTTATATTGAGATATAGAAATCGGTTTTGGGAAAAATAGTGGATTCTATTTTTGAAATGTGAGAATGGTTAGGGAATCGGAATGAAATCGATGTGTTATGAATCGAGAGGGATTTATAAATTTAAATTGGTTATTGGAATTCTAAAAATATATTTTTATCAAGAAGTTAAGTTTAACTTTAAAAGTAAAATTTTATTTATTAAACTATGTAATTTAAAGCTCTTTTAGTATTGAAATGCTTCGGAAAGTGGTTTTTCAAATATCTAATATTAATTGAAAATAAATTCTAATTCTTAAAATCAGCTTTGTAAATCGATTAGTTTTATTTATATATTATTATTAGTGAGTTGAATTTCAAGCTCACACAGACCCCCTTGAAATTTGGCAACTGAACAGTCGCATTTTTAATTTCTTTATATTCCAAACATTAAAATGTGATAACTTTTTCTACATTGATTGGATTTAAGAATCGTTTTCACTATTAAATCTCAAATTTAATTTTCTTTCCAATGATATCCATTGTTGATAGCTAAAAATAAATTTTTGAAAATCATAATTTTATATAGCAACTTTAATTGCACAATTATTTTGTGTCACCGCTGTGTACCGCGTTTCTGTAACAACATTATTATGATGATCATAAACATTACATAGTAGTTTTACCTAGATTATTATAATGTATTTATTATCTTTTAACATATTTGAAAGGAATATTTTTTTTGAATTATACAATTATGGTTGCCATTGAATATTGTAACTACATTATGTAATAAAGTAATAATCTTGATTGTGTTTGATAGTATTCAAACTTAGTGCAGTTATAATTTAACCCTATCAAAAAATGGTGTAATAATTTATAGGCATTTTTTGAATTAATTTAACTATGTTAGCATTTTTTTATTGCATTTACTATTAATGATTTTGACTATATTTGATAATTTTATTCAATTTTAAAACAGTTATAAATTAATGAAATTAAGAAAATGCAATTATAATTTACCAGCAAGTTTTGGGTAAATTTAACTATATTTGAAGATTTTTAACCACATTTATGTGATGAAGTAATAAATTTGGCTACATTTCAAGAATTTATTCAATCTTAATACAATTAAAATTTAACTACATTAATAAAATGCAGTTATAATTTAATGACAATTTTGAATTATGCATGGTAGAAATTGAATATTTCAACTATATTTATGTGATGCAGTAATAATTTTGGTTGTACACAATGATTTATTCGAGCTTACTGTAGTTAAAATTTAAATGCATTAAGCAAAAGCGGTTATTATTTTGCAGTATTTTTGGAATTAAGCAATTATTGTTTTTGAATATTTTAACTGCATTTGTGTGATGCAATACTAATTTAGCTGTGGTAATAATTTTGTTTGATGTTAACGATAGTTATTTAACCGCATTATGAAAATATAATTGAAAAATAAATTTTGATTTTTGATAGCTTGAGATGATTAAATAATGACTTCACATAATTAATGCTTGATTCAACCGTGCAGCTCAGCGTTTAATACATTGCTTCCAGGTTTGATGACATAATTTGGCTAAGTTTACTCAATTTCATTTACAATTACGATGATCAATAATATAATAAGCATATAAGTTGTTGTATTCGGGCTTAAGGTAGATGCACAGTTTAAGTGCTGGGTAAAACATGTGTTGTAGTGAGAATAATGTTGATAACCACCTAAAAGAGTTTATTTTTTATATTTTGCAGTAAATTCTAAAATCACTTGTACCACCACCGTCGGAAAACTTCTAGAAAACAATTGATGAATGTATCTTTGTATAGATGATTATGTAGTCATAGTTTGATTATTAGATATAGTTAATAGGTCAGACGAGCAGTGAGAGAATTTAGTAATAATACTGCATCAATGACCCTTTTGCCTTTTTTGGCTGCAGGTACAAATACCTTCAATGGTTAAAATAATTGACTGATGTAATGCATCTATTAAGGCCAAGAAAACATCACCTATTTGTGCTCAAGCCAATATCATACACGCGTTGCTAGCAGTTATTTCTGAGGCTAAATAATGAATGGACTTCTCACAATTGTTCTCTTCTGTATGTTTTGGATATTTTCAAATATTGGTTACTGCGACCAGCTGTATGCCGTTTCTGTACCCTGCATCGACATAGATCAGATTCGGTGAACAATAGTAATTTATATTGGAACCCATGTTATTTTCTTATTGCATCATCATTTCTATTTCAATTGAATCTTCTGTTTTACTACTTTTCCCCTGTACTACATCTGTTGCTTTTTTCTTTTGCTCCCTTTTTTCAGCTGTTGACAAATACTTTTCCTGACCGTTTACAAATTTCATCCTATTACTATATTTCTCCCCATTGCAAAAAACTTTTGTTACTCTTATTTAATTGAATCAAACTGCACTGTGTCTTTGTGTCTGCAGTTCACAGTGAATACTTCAACTATATCTATGCACATTGAAGCAGTTGTGTAATTGCAAAAGCAACAACATTGGCGTTATATGCCACAGTGAATATATCTATGCATTAGCGGATAAATTTTTAACACATTATCCTCTAAATAGTCTGTGAACTTTAACATATTCACTGTAATTGTTTTGTTCGATTTTAATTGTGATTATCATAACCAAATATATCTATGTATTCTCTATCCTACCAAATTGTTATTCATGATGTAACACTATCGTTCAACAATGTTTCTTCATTACCACCGTATTAAATTTCTTATACATTTGGATATGACCTATGCAACAACAATATTTTTTCAACATCCGTGTGCGAAGCACGGGTTCGCACTAGTTTTATTTAAAATTGAATTGGAAATGAGTTATCGATGTTTATTTAAAGTGTTTTAATATTTTAAATAATTACTTAAACATGTTTAAAAATAAATTATTATTCTTTAAAAAAATACTTATCATATATATAGAGTTTGAAATGATTGTAATTTATTTATAAATCTTCTCGATATTTAAAAACGGGGTATATTTAACGGATATGAATTTTATAAGAGAATCTTGTAATGGAATTCTGGAAACTTAAGGAAACTTTCGGAATGTTGAAATATGAGAACTTCAAAAATGAATTAGAATTCATAAAAGAAGTTAGAAATGGGTAGTTGGAATTATAGACAAGTGTGATCGATTTTTGGAAATTGTAAAGGAAATTAATTAAAGAATTTCGAAAAATTATAGAATTCATTATAATTGAGTTGAAGAATTTACAAATAAATTGTAAAGGATTTTGAGAAATAGGAAATAAATGGAATCTTTCCTAAGTATTGGAAATAAAATGATTTTAGGACAATATACTCATAAATATTTCCTAAGTATTGGATTGGAAGGATTTGAAATATTTTAACTATGAGATTATTATTATAGAAATATTTTTTAAAGTGTTGAATAAAAAAAATGGAGTTTGGAAATATTTATAAATATTGATATGGATTGAAATATCCTGTTATGGATATAAGAATTTGAATTTGTTTCCAAATATTGAAATACTGAAAGAGATTTGAATATATATTTTTTTGCAAAGACATTTTGAAATAAATGTTTTAAAGATTTATAAAATAGAGCCTAGTGACTGCTTATGGATGTTATTTGATAGTTATATAACCGACTATAAAATTTGGCCAAATTCGTTGATCGTTTCGAAGAGATCGGTATCAGATTTAATTATTCGAGAATCACTTCGATCTGATTTGTGCGTTACGAATTGTGATATCATGAAGATAATGAAAACAGTGATTTTGGAGATTCGGTTTATTCAGACCCATAACAACTTGTATGGATGAATGGTATCATTTGCATTGTGGACTAGAAGGCTGTGCTAGCATTCCAAGTATGAATGCTATTCCAAAGGTAAAGAGTAGCCTCAAGCCTCATCAACCCGGAATGACTAAAACAGTGGAGATGTAGCAGGGCTAAGTGGGTCGCACCCAATTAGGGTATGTTATCACTTTTCTAGATACCCTTGGATATATTATAATTATGGATATGGGTGTGCATTGAAAAGAGAGCACTCGATAGGGTGGGAACACCCAGGGTGATAACATATTCGGTAATATCCAACAAGGGGTAGGCCGATCTTGTGTTGGCAAGGATCATTAGGTACGATCTCGACACATTTTTCTAGAGGTGTGCTTTGGTGGGCGGTACCCTAGTAGCCCTGTCATTGTATGGAATCCAATATCCACTACGAGCCTGTACGATTTTAGATGTGACCAACTATGCTGAAACGTGAGATGCAAGCATTTCAGCTATTTTATAGTTTATTTTCTATAGACACTACTATAATCTCAGATGATTTTGATATAAAATGTTTTGGTTATCGTAAGATAAAAACCCATCGTATTTATGTGGCGTGGTCTTACGAGATACCTTTTTTTAAAGGTTTTTTATAACAGTAATAATTCAAGTTGAGTGTGTTTTCTCACGCTGGTTTTCCAGACTGACTCGGGTGTTATTTTATTATAATACTCTGGTCAGACCGAGTATTACAGGTTCAGGTTAGGATGCTATGGAGCTCAAGAGACGAGCTGGAGGATTTCAGGCGTATTTCACATACTTGGTTATTTCCGCTATGTGTGTTATGCTGTATATTCAGCACTTATGAGGACAAGTTATTATAACTGTCCAGATTGATATTGTTGACTGTTGTACTCCGATGATTGTAAGAATATTAATTGTTACAGTTTCTTTTGTTTAAAGATCAGTCACTATATAATATATATTGTTCCGCAGCGATCTGTGCAATTCTATGTGTTGCTTCAGTTTTCTTCTATCCTTTTTCACCCCTAATGATCTAGTATTTCCAGCACTCGATTGCTCGGCATGCTATACAGTGAACGTATTTATGTCGATTTTCGAGGGTCGAAAATTTCTGGTTTGTTACACCTATCTTGTCCAAACCACTAGATCAGGAAGAATTGTACATCTATTTAGTAGTGTTGGTACATGTCATAAGTGTCACGCTGCTGAGCGAAGAGAATCAGATCCAAAGGCCAATATACTATGTTAGCAAGCAGTTGACAGGTGCTGAAAGAAATTATCCAAAATTGGAGAAGCTCGCATACTGCCTGTTGATTGCATCAAGGAAGCTCCACCTTATTTTCAGGCTCACCCCTTCAATTTCTTCACTGACCAACTATTACGGCAAGTCTTACAGTACCATGAGATGTTTGGAAGGTTATTGAAATGGGATATCGAATTGCGCCAGTTTGCTATCACTTATCTCCCTTGGAGAGCCATTTAAGGACAAGTGTTGGCAGACTTCATAACTGAATTAACTGCACAAGATGACACTCCTAAGAGTAGTCGAGAATCTACTATCCAATGGAAGATGTTCACGGATGGAGCATCCAATGATCGGTGTTTTGGCGCCAGAGTCGTGTTAGTGACTCCTGAAGAATGCACGATTTTCTATGCTTTGAAAGTTGACTTCCCTATGACAAATAATGAAGTCGAATATGAAGCCTTGATCGTGGGCTCAAACGTGCTAAAGAACTGGGAGTAAGAGCTTTACAAATTTTCTGCGATTCCCAGTTAGTAGTGTGCTAAGTCAAGGGAGAATATCAAAACAAAGGAGCGTGACTTGCTCCTTACCTCGACCGAGTCCAAGAACTGCTAACCAACCATGAGCATTACACAATTACACACATCCCCAGAGAACAGAATGAAAAAGCCGGCTCACTTGCCAAACTGGCCAGTTCCGGGGATACACAACAAATGGGCTTGGTTCTAATTGAAATACTTAATTCTTCGAGTATTGACCAAATGGAGACTGATTAGGCATTAGAGATGGAGCCCAAGAAGGAGTTGTGATAACTCCGATCAGATATTATTCGCAAAGGGGAATTCTTCTCAAATGGAGGAATGAGAAACAACAGGTCCTTCGTAAGGCTTCACGATAAATCCTTCAAGAAGGAAGCATGTATAGGAAGGGTTTCTCTGTCCCCTTGCTTTGGTGAATTTAAGCAAATATTAAGAGAAGTCCATGAAGGAGAATGTGGCGATCACACCGGGGGGCAAACCTTGGCAAAGAAGATACTTCGCTATGGTAATTACTTTCCAGCTATCAATCAAGACGCAGTTGATTATGCTAGATGATGTGGCAAGTGCCAGGTATTCACAAAGCTTTCGAGAGCCCCACCGATGGAAATTACTCAAATGGTCAGTCCATGGCTGGTTGTTACTTGGGGGTATTGACATCATCGGCTCCTTACCAATTTCCAAAGGTGGCGCGAAGTACGACATCATAGTAGTTGATTAATTTACTAAATGGGCTAAAGCTAAACCATTGGCTATGATCGCCACAAAGAAAGTAATCAACTTTTTTGTTCAAAACATCATATGTCATTTTGGTCTCCCTAGAACAATCATAACTGACAATGGGACCCAAATCCTCAGTGCTGAATTCATCGACTTTTACCGCCGGCATCGTATTAGGAAAAGATTTATAGCAGTCGCTCACCCTCAAGCCACTGGACAGGTAGAAGCTGTTAATAAAAACATAAAGTCTATTCTAAAGAAGCGTTTGGAAATGGCTAGAGGCAAGTGGGTTGATGAACTCCCGTTAGCTCTACAGGCATACAGAACCACCCACAAGTCTACGTCTGGCAACACTCCATTTGCCCTTGCCTACGGCTCCGAAATCATGACTCCTGTAGAACTTGAAGTCCCTTCTCATCGAGTGATATACTATGACCCCAAAACAAATAGAGATCTCCATTTGGAATCTGTAGCATGATCGATGAGGAGCACGAAGAAGTTGACTTAAGAGCAGCTACACACCGACACCGATTCGTTCGATACTGTAATGTTAAAGTCCAAGCTAGGACCTTTGAAATTGGCGATCTCCTCCTGAAACGGATCTTTCCTAGTGATGTATACATGGATCGGAGATGGAAAGGACCGTATGTCATCAATCATAAACTTGGAGATGGAACTTTCAAGCTAACGACTGTTGATGACATTTCACTTCCAAGAGCATGTAATAGCGAGCATTTACCATGCTATTTCACTTAGTTTTATTTCATTCGGTTGTATTCCATTAAGAATTTTCTTTTGCATTTTAGTTCGAAGCCATATAATAAGACAGACTCCATCGTTTTCCCTTTCAGTTGGCAATAAAACTTGAAGTTTCCTCTATATCTGTGAATTGTTTATGCGTAGTATAATAGTTGTGAAATGCGACCGACTTACATCTACATACGCCTAATATAGCCCAACGTGTACTCTAAGTTTGGTGCCAACCAAGTTCTTGGGTCCATGATCGAATTGATCAAAATGAACGTAAATCGACCATTCATCTATTAACTCTCACCTACGATCTGACGGGTCGAGTACAAAACACAAAATAGATGTAATTCGACCATCTATAAACTAACTTCGTCCCCTAATCTGATGGGAGGAATATAAAACAAAAATGTGTGTGATGCGACTGTCCACTCTTTGACTTTTTCTCCAAACTCAGGGGCAAAGGAAATAACCAAGAGAAATGTAGTTCAACCACTCACCAGAATGGCTCCAATCCCTAGAGAGTGGGATAGAGTATAAACATCAAATGGGTGTGACTAACTGCCTATCGATTAACTCTGATCCCCAGAATGGAAGCAAGAGCATAAACAAATGAATGAGTGCAACTTAACCATTCATTCACCAACTTTGACCTGAACCCGACAGGAGGAGTATAAACTCGTAATGGATGGGATCCGTCTGTCCATGAGCTAACTCTGCCAACCCGAGACTGGAGATAGGAATAAAATCACTTAACCGTTGAATACGACAATGTAACACTGTGGCTTGTGCATTGTGTTTAATACGACTTAAGGCCACGACCAAAAGGAGGCCTTGAGATGAACTTATCGGATCGACGCCCAAAGAAATGGGAGACCGAATGACATTACAACTTAAATGATGAGCGACAAATTACAAGTACATTGAATGGAAAATGTAATAGCTTGAACACTTAAGAAAATTCACACAAAGTTAAACTAAAACGAAAGAAGTTTTTATTAGTGAGCAAAAACTTGGAAAGCCATGTACAAGTTTATTCCTAGAATTAGAAACCAAAAATGAGGCCATATCTGCACAATCTTGTCCAATAAAAAGAAACAAGCTATCTAGCTATTCATAACCCAAGTTGCTTCGACTGATATTTCTTCTCCCTCCTAGGCTTCCTTGGGGTAGACTCACTAGAGCTCTTACCCTTGCCTCCCCTCTTTGACCTTTCTCCACCCTTGCCACTATTAGGTGAAATGCTTTTAGAGACAGGAACAGAAGCAGTCCCACTTTGGGATACGGAATGGTCAACCTCTTCAGGGACCATACCGCTAGGTAGTATGATTTGGAGTGGAGTGATATCTACATCGGCATGCTCCTTGTTGACCTACTTATCTAACTCTTCCTTTTCAATGCGCTCTATCAAGTTGCGTCTATCTGTATGCTCAAAAGCATAGGTCACGATTACATCATCTGTCTCATCTTGGGCATGTTGATCGCTGGTCTTTTCTTTATTCAAAGCCCCTATAAATTCAACATTCAGATTGGGAGTATCAGTGCATTAGATGGTCGAGACCGTTTGTGGAGTGGCAATTGTTGTAGACTCCATGGTCGGTGCCTACTGTCCCAAGATGGCTTCACCACCAGGAGCATGTATAGATGAAGACATGCCTACTATTTCACAAGGTTCATTAGGTAAGCCCGTGACTTTCATACTCAAGATGTGAACCTTCTTGAATGTCGGGAGGTGAGAAATATACCTTCACCCTCAAGAATCAGAGATAGCCTAAAAGACATGTGGATTCCAAGATGATCTGGATCGTAGCCTATCTCCTTTTCAAGGGCATGAGAAGCTGATGCACCAGTTGTCTGACTTATGATAAGCTCTTGAGAGCCAACCCCGATGATTCACCACCATCTTTCCCCTTCTCGATGATTGCTTGGTCATGGAGTAAACTTAGTCGTGCATCCTTGAGTTCGTCAGGCTCTTCATCACGCAGGATTTTGGGCATAAGCCGCTCTTCATCAACCTTAGCGCCATCACTTTTGCAGCTCAACCATATAGTCCCAAGTTTTAACTAGCGACTCAAGATATCCCTCTCCAAGGAAGCGAAGGTTGTGGTTCATAAGGACACTTGCATTGTAATATATCAGAAGAGGCTCAAAGTCATCCTTTATCTTTGTTCGACCAGCCTCCCTAGCTTCCTCTTTGAGGGTCTCTATTTATGCGAGTTCTTTATAGCCTCAATCTTGGTCAGGCGAGCCTCGACGGCTTCCTCTCAATATCATTGGGATACTAGTTGAGCCTCAAGTTTCTCTTGCTTTTTCTTCTCAAGCTCCTCCTCGAGCTGTCGAATACGGAGATCCAGGGCGTCATTATCTTTTTTCAGGATGTCCTTTTCCTTTTGTAAAACGTCCTTCTCAAGGGCTAAAGTGCCACTACGGCGAACAAGACTGTCCAGTTAAACTTAATACACTTTCATCAAACGGTCCACTACTTTAGAAGATCCATTGACTCTTTTCTCAACATCGGTCAGCTTTGTATATAGCCTCTTGACTTCTTGATCCAAGCATTTAACGATGTCTTTATCATGAAATACTTCGAGAGTTAAGCGATCGATCTCGTGCTTCCTTTCAATTGACACTTCAAAAATCCACTCGACCACATGAAGAGTTATGCCATGTTAGACATGGACATCATTAACATAAGAGAACACCGCGTCTTGGCCTTTGGAGGAATCAGATGCAAAGAAGAAACAGATTTGAACTCATCAAAGCATAACTTAGGAAATGTGGCCATAAGCTCTGCATCTTTTCTACAACAGTGACATCGGGAGCAGTTGGAGCAAAAAGGGACCATTTACCATACCTATGAGAAGATGTATCAAGACTTCCTATGTTAGTCTGGTGTTTAGAAGATCACCAGGTGCCGTAAGAACCAAAATGTTGCTCAGGTGGTGCAGTCGAAGTAGGGGCGTGAGGTAATGACATGCTACTACTATAGATGGCGAGGTGTGAATCGGCACCCTTGTGATGAGAAGACTGGGACTTTGACTTGAACCAAGACGATGAATCGTTGGATTGATGACTTTTGTCCATTCCTCCCTTCTGCCATGGCATTCTCTTTCCTATCTAGGCTGTCGATTGGAGTCCGGACCTTGACTGGACCCGAAATAAGACGGTTGAGAATATGATGATTTCTTCAAGCAAGCATAGTTGCGAGAGTGCCCCATGGAACCTGTGAAAAAAACAAAGATGTATGAGAATCACCAAAATTAAAGATGGATAAGTATCGTGTAGCACAGTGCACGTGATTATGAGTGTCCTAGTGTCCCTCCGACGGACCAGGTATTGGAGCTTTTCTAGCCGAAATATTCTCTCTTATGCTAGTTGGAGGAATGTCAGCACTAATTCGAATAGGACAGCCGGACCCCAAGGCTCATATTACCAAAATCATAACTCCCAACGTCATCTAGTAGCGGGATGTCCAACAATCCCTCGAATAAATTTTCTAGAGGCAGAGAAGTATATTTATTTGCAATAGTGGTGATTGGCTTGGCTGCATGGCAACTTGCCCTTTGCGAAGCTTGTAAACGAGCCTCTTTCTTTTTCTCTTCTCTAAGGCGGGAAGCTATATGTCTTAGGAGGATCCGACTGCAGGCTCATGGCTTGAGCCTACATCATCATGACTGGGCTTATTAGCATCGCCCTTACTTCGCCTTCTTTGGGGACATTTTGAGCCTCCTCGATTGAGGGCACAATAAGATTAACATCACCACCCTGCTGAACAATGTCTCTTCTCCCTCTCACTTCATCACCTACATTCCCTGTGAACCCGGTGCTACGACCCTCTTCTAGCAAGTCGAAGGCAAAGAGATGCTCATTGGTAATAAGGGATCTAACATCTCTGTCTTCTGGAGGTATGTTCCTTAGCTCAACGACTGCCTTTGAATAACTACCACCGATGGGACGTGGATAGCTATCTGCAAGATTCAGAGAACTGCTCAATTGAAAATACGACCTGAATAAAAGCACTCAAGATTGAGTAAAACGACGCTCACATCCTCCCAGCCATCGTCCCATGAAGCCAGGTGGGCAACGCATATAAAACCACTCATTCTTAAACGCACTTAGCTTATTCTAAGCACCAGTCACGATTTGATAATTGCTGATTAACTCAAGAAATGCATATGAGAGGCTTCCCTTTTGTCGCTTGATATTGAAGTTGAATTGAATGTCCTTTGGAGTTGCTTCATGATATAAGAATTCGAAGAATATCATATATGTACAGTAGAGAAATGCATAGTTGTTCAGATGTAGTTGGGCCAGAGCCAATCTCAAATGATGTAACATCCTCTAGATGAATGGGTTGAAAGGTGGAACGAAACCTTCCTAGCACATATATCTGTTACAAGCGATATATCCTTCCGGAGGTGAGTGAGCTCTACCATTGCGAGTCTAAACTCGTACATCCTCGTACGATATCCTATGTATGATGAAAATTCTGCGAAGAGAAGCCTAATCGATTCTCGAAGCCACAAAATCTTTTAGGTTCTTTAAAAATATAGCACCTTCTAAAGTGTCAAGAGCTGGTTAATCTTCTGCTTCTGGATTCATAAGAATTTCAAGCACTTATTGAGAGCTTTGGTGATGTTCTGATTGATTGCCCGAAGTGTGCCGAGAAGATATTATTGTGAAGCTTGACTCAGCATCAGAATCATCGTGCAAGCAGTCTATTCAGTATCCGTAGCAGCTAAACGCTCCGAGCGTTTGGAGCCCATAGCTATCAAACCTAGCAGATAGTTATTGTTAGAGAAAGAAACCTGTTCCCCCATGTAAAGTGTAAACTAGTGTGGTGTTGTGCATCGCAATGATAAATAATTTAAAATCCTAATAACAACTATGACGAGACTCTTTGATTCAACCGGAGTGACCGTTATCACTGACCGTCCCGATCGGATTTTACGTTGATGGTTGTAGATTTTATCTAATTTGCGGGATAGTTATTAGCATGTTAAATTCCAGTATTTGCATTCGAGTACATATGAGCATCCAACTATGTTCAAGGCATATGTTACAATCTGAGTTCACATTTAAGTTCTAAGTCATATGCATGTGTATTCAAGTCCAAGTACTCGAATCATGTTCAAGTCTCACACTACGCCATAGATTGCATGCTGCAACACCAAAGAAGTGATGTAGGAAGTGCCAAAAAATGTTGCTGTAGGCTAAAAAAGGGCAAAGGCAACACTTTCTCGGTGATGCATTTTGCCGCGTTGCCGCAGACCTCAAAGGCAACATTTTGACTATCTAAGGCAACATAAGAAATATTGTTGCAATATAACCATATTTGGGTCTATAGCAACATCCATAGGTGTCTGTACCAACATTCCAAAATGTTGCTATAGATATTAACTTTCTGAATTTGTGGGGCCCACAATGTAGAGCATATTTGATTTTTTAATAGAAATAAATATTTATTTAATAAAATGCTATTGCACAGAATTTGGTATTCAAACAGTAATTTATTTAAATAAATATTTTATTTCAACATTTGAAATAGTACAAATTCCTGACTCCACTATTTTACAATTCAATGATATATAACACTGATATTCACATATACAGATATTCCTCACTACATCACTCAGTTCACTCATTACATATGCAGTTTCAATTTATACAGACACCGACACTGACAAACATATGACGAGCTGAGTGCCGAGCCGAAGGCGAGCCGAGAAGCGGGTCCGAGCGCAGCGCCGGCGGGGGTCCGGGGCACCGCAGTCCCGGCGGGGATCGACCTAAAATGATGCACAAATGAATCAGCATGCACAAGTCCGGGGCACCGTAGTACAAGTGGGCACCGCCCGATTCATCCGATTTCGGAAGATCGAGCCTTCTTTGAAATGACGTAAAATGATGCACAAATGAATCAGCATGCACAAGTCCTATATGCACTGCTCCCTTGACTATAACTGTGCCGAATAAAGGCGGCAAAATATAACGAACAGCTAGAACTCCAAATATGAGCGATAAGCAAAGGTTTGATCCCCTTAAACCTGAAAATCATATTATTAAAAACATAATTTTTATCACATCATTTTCTATAAAAAAGAAACATTGCTTGACTAAAAAAACTTCACCTTTGATAGGGTTTCCTCCCATTATCAGAGTGGTAGCAGGAATTGCTCCATCACTGCATTGAATAATTTGGAAAATAATTAACACCAGCTAAGTAGAAAATGCCTTAATAATGAAGCAGAGTCTTGAATTACACGAACAGGAGCACCTTCACCAATCAATGTGTTTCTGATTTGAGGTATTAGTCCAATGACAAAACCAACAATCTATAAGAAGACAGTGTGATCAAACATGTTGAATATCATACAATAAACCAGCACTGTCTTCATACATCACCATTCAACACTTCCTTCATCCCACCTGAAACTACCCAAACCCTCAAACCACCTCACAACATTCACGACACCTACATTCATAGTCTACCACCACAACAGCCTTCACTCTGTCTACATCGACCATCTTCTCATCAATCCCGACCACCAATTCAAAAAAAACAAAAAAAACACAAAAAATCCAAACGACCTGAACCAGATTCCATTAGCGACTTCATTCAAACCACAAATCGTCGATTGCATTCGCGACCAGACCCAATTCACGATCTCCAAATCGAAAACCACCTCCGTGCCCCCTCTAATTCCAGAAACTCTTAAACCGCAACCTCAAATTCTTCGAACCCTAAACCTTAAATCACCTAAGTCGCCTGAATCAAACAATTTTATTTTGATTGAAAATTTTGTCTGGGTGCGAACAAGTTTGGATTGAGAGTTTTTTATTTCGATTTGAGAAATACACGCTCTTTTCGCGATTTGAGAAATAGGGCGGCAAAAGAAGAGGGTGTTGAAAGAGGAGAGGGCTACAGATTCCATGATTTGAACGGTGATGTTTGCGATTCAAATCGATGAACACAGTGTGAGTAATCATTTTAGGATTTTCGAAATTCCATTGAAGTATTCTATTTGATTTTTGATTTGAGAAATGAAAACCGAAAAGGATCTACTGGAGTTCAGGCGGGAAAACGAAAATTTGGGGCAAATTGTAGCGGTGATCCATTTTTACAATCAGATTAAATATAGACCGTTGGATCATATTCACGCGGATTGCTAATTTTATTAATTTTTTAATTTGAAAACATCTATAGCAACACTATATAAAAATGTTGCATCGTGTTACACTTGTTTAGCTAGAGCAACACATTTTTATGGCTATGGTAACACCAAAAATACAACGTTGCAGTAGGACCAAAATTTTATATCTATCACAACATTTTAGCTGGCAACACCTTGCAAAAATGTTGCAGAATGTCATCTATGGCGTAGTGTCATTCCGAAGTTCAAGTGTTTATGTTTAAGTCCGAAGTCATATGCGTTCATCCCAAAGTCCAATTATGCAATTATGTGTATGTGTTCAAGTTCAAGTTCAGTAGTTGAAAATGTTTAAGTCCCTCTAGGTAAAGGGACCGTACCCGATCCCTCACCTATGCAGCGCTCTCTTAAACCATTTCGAAATCCAAATGCCTATAAACGATGCCTCCTTACTGACCGATCCTTCAATACAAATCACACCGATCCCTACATTTTAACAAATAACTGACCCCATACTTGTGTGCAACTACATCTCATCTCTCCTCATATCCACGTCGATCACCTTCCATCACTTCACTTAACCTCCCGCCATTGACCAAGCCCAATGCTTGCTGCCCCTCCGCTTCATCTCCCTCATACCAAACTGATCTCAACATGTACACTCACTCCATACTACCGAACCCTGAATCCACGTCAACTAACATGATTAACCCCATCATTTCGTTATGATCAAAATTGCCATCTACTTGTGTACCTACCTTGACATATATAATAGGCCTAAGTGGATTAGAGATTTAAGGGTGGATATGATTTAGGGTTCGAATTCAACCAGGTTCAACTCAATCAAAGTAGGTGAAGATGTGGTCTAAGATGGAGGTGTCGGCATTAGAGAGGATGAAGGAGCAGACCGTTGATTGAATTCGTGGTGGTTGGTTAGATTTCTTGAATTCGAAGATTCTAATGGTGGAAGAAGTGAAAGGTTCGGCAACATAGATAATTAAAGTGAAAGAGGGGTTGGGTAGATGAAAGGGTTATATACTGAAACATGTGATAGTATATACGGCTCGCTTCCTTAAAGCCTGAAATTGGCTAACTCCATATAGGTGAAGGGATCGGACCCAATCCCTTACCTAAGGTATTTATACCCATCCCCAACCAATATATAAATAATAATAATAATAATGCAATTTAGTTTACATGAAACTGGCAATGACCCATAAACATGTGAACGTGTTCGGGAGCCATTAACAAAGTGTGTACATGAACATGCATGTGTGCATACCCAACATTCGATTTCTCAAATCAATAGAAATTTGATGAATTCTCACTTGGAATTTTCATAAAAGAAGTTATTGTATATAAGTGAGACCTACTAACTTGAACAACAAGCTCAATGGAACCGTGCATAAACAAGATGGAGGATTACACTTTGGATTAATATTGACTAATATCGACCAAGCATCACAATAAACAGTGAGATATGACTGTTCAAAAAGACAATTCGACGAAAGGATAATGATTGTTTAGAAAACTGAATGGAATCCATTTCAGCAACTCTAACTTGCTTCGATTCAAAGCACGTCATGTTTGAAATAAGACGTACTATGGAGAGCAAGTGTTATGCATCCTTTTGATCCAGCTATACTAGACTATCGGTGTAACAACCCTGACTTTTTGGTGTTGTTAGAATAAATTATAAAAAATTTAAACCAGAAATTTTAATGAGAAATTTGATTTCTCATTTGTTGAAGTTGAGAAATTAGAACTTGAGTGTTTTTTAAAATAATAAGTAGGATTTTAGTTTAACATGAGAATTCTTAGACTAATATTATGAAGAAATAATTTTTGTAAATAAACATTTTGGAAGTTAATGCTCATTTCAATAAATTAGAATTTCCTTAGAGTTAAAATGTTTTATTTATTTATTTATTTAAATTATGGGGACATTCTTGAATTTAAGTAGGTTAGTTATATTTTCAAATTCATGATAAAAAGGATTTTAAATTCCTAGAGTAGATAGTATGGCTTTGTTAATATAAAATAGAAATGCATTGGGTCCTTATTGAATTTAATAGAAAGCCTAGCCCATTAAGACTTTAAGTAAAAATGAGAAGTCTTCCTTCTTAATTACAATCTTCAGTACGTTCATAATCTCAGAAGAAAAGAAACAGAAGCCACTTCCTCCTTTATTCTCAAAACCTAGAAAGCAAAATCAATGTTCTAAAATCCAAATAAACTCTAGAAAATTTAGAGAAAATCAAATTAAGTCTCTCTAATCCTAATCCATCTTATAGACTAATTGATTTCAGTAATTTACAGTGTTTCATGTTTGTTGTTTTCTTTGGGGTTTGAGGCAAAACTAAGGTTTGCTGAAATTGATTTGTGGGGTTGTAATAAGGGCTTTTCGGCAAGCTAATCAAAGAATTTTAGGTGAGTTAACCCTCACACACCTATCTCTAAATTTCTGGTTTGCATTTATTTGTTGTTTGATGAATGATTATGAATTGGTTGCTTGAATTTGATGATTATTTGATTGTTTGTTGAAAATAAATTGCAAAAATCACTGCTGTAAAACAGCGATATCTTAGTGTAAAATGATCTGAACTGGTTCAATATTTTTGTGTTAGAAAGCTCCTTCAGTTAGCTACAACTATAATTTTGATCACATTACGACATTCTGGTGTTTATTAGTTCGAAATCGAGTTTGAATATGACAGTGTTGTTCTATTCATGTGTAATTGCTAAGTTGAAACCTGAAATTAAAATGGCCATAACATTTTCGTTACTTATCAAAATTCAACGATTCTTAAAGTTCTGAAAATCATAGTTTATCTGCTACAACTTTCATATTTTGAGTTTTGTAGTATTTTGTGGTTTACATTGTCAAAATTACGTTTTAGTGTTGCTGTCCCGAGAATAAACGACAGCGATATTGAAGTTAAAACCTAAAAATTGTTTTAGTCATATCATTTTAATATCTTATCGGAATTCAATGATTCTTAATGTTCTGGAAATCTTAGATTATCTGCTATAATTTTTGTGTTTTGAGTTTTGCATAATTTTTAAGTTTGAATGATCAAAATTTCATTTCTTTGTCGCTGCCCTGTCAATGAAAGACAGAGTTAATAAATTAAATCTGAAAATTATTTAGGTCATAACTTTTCAACCGTAAAACCAAATTAAATGATCTTTTTCTTATTTGAAAGCTCAGACTTTTACCTACAACTTTTATGTTTTAAGTTTTGTAAAATTATGAGATTTAGATGGTTGAAATTGCAGATCTGTAAATCATAAATTTAAGTAAAATGAAATAAAAAGATAAGCTTTGTATACAAGTAATTTTACGAAAGAGAATTATAAATATTTATGAATCTTACAATTATTTCTAAATTAAGTTAATAAATATTAAAAATGTTTTTTTTAGCCAGTTATTTTATATATTAAGCATGTTTATTAAAATACTTATGGATTTGGAAATATGACTTTGGAAATACAAATCTAATCTATTTTTACATAAAAGTGATTATGGATTTGGAATATAAGTATTACGATTTTATGAAATAAACAAGTATGTAGCCCGTCCCGATGGCACTAGTTTAAGTTTTACTTGACATAACCTACAATATAATGCAATGGATATGTACAAACCATGTACTTTAAAAAAACTTTTAAGAAGTAATAAAAGTGCTAACAAATTTTCAAATACTGTCCACTGCCAAGTAGACGAATGATATTAATACTTCAACCAAAGTTATGAAGCCAATGTAAAAACTAACTATCATGTTTGTAAGTTGGTAACATTAAGGTAGTCTTACTTTGACTATTTTTTAAGAGCTGAACCTTACAAATGAGACGTATGTGATGTTATAAATTACAGAAAACACACTAGCTTTCATCTGGAAATAAAATGCAAACTAAATTTAAGAAAGAAAATGCTTCTCATGGAAAATAAACTTGCATAATAGAAAAAATGATCACGGTAGTCATATCATCAACGAATTGTCTGAATTATAATTATCGGCTACCTGACTTTTTGGACAGTTCAACCAATTTTTTTTTAAAAAAGATACAATACATTCTATATATGAAGGAAAGTACAGAGAGAAAGAACTTTTTATAGATAGAGAGAGAATAGGGAAGAGGGAATGACATGTAAAATCGGTAAAGGAGAGAAAGCTCATTTGTATATAGAATACAGAACAGACATGAGAGAGAAAAAAAGTATGGTTTGAAGAAGAGCAGCAAAAATTACGTGAAAGTGTAATTTACAAATAAATATTTGTAGTTGAGGTGGCAGGAATATATATAAGTAAAGACCAGAGTGGTGGATGAAAAACGTGTGTGGATAAATGTAGGGAGGGGTAATGACGTACATTTTATCATGCATTTCATATACTATAATATTAACATTTAATAACTTTAAATTAAAGTGCTTCTATTTAATTATGGATTTTAACATGTGAATTGTTAAAAAATTCATTGTATACATGCTAATAGGAAGAAAGAAAAGAGTTGTCCAAAAAGATGGTAAAAAGAAATGCGTAAGTTAAAACAGCAAAATAAGAGGATTGACCTATACTGGATATATATGGAAAACCATTGTTCCATAACCCACTGGCATTCAAATTACTTCACTGCCCTATTCATGGCCCGATTACTTCCTACAGAAGCAACCATTTAAGTACAATTAAAAAAAGATGAATGCTTTGATTCAACCAAATTATTCAAAGATCGGTGGTTTACCATGTCATTAGAATGAAAACTATAAATAATTGTACTTATTGTTTACCATATACAAATTAATAATTAGAATTTAATTTGATTATTTTTACCATATACAGTCTATTTGGTTATAATTGTCTATTCCATAAAATCAAGGTCTGCATTAATTGAGTCGAAATGAATTTAAACAATATGTAATAAAAAGCACTAAGAAATTTGCATAGATGAGATTGCGGACATATCAAAATTGATATTATATTCAAAATGCTAATTTAATAACTGCTATAAACTTTAAAGATAACCTAGCTAAATTAAAAAATGGCAATTCAATGCAGTGTTACTAATAACTTCTAATTTTAGAAAAACTTTAAGAACATTTCAGTTTATGTCATTAACAAACCAATCTACCAAAACCATTTTCATTCAAATTTCATGGTATTCTTTCTTCTTTGTTACGAAGTTTTCAACTTTTTTTCACCATTATGCCTCATTTTCACCTCGCTTCAACCCTGTCCATTGAAGAGCTGCAAGTAAAATACATGTTCTTCTTAATTATAGATTAAAGAAGGAAATTACTCTAATCATAAAAAAATTTCTATTATTTTAACTACCTATGGTAGCAATAAATAAATGGACATCAACATTGACAAATAATGACCAGAAATAGAAATTTAGAGTTTAGACATCCAAGGACCCACGAAGAACAAAATCGTAATACAAACATGGATAGAGATACAAACAAAACATGTTTAAAAAAATTACAATTTCAGACTAAATTCTGCTAAAAGCTCTGCTCTTTATTCTGAGTTTTCCATAAAAATAACAAATTCAAAAATTGAACTGCATAAAGTACATGCAAAAAACGGTTATATACAAATGAATACTGATTTAAACTTGATCAATTTGTTTTCAGCATATAACTTGGCTTTACCTATTATACAGAAACACCACCAATATGAAAAGGGTATCCTTATATTTAAAACTTTGTTTGACCTTTTGATTATTATCACTCATTATATTCATTGTAAATTATGTGTTATTTACAGAAAATTGTAGTAGCAAAAATGGAAGAAGTGGCCATAATGAAAATTGTTGAATCATGGGTTATAGTCAACTTGGAAGCAGATGGAGATAGTCAAATGCATTCACAAGTCTTGGCTGCAAACTTGCTGATAGAGCTCTCGGAACATGCGAGATTGAGACTTTTACAATACATGGAGAACTGCGACGTAAAACGAGTGGATCAAGTAAATAATTTGATTTCTGTTGAATTTCCTGATGAAAAGGAACGTCCATTACTTTTTGAAACCATTAAAAGGTGTATGGGACATGGACCATGTAAGGGAAACAAGCTCGCTCCATGTATGGAAAATAAAAAATGTTTGAAGCATTATCCAAAGGATTGTGCTGACAATACATCAGTGGATAAAGATGTTTATCCAATATATCATCGATGCAATGATGGGAAATAATTTGATGTGAAGGGAATGCCTGTAGATAATAAGGATGTTGTTCCTTATAATCCAAAACATTCAGAGATGTTTAATTTCCATATAAATGTTGAAGGATGTGCGAGCGTATGAGCTGTAAAATATATACACAGATATATACAAGGTTCATGATCGAACAACAGTTGTGATGGGTGAAGACGATGAAATAAAGAAGTATCTTGACTCGAGATACATAAGCCCTCCTGAAGCAACGTGGCATATTTTTGGTTATCATATGCATGAAGAAAACCTGAAAGGTTGTTTGAAAGTAAAACCTTTGACCTTAGCTAATGAAGTTATCAACAATGAAGCTGAAGACGAATAACTGCTGGTTTTTCTTCATGCATATGATAACCAAAAATATGCCACGTTGCTTCAGGAGGGCTTATGTATCTCGAGTCAAGATACTTCTTTATTTCATCGTCTTCACCCATCACAACTTGTTCGATCATGAACCTTGTATATATCCGTGTATATATTTTACAGCTCATACGCTCGCACATCCTTCAACATTTATATGGAAATTAAACATCTCTGAAAGTTTTGGATTATAAGGAACAACATCCTTATTATCTACAGGCATTCCCTTCACATCAAATTATTTCCCATCATTGCATCGATGATATATTGGATAAACATCTTTATCCACTGATGTATTGTCAGCACAGTCCTTTGGATAATGCTTCAAACATTTTTTATTTTCCATACATGGAGCGAGCTTGTTTCCCTTACATGGTCCATGTACTATACACCTTTTAATGGTTTCAAAAAGTAGTGGACGTTCCTTTTCATCAGGAAATTCTACAGAAATCAAATTATTTACTTGATCCACTCGTTTTACGTCGCAGTTCTCCATGTATTGTAAAAGTCTCAATCTCGCATGTACCGAGAGCTCTATCAGCAAGTTTGCAGCCAAGACTTGTGAATGCATTTGACTATCTCCATCTGCTTCCAAGTTGACTATAACCCATGATTCAACAATTTTCATTATGGCGGCTTCTTCCATTTTTGCTACTACTATTTTCTGTAAATAACACATAATTTACAATGAATATAATGAGTGATAATAATCAAAAGGTCAAACAAAGTTTTAAATATAAGGATACCCTTTTCATATTGGTGGTGTTTCTGTATAATAGGTAAAGCCAAGTTATATGCTGAAAACAAAACATTAGCATGTTAGTATAATACGGTACATACTGGTTACAACAGGTTGACAAAAATTTCAAATGGAAGATAGTGTGAAGAAAAAAATGTAAATTATATCACTATGTATCAGGAAAAGCAGAGTGTGGAGGAAGAAGGAAAAATGAAGGTTGAAAGAATGGTAAGATATATGTATTAGTTATGACATTTTGGCAAACAATGCATATGCACGACAGTGAATGGAGAGAAAAAAGTAAAAGGATAAATTCATATCAGCATGTAGAAGGAAAAGCAAAATGTAGAGGAAGGAACGTAAAAAAAAGCAGCAAAAAAATACATACAATTATGGAGGAAAACGATTCCCTATGAATTGAGAGGAGGAGAAAGCCGTAAATAGAGGATGAGAAGTGGGTAGATAGTGCTGAAACGTGATGGGTGAAAGTAGTGGGAACCTATGTCTTATGTGGAAATCCTTAAATATGCGTATCTATTAGATTTATAGCCATCCGATGTATTTGTGTGAAAATAAATCTCGTCCGCTCTTTGTCTTTTGTTTGTCTACCAAGGAATTTTATTATATAGATAGTATAGGATTCAAGGAATTTGGAAATGTAGTTTTGAAAATTATAGACTTGATTTATTTTTTTATAAAATGGTTATATTTTTATATTGATTTAGAAGAGTAAGTAAATATGGTTTTAAAGTATAGTTTTGCGAATAATACAACCACATGGGAATTTGAGGCAACTTTGTGTATATAAGTAAAATCTTGGAACAATTCAAAGTTATGGAATATTTTAGCAAATCTATGAATTTTTTTATAAAGTTAAATAATAAACGGATCTATGGAAATTATAATAAGTGCTTTAAATAATAAACTCAAAAGAGAAAAATGTTTTGAGAACGTTAATTCTATAATTTGAGGAGTACTAATAATCGACTTAGTGTCATCGATTGGTTTAAATGATTTCGAATAAGACTTCGTTGAATATAGTATAACTCATTGAATAGAATATTTGAGTGGAACTTATGGCTCATTAGCGAATACTCCAATTTCACCGGGTAGTATGGGATGCCTTGGTTAAATTCGTGTGATTGCTACTAGGAAGTATTTTACACTTTAGAGTTGCATTCTCTTCTGGTGTGCGACAAGTGGTTGCTTAATCCTTAAAAAATGTAGTTCGGGTTTTCCTGTGGTATTCATAATAAGTGATATTTACTAGCTTTTAGTAAATACTTAGATTTCACCATACGGTATGGGACGTATTGGTTAAGTTCTAGTGATTACTGAAGGTTATAGTATTTGGCACTTTAGAGTTTACTCTCTTTTGGTGTGCGGTAAGTGGCTGCTAGATCCTTAAGAAGTTTATTCCTAGATTTCTTTTTGAACATAATAATATAATAATATTAATAAATATAAATTTATTGAGTCGAATCATTATGAAAAGTGTTGGGAAACTTACAGATCTATCAAGTGCTGAATCAGAGACATTGAAGAAGCTGGGACTAGAAGTAAGAAATACTGAGATTCAGTTGTTGAGGCCATGGATTCCCCCGTGATAGCTTTGATGGAAGACGAAGCAGTTTCTCTTTTGTTTATTACTTTCTTCTGTTGCATTGATTTATGTGTATCTTAGTAAAACTTTATTGTATGCTTTGGGTCGGGCCGACCAGTGCTAGTTGGGCTGAGTAATAAAGTTTACCCATTTTCAAAAAAAAAATTTATTGAGTCATGGTTTCTACGATCACCTTGTTCGGTATGGACTATCCTTGAGATCATTCTGTGATTCTGTGTTCCCGGTCTGAGTACGATCCATGGTATCGGATTGGTTCGGGTGATACCAATTTGTTTGTTCGTTTGCCACGGGTTTTGAATACAATAATTCTTATTATTTTGGACAATCATTACGATAGATTTGGATTAAGATCCCTTGGATTCTGGATATTTGGATTCTGTGATTATTCCGTGTTCATGAAATAAATATATATTCTTGTTTCTTGTGTTAGTGAAATAAATATATATTCTTGTGTCTTGTGTTAGTGAAATAAATATATATTCTTGTGGCGTGTGTTCGAGAAATAAATATATGTTCTTGTGTCTTGTGATGGATGTTAAGTTAATTCTGTTATTCTATGTTTACGGGCTAGTTCGTTTTTGTGACTTAAACTTATAACCCAGTTCTGAGTTAATCATTGATATTTGCGTGCTTAGAGATATTATGTTTTATTTTGTGAATTCAGTGTTTACTGACTAATATGTATTCATGACTTAAATGTATAACCAATTGGCTTGTGATGAACTCTAAGTTAAATTAATTCCCATGACTCGTTATTTCATGGACATCTGTATTTACTTATATGCTGTTTATTCTTGTGTTATATTCTGTTCTCACCCTATTGGATATTTAGAGATAGTCTGACCCGGGTGTTATTTTGCTCGGGTCAGGCCGCGACTTTTTTGGTTACAGGACAAACTGACATTTGGATGTTTGGGTTAGCAAGGAGATAAACACTTTTGACTTTTTAGTTTATCTCATTTAGGAAATTTGTGAATATGTTTATAAGATGTACAATTGAGATTAGAGAATTGTAAAATTTGTGTAACAATCAAGTTTAGTATTTCATTTTGTAAACTAATAAAAATTTGTATATGTATAAGTTGAGATTTATTCCGCTGTGATCTGTGACTGTTATTTATATGATATATTGTTCTGATTTTGAGAAATCGGTGTGTATATACTTTGTATTAATACTGTACACGTCAAATTCAGTTCAGATATTAAGTAAAAAGGTATAAATGACATGTCAGTGTTAGTATAAAGCTATATTCACATTCGATCGCCCTTGACAAGTAGAATTCTCCGGATTAGTCGACAACATTACTTGTAATGTTCTTTTCTAAACTAGGTATCGCGGTGGGGTCGTTACAGTTTGTTATCAGAGCTGTGTTAGAACATTATAGCATATAATATTACTGATCCAAGACCTAGATGACTTAGAGTCCTGTCCCTTGGGGTGCGTGGTAGATAGTTATATTAATTATCTAATTAGAGATAAGAATATAAGATGATTATCGGGATAATCATTTAGGGCGTAAATTGATTTAAAAAAAATTAAATTGATAAATTGGAATTTGTGACATTAAAACTTTTGGAAATTAATGCTTAAAATATTTTAGAGTTTAGAAAATTTTGGAATTAAACTGGAATGAATTAAATTAAAGTGAACTATTTTCTTTTTATAGAAAATTTGAGAAATTTTAGTAAATAAGTTTAATATTTAAATGATCTAGGAATAATCAGAGTTGCGCAGCGGAATTTCAGACATTGAATTGTTCCGCTGTAAGTGATCATGTATGTTTTGGTTGATTGGTTGGTAGGAATTGATTGCTTGGTTGCATTTATTTAAAAGTGGATGCATTGATGTTAGTGGTAATAAAATAAATGCATCTAAACCTGTGATTATCTATTGTGTTGACTTATCCGGACATTGTTTAAGGATTCTGATCGATATGTGGGACGCCATGTTATTGATAGGGGTTCCTAAACATCGAACATGACATTTAGACATAAGTAATTATTAAAATTTGGAAATTTAAGTGTGGATTTCTTTCATTATGGAATATTAAGATGTCAATCTAATTAAAGTGTAATCATGAATTATTAATATCTCCTATATGATATGAATTTTGATATTAAATACTAATATAAATTTTTGGGATAGATGCAGGTATCTGAAGTTAAATAGATATCGTTTAAAAGATTATAAATTGTTTGCTTAAGGAATATTAGCAGACTCGCTAATATTTCAAATATAAGGTACGGATTACAAACTGCATTTTTATGTTTTTCCCTATGGGTTGCCTCATCCTTGAGATGAGATGTATATTATGTAATTATATTCATATTATAAATTTTCGAAGCGCTAGCCGCGCAAAGGAGACGTTGACGAATTTTTTCGCAAATTTGAGGCGTTAGAATATTTTTTGGAATTTTGAGAAATTTTTATAACTAAAAATTTAAGTTTAGTATTATAATTTGGAGTGATATTAATTGATTATTTTGGAAATGAAATTAGAAACCAGTTAGCAAATAATTGTTTTACGAAGAATTTTACATTATGAATTTCTTTCATTAAGGAAATTGCAGGGACGCAATTTTCTTAAGGGGGGAAGTCTGTAACAGCCCTGATTTTTCGATGCTGTTAGAATAAATTAAAAAAAAAATTAAACTCGAAAGTTTAATGAGAATTTTGATTTCTCATTTATTGAAGTTGAGAAATTAGAATTAAGTGTTTTATTTAAATAATATGTGGGATTTGAGTTTAATATGAGAATTCTTAGACTAATATTATGAAATAATCATTTTTGTAAATAAACATTTTGGAAGTTAATGCTCATTTTAATAATTAAGAATTCATTAGAGTTAAAATGTTTTATTTATTTATTTAAAGTATGGGGACATTCTTGAATTTAAGAGTGTTAGTTATATTTTCAAATTCATGATAAAAAAGGAGTTTAAATTCCAAAAGTAGATAGTATGGCTTTGTTAACATAAAATAGAAATGCATTGGGTCCTTATTGGATTTAATACAAAGCCTAGTCCATTAAGACTTTAAGTAAAAATGAGAAGTCTTCCTTCTCAATTACAATCTCCAGTACATTCATAATCTCAGAAGAAAATAAAACAGAAGCCACTTCTTCCTTTATTCTCAAAACCTAAAAAGCAAAAATCAATGTTTTAAAATCCAAATAAACTCTTGAAAATTTAGAGAAAATCAAATTAAGTCTCTCTAACCCTAATCCATCTTATAGACTAATTAATTTCAGTAATTTACAGTGTTTGATGTTTGTTGTTTTCTTTTGGTTTTGAGGCAAAACTAGGGTTTGCTGAAATTGATTTGCGTGGTTATAATAAGGGCATTTTGGCAAGCTAATCAAAGAATTTCAGGTGAGTTAACCCTCACACACCTATCTCTAAATTTCTGATTTGCATTTATTTGTTGTGTGATGAATGATTGTGAATTGGTTTCTTGAATTTGATGATTATTTGATTGTTTGCTGGAAATAAATTGCGAAAATCGCTGCTGTAATACAACGATATTATGGTGTAAAACGAACCGAATTAGTTCATTCTTTTTATGTTTGAAAGGTCTTTCAGTTAGCTATAACTTTTCTTTTGATCACATTTCGAAATTCTGATGTTTATTAGTTTGAAATCGAGTTTGAATATGATAGTGTTGCTCTGTTCATGTGTAATTGCTAAGTTGAAACCTGAAATTAAAATGGCCATAACTTTTTCGTTACTTATCAAAATTCAATGATTCTTGATGTTCTAAAAATAATAGATTATCTGCTACAACTTTCATGTTTTGAGTTTGGTAGTATTTTGTGGATTACATGGTCAAAAATACGTTTTAGTGTCGCTGTCACGAAAATAAACGACACCGATAATGAAGTTAAAACCTAAAAATTGTTTTCGTCACATATTTTTCATATCTTATCAGAATTCGATGATTCTTAATTTCGTGGAAAGCCTAGATTATCTGCTGTAATTTTTTTGTTTTGTGTTTTGCATAATTTTAAAGTTTAAATGATCAAAATTTCATTTCTTTGTCGCTGCCCTTTCAATGAAAGACAGAGTTAATAAATTTAAATATGAAAATTATTTAGAGCATAACTTTTGAAACGTAAATCCAAATTGAATAATCTTTTTCTTGTTTGAAAGCTGGGACTTTTACCTACAACTTCCATGTTTTAAGTTTTGTAAAATTATGAGATTTAGATGGTTGAAATTGCAGATATTTAAATCATAAATTGAGTTAAATGAAATAAATAGATAAGCTTCATATATAAGTAATTTTACGAAAGAAAATTATTTATATTTATAAATCTTAGAATTAAGTTAATAAATATTAAAAAAATAATTTAGCAAGTTATTTTATATATTAAGCATGTTTAGTAAAATATTTATGGATTTGGAAACATGACTTTGGAAGTACAAATCTAATCTATTTTTACATAAAAGTGATTATGGATTTGGAATATAAGTATTATGATTTTATTAAATAAATAATATAGGATTCATGGAATTTGGAAATGAAGTTTTGAAAAGTATAGATTAATTTTTTTTTATATAAAATGGTTATATTTTAATATGGGTTTAGAAGAGTAATTAAATATGGTTTTAAAGTATAGTTTTTTGAATAATACAACCATATGGGAATTTGAGACAACTTTGTGTATATAAGTAAAATCTTGGAACAATTCAGAGTTACGGAATATTTCAGCAAATCTATGAATTTTTTATAATGCTAAATAATAAACGGATCTATAGAAATCATAATAAGTGTTTTAAATAATAAACTCAAAAGGGAAAAATGTTTTGGGAACCTTAATTCTATAATTTGAGGAGTACTAATAATCGACTTAGTGTCATCGATTGGTTTAAATGCTTTCGAATAAGACTTTGTCGAGTATGGTATAACTCATTGAATAGAATGTTTGAGTGGAACTTATAGTCCATTATCGAATACTCGAATTTCACTGGGTAGTATGGAATGTCTTGGTTAAATTCACGTGATTGCTATTAGGAAGTATTTTACACTTTAGAGTTGTATTCTCTTCTGGTGTGTGACAAGTGGTTGTTAGATCCTTAAGAAAATGTAGTTTTGGTTTTCCTGTGGTATCCGTAATAAGTGATATTTACTAGCTTTTAGTAAATACTTGGTTTTACCATACGGTATGGGACGTATTGGTTAAGTTCTAGTGATTACTGAAGGTGATAGTATTTGGCAGTTTAGAGTTTGCTCTCTTTTGGTGTGCGACAAGTGGCTACTGGATCTTTAAGAAGTTTATTCATGTATTTCTTTTCTAACATAATAATACAATAATATTAAATAAATGTAAATTTATCGAGTCATGGTTTCTACGATCACCTTGATCGGTATGGACTATCCTTGAGATCGTTCTATGATTCTGTGTTCCTGGTCTGAGTACGATCCTTGGTATCGGATCGGTTCGAGTGATACCAATTTGTTTGTTTGTTTGCCCTGGGTTTTGAGTACAGTCATTCTGATTGTTTTAGACTATCTTTAGATCGGTTTGGATTAATATCTCTTGGATTCTGGATATTTGGATTGTGTGACTATTCTATGTTCGTGAAATAAATATATATTCTTGTGTCTTGTGTTAGTGAAATAAATATATATTCTTGTATCTTGTGTTAGTGAAATAAATATATATTCTTGTGTCGTGTGTTCTAGAAATAAATTTACGTTCTTGTGTCTTGTGATGGATGTTAAGTTAATTTTGTTATTCTATGTTTAGTGACTAGTTCGTGTTTGTGACTTAAACTTATGACCCAGTTCTGAGTTAATCATTGATATTTGCATGCTTAAAGATATTATGTTTTGTTTTGTGAATTCAGTGTTTAGTGACTAATATGTGTTCGTTACTTAAATGTATAACCAATTGCCTTGTGATGAACTCTAAGTTAAATTAATTCCCATGACTCGTTATTTCATGGACATCTGTATTTACTTATATGTTGTTTATTCTTGTGTTATATTCATTTCTCACCCTGTTGGATATTTAGAGATAGTCTGACCCGGGTGTTATTTTGCTCGGGTCAGGCCGAGACTTTTCAGGTTATAGGACAAGTTGACCTTTGGATGTTTGGGTTAGCAAGGAGATAAACAGTTTTGAACTTTTAGTTTATTTCATTTAGAAAATTTGTGAATATGTTTATAAGATGTACAATTGAGATTAGAGAATTGTAAAATTTGTATAACAATCAAGTTTAGTATTTCATTTTGTAAACTATAAAAATTTGTATATGTATAAGTTGAGATTTATTCCACTGTGATCTGTGACTGTTATTTATATGATATATTGTTTTGATTTTGAGAAATCGGTGTGTCTATTACTTTATATTAATACTGTACACATCAAATTCATTTCAGATATTAAGTTAAAAGGTATAAATGACGTGTCAGTGTTAGTATAAAGATATATTCACATTTGATTGCCCATAACAACCTGTATTCTCCGGATTAGCTGAAAACATTACTTGTAATGTTCTTTGCTAAACTAGGTATCATGGTGGGGTCATTACAATTGGACAAGTTAGAGTCGATGGTAGACAGCGAAAGCATCCTAAAGAGGTGATCATGGAGTCCAGAGATCAAGTACAGACAATAATATGAAGCAACGATCAAGCGAGACCAAGATATAGACTTTCCGAATATTCTATGTATGGATTAGTGTCTCCCTTAGGTAGGGGATAGATACCCACACCTTCTCATATGGATGGGATCCAATTATATCACTATAGCCATGAACAACAACAACCAATAGTTCAACTTAACGAGAATCGATCGATATCTAACATGAAGATAATTGTGCAACAAACTTTGGAAACATGAAGTTAGCATGGAGGGGGACCGCATGATCGATTGCGCGACGCCACATGGCATCTAGGACCGATCGGTACCGATCACCCTATACTTGGGAATTGGGCCATGTAATTTTTGGGTGACATCATCTACATCTTGAGATTCTATGAGCAAAATTTCAGGAAGATATTCGATCGTCTACGCCTATAAATACAGGGTTCATTATTCATTATAGGGATCTTTACGATGGTGTTTTACTTGTACTCCATTGTAATCAAGGTTCATCCAATCTGATCCTTACTACTTAGAAGAACAAGTGATTAATAAAGCAATTGCATCGAAGTGGATGCACACAATCGACGCCGAACCCCTATACATTTTTGTGTTCTTGTTATCTACTTGTTTCCCTTCTGTTTTAATTTTAGTTTTTCATTTTATTTATCTACATAAAATCTATTGGGTGTTTGTGCCAACTTTTGGTGCTAACAATATAGCTTTATATATTATTTTAATTAAGTTTAACCCCATAAAAAAATAAAGAAAAACCATCGAAAATTAATATAATATTTTTATTAATTTCCTAAATTTTAATTTATAACATTTATGAAGTATAGTGATTAGATTGAATTTGGAAATATGCTGACAAAAACTATTATATGACTCCCTAGTGTTATCTTAACCCTCGATAATATTTAAATAATTTAAATATTCTTTTACAGACTTTGTTGAAGAATGGTAGCGGAAAAGAGTTCGGTTGCTTACAAATCTTTTAAAGAAAATCCAGTTATAGTCTATTGGAGGTATACCTTAAGTGATGATATACTATGCACATTTTCTTTTCATCATCACTATATCACTGAAATATCCAGAGTTTGTTAAATGGTTAAAAAATCCAACAATATTCGTATTTAATTACATAGTACAAATTCAAAGCCCTTGGTTGAACCTGATAACATTCACCATTAACCATTTTATTCTAGTCAGAGATTTTGACTTTAGGTTGACTACTGATTATGGTGATACTAACCTCTACAATGTAGGAAAAAAATCCTCTTTTGAGTAGTGCTTCACTTCAATTGGTTCAACTTATACCCAATTATGGCTATAATATGAGTACCATGTCCTGTGATTGACCACAATCAAAGTACAATCAAAAAAATTAAGTTCAATAGTGCTCTATAGTATAAAGATTACTACACGTCATTACATGAGATTTTCTATTTTGACTTAGTTATATGTAACTTATAGAAGACTATTGTTGAGTAATTCTATGATGGTTCCAACGAACACAATTATGTAACACCTTGGTGTCCCTAATAGTCATAAGTAACTCACGGTCCATCATATGATAGTGTTACATACACTAGGCTAAATGGATTTGTCGATATTAATTTCTCGATACATCCTAACTATGAACATTTATGGATATGCATTTCAACACATGATTCAATACTCATGGTTATAAAGGCATTCACATTTGCAATTGATCATATACTTTTCAAAGAAATTTTTTGTTGTACATATTAAATACATTCAGATCATTACTTATTTAACAATATCCAAATACATATAATAGAAAATAAAACAAAAATCATACTTTATTTTGAACAAGATTCTCAAAAAACAGTGAAATGATGTCATAAACTACATAATAACCATCAGGGCATACTCTTAACTATATCATATGTTTTGTTAGACTAATTTGAAATCTAGAAAAGATGGATGGAATTTTTTCTAAGTCATTAGGATGAACATTTTTCTTTTAATATTATTAGGCGGTGATAGTTTTCATTTGATTGATGTGGTTGTCATGTACCCTTATAAGCTTATCTCTAACATTTGTTTCCAATCTTACGATTTGAAACAGACCGGTGTATATATTTCCAATCCACTCATGATTGCAACAAATTGACTCATTTACTTTTTGAGTTCAACAATCGAATAATTCATGTTTTGCTTGTTGGGTTTCTACATTTTGTGGGAGCTACTATTATTTTGAATGCTTTTCTTGATTTATTTAGTGAATATTTCTGCACTTTTTTCAAGATTTGACATAATTTTATCGTCCCGTGATACAAATATTTTTTCCTTTGGATTTTGAATATTTTGCGCAAAGTGTTGATGAAATAGATCTGAGTAAAAGAGTGGATTTAATACATCACTCCAAAATGCTCGAAAAGATGGACTAACAGAGTCTGAATTTATGTTTTTTTGTTTCCATGTACGATTTTTGTAAATGGGATTAAATGTTGGACAAAAAGGATAGTTTTTACTTTTTGCAGAGCAAAAGATTTTTCTAATAAATATGACATTAATTGGTCAGGTAGCATAAAAGCTTGAATTATTTTAGTCAACTAAAAAAACATTGAATTGACATATTATTGCATCCACTTTATCTTCAAGACTACAAAAATTCCTACCGAGTGTGGTTTAGACTCAAATATATTTATTTATCATTAAATCATTCCCATTGTTTTGATCTTTCAACTAAGTCATCTAAAAATGTCTATGCATCATTTTCATGTTTAACTAAGAGGTTTCTTTGACACATGCATTCTTACTTGGAAAAAGTATTGTTATCAAGTCTGTCATATATAATTTTGCTAAGTTTTCTATTTTTAAAATTATTGTGGAGAAATTTAACAAGAAGTTCCTTAAATCTTTAAAAATATTTGCCAAAGGACTCACTATAAATTGATGAAATTTTTTATTTTTTTAACAAAGGTTGATAGATACCAACGAGTATTCGAACTAGTTTGTGACTTTCGAAGAGTTGGAATAAATTCTCGATAAGTAATTAGGATTGACTAGTTAGTGTCAATTTGCCGATGAGATCTTAAGGTGGTGATATCATTCAATTGGTTGATATGCTTATCTTGTTTCACATGAGCTTAGCTCGAACTACTTTTATCACTTCTAGGTTCAAAACACAGTAACTCAGAAATATTCGTCTTTTCCTTCAACATATGGACGTAGCTAACTAACTCCTTTGCATTTGCACTTTTAGCAATCGAATGATTACTATTTACATGTCACGTGTCATCATGCATTCGAAATTACAATTGTTTTGAATGATTTTTCTAGCCAAAAATTTGGCTTAACTTTCAAAGAAGTAAAGAAGAAGACTACCAGAGTAGACTCATTATGTCAATTATGTAAATAGTATATTAATTTGTCCTTCATTATGATAGTGTTAAGGGTATGCCCTTGGGGTAATTATGTAGTTTGTTACATACATCTAACTCTGTAAGCAATCTTGTTCGAAATAAAAGGTGTTTTCTGTCCATTATATCTTGTTATATAGTGATATAAATAATTAAGTAATTAACTTAAAGTATATTGTAACAACCCTCTCTGAAATGGGCCTAATTTTTGACCAAAGAAAAGCCCATTAAATGTTAGGTCCATTTTAGAGCTGGCTGTTGATTGGTGTAATTGACTAAATTAAGCCATGTGCAGAGCTATTTATATATTCTTTCAGAGTCCCACAGTGGAAGGAATAAATTATAATCAAATAAGTACACATTTAATAATATTCGAGTCTCAGAAATACAATGTATCAAAAATACATAAACCAGGTTAAATACATTATTTGGATACATCAAAAACATAAATAGATAACTAATGCTGCCTCTAGGTCTTCATCGTCTCCTCCTCCACACTCGTCTCCAAATCTGGCCTGTAGGTTGTAATGAGGAGGGGGTCAGAACAAAAATGTTTGATGAATGAATGTCTTTAGTTTTACAGTAATAGTATATGGGTAGTAAACTTTCAAAAAAGTAGTATGTCTTATGTACTTATTATATATCTCCACGTATACCTCCAACTATAGGCTAGTGGCCCAATAAGTCTTACTCTATGACTACAAAAGCGAGTACAATGCAACTATGGAGTATATTGGGTTCAACAACCTATCTCTCATATCTTAACGGTGCAAGAGGAACTACTTGGGCTATTTAATACCTTTTAAATAGGACATAGCCAGACCCTCCTATCATTTAATACCTAACCCCAAGCGAATCCCTCCTAGTACTCCCTATCCACCATTATACGAAATCTCTTCTAGGGCACTTATTACTTTTAAAAGGGGAAGGGGCAAAATCTCTAACAGCTATTTAATACCTCAACCCCTAAGCGGACTTCCCCTAAGAGATTTTCACTAATGCTCCTAAACGATAATCCTTACCATTTAATATTTCTTAAATAGGGAGAGGAAGAACCTAACACAACCACTTAATACCTCAGCCCTAAAGCTGGCATGTCTTGGGATTACCCTCGATCTTTTGGCCCATAACCAAACCTTGACATCCCAAATTAGTCCAATTATTTATTGGTGATGGTAGCCAGATTACCTAGGCAGACTTACCCTATAAAACTAGGATTAACCTTGCACCAACCGTGGGTACTTATTATTGGCGATGTCCCACATCATTTATAAAAGTCACATTATTGGTAGCCAGATTAGCTGGGCAGACTTCTATGTACTCTCAACTAACCTCGCATCCCTATAACTTAGCCATAATTCTACTCTCCAACATTTAATGTAAAATTTCATCAACACACATGCGTAGAGATACGCGTGCGCGCGCACACACATATATATGCACCTCACCCGTATTTATGGATTATGTGACGACCACTCTATACCACTAGCACCTATAATATCAAAGTAGCACGATGTAGTCATGCCCGGTCAAAATAGGATAATCATCGGAGTTGAAAAAGAAACGAATACAACATATAACTTATCATATATATCTCACAGCGCATGGATAAAATATAATATCACAGATATAACAAGAGAGATAATAATGACTATGTCAACAAATCATAAGAACACAGATCTATAGAGTTATATATAAATGTAGTAGAGTTATAATGGTAGTAAACTCGATAACTGTCTCATAATAAGAAAATAAGTAGTCACTTCTACGGCTCCCTAGTGCTACACAGCGAAATAAGCATATAAATCCATATAAGTATATAATACAAGATAACTCCATCCACCACATCCTCCGCACAGCTACTGCGTCACCTAGACCTATTATCGAGTCTACTCATTTAAGAGTGCCCAAGATAATAAGAAACAAAGCATAAAACCTTGGGTCAGACAATAGTTGTAACGACCCGGATTTTCCGTCGTTTGATTTTGAATATTTAAATGGTTTTAAATATTGGATTTGGAATATAATTTGATTTTGATTATGAAGGTTTTTGGTTGAAATTTTAGAATGAATTTAAATTTCAAAAATAGCGATTTATCGTAATACGAAAATAATGAATAACTGAAATTTGAGTTGAATAGAAATCGAAACGATTTCTATTATTGATATAAATTTTATTTGAATTAAAATTGAGTTAGTAAGTTTTTAAAACTGAAATTTTAAGCGATTTCGTCAATTTTTGAAATCGCCGATTTAATCGACGCGTTGAAATAGCGATCCAGGGCACAGTCTCGGATTTTGACGAAACCAGTTCCATTGGATCCATAATAGTGTATTTTTATCGGATTTCAAAATTTCATAGATTTTGGATTTACCATTGGTCGTGCGATCTAAAAACGCCTAGAAATAATTTAATTTAAATAGTCGATTTAAAAAGCTATCTTCCACATACGATCGAATTAGGGCTCGTGACTAGTTCCATTGGGTTGGAATAGGGGTATAACATTAGTAACGCTAGGCGACACGCCTCGATAGGGTTTTAGGATTTCAAGGTACGTAAACGAGATATTTTTGAATATAAAAAACTTCAAATCATAGCCACCCTATTCTAACCCAAAGCCGACCTATAAGCCACCCTATCCACGTTTATAATTATATAACTCGCGTATCCTTCTCTTGCTTCAGAGAAAAATCGAAATCGAAAATAAAAATAAAAATCAACGAAAAAAGAGACAAATGGCGATTGAATCTCGTGTGGCTGCTGCTTGTATGACGAAGGGAGAGGCGCGGCGATGAGGGACTTCACGATTGAATCGTGATGACACGAGGCTGGGGAAGAAATTGGAAGGCACGCGAGGTGGAAAGCTGCTGCGCGTGGTCGATTGGAGTTTCGAAGTGGAGTTCACGCGCGTGATACTGGAAGGAGGCGACGAAGCCTAGGTGGTGGAGCAATCGGCTGTAGTTGCGCGTATAGGAGCGACTTCGATCTGGTTGGGAGGAGAATTGAAGGGCAGAGGTAGATGCTGGTGGTTTTAGTGTTGTCGAGGTTGCTGTAGGGGGAGTCGCGAATGGGAAGTGGTCGCGTGCTGGCGTTGACGAGGAGGTGGGCTAGGCGGTGATCTAGGCGGTCTCCAATAGGGTCGCGGCGGCAGCAGGAGTAGGTTCGACGAATCACAGGAGGCATTTGTGCAGGTGGTCGCGATGCTAACTTGAGAGAGGAGGTATTTTTTGTAATTAAATTTAAATTATATAATTAGTTATTTAATTAAGAAATTAAACTATGATCGCTAATAAAATATAATAAAATTTGCATACGAGGTCCAAAAATCATGAAACAAGTCAAGTTTAGTTCGTAGTTGGAAAATTATGCAATAGAATTGGTTTGGGATTTTTTGGAGTTAGCTGGGATTTTTAAATTTAAATCGAACGTTGTTCGATTTAATTTAAAATCCGGATGTTCGGCAAATAAAAAAATCAAGGTGAGTAAATCTCACTCATTTTGGATTGCTGGTTAATTTAAAATAGTTAAAATTATTTATTGGTTGATTGGAGGAATATATAAAATTATTATCAGTTGGATGTTATATTATATATATTAGTATATATATTAGTAGTTGGATATATTACCCGCCCATTGGAGAGAATGAGACCCTATGCGCCCGCATAATAGCGGATGACCCTATATTACCGCGATATCCCACCTCAAGCGGGATTGGTATTTTATGTTATCTAACATATGTGGATGCAAGGAAACAGGTTGGAGGATCCAACTGGATTCCTCAAAAATATATTGATTATTTTCATATATAGCAATATATGATGTGATTGGATGAATTTGTTATGGATCATTGGTTGGTTTGTTTGTTGGATGCCATAGTAGCATTGGCCTTAGATTTTGGTATTTTAAATACCATAAATATTATTTTTGCATTTTTAAGAAATTAATAGGTGATTTTGAATATAAAAATATTTATATCAAAATTTGGATTATTTTTTAAAAGAAATTGATTTTGATAAAACAATAATTGAATTTGGGTTGTACTTAAATATTCGTAAAAATATTTTAAATAGAGATTTTAAAATAATTTATATAGAGGATTTCTTAACAATGGATTTTTAAATGATATTTCTAAAAAAATAGGGAAAAGAAGTTAAAAATCGATATTTAAAATAGATTTGGAAAATAAATGGAATTTATAAAGAAATGGATTTATAAAAATGGAATTTTTTAAATGAGATTATTTTTATAAACTAGAAAAACCCAAATGAGTTTGTAAATTTATAAACGATGTTTATAAATAAGGGAAATGATATTAGTTGATAAATTGGGAATATAATTTCATAGTGTGAATTTATATCGAGATATGAAAATAGATTTTTGGGAAAAATAGTGGATTCTATTTTGAAAAGTGAGAATAGTTAGGTAATCGGAATGAAATCGATGTGTTGTGAATCGAGAGGAATTTGTAAATGGAAATTGGTTATTGGGATTTTGAAAATATATTTTTAGTAAGAAGTTAAGTTTTTTAAGAAAAGGGAAAATTTTATTTATTAAACTATGTAATTTAAAGCTGGTTAGTATTGAAATACTTTGAAAGTGAATTTTTCAAATATCTAAAATTAATTGAAATAAAATTCTAATTTTTGTAATAAGCTTTGTAAATCGATTGGTTTTATTTAAAAATGAGTTGGAAATGAGTTATCGATGTTTATTTTAAGTTTTAAAATATTTTAAACAACTACTTAAATGTGTTTTAAAAATAAAATACTATTATGTAAAAATACTTATTATATACATGGAGTTTTGGAAGAAATTGGAATTTAATTATAAATTCTCTCGAGATTTGTAAACGAAGTTTATTTAACGGATAGGATTTTTATAAGAGAAATCTTATAACGAAATTTTGGAACTTAAGGAATTTCCGAAAAGGTTAGATAAGTGAACTTCGAAAAATGAATCTGAATTCAATAAAGAAGTTGTAAATTGGTGGATGAGATTTTAAATAAGTAGGATCGATTTTTGAAAATTGTAGAAGGGATTACAGAAATTCCGGAGATTTATGAAATGAATTATAATGAGTTTTGACTTTACAAAAGGGTTGTAAATGTTTTATGAAGTTGGAAATAAAGTGGAGATTTCCTCGTTTGTGGATATACCTAAAAAATCGATAAGATATAAATATTCCTAAGTGTTGAGAAGTAAGTGATTTTGGAAATATATTTATAAATATTTTTCTAAGAATGAAAATAAATGATTTGGGAATGTTTTTACTATGGGAAGGTTTTATGAAAATATTTCTAAGTGTTAATACGGTTTGAAATATACCGTTAAGGATATAAGGATTTGAAATTGTTTTCAAACATTGGAATATTGAAGAGATTTGTATATATATATCTGTGTAAAGATATTTGAAATGAATTTTTTGATAAGATAAATAAATTGGGCCTAGTGAATGCTTATGTGTGAAATTTGATAGTTAAATAACCGACTATCAAATCTGGCCAAATTCGCTAATCGTTTCGAAGAGACCGGGATCAGATTTAATTATCCGAACATGACTTCGATTCGATTTGTGCGTTACGGATTGTGATATCTCGAAAGATAATGGAGATGGTGATCTGAAGGAGATTCGGTTTGTTCAGACCTAGAACAACTTGTATGGATGAATGCTATCATTGCATTGTTGCTTGAAAGGCAGTGCTAGCATTCCAAGTATGAATGTTATTCTGAAGGCAAAACATAGCCTCGAGCCTTATCAACCGGGAATGAATAAAACATGGGAGATGCAGCAGGGCTAAGTGGGTCGCACCCAAGTAAGGTATGTTATCACATTTCTAGATACCCTCGGTTATATGGTACTATAATTATAGATATGGTTGTGCATGGAAAGAGAGCGCTTGATTAGGGTGGGAACACCCGGGATGATAACATATTCGGTACTATCCAGTAAGGGGTAGGCCGGTCCTGTGTTGGCAGGGATCGTTAGGTACGATCTCGGTACATTTTTCTAGAGATGTACTATGGCGGGCGATACCCCAGTAGCCCATTCATTGTATGGAATCCAATATCCACTATGAGCCTGTATGGTTTTGATTGTATACCAACTTTGCTGAAACGTGAGATACAATCATTTCAGCTATTTTATAATTTACTTTCTCTAGACACTATTATAATATCAGAAGATTTTGATATAAATGGTTTTGGTTATCGTAAGGTAAAAACCCATCGTATTTATGTGTGGCTTGGTCTTACGAGTTACCTTTGTTTCAAAGAATTTTGATAACAGTAATAAATTCAAATTTGAGTGTGTTTTCTCACGCTGGTTTTCCAGACTAACTCGGGTGTTATTTTATTATAATGCTCGGGTTAGACCGAGTATTACATATTTAGGTTAGGATGCTATGGAGCACAGGAGACATGCTGGAGGAGTCTCAGGCGTATTCCACATACTTGATTATATTGCACTGTGAGTGTCAGGCTGTATAGTCAGCACTTGTGAGGACAAGTTATAATAACTGTCCATATTGATTTATTGATTGTTGTACTCTGATGATTGAATGTATATTAACAGTTACAGTTTCTTGTATAAAGGTCGGTTATTATATATTATATATTGTTCTGCTACGATTGTGAGATTATGTGTCATTGTTTCTATTTCTTCTACTTCTTTCTTCTTCACCCCTAGTGACTCGTATTTCTATTTAATTTGAGTTGGACACGTGTGATTTATTGTCGACTTGAAGGGTACGGAGATACGGGCCATTACATTTGGTATCAAAGCTGAAGGTTAACCGAGAACCTTGGCTTTGGTGGGGATTACTCATTAGAGATAGGGTAAGTATTACCCTAGAATGAGTTGAGTGTATTAATAGATATGAGCGCGTATTTGTTAGTGAATATAAAATGTTTTATATTGTGTTGATTTATCGGTTGAGTGTTTATGAATTCTGGTCGGTACGGGAAGTACAACTGTATCGATATGGGTTTTTAAACTCTTAAACAAGGTAAACTGACACAATATTGTTTTGAAAAGTGGGTAAATGGAATAATTTTACCCAAAGGTATATTTTGATAGAAAATAATAATTTTCTAAGATTATTTTAGTATATTGGAGTGTTTGGTTGATATTATTATAATCAAAACAAGATTATAAAAATTGAAATGGTTTATATAACCAAATAAAAATTGTATAAGTATGATTATACATATGAGTTGTAATTAAAAGTGGATTCAAACCAGAATTTGGAAATTTAAGTGCCGGAAGCTTTGAGAAATGTTTTAAATGGATTTGAACTAAGATTTGAGGAATTTTTAAATCTTGGAGATTTTTGGAAATGTTTTGAAAAGGACAATGGTGATATTATTTTTGGAATATTTTTGAATGGGTGGTATTAAAATGGATTATAAAGGTGATAAAGCACTAAGCTTACTTCAGTCGCTGGAAAATAATTCTAGTGATGAAGGTCGCATCATCAGTCTTCATTTTTTAGTTTCTAAGTGATGAATTGCTACTGTAGTGATTGGCTAAGATTTTTTTGCTCCAAGCTTGTTTGGTAAACTAATTTTGTTCAAATCCCAAAAGGAGTTGACTTGGATAAAACCAAGTTTGTTTTGGAAATTCTGAAAATATGGTTTGATATACTAATGGGCTATATATATATTTATGATTTCAAAATGATTTGAAATAAAACCGGGTGATTGATTCAGGAATTCCAATCAAAATGTTTTGTGAAAGTTACATAAAATAAGTTTTGAACTTATAAATTGAGAATGATGCAAATGGGAAATGAAAGTGAGAATTTTAATCCTAGAATTAAAATTTAACTTGAGTAAGTTAAAATGGATTGAAGTTAACTTAAGAAAAGTTAAATAAAGTTGGATTAGACTTGAAACAATATCGAATTGAATTGGATTCGAAATGAGGTTAAACAAAATTTGAATTGTAAAATGGTTATATAACTATAAGTTAAGATTATGAAATGAGAATAAAACTTAAGTGAAAATTTATGGAACTGTGAATAATAAGTTGTATAACTTATAAAAATGGAAAAATAGGAGGTGGAACCCAATTCGGAATAAAATGTTTAAATATTTGGTTAAAGGAAATGAAAAATCCGAATTGGGATTATAAAATGGAATGAAACTCAAGTCGAGTTAAATTGAATGATTTCCAAAAATGTAACTTAACTTAAGTTAAGTAAGAATGAGACTTGAGTTATAAATGGAATTCGACTTAAGTATAAGCAAATTAATTGTGTTTTGAATGTTGCTGACTGAAATAAAATGGATGGGGAATTGTAATTGAATTAATTAAATTTGAAATTGAGTTGGAATGGAATTCAAACTAAGTGTAAATGAATTGGATTCAGTTTGGGATATTGATTGATAAGAATGAAATATGAACTTAAGTAGTGGTATGGAATGTTTATAATAAACCTTAGTAATAATTTTATGTAATGGCTTATTAAAAATTAGCGTGGAATGAAATGCCGTTCAATATAAAATGAAGTGAATAACACTATGTGAATTAAATGAAAGTGAATGGAAAGGAAGTAATATAAGTTGGAAGTGAAATTAATATGAATGTAAGTGCATGAACCTGAGCTGAATTGTTTGAGAATCGATTTGCATGGAATGATTCCGAAGCTTAATAAAATGGATTTGAATCTAGTGAATGTGAATATGAATTGAATGCAGGTAAATTTGCTTGTGAATCATTCTAAATTGAATAAAATGATATATAAACCGACTGTAAATGAATAATCGAATGTTTGAACTTTGTAATTGTTTACGCATCCTAAATATACATGTTATAACATGTTTTGTTTACAAAATTTAGGTGACTAATGAATTAAAAGGATATGATGTTATAAAATTTCAATTTTATGGAAGTTATGAGTTTTAATTAAGTAAGTACAATTACATGGAGCTGTTTGGCTTGATTTTGGTTACGCAAATTGCATATAAATTAAGCGAACTCGCTTAATAACGCTAATATAAGGTACGCTTACGCTATAAATGCGAAAATGATATAAATATTGCTATATATTATGTTTTCGACCGTGTGGGTCGATGATATCATTTTTATTATATTTGTGATATTGCAAAAGGCTCTCCGTACAAGGGAGACTGCCAATTTTTTTCGGAAATTTAGGGTGCTAGAAAATTTTTATGAACTAAAAAGTTGATTTTTGAATTGTAAGCGAAATAAGAGATTTTGGTTTAGAAATGGAAACTAAATGTTTTCAATGGAACTAAAAGATTTGGGAAAATGGAATATCGAGTTTAATTAAGTGGGTTTTTGAGAAGTAATGGGTTTGGAGCATTTTTTCTGCCTTAGCAATTTCGGGAACGAAATTCTTTTAAGGGAGGAGGAATGTAACGACCCGGATTTTCCGTCGTTTGATTTTGAATATTTAAATGGTTTTAAATATTGGATTTGGAATATAAGTTGGTTTAGATTATGATGGTTTTTGTTGAAATTTTAGAATGAATTTAAATTTCAAAAATAGCGATTTATCGTAATACGAAAATGATGAATAACTGAAATCTGAGTTGAATAGAAATCGAAATGATTTCTAATGTTGATATAAATTCTATTTGTATTAAAATTGAGTTAGTAAATTTTTAAAACTAAAATTTTAAGTGATTTCGTCAATTTTGAAATCGTCGATTTAGTCGACGCGTTGAAATAGCGATCCGGGGCATAGTCTCGGATTTTGACGAAACCAATTCCATTAGATCCGTAATAGTATTTTTATCAGATTTCAAAATTTCATAGCATTTGGATTTACCGTTTGGTCGTGCGATCTGAAAATGCCTAAAAATAATTTAATTTAATTTAATTTAAATAGTCGATTTAAAAAGTTATCTTCCACATACGATCGAATTAGGGCTCGAGACTAGTTCCATTGGGTTCGGAATAGAGGTATAACATTAGGAACGCCAGGCGACACGCGTCGATAGGGTTTTAGGATTTCGAGGTACGTAAACGAGATATTTTTTAATATAAATATATAAAAAACTTCAAATCGTAGCCACCCTATGCCGACCCAAAGCCGACCTATAAGCCACCCTATCCATGTTTATAATTATATAACTCGCGTATCCTTCTCTTCCTTCAGAGAAAAATCGAAATCGAAAATAAAAATTGAAATCAACGGAAAAAAAGAGACAAATGGCGATTGAATCGCACGTAGCTGCTGCTTGTACGGCGAGGGGAGAGGCGCGGCGAAGAGGGACTTCGCGATTGAATCTTGATGGCATGAGACTGGGGAAGAAATTGGAAGGATTGCGAGGTGGAGGATTGCTGCGCGTGGTCGATTGGAGTTTCAAAGTGGAGTTCACGCGCGTGATACTGGAATGAGGCGACGAGGCCTAGGTGGCAAAGCAATCGGCTGTAGTCGCCCGTATAGGGACGACTTCGATCTGGTTTGGAGGAGAATTGAAGGGCAGAGGTAGATGATGGCGGTTTTGGTGTTGTCGAGGCTGTTGTAGGGGGGGTCGCTAATGGGAAGTGGTCGCGTGCTGGCATTGACGAGGTGGTGGGCAAAGCGGTGATCTGGGCGGTCTCCAGTAGGGTCGCGGCCGCAGCAGGAGTAGGTTCGGCGAATCACATCTGGCGTGTGCACAGGTGCTCGCGATGCTAACTTGAGGGAGGAGGTATTTTCTGTAATTAAATTTAAATTATATAATTAGTTATTTAATTAAGAAATTAAATTGTGATCGCTAATAAAATTTGCATACGAGGTCCAAAAATCATGAAACAATTCGAGTTTAGTTTGTAGCAGGAAAATCTATGCAATAGAATTGGTTTGGGAGTTTTCAAAGTAGGCTGGGATTTTTAAATTTAAACGAACGTTGTTAGATTTAATTTAAAATCTCGATGTTCGGCAAATAAAAAAATCAAGGTGAGTAAATCTCACTCATTTTGGATTGCTGGTTAATTTAAAATAGTTAAAATTATTTATTGGTTTATTGGATGAATTTATAAAATTATTATTAATTGGATGTTATATTATATATATTAGTATATATATTAGTAGTTGGATATATTTCCCGCCTATTGAGGATGAGACCTTATGCGTCCGCATAATAGTGGATGACCCTATATTACCCCGATATCCCGCCTCGAAGCGGGGTTGGTATTTTATGTTATCTAACATCTGTAGATGCAGGGAAACAGATTGGAGGGATCCAACTGGATTCCTCAAAAATATATTGATTGTTTTCATATATAGCAATATATGATGTGATTGGATGAATCTGTTATGGATTGTTGTGTGGTTTGTTTATTGAATGCCATAGTAGCACTGGCCTTAGATTTTGGTATTTTAAATACCATAAATATTATTGTTGAATTTTTAAGAATTAAAAGGAGATTTTGAATATAAAAATATTTATATCAAAATTTGGATTATTTTTAAAAGAAATTGATTTGGATATAACAATAATTGAATTTGGGTTGTACTTAATTATTCGTAAAAATATTTTAAATAGAGATTTTAAAATAATTTATATAGAGAATTTTTAAATAATGGATTTTTAAATAATATTTATAAAAAAATAGGGAAAAGAAGTTAAAAATCGATATTTAAAATAGATTTGGAAAATAAATGGAATTTATAAAGAAATGGATTTATAAAAATGGAATTTTATAAATGAGATTATTTTTATAAACAAGAAAAACCCAAAAGAGTTTGTAAATTTATAAACGATGTTTATAAATAAGGGAACTGATATCAGTTGATAAATTGGGAATATAATTTCACAGTGTAAATTTATATCGAGATATGAAAATAGATTTTTGGGAAAGATAGTGGATTCTATTTTGAAAAGTGAGAATGGTTAGGGAATCGGAATGAAATTGATGTGTTGTGAATCAAGAGGAATTTATAAATTGAAATTGGTTATTGCGATTTTGAAAATATATTTTTATTAAGAAGTTAAGTTTTTTTTTTAAAAAGGAAAAATTTGTTTATTAAACTATGTAATTTAAAGCTGGTTAGTATTGAAATACTTTGGAAGTGAATTTTTCAAATATCTAATATTAATTGAAATAATATTCTAATTTTTATAATAAGATTTGTAAATCGATTGGTTTTATTTAAAAATGAATTGGAAATGAGTTATCGATGTTTATTTTATTTTTTTGAATATATTAAATAACTACTTAAATGTGTTTTAAATATAAAATCCTATTATTTAAAAATACTTACTATATATATATGGAGTTTCAGAAGAAATTGGAATTTAATGGTTCTGTGTTATTGTTTCTATTTCTTCTACCTCTTTCTTCTTTGCCCCTAATGGTTTGTATTTCTGTTCAATTTGAGTTGGACACGTGTGATTTATTGTCGACTTGAAGGGTACGGAGATACAGGCCATTACAACAGTCTTGTGTGAGCCGTAAATGAATCTCAAAATACTATATAGGTAAATACAGTAAAGAACAAAGGTACATGAACCATATCTGACATGTTCCTGCGGACAAAAAGTTAGAACATAACATCATAATATGCTACTCTACAAATATCATAAAGGTGCTCTACTCAAAATAGAATGATGGATATGAGATATCTCTATCTCCAATACCTACTCCCAATGATAACTTCGAGTGATAACCTACTAAAGAAAACAACCAAAGCAACCATATCATCTATCAAGCAATACTCACTATCATTCCATGTGCTCTGAGTATATGATAACTCGTATGGCCTCTTTACTGCCAAGGACTAATAGAAATCACAGTTTTCAATGCACTCTTATATCACGTAGCCCAAAGCTAGATCCATATCTCATAGCCCAAAGCTAGACACTAGACCCTAAGCCACTTGTCTAGGGTATTCAGATCCACTCCATTGACCCGTGGGCGTCCCCACTTATAATACTTATGCATTAAGTATAAAAGAAAACAATCTGAGTATGAACGATTCCTTAGCACATACATCTGAGCCCTCCTTTGCTCAATTCAGATCTGAGCCCTTCCTTTGCTCAATCCAGTTTTCTTTATTTGGAACCCTTCACATTCCCCATCCATGGCACCCTCCTTTATCGAGCCGTCATCTTCGACACCTACTCCCTTCAAGAGTCAAAAACCAAAGATATATAGCTTTTACCATGCTATTACATCTCAATCCAACCCAGATGCAAACAAGTCAACACCTCATGCACGATCCACAGAGCTTCCCCTTCGTCTCCCAGAAAACTCATCTCATTCACATGCATAGAGCCAACTCGATGGAATAGCTTAGTACTAACTTGTTTACTTAGCCAATTTTTGGCTAACTCTCTTTCCTTGTTTCTAGTACTCCATTCCCAAGTGCTTTAGACCACAACCTATCCATCAAAACAACTCAGTCACATGCCAAATGTAACACCCATATTTTTAGTTAACCATTATTCAGGACATTTAATTGGATAGATTAAATAGAATAATGTAAATGGTTAAGGAGAATGGGATTTGAAACTAATAAGGTCGCTCATACTTAATTAATTAAGTAATATTATTTAAACTTAACATAGAGAAAATATGAGTAGGGAAAAATAGGTAGATCCATCCTTTAACCTTTAACCCTCCTCCCATTATTTCATTCTCACTTTTCACAAATTTAAACAATAAAAAAACACCAAGGCCGACCATAACTCAAGCTAAAGGATCGAAATCAAGGGGATTCATGGGAAGAAGCTTAGAGATACTAAGACCAAATCAAATCTCAACTCCAACAATTAATCTAAGGTGAATAATAAGTATTCCACCTCTATTTTTGCTTTCTAAATTTGGCTATCGGTAATACCCAAACCATTTTGATAGATTTTTCCAAGATATGGTTGAATATTCATTGTTTGGATAGACTGATGAATTAAGGGATTTTTATAAAATTATTTCAATGGGTTTTAAGGGTAAAACTTTTAATCTCCAAATGCTTTGATTTTCTAGTATGTTGTATAAAACATTATTTTGGAGATGTGTTTTTAATTTCATAATTTTCCAAGTTATATAGATTATTTTACAAATTTTCTAAGAAGGAAATAGCTTAATTTTGGGTTTTAATAATTTAAAATAATTAAATATGGTTTTTTGCCTCGAAATATTTATATGGTAAAGAGAAGGGTGCTCTCTAATTTCTATGAATATTTGAGATTTTTCCCAAGTGCTTTCAAGTTATTATGAATTTATTATGCTAGATAAGTATTTAAAATGATAATTAAATTAAAGATATTAATTATTTATTTTAAACATGTTTGGGAACTTGAAAATTTAGTGTGAAAGTAATTTCTGAAAATGATTTGTAAAGAAATTGCTTTATCTAATAGAATTTGGACAAGAAATAAGATTTGGTTAAAAAAATTACTTGAAGTAGTAATAAAACAGTTTTCTTAAAATTTACTACAATGCCATGCCAGCATACGTCGTCGAGCCTAACGGTGAGGCCACATTATTGAATGTCGACGTCGATGAAGGAAGAAGCACATGATGGCTACATAAGTATCTACAGAGTGATTCCTACGGCTTCGAAGTGCACAACAGCGGTAATAGATGATTGGCGGCATAGTGTTTTTATGATTCATCCGGGCGTTTTAAGAAGCTTAATGTCAACGTCGACGATGTCGCATGTCTTCATCATCGTTTTCAATGATGCCGCATCTAATCACTTGGGTTGTTTTCATTACTTAAGCAGTAATGCAGCCTATTATGTCTTCGAACCAAGCGACATTTTAGTTGAAGTAACTAACATTTGAAGGATTTATAATAACGTCAAGGGTTTTGGTGTCGTTATGCATCAAGGTCGGCGACCTCATATACTTGGAATTTATATTGATTGGAGTCGACAATGATGCAGTGTAGCATCGATGTCGCACTTCATCTTTTTATAAGCCGAAGAGACACGCTTTATATAAACTAAAAAAAATTAAAGAGGCAAAGTTGTCTATGTTTTAAGAGGGTCGAAGACCCTATATTTTCGGTGGATAGCCATATAACTTATAAAAGATAAAATTTTTGTTTAATAGGTTTATAGTCTATACCTTAAGAGAGTCAATAACGTCTTTTTCGACATGAATTTATACTTAAAAGAACTTAAATTTGGTTTTACCTTGGGTAGAGGGTCGATGAGGCATAGTGTGGATTGGATGTTGCTTATCTTCATTAAAGGCGGAGAGCCATATGTTTTCTATTTCGATGAAGTCATTCGGGGTACCAATGCAATTTTTAATTTTAAACTTCAACACCATCATTAGGGACACCAATGTGGATGAACTTCAATATCGATCTATATTAAACTGTTAAATGGCAGTAAGCCATGTGTCACATGATTTTTGATTTCAACCTGGGGGATACCAATGTCTATTTTTATTGACTTCGACATAAATCATTTGGGGATACCAATGTTATGTCACTTTGAAATGTTATAGCTATAAGGGAATACATGTGGGTAACATGAATTAAATTGATACATGTGGGTAACATGAATTAAATTGAAACATGTTGGTAACATTAATTAAATTGTAAATTGATGGGTTCATAGTCATACTAGGAAAACTATGGGATGTGATATGAATAGTCTGTATCATGTTAGAGGTGGATAGTCTCTATGAGGATAATTAAGGATTTATAATCATCTTAGAAAAACTATAGGATGTGTGATGGATATCCACATCATTTTATGTTAAATGGAATATGTATGATGGATAGTCCATATAACTTTAAATAATTAAGCCACATTGTAGGATAGTCAATGTGGTAGGGGATGGGTAATCCAAGTAATAATTACATGTGAGATTGACAGTCCATATAATTTTGAATATGCTTGTATGTGAGATGGGTAGTCTACATAATTATAAGATGGATAGTAAAATTAAAATAAGATGGGTAGTTAGTTTAAATTATGACGGGTAGTCATTTAAAATTAAGATGGACAATCTAATGAATTAGGATGGGTAATCAAATATATGTTGCATGATTATAAATGCTATTTTCTACATTCTAACCATTATGGTTGTAGGAGCACAATATATGGTTTTTATGTTTTAGTTAAGATACTGGTAAGGGGATAACTCATTCCGCTCAGCGGCATGGTCTCACTAGATAACCCAAATTTTTGTTTTTCCCCTTAAACTCTCGGGTGCCCATTTGAGTAGATCGAGAGTAAGGGTTTTCAGGTTTCCGTTAGGTGAATAAGCTTCTGAAGATGTACAAAAGGTATTCTAGCTAATTAGGAGTTCTTACCTTATCTGCTGTGTATTTGATTTTTTGAAAGTATGTAAGAGAAAAGTTGTAATATTGCATAGTAAATAACTCTAATCAACTAAGGGGGCATCTTCATATGTCGCTCTTAGAGTATTTTGTAATAGTTACAATTTCTCTAAACGTGGGTTTATGTATGGGATTATGTAATGAATATGAAGTATCATTTGAGAAATGAAATATGAAAATTTTGTTATTAAACTGTGTTGAAAATTTTTCATATTCATGTGCTTCTAATTATTGATATAATTAACATAGCTGCATTTTGTCATTGAGAATTGATAACTATAGATGACTATAACATCCGTAGTAGTTAGTTTTGGGCCTCAGAATAGGGGATGTTACAAGTTGGTATCAGAGCATAGGTTTATGATTAAAAGAATTTTAAACCTAAAGAGTTTCTGAAAACATAATCGTAATAAATCAGAGAATAAGATTGGGATATATGATAAGGCTATAATAACATACTTATATTTGGTATATATAAGTATGTATTCCATCTCTATTATACCCTCCATCTTAAACCGTTCTTCTGTATCTTATTAAGGCTCGTATGTAGATTTACGAGAAGGAAAGATATAGAAATAGGAAACGAAGGGTGAATCTAGGTGGAGGAAGCATCACAACTAATGGAAATGCTTGGTCCAATACCAGGAGGAATCAACGTCGATAGGAAAATGCTAATCATAATGAAAATGCCAATATAGGTTATGCGACCCTACTAGTAGATATGGGGACTACGTATTTGTTCTTCGTCAATCTGATGAAAGCTGGAGCAGCTCCAGGAGTAGTTGGAGGGAATGCCGCTCATACGGGAGGTGTCAATCCCGTAATGTTAGTTGGCTGAGATTAAACCAGTTTGGATAGAAAGCCTTTTATAGGAACTGAAGATGCAATTCAAGTGGAAAACTGGTTGTTGCGCTGCAAGAGAACTTTCGTTGATTTGGGATTGAATGATGGGCAGAAAAGTAGATTGGCTTTTAGACAGTTGTAGGGGACCACTTTATTCTAGTGGAACGGAGTTACCGTAGGAGTGCCTGAAGAGGAGTTAGGGTAGAATTTCGAAGGAGATTCGAGAGAAGGTTTTTGTCTAAAGTAACCAAGTCAGCCTTGCTCAGGAAGTTTATGGAGTTAGAGCAGGGGGAAATATTAGTGTTGGAGTACTCTGCTAAATTTGATGAGCTATCCAAGTATGGATGTGCCACTATTGACACTGTTTTCAAGAGGAACGAGAAGTTATCCAGGGGTTGAGGTCGGAGAATTCTAAGGCAACTATGCCACAACTTAGAGATCCATCGAATGTAGTGGTGGAGATGGCTGTCGGGAATGAAGAAATACTTTTGACCTTGGGAAAGAGAAGTCGGTGAAGAACCAGAATTCTCAGAATAAGAAGAGGAAATTCTTTAAGAAGAAGGGAGCTCAAAAATATAAGGCTGCTAAAAAGAGGAAAGCTGATATAGTTTGTTGCATTTGTGACAAGAAGGGCACTATGCTAACGAGTGTCGATCTGGTGATGGCAAGGTGGTTGTAGGGAAGCAGAATGTGAAGTGCTTTAGTTGCGACCAAGTGGGGCATTATAAGAAAAAATGTTCAAAACTAGCCCAGGCTAACATGGAAAGGTGTTTGCTTTGGAGCCATCTTCATTAAGACCAACAACTGCTGAGAAGGGAAAGTCTGTAATGGTAGGTACGCTTTTAATTCATAGCATACTAGTTAGAGTATTGTTTGATACTGGTGCATCGCATTTATTTATATCTTAGTGTTTGATAGATAAGTTATGTTTAGAAACATCATACCTTGTTACTTCCATAAGAATAGCTAATCCAATAGGAGGGTACGCAACTCTAAGGATGAGATGTGACCATCTAGGGTTTAAGTTGCTAGGTTATACTTTTGCATGCAGTTTGCATGTATTTAATTTCGTAGGCTTTGGGATTATTTTGGGTATGGATTGGTTGAGAAAATATGATGCTAAGGTATTTTACCAGGACAGGAAAATATCATTGAGACACCCTGATAGTCATGATCGAATTGTATACTCAGTAGATAACTTGACTGTGGATATTTGTACTTTGTTGGGAGCAATGGAAGTAGAAAATGAAGTGAATCGGGATTTAGTTCCAATGGAATTTGTAGATATTTTTGAGCCGGTTACAAAACTACCACCTAAACGAGCTATTGAGTTTCCAATAGATCTTGTATCAAGAGCAGAACCCGTAAGTAGACTACCTAGCAGGATGACACCTACCAAGATGAAGGTGTTAAAGGCGAAGCTAGTGCATTGATATCCTTTACCGAGAATTGATGATTTATTAGATTAGTTGAGAGCAGCCAAAGTATTTTCTCAGTTGGATTTGGCGATAGGGTTCCATCAATTGAGAGTGGAGGAGGACGGTATTCCTTTGACGACATTTCGAACGAGGTACGGTTTGTACGAGTGGTTAGTGATACCATTCAGATTAATTAATGCGTCAGCTTTCTTTGTGGATTTGATGAACCGGATTTTCCAAGAGCACTTGGATAGGTTTGTGTTAGTGTTCACTGATGGCATTTTGAAAAATTCTAAGGATGAAAGAGATCATGAGATTCATTTTAGAATAGTGCTCGAGATGTTGAGGCAGCATCAACTGAAAGCGAAGTTTTTTGAAGTGTCATTTCTGGAAGAAAGAAGTGAGGTTTCTTGGTCATGTAGCTTCAGAGAAACTGTTGTCAGTCGATCCAACCAAGATCGAAGCTGTTAACAGTTGGAAAAGACTCAAGACGGTGACTGAGATAAGAAATTTTCTTGGATTAGCTGGCTATTACCAAAAATTTATCAAGGATTTCTTGTGGATAACAGCGCCTTTGACTATGGTAACCAGAAAGGACATGAAGTTTATTTGGTCCAATAAATGTGAGGAAGCATTCCTTGAGTTGAAGCATTTGTTAACTAATGTGCCCGTGTTAATAGTTCCAGATGGGAATCAAGATTTGATGGTGTATATGGATGCGTGTGGAATAGGATTAGGAGTTGTATTGAAGTAGAGGAGTAAAGAGGTTTCCTATGCTTCTCCGCAGCTCAAACCACATGAAGTTAGATATCCGACTCATGACTTGGAGTTGGAAGCAGTGATTTTTGCACTGAAAGTGTGGAGACACTACCTCTTAGGAGAACGATTCGAGTTGTATATGGATCATAAGTCTTTGAGGTATTTATTCTCTTAAAAAAAAGTTGAATATGAGACAACAGAGGTGGCTGAGTTTTTAGCAGCTTATGATTTTGGTATTGAGTATACACCAGGGAAAGGAAACAAAGTTGCAGAAGCACTTAACAGGAAACATCAGAATGTGGTGTTTTCTATGTTGACAAAATGGAAGGATATGCAGGCATTGACTACTTGTAGTGTGCAGTTAAGATTGACTGCAAGTTCTAGTCAAAGTACAACCATGTTATCTTGCTTGGAAGTTCGACCGATGTTGATTGAAAGGATTGCTTCTAAGTAGAGAGATGATCAATTGTTAGCCGAAAAGACTAGAAGATTGGAGGTGGAACTGTGATCGATGATCCAAAGGATTTTAGTCTTGACCAGAGGGGTGGTTAAGGAAGAAGAGGCGGATATATGTTTCGAATGCTGGAAACCTAAGGAGGGAAGTTCTTAGGGAGTGTCATTGATCGAAGTTTATGATTCATCCTAGGGGAACCAAGCTGTATCAGGATATGAAGAGAAGTTTCTTTAGGGAAGGTATGAAAAGGGATGTACGTTTATAGGTAAAGCAGTGTGCAAATTGCCAGCAAGTAAAAGCTGAACATCAAAAGCCGAGTGGTTTGCTTCAGCCTTCAAACGTACCAGTTTGGAAATGGGATTAGATATCTATAGATTTTATTGATGGGTTGCCAAGGTTGAACAGGAGAAATGAAAGCATATAGGTTCTGGTAGATAGATTAACCAAGAGTGCTTATTTCATTCCCATTAAGTCTACTAGGACGGAACTTGTATTGGCTAAGTTGTTTATGAAGAACATAGTTAGACTGCATGGAATTCCTAGTGGTATACTCATTGACAGAGATGCACTGTTCACTAGTGAATTTTGAAAGAGTCTACAGGAGGTATTAGATACCAAGCTTAAGATGAGTATCACTTATCACCCACAGGATGAGAGACAAAGACAGTCAATAAAGTACTTGAAGATTTGTTGAGAGCTTGTGTTCTAGATTTTGCTGGGTCGTAGGAAGACCATTTGCGCTTAGTTGAGTTTTCCTATAAAAAGAGTTACCAGACTAATATAGGAATGGTGCCTTCCAAAGCTTTGTATGGAAAGCCATGCAAATCACTAGCATGTTGGTTAGAGACCAGAGACAGATTGGTCCTCGGTCCAGATATAGTAAGAAAAGCCGCATAGAAGATTGAGTTAATTCAGATAGGATGAGAGAAGCTCAGTCTAGGAAAAAAAATTACATAGATAAGAGGCATAAGGATCTTGAGTTCTTAGTTGGCGACTATGTTTTTATTTAAGTATCATCGATGAAGGATGTGGTACGGTTTGGGAAGTCAGTAAAGTTAGCATCGAGATTTGTTGGACCTTTCCCTATCATAAAGAGGATTAGAAATCTGGCGTATCGAGTAGAGTTACGAAGTAGTTTGGTAGGTGTCCACAATGTGTTTCATAAATCTCATCTTAGGAAGTACGTGCATGATCCAGAGACATCTATTGCTCCAACTGCATTGGAAGATTTAGTAATAGAACCGGATCTGATTATTGTGAGACAACCAGTTTGAGTTGTAACGAGAGATGAAAAGAAGTTAGGGAACATGAAGTCAGATTAGTGAAAGTCCAGTGGAGTGACAATGAGAAATACCATACTTAGGAGACAGAGGACAAGATTAGGGATACTTATCCTGAGTTGTTATGATGGTATGTTCTATATTTGTTGTATATAGAATTTATAGATGGTAGGACATACTAGCATTGTTTGCATGTTCGTTATGCTTATTTCGTAGTCCTTACCGAATTTCAAGGACGAAATTCTTTAAGAAAGGAGCTTGTAACACCCATATTTTTAGTTAAACATTATTCAAGACATTTAGTTTGATAGATTAAATAAAATAATGTAAATGTTAAGAAGAATGAGATTTGAAACTTAATAAGGTCGTGCCATACTTAATTAATTAAGTAAGATTGTTTAAACTTAACATATAAGAGAAAATATGTGGAGGCCAAAATAGGTAGATCCATCTTTTAACCTTTAAAACCCTCTCACCCTCATTTCATTCTCACTTTTCACAAACTTAAAACAATAAAAAAAAACACCTAGGGCGGCCATAACTCAAGCTAGGGGATCAAAATCAAGGGATTCAAGGGGAAGAAGTTTAGGGATACTAAGACCAAATCAAATTTCAACTCCAAACAATTAATCTAAGGTAAATAATAAGCGGTCCATCTCTATTTTTGCTTTTAAATTTGTCTATGGGTAATATTTGAACCATTTTGATAGATTTTGCCAAGATATGACTAAATATTCATTGTTTGGATAGAATGATGAATTAAGGGATTTTCATGAAATTATTTAAATGGGTTTTTAAGGGTAAAACCTAAGATTATAATCTCCAAATGCTTTGATTTTCTAATATGTTGTATAAAACATTATTTTTGAGATGGTTTTTTAATTTTATAATTTTCCAAGTTATATAGATTATTTTATGAATTTTCTAAGGAGATAATAGCTTATTTTTGGATTTTAATTATTTAAAATAATTAAATATGGTTTTTGGTTTGAAATATTTATATAGTAAAGAGAAGGGTATTTTTTTATTTCTGTGAATATTTTAGATTTTTCCCAAGTGATTTCAATTTATTATGAATTTATTATGCTAAATAAGCATTTAAAAGGGTAATTAATTAAAGATTTTAATTAATTATTTAAACGGGTTTGGGAACTTGAAAATTTAGTGTGGTAGTAATTTATGAAAAGGACTTGTAAAGAAATTGCTTTATCTAATAGAAATTAAACAAGAAATAAGATTTGATGAAATTTTTTTGTTTAAAGTAGTAATAAAACAGTTTTCTTAAGAATTACTACAATGCCATGCCACCATATGTCGTCGAGCCTAATGATGAGGCCGCATCATTGATTGTCGACGTCAATGAAGGAAGAAGCATATGATGGCTATATAAGCATCTATGGAGTGATTCCTTCAGCATCGAAGTGGACAACGGCGGCAATAGATGATTGGCAGCATGGTGTCTTAGTGATTCATTTAAATGTTTTAAGAAGCTTAATGTCGACGTCGACGACGTCGCATGTCTTTATCATTGTTTTCAATGATGCCGCACCTAATCACTTCGCTAGTTTTCATTACTTAGGCACAAGGTTTTAAATCTCGGATTTTGATCACCTTTCATCTTAGCATTTTCACACAAGCTACCTCGTATCGGAGGAGATCTCGAATGAGATGAGTGTGTTTCGGGAGTACATTTCCGATTGACATCTCAGATCTTAAAGTGCATCTCGAGAATATCTCATAGTAACTTATGTATCTAAAATTGATGTTTTAATGATTTATTTAACTCTTTTTTTTAGAGTAAAATTTACATATTTGATTTGCATTGGAAAAGGAATTGAAACTAATGTTTTGAAGAAGAGTGGAACTTATTAGCTTAATTTATTTGGCAATAATTGAATAACATTCCCTTATTTGAACATAAAAAAGAAATGTAATCTTTAATTGTGATAGATCAAGATAAAAAAATAAAAAATATGTTTAAGGAGTTGGTAAATAATAATTAGATTGAGTAGTTATTTTTGGATTTATATGAAAATGAAAATATGTCAAAGAAGAAAAATATATAATTTTGGGTGAGATCTCGAATTGAGGTTTCGATCATTTCGGATGAGATTTGAATATCTTGGACGAGATAAGTATCGGGGGAAATATGAAGGAGATTTGATATCTCGTTTCATCTAAGTTGAAAATGAGATCTCAGAGGAGATCTGAGGCGAGATATAGGAGATTTAAAACCATGTTTAGGCAATAATGCCGCCTATTATGTCTTTGAACCAAGCGGCATAGTAGCTGAAGTAAACTAAATTTTAAAGGATTTATAATGAGATCGAGGGTTTTGGTGTCATTATGCATCAAGGTCAGCGACCTCATATACCTAGGATTTTATATTGATTGGAGTCGACAATGATGCGGTGTAGTATCGTCGTCGCACTTCATCTTTTTAAAAGCCGAAGAGACATGTTTTATATAAACTAAAAATAATTAAAGGGGGTAAAGCGGCCTATGTTTCAAGAGGGTCAAAGACCATATATTTTCGATAGATAACCATATAACTTATAAAGGATAAAGTTTTTGTTTAATAGGTAGATAGCCTGTAGTTTATGAAAGTCGACAACGTCTTCTTCGATGTGAATTTATACTTAAAAGAACTTAAGTTTGGTTTTACCTTGGATAGAGGTTCGATGAGGCATAATGCAGATTGGATGTCGTCTACCTTTATTAAAGACGAAGAGCCTTATGTTTTCTATTTCGATGAAGTCACTGGGGATACTAATGTTATTTAAATTTTAAACTTCGACACCATCATTTGGGACACCGGTGTGGATGAACTTTGACATTGATCTATATTAAACTCTTAAATGGCGGCAAGCCATGTGTCATATGATTTTTGATTTCAACCTTGGGGATGCTAATGTCTATTTTTGTTGACTTCAACATAGATCATTTGGGGATACCAGTGTTATGTCGCTTTGAACTGTTAACTGTAAGGGGATACATGTGGGTAATATGAATTAAATTGATACACGTGGGTAACATGAATTAAATTGAAACATGTGGGTAACATGAATTAAATTGTAAATTAATGGGTTCATAGTCATCCTAGGAAAACTATGGGATGTGAGATGGATAGTCCACATCATGTTGGAGATGGATAGTCTCTTTGAGGATAATGAAGGGATCATAGTCATCCTAGGAAAATTATGGAATGTGTGATGGATAGTCCATGTCATTTTAAGTTAAATGGAATATGTGTGGTAGATAGTCCATAGAATTTTAATTAATTAAACCACATGGGATGGGTAGTCAACGTGGTAGGGGATGGGTAATCCAAGTAATAATTACATGTGAGATTGACAGTCCACATAAGTCCGAATATGCTTATATGTGATACGGGTAGTCAATATAATTATAAGATGGGTAGTCAGATTAAAATAAGATGGGTAGTCAGTTAAATTATGATGGGTAGTCATTTAAAATTAAGATGGATAATCTAATGAATTGGGATGGGTAATCCAATATATGTTGCATGATTGTAAATGCTATTTTCTATGTTCTATCCATTGTGGTTGCATGTGCACAGTATATGGTTGTTATATTTTAGTTAAGGTACCAGTGAGGTGAAAACCCATTCCGCTCAGCGGCATTGTCTCACTAGATATTTATTTGGTTCGAGATGATATGTTATTATTCGCACCAGACTTTTTGTCTGACCAGAAGTTTTTTCTTTCCCCTTAAACTCTCGAGTGCTCATTTGAGTAGATCGAGAGTAAGGATCGAGAGTAAGGGTTTTCAGGTTTCCATTAGGCGAATATGCTTCCGGAGACGTGCAGGAGGCATTCTAGCTAATTAGGAGTTCTTATCTGATCTGACGTGTGTTTGATTTTGTTTGAAAGTATATAAGGGCAAAGTTGTAATATTTCCTAGTATTTAACTCTAATAAAACAAGGGGCTTCTTCATATGTCGCTCTTAGAGTATTTTCTAACAATTATAATTTCTCTGAAGGTGTGTTTACGAATGATATTATGTAATGAATATGAAATATCATTTGAGAAATGAAATGTGAAAATTTTGTTATTAAACTGTGTTAAAAAAAATTCATATTCATATGCTTCTGATTATTGATATGATTAGCATAGCTATATTTTGTCGTCGAGAATTGATAACTATGGATTACTACAGCATCCATAGCAATTAGTTTTGGGCCTCAGAATGGGGGAAGTTACACCAAATGGTTCCGCTTCAACTCCCAGAAAACTGGTCGGTATAGCATCCAACACTTAGCCAACCTCCTGCATCTTGCCATGTTCCACTTCTACTGGCCATGCTCTAGAGATCCCCCACAATCGCTGACCCATTGAACCAACAGAGATAACTTGGTGCCAACATGAACAACTTGGTACCGAATTAACTACATAATGAATTAGGGCATACAACTTGTTTGCACAAAAAATGGGCAAACACCTCCAAGTCGTATGATTTAGTTGATTTTATGTTGTTTTTAGTGATGTGGATGATTTATGCAAATATGTAAAAAGTAGGGACTAAACTGTAAAAGACACACAGATTTATAGTGGTTCAGCCAGAATGTGCCTACATCCACTTTATATATTATTTCTCCTTTCTTGTTCAGATTACAAGTACAAAGCTTTGATACAAGTATATGAAAGTTGTTTGAAAGTTCTATCCATGTTTGAGCTCTCAAAACTTGTCTCATTGTTGTACCCCTGCACCTCTATTTATAGAGTGAGGTTGGGGGCAGGGGTCTTGGATGTATATAGCTGCTGGTGGGCTTGGGTTGATGCGATCTGGCCTGGCATTGTTGATCTGGTACGCCCTGGTCCGGTTGTGAGTGGATGGAGTTTGGTTCGGTGGGAGTTGGTACCGGGGTATTGGTTCGGTGAGGACTTGGTTCGGTAGGACCTTGGTTCGGTGGGAAGGAGTTGGTTCGGTATGCAGGGGAAGGAGTTGGTTCGGTGAGAAGGAGTTGGTCCGGCAGGCCCGGTCGAAATTTACTCAACACTTGCCCCCCAAAGTAGGGCATGTGGGTATGCACATGGCTTGCTTTGCTTTAGCTTGGATATCCTCATCCGGCCCTGTGTGCCGAACCAATTGGTCCGGTCATTAGTAGATGTCTATAAGTATGGACCTCGCATCTATGTTCACCCTTTACCGTTTGAGACAGCCGAATCAACTGAATACCGAATCAGACTTGATTGCTTGAAATAACCGGACCAGTCAATTACCGAACCATCTCATCTGTCGTACCAGGTAAGTCTTCCTTTGCCGAATGATTCTTTATGACTGACCCATCGAACGAACTCAAATGTTTTACCGAAGGGGCTTGAGTACTGAATGAACTTGGGAGTATAAGGCCGAATGAACCTTCGCCTTGTACTACTGAATGCCACCTTGAGGAGTACGAGTGCCGAATGGGCTCTCGTCCTTGAACTACCGGATGCACTTATGTTTTGAATTACAAGTGAAATTCCAGACTACATACTCTCATACTTTCCTATGTTGCAGATAAATGTCTCATAAAGTTGAAACCCGATCAGAAAAGAAGAAATCCCATGACAGAGAAGATCCTTCCGTAGTGCCCCCAGCTCAGTCAGGACTGGGACGTCATGGGCCCACCCCGAGGTCACTAGTAGATGGGTATGGCCCTCAGGAGCTTCTGAACTCACCTCCTGACTGTTTCCCTAGCTCACTCAAAGGCGAGCAGCTTGACGTTATTTCTCGCTCCTTTGGGATTGATAGAGCGCGTATGCTATTGCCGGGGGAAGGAGTGATGCCATATAACCCCCCCGAAGGGTATTTCGCCTATAGTAGGTACCATTGTATGTGTGGGGCCATTCCCCCAATCAATGCTTGGTGATCAGCTTCATCACCTACTTGAAGGTGGCTCCATTTCAGCTTCAGCCTAACTCCTACGCCATCCTGGTGAGCCTGTTTGTCATTTTTCAGAGGAGATACGGGCGTCCTCCCTCCAACCGGGAGATCCGGTATTTGTACAATCTAAGAGGCTATAAGAAGGGGTCTCCATACATCAGCTTGGAATCAGCCGTATCTTTCAAGCCGGTCCTGGACTTATATTCGAAGTTCAGCATGTTCAAGAAAGAATGGTTTTTCATCAAGGATGACTCTGTTTCCATCTGTCGCTTCACCTCTAGCTGTAAGTTGAAGCTCATTTATGATTTCCGTTCTGACTGTAATGCTTCTTCTCATGTGCTTTTATTTCTTGCTAGCAACAGGTGGCTTTGCAGTCGTGGAAAACGATCGCCTGGTTAAGATGGCTGTGGAAATAGAAGCCATTATGGGAAGGGATAGGTCGGCTTCTTACTTGATCAGGAACGCTACACTTCTGGGGCACAACCTGATTCTACCACATCAGTCTGTGGTCACAGAGAGACACGGCGGAGGAAAGGGCTGCCAAAGCTACAGGAGGGGCCACGGCGAAGAGCAGCAAAAGGAGACCCTTCTCGATGCATCCAGTCGCCGGGGGAAAGAAACTCAAAAAGTCCGATGGGCCCTCTCCCAGCCTGTGCAGTTAAAGCGCTCGGTGGATTCAATGCGGTAGAGGTGCAAAAAGTCATAGCGGGGATGTAGCGAAGATATAGCGGGATATATCGGATTACTCTAAAATAGCATATAAATCCCATACTTGTTGTTTTTACATATATATAAATAGTAATTATGTGAAAAATTAACATTCAATTGAATTATAATTAATACAAAAATAATTTTAAATAAAAATATGTGCAAATGTATTGTAAATGAACGTATAACTGTTATATAACTTAATTTAATTTAGTAGAATATTAGAGTATTATCATTTCTAAACATATCAAAAATTCAATGAAATTAATTAATTTCATAATTTTTATAGCGTATAAATATCATTTTTCAATCCAATTTTTTTATAGAAGATATAGCGGCACTACAACAAAAAAGACTTTTCACAGCGTTTGAAAAACGCTGTTAAAAGTTTTCACAGCGTTTTTAAAAATGTTGTATAACGACATGCGGTCGTTGACCCTAAATTTTTAACTGCAAAATATAAACGCTGTCAAAAACCCACTTTCTACAGCGTTTTTTAAACGCTGTTAATAATTTTTCTACTGCAAGGTATAAACGCTGTTAATAGTTTTCTACTGCAAGGTATAAACGCTGTCGTAGGGATATGCATTTTTTCCCAATGAATTGACAGCAATGTATAAACGCTGTCGTAGGGATATGCATTTTTTTTCAATGAATTGACAGCAATGTATAAACGCTGTCGTAGAGATATGCATTTTTTTTCCAAAGAATTGACAGCAATGTTGTGCCATTGCAATATTCACACATATCATTAATATAAACTACATTTAATTATATTTTAATCAGTTAATGTACATAACATAAACAAATCAAACTAAAAATTGTAAAATAAAAGCATAACTATTAATCACTTCCATAAAATAAGTTGAACACAATATCCATGAACAAAGTTTACATAAACCCGTAAAGAGAGATAAAATTTATAAACCAACTCCATACAAAATTAGACAAATGCACAATATCTATAAACCAAACTTGATCACCACCTTCTTCAACCGCATACATACTTCCGACCCATCCCCTACAGCAGTTGCTCCGACCATATACCAAAGCACAAACAAACTCACTTCTGCATACATTTATACCACCACCATCTACATCACCTGTCAACAAACTGCCTTCCCCTTCATTGCTACCCCAGTCATAACTGCAATACAAATATGCAACCAGAAATTCCCCCATTACTTCATTATCACCTCTACTTCACACTGCAAACCCATCCCTCTCCAAACACCATAACTGCCAGCAGTCACACCACTTCTTTCCACTTAACCCATCACTGAACTGCACCCCTATACTTCATCATTGCATTCTCACCACTTCAGACATCTTCACAAAACTCTTGCCACCATCAGCATATTTCTTCCCCTGACATACACACTAACAGTCTCCGTGCATCTCATCTCCACTGCCATCTTCCTATCAATATCAACCAACATACCAAGCAAACTGCTTCCTCCCTGTTACTGACCTGAACCGCTGACCTTACAATCAAACTGCAAATCGCCAAATACCAAATATGTGTTTGTGTGTATATATATATATATATTAATTACGTATACTTTAGTCTCAAGTCTAAGACATTGAACAAATCAATGGTTGTTTGATCTCTTGGGTGAATTTCTCTTGAGTGTTTTAAAATTTGTACAAGGTTAGTATTTACTTCAAGTTGAATGTAACCTTGCGAGTTAAACTGAATTCTTGCAATATCTCATAGAAATGAAAGTAATTAGTATCAAAAAATTAAATCCAATTTACATAACAGGTTATTTTTCTAGTATTGTTATAATCTTAGAGGAAATTAAGATTAACATATTTTTCTACTCTTATAGAAAGTGGAACAATTCATTTTTAGAATTTTTAGAAAATCACTTATTAGTGTTTTTGTTCATGATTTAGATTCAAAGATATATTTTTTAATGTGAAACTCAGATATTCTTTACTTTTTTTTATGATTTAACAATTTTGCTAGACAAGGAAAATTGGTAAAACTTGAATGCCACAGCTCGCAAGACGCTTATTATAATGTCCATATATTCCAATTGAGTTGTAACCTTCTTCTTTTTCTCTTTTTAGGGTCTAAAATCACTACATCAATCAATTATTTTTGCAACTTTTTCTATATATTTATTTCTACAAAGCTAAGTGGGGGCAACTCCTCTCTTGGCGTCTATATATATAGTAAATGTAGGATTTTATTTTTCTTTTTTTAGTTTATATGGAAGTTGACTAATCGTGTTTTACTACAAAGCTGAGTATACTGTTACTAAGGCTATTGCTACTAAGGTGCAGTGAGAACTTCTCTATTTTGAGTATAGTTATCTTCTTTTTGTACTCTCTATTTATATAAGCTTGCAATATTCATTACCATCCTTAGTCTACTCTTAATATGTTAGCCAGGAAGCTGGTAAGAGAAACAACAGTGCTATGCGTCCTCACTGGCAATTTAAAACTCAAATGGATTACATGTCACGGTCTTAATAGTTCAAAAGATGCCTACTTAAGTTAAGAATAGATTATGCCACTCTAACCTACTTAATTCCACCTTTATTATATGATTGCATATATATAGTTAAGATATCTAGCCCTACCAATTTGATTGATATAATATGCAGGCTCATATTGTCTACAACTAACATGCACAAAAGGAGATACATAATTAAGGGGTGTAGATATGTTAAGTGTCATCGTAGTGCACGCTCTCTTTTAATTACATAGAAACAATATTAGTTCATCTGTAGATAATCAAGTGGAACTCATTTAAGCATTGTTGTGCTATGTTTCTATATAAAATTTTGAAGTACAAAATTACCTTTGAGTACTCTAGAACAAATACGTTTTGTCCTTGCTCATTCGATCAACTACATCAGAGATAATGAAAATATTCAATTATGTCAGTAACACTACAAAATTAGATATTTAGCATAACTAATGTGTAGAAAGTCAATTAAATAGATAACTGTTTGACCTGTTATTAAAATATTTTACAATTAAGAAAACAAAAGGAAGGACATTAGTACCATCTGAAAGAATATGTCCGCACAACAAAGACATTTAACAGGAACCAACTGCAAATTAGCATTTGTCTTCATTGGTATAATCAGGAAAACCATATTGGTACTGACTGCTCAGTTTTTAATTGTTTTTGAGCAAGAGGTATGTCATTCATCAAATTAATCCATATACAATTTTAATAGAGGAGAAAAATGGAAAAAGAATAGATAGAGGGGATAAATGCAAATGTTTATTCAAATAAAGAAGAAATAAGTATATGGTCTTAGATTGAATGAGAGAAAAGGATACAAACAGTCACAAATTTAATTTTCTTTTAATATAATAGAATAGATTAGAGTGCAGGTGAGAATTTTTATATACTTCAGGAAATATGTATATAGATATGAAAATGGCATAAATAATAGGTTTCTTGCTTTATTTGCACATGAAATATTTACATATAAGAATACTAAGAATACTATAAGTTTCTTTATTCCATACGAAGTACTTACATACTTCGGATACATATAATGCTTATTTACCTTGCAATAGCCAAAAAAGCAACTATAAAATTTGTATTCGAAATAGTTGAAAGCAGAAGAACAAAATTATTTAGTATATATAAATGCTAGGATGAAGTGGCTTATAATTGACCGTTGTGATATATTAACAATTATTAATTTTGGAAGTACATATAAATATTATGAAGTCAAGTCAGACTATGACATTAGAACTTTCTTACGTAGCAGATAGCGTATAATTTGAAACATATCCTAAAATGAAAATTTTAAGATGTATGTATTTTTATGGAAACAAACAGAAGAGATTTTAATAGTACACCAAACATCACTTAGGATTGATTTACTGTATTAACCACTGATCAATTATTTTGTATTATTTGTTTTATACTATTAGAAAAGGCAATCAGAGCGCCAGTATACTATCATAAAGAAAGGCCACTGGTTACTCCAATTTGAACTTACAAGTTGAGATGGAACCAAGATTCGATTTTTTCCCATCATGAAGAACTCCAAACGGATTTTGTAGCCATGTCTAGCAAATGTAAAAAATATTCATTACTAATACTAGTATACATAACAAATTGTACTAAGTTACAATAGATGCATCATACATTATCAGTTTACTGTTTAGTCACTTTTTTTCCATTTAAAGGTACGATGGAAAAGGAGTTGCATAAAGAAAATCATTTCATATTTATTGTTTTGATAAATTATAAGAGCAATAAAAATTCTAAGAGCTGACAATATTTATCATACTAAATGTTTGTGATGCTCTAAGAGTAGTAATCTGTGGTTCATTCAATATAGTCGGAAGAAACCAACTAAAAATCTTTCAAACATTCTACACAACTCTCATGTAATAATACAAATAAAACCAACTAAAAACTCATATTAGATAGAAAGTTATAAAAATTTGTACTGCCAATACAATGCATGAAATTTTCCTTGTTGATTTTGAGTTTGAAGCGAGACTTTTAAGGGGCCTACTGTTGAAAGACCAATTATGAAAAGAGGGAAGGACCAAATTTTATATGCCTTAGGAGATCAAAATTCAAGTCCCATGATCAAAAAGAGGGAAGGAACAAATTTTATATGCCTTAGGTTAAGCACCTATTTAGAAACTCCATCTAGCATCATCAATAACATCGATATTGTAATTTCAGTACATCTAATATATAAAAATTAGAAGAAAAAAACTAAACCGGGAGTAGGAATCACTTACACTGGAAGTCATGAGACGCCCTTCTTCAAAAGATGATAATTGTCTTTGTAGACTTAATGCACATCTCATGTACATTGCTATTTTTTTCAGAACCAATAATCTGCTAATAACATGCAATAAGTCCTTATAAATGCATATGTTTCATTAATTAAAAATAAACTCCATAAACCAATACAATGTATTGCATATTTAAGTTAAAGACATATTAAAGTATAGCTCAATGCACTGTAAGCAATTTTTTTGGATTTTTCAAACTCGAAATTCAATAAAACTACTTAGCAGGAAACGAAAATACAATGACCTGCAGGTGAGAAAACAAGGATAGAAGCTTTGCCAAATTTACCTTGCTTAGCAGGAAACTATATTATATCTATGGTTCCTTCTGGACTTTGACAAATTGAACCTAGCATCTATATAGCATTATCATTTTGTCAACTCTAGAAATAAAGCAAACTTGACAAATAAATCTTGTAATCAAACATCTGAGATTATCATTTGCACATATTGAAGAGTTCGTAGTCGGACTAAAAACTTCAAGTCTATGACATATTATTAAAGTATATATACCTAATGGAGGGTGCCACACCTAAGATGAACTCGAATTATCTGAAGATGAATCAGAATCATTGGAAGAGCGATCCAAATCATGTGAAGATGGATCAGTTCTTACTGCTAGGTATATTAAGTCAATCACAAAGTTACTTTCTTCCATAGTTTTGACCTTAACTTGTTAATTTTTCCCCTCATAATTATTCATTTGATCTTATATTCTCTATTTATACTTTGCATAATAAAACTTAAACGATAGCTGAGTTTAAGTTTAGACATGTTAATTAAGTATTGAGAAAAATATATGCAGTATAATATTTGGACGGATTAGTTAAGTTGTAGGAAAAGAATATGCATTAAAAATAATAAAACTTACACTTATTTTATCTGAAGTTAGCACAAATTTCCTCCTTTCTCTTACCACCAGGTTCATCTGGTACAACTGATTTGGTGACATTTTGCTGCAAAAGAAGAGAAAAAAAAGCATTTTAGAGCAAGCTAATGTTTGATGGGTCAGGGTTATTAGGCTCAATCATTGGTAAATCATTTTAGAGTACAGTATTGCTAAGGGCAACATTTAGTATTCTTTCCCTTAAACGTTTTAGAAATATTAAAAAAATCATGATTTTATGGACATTTGATGGTGTCCTTACCGTGACTCTAGGAAAATAGAAGTACATAAAGTAAGTTTAATAAAATGAACACTGAGAGTTATATCAATCCAGTTAGCATATTTTTATATAAAACAACTCTAAACCCAGTGTAGTCTAAAAGTTTCTTCAAATTACCCACTCAGCATCACATTGCTAGTGAAAACACACATGTTTCTTTTTGCAGTCCATTACTTAGTAAAAATAAACATTGCAGCCAGTAAAATATTGCCGATCTCAAGATGGATAAATTGAAGTGGGTTGAATTTCAGTAACTTTTTGGATGTATATAAAAAATGTTATTCTATCAAGCTAAAAATATTAATATTGCCACCTTTTGAACAGACTGCCGGTGTAATTAGGAGTGAACATGGCAGCACAAGTAAACCAGAAACTTGTACACAACGATGATGACCCAGCCTCAAAAAGCGATATATTTGAGGTATACGATGTAGTTCTCTATTTAGAAATCATCGACATTTTACAGGATTATAATATAAAAAAGAAAGTCGAGCAGACTTTCAAATCTTTTAAGTTCAGCCTCCAATCCATTTCCATAGTTAAACCTAAGGAGTATTCTAAATTTTTTGTTAGTGAAGACAATGAAGACAATTTCAAACTAACATCTAGCGTAGCCACAACTTAATAACCTTCAATATTTTTGCAATATTAGTCAGTGAAGACAATGAAGAGGAAGGCCATCTTGAGTTAATGAAAGAGATTATGAATTACTATAGACTTGATCAATTTCTAAGAAACACTTCAACATTATTTTGAACTTTTTTAAAAAGAAATGAATTATATAAATGCACAAACGTATGACAGATTTGAAATTTTGATGGTACTTCTTAATAAAACATGCTTAAGAACTATAAGCTTTATCCAAAACAATTGTTTTAGCTTGAGAAGAAAACATGGTTAATACAATTTCATGTTTCATGCTTTGGTTCACTTATGAGAAGCCTAGTGGGCAAGGTATTGAGTGAATATAGAGCATCAACAAGCATAGGTGCATGATCACCTACACTTTTAATTATTGAATATAAATCAATGAAAGGATTTATATGGCAAGGAAAATAAATAGAAATATTCACAACTAAGATACAAATAACCACCATAAAAAAGAATTTTGAGGAAGTAGACAAACTAGTCCGATGTTATAGGTGCCGGTAGAATGAAGTTGAAGTCTTATGTATGTGTTTATTGTTTAACAGTATACGGGACATTCTGCTCAAAAAAGTTTAGTGGTCCGAATAGAAGAACAAATAAATAAGAGAGAATACCACAAAAGACTAACTAATGCATGGAAAACATCATGGTTCTCATAGGTAACGATCATTTGGTTGCATAAATAATTTCACATGTCAGAACTTCACTTACTGATTGGATGAACTATTGAATCACCATTACCATATAAAGCAACATTCTGACCTGATAACATATTACAATGATATTAAATATCAAAAGCATCATTCAATGCATTATAGCATAATGTAAAACAGAAATTTCAAACATTTATTCAACACAACATACGAATATCTTCATATTCATTAATTTTTAGCATGAAATAGGAAATTTGCAATCAATTTTACTATGCAGTATAAATTCAACTAATAAAATTTCGTGCACCTTTGTCAAGTTCCCAAAATGTACCATAGGACTACTTTCAATGCAGTATTTTGCAAATAAACTTAATGGAGCACTAAAAGGGGCATCTGGAATTCGATTAATTAGGGGATGTCCGACTATTATTAGTTCGAAAATAACATTATATGACTTGCTATCTAAGAAACACATTAATAAGAAATGACTAATATACAATTGACTATATCTAAAATATCTCATTGCTATAAAATTATTGAAATTTAATTTTTGATATATTGATCAAGGTTTATTGACTTTTATTTGTCACATAAACTTTCCTATATTTTTGTAAATATGTAATATAATTTAATTTTTAGCGAACATCTTTCTGCCTTATGTTAACCATAGTTTATTCTGGATTGAACTTGATGTTAGCTTTATTGGATATCTGTGGATTATATGAATCGATTTTTCTATGATAGCATCAATATATTTACATGTCCATAAAAAACATTTATATCCCTAAAAGAAAAATAGAATTAATATCCTTTCCAAATATTCTTATTACTTAGCATAAGAAGTTGCATGGACATGACATATATTTCACATAGAACAAAATAAATATAAGGTTTTAATTTTATGGATAATAACGAACGTTTCTCAATGATTTGAATTTATTATTCGAACAAAATAAATATAACAGCATTAAACTTGCAAAACACACAGGATGGTGTCTAGAGAATCAATTCCAAAAAATGTGGCATACTTACTTCTCACCTAGTTCTTTTCTGAGGATTTATCACATTCTTCGAAGAATATCACTTGCCAGATAACACCAAATCATTGTAAGACTTTTCTAAAGGAACTTTAGAAGGGCTGTATTGATAAGAAGAAACAAAAAAATGTAAATGGAAAAAAGGCTTGATAAAAGTGTATCAAAAAAATGTAACAGAACATCAACTTGTGAAATATAAAATGGATGTTATAAGAAACATGCAGAAACTAACATATCAACTGTCAATCTCTAATGGGGAAGTGAAAATGTACAAGCACGACATAAGGAAACTACACCTTGGAAACACTTTATAGAAAGGGTACTATTTTCTCAGTCAAATTTAGAAGGGAAATGGCCTGTTAGGTGATTTTTACATGGAATGGCAATGAACTAACAAGATTTATTAGTTTAGACGTGCATGTGATTTGTTTAATTGTAGTTTTGGTTCAGAAGGTTTATATATCATTCTGCTTCATAACTGAAGTTTGTTTTAAGAAGATGCTACTACAATTATCATCATTTTTACTTATATCTATATCGATCAAAGAAAATAAGAAATGTTTTTGTGTTTATATATGGGTTCCTAGACGACATGTACCCGACATCATAGGTTATTATATATTCCCTAATTATATCCACTATACCAAATTCATAAATTAATCATCAAATCATCTTCACTTTTCATTTCATGTTTATTATATATAGGCATTCAACATTATAAAGAGTAATAAAAAATTAAACTCGAGGCATTAAAACTTTTGTAACCGAACCTAATCTAGGGTAAGAAATAACTCAATTTATGAATGGAAAAACCAAACCTGAATTTTTATACCTAGTTTTTAGAAAGCTCTCCTCAGTTGGAATTTGACAAATGAAAAAGCTGAATTGTATTCAGCTAAAGTTGGACACAACTTGCAAGCAATGAAACCTGCAATTTATATTACTAAGCTGAAAGCCTAGAAAAATCGAGTTAGGGCATCTTTGAGATAAGATTTTAATGGAAAAGGGATAACCAGAATAATGAATGAAGAAATCGATAGAGAAAAATCTTGTTTCTTTTTGGATGTAGGAATGGAACGTCAACACTGACCTCACAGGAACGATTATTTAGGGGGGAAGATGCGAATGAAAGGCGGCAAACAAAAAATATACCTAAATCTGTGTTGGGCGGCAAATAAAAAAAGGAGTTAAACCTTAATGCATAATTGACAGCGTTGCAAGCATATAAGTTTCTTCTCAAAATTACTTTTGACCGCACTCGAAAATTAAACGTTGAGAAATGATGCTGTCAGAAGTCAGTTTTGTTGTAGTGCGGAAATAGCGGAATATAGCGGAAATAACGGGATATAGCGGAAATAGCGGGGATTAAAGCGGAAAGGCTATATGTTGGGGATATATGGAAAAATCGTAGCGGTAGGAATCCCCTATAAGATATATCGGAGTTATAGCGGGGATATAGCGGGGCATTAACTTCACAGCTCCCAGCACACATCCAGATGTTCAGGAGGAGGAAAAAGTGGAGGAGGAAAAAGGCGAGGATGAAGGAGGTGAGGCGGAGAGCGGAAGTGGTAGAGAAGGTGACACTGATTGTCACGGCGATGATAGTGGCGAAGGACAGGGCGGTGATGGTACCGGGGCTTTGCCTCCTGGGCAGGCAGGCGTGATTCAAGAGTGGACTGATGACGCTCTCCCGCAAGCCTTTGAAGAGTTGGAGGAAGGACCGGCCTTGGCGGAGAAGCCCAAGAAAGCTGATAAGGCCGGGACCGGCGCCGATTTATCTTTCGGGAGTGCTTCTACTGAGGCAAGTTCTGCGATTCAAGGTGAATTTCTCTTTATTCTTTTTAATTCTTGAATGATGGCTCAATGCATGCTGGTGACACTTGGTATTCATTCCAGGAGCGGGCAAAACAGCCAAGACCTCAGATCTTCTGCACAGGCTTGAACAATACAGACTCCTCAAAGCTTCTGCCAAACCGAAGCCTCTTACTAACCGCCCTGGAGACGTAGTCGGCTATCGTCCTCTTCTTGGAGTTATTGAAGAAGATATACAAAAGAGGAAGAGGAGTCGATCTTCGTTTGAATCTCTTCCTGGTCCTCCAGCCCCACTCCAGCCTATTCACGATATTACGGAGGATGATACTGAGTTTATGCCTTCCCCACATCCGTCTGAGAATCCAACCTTCACCCCGATAGATCACCCTGGCCTGGTTCGTAATCCGTTCGCGGGTCATCCAGACCTGGACCCGGCCTCTCATGGCATCTCCTTCGATGAGGCTACTGGTGAGCACCTTCTCCCTCGCAATCCTATGGTACGGGTGCTTGACGAAGCCAAGTCCCTGGACCTTGATTTGCTTACCACCCGGGTTGTAACTCTGGGGGATGAAGCTAAGGCGAACATCGATCGGGTTGCCGAGGAGACCAGGACATTGATGGGGCATCATGCCCGACTAGTTAAGGCCGGGGAGGAAATTGGGAGTGCGAACATTCGGTTACGGTTAATGGTTTCCGGCCAGGCTAAGCAACTTGCCGATCAAGCCATTCAAATTTCTCAGCACGAGGCCGCATCCAGGCAACTGAAGAAGACTATGGAAGAGGCCAGCAAGGCAGAGTTGCGAAAAATGGAGGCCGCCTGCAAGGAGCGGATTGACATGGCCATTGCGACGGTGGATGAGGTTTGATAAGCGGACCTCGAGCGGGCACAGGAATTATTGGGGAGACTCGAGGCCGCAGAGCTTGCTCAGTCCAGGCTGAAGAAGGAGATGGAGGCGATGAGGATATCCCTTCAGGCTGACCGCTCACGATATCGATTGGAGAGGGATGCTGTCGTTGCAAAGCTGCATGCATCTGAGGCCCGAATGAGGGAGCTTGAGGAAAATGAGGGGATGATGGATGAGATGCTCCAGGACATGTATTTCCGCACCTGGAAACAGGGTAACCTATCCTGGATGGATGATTATCCCCGAGTTATGGCCAAGATTTATCTCAGGGCTCTGGAGGAGGCTAGGGCTGATGCGGATAAAGAGGGTGGCGCGGTCTTCAGAATGGATGTGGTTACTGCCCAGTTTACCAAGGAGGAGAAAATGGCAGTGAAGGAGGGTATGCGGCTGCTTGCCGCTGAGGAGGCAGGTGTGCAAGTAGAGGATGATGATCAGGATGGCCAGGAATCAGGCGCTGGTAAGTCTTCCCTTCTGGTCTTTCCGTTAACTTGGTTGCTTATCGCTAATGAATTCTTTCTTTGACCGGTCAGGTGGGCAACAGGACACGGGCAAAGCTCTGATGCAGCCGGCTCCTTGACTTGACCTGGATATCTTTCTATGGACTTGACATCGTTGTATATGTTAGTCCCAAAACAGTAATGTAACTTCTAGGTTGTAATTATGCTACTTGTAATAAACAACATTATTCTTGACGTGTAATTTTTTAACTTAAGCTGATTCTATCGTATTTGAATGCTTTTGTTATTTTGACATTTTGTATAAGATATATAGCTATGCATATGCCTGCAATTCAATTGTGTTTGACGCCATGTTTTTTGCTTAAAGTACAATTTCATATCTTGCAATGTTAATGTGATGTGTGAATAGCTACGTAACAAAAAAAAGTACCGCCCATCATTTTTTAGTTGAAGATGGCGGCTTTGAATGTCCTGCGTGGCCAAGTATGGAATGCTGCCGAGTGTCCAGTTGTGAGTTCCCACTCCCATTAGCGAATGTCTCCTATTCTGTGTCCTGTACTTTAGGGATCGTTATAGAGGATAGGAGAAAAGTCTTTTAAATAAAATTGAAATATGAGATAAAGTAAAACTTCCAATCACGGAAGGCCTTCGATGTGCTTAAGTTCGTGGCAAACGGGCTTTGTAGTCACTTTCCCTAGCTGTGGGTCTTGGAGACATCTGTCATCCATCTTACGCCTCCGCGGGGAGTTAATCTTTTTTACCACAGTCGTACTTAAGACACACTGGAGCCGAGATCGCGCATAGTAACTACCCGGGCCAATATGGCCCGTAATCGGGGGTATTATTCGATTTACTGTGGTCGGCTAGCGTGGGTGCCGATCGTCAACCGTGAACTACCCCTGGCTGGCCACACCTTTGTGGCTTAAAGTAGGTTCATGGCTGCCGGCGAGCCGAGCGCCGTAATGAGCTGCCTCGGCTATAGTCGGCCTTCTCGGTGGCTTATAATCGGCTCATTACAGTTGGCTTTGAGGGCCGTCGCAAGCAATGAGTTAACCCGCAGCAGAGGGATGCCGGAGCAAAAGTGTCTCATTGGCGAGGGCATGGATTCATAAAGTATCTGTTAGGTTTTGTCCAGGAGAAGTCACGCTGTGGAGCGCTTTGAGTGAAAATGCCATTTGCATAGGGTTTTGTTCAACATAAAAGGATAAAGTTAACAAGCAGCCAAGATATAAAGGAACAAGCTAAAAAAAGAGACAAGGTTTTTTAAAGTGGTTCGGCACGAAAATGCCTACGTCCACTGATTCTCTTTGTTAATTCACTTCATATGGGCAGTACAAGTTAAAAAAAGTATCGACGGAGGTGTTGGATGTTCCATGCCCTCTGAAACACCTCTCCGTCCACTATTGAAAAAAATATAAGCTCCATTGTGGAGATCATTATGAATTACATATGGTCCATCCCAGACTGGATCTAGTGCTCCGGGGCGAGGGAAGATTCGCTTGAGGACAAGATCTCCTTCTTGTAAGATACGATGCTTGACCTTGGAGTTGTATCGTACTGCCACTTTTTGCTTGTGGGCTGCTGCTTTGAGGGCTGCATCATTTCTTCTCTCCTTAATTAGATCCAAAGACATGTGAAGGAGTTCTTCGTTCTCTTCTGGGTTATAGTGGATCCTATGGTGGGAAGGCACGATGGTTTAAACCGGGAGCATAGCCTCCGATCCGTATGCCAAAGAAAAGGAGTATGCCCCGTTGATGTTCTGAAAGATGTGCGATAGGCCCACAGTGCCTTAGGGAGTTCATCCACCCAAGTGCCTTTTGACTTTTCGAGTTTCTTTTTTATTAGAGTTTTCAGAATTTTGTTGACGGCTTCGACTTGTCCGTTTGCCTGGGGATAAGCTACGGATGAGAAGCTTTTGTGAATTCCGTGCTCTTGGCACCAGTTGGCGAACTCCTCGCTGTCAAACTGAAGTCCATTGTCCGATATAATTTTGAATGGGACTCCGTACCTGCATAGAACATTTTTGATCAAGAAGTTAATAACTTTCGCTGAAGATACTTTATTCAGGGGTTCTGCTTCTACCCATTTGGTGAAATAGTCGACTGCCACTATAGCATATTTGGCCCCGCCTCGGCCCATTGGCAGTTCGCCGATCAAGTCAATTCCCCATACTGGAAAGGGCCAAGGGCTGGTCATTTGAGTAATCTCAGTTGTTGGTAGCCGCGGAATCTTAGCAAACTTCTGACATCTGTCACATTTTCTGACGAAATCTAAGGTGTCCTTGCTTAAGGTGGGCCAGAAATATCCATATCGGAGTATCTTTTTTGCCAAAGTCTGCCCCCTTGTGTGATCTCCGCGGCTTCCTTGATGGATGTTGGATAAGATTTCCTTGGCTTCCCTTCCAGCGACACACCTTAATAAGGGGTTAGAGAAGCCGCGCCGATAGAGGATGCCTTCTTGTATTGTGTAGCGGGAAGCTTTCCTCAATATTTTCTTGACTTCGTTACGCCCGTTGGGTAGTGTGCCACTTTGTAAGTAGTCTCGGATGGGGGTCCTCCAAGTTGCTCCTTCGGTTGCAGCTATCAGATTCACTTGCTCAAAACTTGGGGTCAGTTGCTTTGAGATGGCTACTGCTCCGGAAATAGCGCCGTCTCTCATGCTAGCTTGCTTTGCCAATTCATCGGCCTCTTGGTTCTCTTCCCGGGGGATGTGTTTGATTAAATAATGATCCAATCGATTGAGAAGCAACTTGGTCTTCTTTAAATATGCCGCGAGTCGTTCTTCTCGAGCCTGGAATTCTCCTAGTATTTGATTTACAATAAGTTAAGAATCGCTATGAAGACACAAAGAATTGGCTCCAATTTCTAAGGCAAGTTCTAATCCAGCTATCACTGCTTCATACTCTGCATCGTTGTTGGTGGCAGCGAATTCCAACCTTATAGCATAGTGTAGCTTATTTCCCCTGGGAGTGATTATTACCACACCTGCCTCTGAGCCTTGTTCGTTTGACACACCATCCACAAATAGATTCCACTTGATGTCTTATGCTACTTCCGATTGCTCCTTACCTTCGCTGGTAGTGAATTCGACAATGAAATCGGCCATGGCTTGTCCCTTGATGGCGGTGCGAGGATGGTAGGTGATATCATATTGACTTAGTTCAATGCACCATTTAAGTAGTCGCCTAGAAGTGTCGGGACGATGGAGTACATGCCTCAGTGGTTGATCGGTCAGAACTATGATGGAATGGGACTGGAAGTAGTGACGCAGTTTCCGTGATGTGATTAGCAAACAGTACGCTAGTTTCTTAAGTTTAGGAAATCTGGCTTCCGCCCCTGTAAACCTCTTGCTTACAAAGTATACTGGCCGCTATGTGCGTTCGTCTTCTCTAACCAATGTGGCGCTTAGAGCATGAGATGACACATCAAGGTATAGGTATAGCTCTTCGCCTTTGTTCGGAGTTGAGAGTACTGGTGGTCTCTGGAGGTGTTCGATTAAGTTAAGGAAAGCTGTTAAGCATTCGTCAGTCCATTCAAATTTTCCTTTCTCTTTATTTAGAGCTTCGAAGAAGGGGATGCATTTGTCGGTCGCTTTAGAGATGAATCTGCTCAAGACGGCCACCTTCCCATTTAGGCTTTGCATTTTCTTTCGGGTAGAAGGTATCCTGATATCTTTCAGAGCTCGGACTTGTTCAGGGCTTGCTTCAATTCCTCTGGCATGGACGATGAATCCTAGAAACTTTCCTGATGATACTCCGAAGGAGCACTTTAGAGGATTCAACTTCATTCCATATTGACGAAGTACTTGAAACATTTCATCCAGGTGGCTTACGTGATCGTCGGCTCCCCTGACTTTACCAGCATGTCATCCACATAAACTTCCATGGTTTGTCCTATTAGCCCTGCAAACATCTTGTTGACGAGGCGCTGATAGGTGGCCCCTGCGTTTTTAAGTCCGAAAGTCATTACCTTGTAGTAGTACAATCCCCGATCAGTGATGAAACTAGTGTGGTCTTGATCGGGAGCATGCATAGGAATTTGGTTATATCCTAAGTATGCGTCCATAAAAGATAAGAGTTCGTGCCCGGCTGTGCTGTCCACAAGCTGATCGATTCGAGGAAGTGGGAAGCAATCCTTCGGGCAGGCGTCATTTAAGTTGGAGAAGTCAATGCATGTTCGCCACTTCCCATTAGCCTTCTTTACCAGCACCGGGTTGGCGATCCACTCTGGGTAGATGGCTTCTCATATGAAGTCATTAGCAAATAGGTTCTTTACTTCTTCATCGAGGGCTGCTGATCGTTCTGCCCCCATACTTCTCTTTTTCTGTTTTACTGGTGCGTTGGTAGGATCAATGTTTAGTATGTGGCATGCTATATCAGGGGAGATTCTGGTCATGTCAGCGTGTGACCATGCAAATACATCTAAGTTGTGGAGAAGAAAATCAATGAGTTGTTCCTTCAATTCTGCTTTTAGTTGGGATCCGACTTTCAATAGTCTACTCGAGTCATGTCGGTCTACATATACAAATTCCATAGCCTCTGCAGGCTCGACGGTGCCTTCCTCCTCTTTATCCCTGGGGTCTAATTCATTGAAAGGGTTGTTGGTATATCGAAGAGGAGGGGCTTTCTTTAGTTGCTATGCTTCCAAACTTTTTGTGCAGAGGGCGATCTCTACACTCTTCCCTTTACCCTTCCTGTGGTTGTTGCGAAGTTCAGTTACATAGCAGTCTCGAGCAATGTCCTGGTCTCCCTCTACTTCCCCTACTCCATTGTCCGTTGGAAATTTCATCTTTAGGCACCATGGGGCCAAGACAATTTGGAAGTCAGACAGGGCTGGCCTTCCTAAGAAGGCGTTGTAGGCCGAGTGGTTTTCTATCAGCACAAATGTCTGTTTCCGCACAACGGAGCGGGGATGACTTCCTATTTCAACAAAGAGGTCCAGTTGCCCGAGGGGCATCTTCGCATCTCCAGTGAAACCGTGTAGTGGTTTATTGCAGGGAGAAACATCCTTTATTGACAGTTTCATTTTGTCGAATGCATGCTTGAATAGAATATTTACTGAGCTTTCAGTGTCTACCAGAAATCGGAAAACTTCGGCTGGACCGAGCCGGGAAGAGATAACCATGGGATCCATGTGAGGGTACTGCCTTCCCTCTAGGTCACGCCTACTGAATGTGATGTTATCACTCTCTTTCCGCTTCGGGTGGCGTTCTTCTATAATAGAATTAACGCAGTCTTCATTGTTTCTAAGTGACTTTCCATATCTTTCCATCTCTGCCCAGCTTCTGTCGGCAATGTGTGGTCCTCCCAAGATGGTTTGGACCACTATCTTCTCTTGATTGGAGCCACTAGTGTTGCGATTTCCTCCGCCTATCTCTGGGGAGGGTAGCCTTGGGTTCTCATTGGCAAGAGCTAGAGTCCTGTTCTGACCTTTTACATAGCATTCCAGTCTCTTCCTTCTGATGTGTTCTTCAATCAAGTCCTGGAGATGATGGCATTCATTGGTATCATGCCCATGAGATTCGTGGAAGCGGCAAAACTTTCCAGATTTAAGTGCGTCATCTGATTCCTTCTTGTATGGTGGGCATTTATATCTAACTTCGGCTTGGGTGGCAAGGAAGATGTTTTCGACAGTTTCATTCAAAGGAGTGTAAGTGTCGAATCTCGGTCCTGGCCGATATAGGCGCTTTTCTCCCTTCTTGCCCCCAGCATTGTCTCTAGAATCATTTCTTCGAACGTCCTTTGCTACAGTGGGCGTGTTGCCGTGAGCTGCCTTATTTTGTTGCCCTGACTACCCTTCAGTGGCAGCATCTTCAAGCCTCGTATATTTCCGGCTTCATGGAAGAAATCGGGTAAAGTAGCTGGTTTTTCTTTTGTCAATCTTCTAGCAAATTTAGTATCCGGGTGCACGCCACTACAGAGGGCCATTAAGATAAGCTTCTCATCGGCATCTTGGACTGCGACCGCTACGGCATTGAATCGTGTTAGATATTGCTGCAGCTTCTCTCCAGGTTTCTGTTTGATACTGGATAAGGAGTAAGCATCCTTGGGTTGCTCCACATGAATGCAGAACTGGCTGATGAACTTTTCTTTCAACATCTCCCATGAGCTGATGGATCCTTGGGGTAGATGGCAGAACCAGGAGGTAGCTAGATCTGTTAAGAATAGCGGAAAGCATTTGCACAGCACTCCTTCTGTTGCTCCACTCATGAGCATATGCTGTGTGTATCTCTGTAAGTGTACAACGGGGTCGGAGGTTCCTTTGTAAGGTTCCATTGTTGGCATTTTCCATTCTCGGGGGGTGATGGCGATTTCGATATTGCGGGCGAAGGGGCTGGTTATTCTAGCGCCTATACCTCGATCTCTTTGATCCCATTGGACGCACTCTCTGAACAAGCATTCCATCCTTTCATCAGAATTTGGAGCAGATAGAAATGAGTTCGGCTCTGCTTTGTGGGATTATTTCCGTCCAGATGACCTGTAAGGATGGTATCGTCTATCATTCCTGACATTTTCCAGTGGCTGTCTTTGGTCTTCTGGGAGCATGCTAGGGTCAGTTATAGTTGGCCCTTGCCTTGATCTTCCCCTGCTGGGTTCTGATCTAAGCGCTTCCTCGGGTCCAACTTCAGGCTGAACTCTAGCTCGGCCCCGTTCACTGGTGTTTCCGTGGTTAGGCAGTATGACAGGCTCGGCTACAGTTGACCTCTGCCCGGTACCTCTCCCGTTGGGTTCGGTTCCAAGCGTTTCCTCAGGTCTAACTTCGGGCTGAGCTCGGTCTCGACTCCTACCATGGTCGCTTCTGTCGTTAGCTCCTTCGAAGAAGGAAGATCTTTGTTGTCTCTAAGATCCTCCAGACTGGGACTCACCCCATGATTCGGTGTTGCGGTTGGACTCTTCAGCACCCCTGAAGCGTGACATGAGTTGGTCCACCAAGGCTTCCTACTGGGATGTGAAGCGGTTAGTCACTTCAGCCACAACCCTGTCTAGATCTACCCTAGTAATTGCCGCCGACTGTTCTGTGGCAGGGGTTGTCAGATTTGCCTGACCTTCATTTGGTACTGCTGCTAGAATGGGATGGTTTACTGGATCGGTGACCACTAGATCTGGACGACTGCTGGTTGCGATGTTTTTTCCTTTGCTAACATCTTTCTTCTGCTTGGGAGGCATGTCTTCCAAGCAATGTGCGATGCTGATAGGAAGAAAGTTAAGGGAGAAGCTGAAGTGCGGGGCTCAGCGTTCTCAGTGAAAGCAGCAAAAATGTTTGCACAAAAAATGGGCAAACACCTCCAAGTCGTATGGTTTAGTTGATTTTATGTTGTTTTTAGTGATCTGGATGATTTATGCAAATATGTAAAAAGCAGGGACTAAACTGTAAATGACACACAGATTTATAGTGGTTCAGCCAGAATGTGCCTACGTCCACTTTATATATTATTTCTCCTTTCTTGTTCAGATTACAAGTACAAAGCTTTCATACAAGTATATGAAAGTTGTTTGAAAGTTCTATCCGTGTTTGAGCTCTCAAAACTTGTCTCATTGTTGTACCCATGCCCCTCTATTGATAGAGTGAGGCTGGGGGTAGGGGTCTTAGATGTATATAGCTGCTGGTGGGCCTGGGATGATGCGATCTGGCATGGCATTGTTGATCCGGTACGCCCTGGTCCGGTTGTGAGTGGATGGAGTTTGGTTCGGTGGGAGTTGGTACCGGGGTATTGGTTCGGTGAGGACTTGGTTCGGTAGGACCTTGGTTCGGTGGGAAGGAGTTGGTTCGGTAGGCAGGGGAAGGAGTTCGTTCGGTGAGAAGGAGTTGGTTCGGCAGGCCCGATCGAAATTTACTCAACACAACTTGAGCTACAGGCGTCCTGCATACTCCAGAGCCCCTCCTCTAAGTTTCATCCAATTCCAACCATCTTTGCTTCTTACCAAATTCACCAACCTATCTTCTTAAGCATCCAAAATACTAGTAAACAACATCATAGCACAACATACAAGCATAAAATAATGTACACATACATCCATTCATGCAACCAATACACAAGAATATGATAAACAAACCAATTCTAATCTAGATCTACATATTCCATGCACATATGAATATGAATAAGAAGAACTACTAAATCATTTCTAAAAGCCATTACAAAGATTCACAAATTAAGGTCATAAGCATATGATAACATGTAATTAAAGTTAGAAAAGGTTTTACGGTCAAAAATCATGTTAAAACATATAATTCTACTATGTAAACATGCATAGGATAGTGAGAAGGCATAAACCGCTCACCAATTGTCAAAATCGTCCAATTCTCACCTAGATTCAATGTGGACCGCAATAAAAAGCAATCCAAATCAACCAAAATGATGATCTCTATCTTCTAATCGACGATATTCTCTCTAATTAATGATTTAACAAGATTTACAAAGTAATTTGTGTGATTTTAGATGACTCTAAGGTTAATGGGAGTTTAGATCTGATATGGAAAAGAGGAAAAAGTTTTAATTTAGCTCCTACAGTTCCCCGTTTATAATAATTCCGAATTAGATTAATGGGCCTAAGTATAGGCTTAGTTAATTGCACACTTATATAGACCAACAGCTGTCTAAACATAAATTTGGCATAACCTCCAAACCGTAAGTCTATTTTCCTATTATGATCACTCAACAGAATGGAAAACCATCATCCTAAAGCGATGGAACTAGATTGAAACCCTGATTCAACTCCTATCAAAAGTTATTTCCCAAACAATGTTTTTAGGGTCAAAATGGTCATGTAGAAATTCGGAAAAAATTATAGGTGTAAAAAAATGCCCCTGAGAGTCATATCCCAAAATTATAGAGTTTTACGACCTCACATGAATTAAATAAAAATATTTTACGATCCTCCGATATGTAGAATACGGGTCGTTACACATTAAAGGCCTTATAAGAGACATTATTATTTCACCTTTATTTATGGATTAATTTCCATACTAACCCTTTTTTAGAGTGGTTATTAATTGTTAATTACCATTTATCCTTCAGTGTCTTTATTTAATGTCTTAGTTTTTATGTATTTACAGATTTACAATTTTTTTTAATAGTTTCGAGGTTTAAAGGAATATGCTATTATTATATTTATGCCTAATATTAAATTATACCTTATTTGTTTTATGCATATTCAGGTAATTTTCCCATTTCTTATTCGGTGTTATATTATTTTAATGTTCAAAACTACAGTTACTATACAAATCCTAATTTAATACGGCAATCGCGTAAAAGGCAACATCATAAATAAATTAGCTACACAAAAATAGAATTGTGTACATATTCAAAATGGAATCCAAAACATAAAGTTTGTTTTACGTTAATATAGTAGAATTATGGTCCTTATTTCGAAAGAAGCATATTTACAATACAAATCTTTTATATTCCATTCAACTTTTAAACGAACAGCGTTGTAATTGCAAAAAAAGATCATGCTTGTTTTAATAGTTGAAATAAGAGGTTCAATCTATGGATAAGAGGAAAATTTTCATTTTCCCTACCTTGCACACCTCTTTCTATTTCCTTGTTTTGGAATTCTTTGTCATTACAATCACAAACTAAAAAGTGGAATCAAATAGAATACAAAATATTTATTTCGTAAATGTCAATATATCCAGTTCTACTGTATTACAATAAAACAACTAGGATTCCAAATTATTTAAGATTTACCTAATATGGGGAGATTTTTGGGTTTTAGCTTGATAAATTTTTGCATACAAAATCTCCCAAAGCACTGTAAAAATCCAAACATCAAACTACATAATATACTATTAGTGAAAAATTAAGACTTCCATTCATAGATAATTCCTAATGAATCTCCTTGGATTTCCCTTCCATGCTATTGCCTATCTCTTCCTCTAATTTATCTCCATTTTATTTTATATTATATGACAATTAGGTTTAGAGAATTGAGGATTAGAGTGTTTTAGAATAAGGATTTATACATATAAGATTCGGTACCTTTTCCCTTATTAGCTTGCTTTCTTCAATCCTTCCCCAAATCTTTAGATGTGTATATTTTTATTTTGAATTTTAGAAAGTTTCGTAGAGGAAGAGAATTGGATAAAATCCCGTTACCAAGTTTAGATTTGCATAAAGGAAAATAAGGGGGCCAGCCTCTTATTTTTAGTTGCTAGAATCCACCATGATCATCGGATTCAGTATATCAAATATGGGTCGTTTAAACCAAGGTAAACTCTATCCGTCACCCCAAAACCGATCGATTGGTTACCTATAGGTGGTAGCATTGTTTATTTATAAAAGGGTTTAATTTTTAACTAATTACTTATTAAGTTTAATTTAAGTTAAGGTTTAATTAAAACTTAATTATGATTTAATTATTCTAAGTTAAGGTTAAGGATTATTTAATTAGTTAATTGAGATTATTTAACACTTAATTATTATTTAAATGCTTAAATTATTATTTACTAATTAATCAAAGATTAATTATGGTTTAATTATTTATTTAATGGTTAATTGTTATTTAATTATTTATATAAAGAATGATTATTATTTAATTATTTATTTAAAAGTTTATCGTTGTTAAATTAATAATTAAAGGGTTAATTAGTATTAAATAAAAAAGTTTTAAATGTTATTTAATTATTTAATAATTTTGAAAGTTTTAAACTACTTTATTTCTAAATATCGGTTTTGTTTTTAAAGCAACCTTCTTTTAATAAAATATTTTAAATTCAAGGAATTCCTTTGTCGATTACCCTTAAGTAATCTTAATTGAATATGAAACCCAATGACATATGTTTTGTAGAATAAAACACTGTTCTGCTAACTAAGTTATATTTGACATCTACTTGGCAGAATAAATCACAGTTCTGCCATAATTCACCAAGTAGATTTTGTTGACATTTATTTAAGCAGAAATAAAACCCAGTTTTGCTATATGGTCACTTGGGCATTTATTTATATGATTGATTTTTATTGGCTGATTTCCATTTTCATACCTGCTTGTTATGTAAATACCTATGTCATAACTTGGAAAGTTAAACTCAACTAAATAAGAACCATTGTGGTCACTAAGCATTTTTCTGATTTTGTGAAATCAAATGTTTAAATGTTATCCCTTTAAAAAGTGATTTAAAGTTTATTATCATTTTTAAATATGATATTTAAAGGATGATTAAGTAATTTTTATTTAAAAATATTTGAAGTTAATTTAATACTTTTTAAATGATTGTTTAAAATCATTATTTTGCTAATGAGGTTTAAAGATAAGTTAAATAAAGGCTGTTTTAAATAATAACTTGTTTAATTAAAGGTGTTTTAAATAATTGATAGTTTATCAAAGGAACTTTATTAAATGAGATTTATTTAAGGAGTTTTGTTTTAAATAAGAAATATTTATGAGAAGTTTTATAAAGTATTTTGGATATTTGTAAAAGAAATTTTATAAATGATTTTGGAGATTTATAAAGAATTATATAAATGGTTTTGATATTTATAAAAGAGTTTTGCAAATTAACATGGAATTTAAATAAAGAAGATTTCATAAAATAAAAGAGATTTATTAAAAGGATTTATCGAAGTAAATTATAAAAGAATTTGAGATTTGGATTTCCTTTAACTGACCTTCTTGATTATGGTGGTATGAACATTCGTTCCACACTTAACACCGAAGCAATATTGTCTGAGGATATTTTTATCTCCAATTTAAATAACTTTTGTTTTGATCCTTTTAATATGATTTTAAAATTAGAATCTTTCACAAATGTTTTGTGAATATACTTATGTCAGTGAGATAAGTATATGAATGTTTTGATAAACATTTTGAAAAGGGATTTAATAAATGAAAGATTTGTTTTGAGGCTTAGTGGTTGCTATATGTAATTAAATCTATAAATTGTTATTGTTTGATTATTTGATAGTTAAGTAACTGACTATCAAATCTTGGCTAGTTTTGACTTAGGAAGTATGATTGTATATGTGAGTTCCTCGGTGAGGACTCGAATACTTGTTGTATACTTCCAAAAAAACCGGGATTGAGTCAACCGAAAATTAACATTGTTGGTTTGAAGAGACCATGATCGGATATCCTATCCGAAAACATCTTCGAACCAACAAATGCGTTCGAATAAAAGACATCTTGAAGATGATTGAAGACAGTGCTCCTTGAAGTGTCTTTGGTTTCGTTCAGACCCAGAACAAACTTGTATGGATGAATAGCATTACATTTCTGCCTAGAGGGTAGTGTTAGCATTCCAAGATGGATTGCTATGAAGAAATGGTAAGAGCGTAGCCTCTCAAGCCTCACACCTCAGAAATGGTTAAAATAAGGTTTTCTGCATGACTATGTGGGTCACACCCATTAAGGTATGATCATCCCAAGATCAAGTATTTATATCTCTATGTGTGCTTCGGAGTCCATTTTTGGTTGTGATCAACAACCATGGGTGATCATATTCAGTACTTAATGATTGAATGGTGATTTTAGAAATATTAAGCTTATTGCTAGAATCTATAATGCAAAGATTTGAGTGGAGTTAATTAAAAAACATGGTTTGATGTAAATTGGAGTTTATAAAGTGATAAAATAAAACAAAACCAATAGCAACACTTTTCTTTTAGAAAATTAGCAATATCTTGTTATTGGGTTCATACCCAAACCTCTTAGCCCAAGGGGAATAAGAAACAAGTATGTACACTAATATCTCATTTCTCATTATCAGCTCCAAAAACCTGAAAGTAAAACCTCACAAATTTGCAACCTAGAATTAGAAATTAATCACCAAATTTGAATCAAATCAAGGGACGTTTGATCAATAATAAAAGAAATCAAGCTAATGTAATCTCTACTACCCTATGTTGCATCTAATTGAGTTTTAATCTATGTTTTGGTCTTGATTTGTAATCCCTCTTTTCCAATTGATGAAACCTAAACCTAGGTAGCAAGCAAAACCCTAGCCTCTTCCAAAAAATTCAAATCAATTCAAATAAATTTCTAAAAATTCTCAAATTTGGATATGTTGTTGCTGCCATGTTCCAGCACCAAATTTCATGAAATTTCACCGAGTTTTGATGGGTTAAAGGTAGTTATTTTCGGTGAAATCTAGGCAGAAAACGCTGGTCAGTAGAAAAATCGAATTAATCGTAGAAAAATCAGAAAGATCTAAAGTTTGGGTATGTTGTTCTCAACTCATGTATGCACCTTTGGCAAAAATTTCATGGAAAAATATTTAGGTTTTCTATGTTAAATTAGCATAGCACTAGGGATGAATTTCAGCGTTGTTTAATTGATTTGGCTTTGAGTTGATGCTTGTGACTTTGAAGCTTTTTGGATATTAAGGTGAGTTTATCTCATGATTTCTAGTCTAAGATGAATGCTTGTTGCTGCCATATAAATATGGTTGAATCTCTAGTGTATATGATTTCAATATATTGATGATTCCTTTGTGGTTTTGAATTGGATTTGCTATTTGTTGAAATCCCATTTATGAAATTATGATGTTCATTCAATTATACATGTTTATATGCTTGCATGTTTGCTAATTCAATACCCTAGAACATTAGATAAGTAGCACATGAGAAATGAGTGGAATCAGATCATCGGAGGGTCACCGGATTCGCTCGGGAGTCAGCCCAAGCAAGGCAACCATTAGGCCAGTATGCCCTACCGGTGCACCGGTCGTAGCCTGGACTTGACTCCCAGGCTATGTTCTGGTGTACTCCGATCGACCCGTTCGCCCTTTATTTGCCCAGTTGAGTCCCTAAGATTGATTACTTGATTTTAATTTTGCATTTCCAATCAACTTCATCGATGTTTTAGAATTTTGGATTTTTGAATTGATGAATTCAATTTTTGATGTTTTATCATAGAGATGTTCTATGGATCTTGGAATAATACACATTTTTATGCACGTTTTCAACTCGGATTTACAAATGGCTGATTTCAAAAACAAATCGTTTTATACAAATCATTTTAAGTGCCATTCTAATTTCTACATAAATGGTTTTAGAAATATATATATATATAGTGTTATCCTCTTTGACAATGGTTTTAAAAATGATTTGAAGTAATGGTTTGAAAAGTGTACTTATATATGTATATTTCCGCCATAAATCAATATTTTAGAAATCGATTTTAAGGAGAAATATTAACATAAAATTGCACGAAATCGATCAAATGAGGAATTGATTTAAACGGTTAAATAAAACGAGTGGTAGGATTGCTCGCGTTTGTTTTACCGGTCAATTCCCGGACTTGTTCGACCGAACCATTGCTACACCCAAGTGGAGTTTACTATTGTATAGTAAATGCTTGGGTAAACCCATGTGTTGTAATTGCAAAACATAAAGTTTGTTTTACGTTAATATAGTAGAATTATGGTCCTTCTTTCGAAAGAAGCATATTTACAATACAAATCTTTTATATTCCATTCAACTTTTAAACGAATAGCGTTGTAATTGCAAAAAAAGATCATGCATGTTTTAATAGTTGAAATAAGAGGTTCAATCTATGGATAAGAGGAAAATTTTCATTTTCCCTACCTTGCACACCTCTTTCTATTTCCTTGTTTTGGAATTCTTTGTCATTACAATCACAAACTAAAAAGTGGAATCAAATAGAATACAAAATATTTATTTCGTAAATGTCAATATATCCAGTTCTACTGTATTACAATAAAACAACTAGGATTCCAAATTATTTAAGATTTACCTAATATGGGGAGATTTTTGGGTTTTAGCTTGATAAATTTTTGCATACAAAATCTCCCAAAGCACTGTAAAAATCCAAACATCAAACTACATAATATACTATTAGTGAAAAAATAAGACTTCCATTCATAGATAATTCCTAATGAATCTCCTTGGATTTCCCTTCCATGCTATTGCCTATCTCTTCCTCTAATTTATCTCCATTTTATTTTATATTATATGACAATTAGGTTTAGAGAATTGAGGATTAGAGTGTTTTAGAATAAGGATTTATACATATAAGATTCGGTACCTTTTCCCTTATTAGCTTGCTTTCTTCAATCCTTCCCCAAATCTTTAGATGTGTATATTTTTATTTTGAATTTTAGAAAGTTTCGTAGAGGAAGAGAATTGGATAAAATCCCGTTACCAAGTTTAGATTTGCATAAAGGAAAATAAGGGGGCCAGCCTCTTATTTTTAGTTGCTAGAATCCACCATGATCATCGGATTCAGTATATCAAATATGGGTCGTTTAAACCAAGGTAAACTCTATCTGTCACCCTAGAACCGATCGATTGGTTGCCTATAGGTGGTAGCATTGTTTATTTATAAAAGGGTTTAATTTTTAACTAATTACTTGTTAAGTTTAATTTAAGTTAAGGTTTAATTAAAACTTAATTATGATTTAATTGTTCTAAGTTAAGGTTAAGGATTATTTAATTAGTTAATTGAGATTATTTAACACTTAATTATTATTTAAATGCTTAAATTATTATTTACTAATTAATCAAAGATTAATTATGGTTTAATTATTTATTTAATGATTAATTGTTATTTAATTATTTATATAAAGAATGATTATTATTTAATTATTTATTTAAAAGTTTATCGTTGTTAAATTAATAATTAAAGGGTTAATTAGTATTAAATAAAAAAGTTTTAAATGTTATTTAATTATTTAATAAGATTGAAAGTTTTAAACTACTTTATTTCTAAATATCGATTTTGTTTTTAAAGCAACCTTCTTTTAATAAAATATTTTAAATTCAAGGAATTCCTTTGTCGATTACCCTTAAGTAATCTCAATTGAATATGAAACCCAATGACATATGTTTTGTAGAATAAAACACTGTTCTGCTAACTAAGTTATATTTGACTTCTACTTGGTAGAATAAATCACAGTTCTGCCATAATTCACCAAGTAGATTTTGTTGACATCTATTTAAGCAGAAATAAAACCCAGTTTTGCTATATGGTCACTTGGGCATTTATTTATATGATTGATTTTTATTGGCTGATTTCCATTTTCATACCTGCTTGTTATGTAAATACCTATGTCATAACTTGGAAAGTTAAACTCAACTAAATAAGAACCATTGTGGTCACTAAGCATTTTTTTGATTTTGTGAAATCAAATGTTTAAATGTTATCCCTTTAAAAAGTGATTTAAAGTTTATTATCATTTTTAAATATGATATTTAAAGGATGATTAAGTAATTTTTATTTAAAAATATTTGAAGTTAATTTAATACTTTTTAAATGATTGTTTAAAATCATTATTTTGCTAATGAGGTTTAAAGATAAGTTATATAAAGGCTGTTTTAAATAATAACTTGTTTAATTAAAGATGTTTTAAATAATTGATAGTTTATTAAAGGAACTTTATTAAATGAGATTTATTTAAGGAGTTTTGTTTTAAATAAGAAATATTAATGAGAAGTTTTATAAAGTATTTTGGATATTTGTAAAAGAAATTTTATAAATGATTTTGGAGATTTATAAAGAATTATATAAATGGTTTTGATATTTATAAAAGAGTTTTGCAAATTAACATGGAATTTAAATAAAGAAGATTTCATAAAATAAAAGAGATTTATTAAAAGGATTTATCGAAGTAAATTATAAAAGAATTTGAGATTTGGATTTCCTTTAACTGACCTTCTTGATTATGGTGGTATGGACATTCGTTCCACACTTAACACCGAAGCAATATTGTTTGAGGATATTTTTATCTCCAATTTAAATAACTTTTGTTTTGATCCTTTTAATATGATTTTAAAATTAGAATCTTTCACAAATGTTTTGTGAATATACTTATGTTAGTGAGATAAGTATATGAATGTTTTGATAAACGTTTTGAAAAGGGATTTAATAAAAGAAAGATTTGTTTTGAGGCTTAGTGGTTGCTATATGTAATTAAATCTATAAATTGTTATTGTTTGATTATTTGATAGTTAAGTAACTGACTATCAAATCTTGGCTAGTTTTGACTTAGGAAGTATGATTGTATATGTGAGTTCCTCGGTGAGGACTCGAATACTTGTTGTATACTTCCAAAAAAACCGGGATTGAGTCAACCGAAAATTAACATTGTTGGTTTGAAGAGACCATGATCGGATATCCTATCCGAAAACATCTTCGAACCAACAAATGCGTTCGAATAAAAGACATCTTGAAGATGATTGAAGGCAGTGCTCCTTGAAGTGTCTTTGGTTTCGTTCAGACCCAGAACAAATTTGTATGGATGAATAGCATTGCATTTCTGCCTAGAGGGTAGTGTTAGCATTCCAAGATGGATTGCTATGAAGAAATGGTAAGAGCGTAGCCTCTCAAGCCTCACACCTCAGAAATGGATAAAACAAGGTTTTCTGCATGACTATGTGGGTCACACCCATTAAGGTATGATCATCCCAAGATCAAGTATTTATATCTCTATGTGTGCTTCGGGGTCCATTTTTGGTTGTGATCAACAACCATGGGTGATCATATTCAGTACTATCCAGTCAGAGTAGGCCGGTCTTGTCATGCGGGTTGCAAAGGTAACTGCACCCAATGATTCATTTTATCTAGAGGTGTACTGTACGGAAGGTAGTCCCTTACCTTGCCATTTGTTGGAAATTCATTTTCCAATAAGCACCTTCTGTTTTTGATTGTATACCTATTATTCTTGTCATGTACACATACCACAACTACTTGATTATTGGTATTTTAAAACCCATAGACATAATTATAATATCATTGGATTTTATGTAGAATTGTATTAGTTACCGTATGGTAAAAACTCGTCCGTGTTTATGTGCGGCATGGTCTTACGAGATACTCTTGGTTTTAAAGGTTTTTATAAAGTTAAACTTATGCTTTACTCACACCAGACCCATGTCTGACCCGGGGTTTTATTTTCTTTCCCTAAAACTCTTATGTGCTCAAATTTGTATGAGCAGCCAAGTAGTTCAGATTTGCCACAGATGCATTTTAGAGGAGCTTGGAGCAGGTGGCTTCATCAATAGCTAGTTATTTATCTTTTTCCGATGTATCTTATTTATCTTGTATTAATTAAACTGGAATAGGCCGTTATAACTGTCCCAGAATAGAATTTGTATTATTATGACTCCGATGTATCATTTTGGAAATAACTATGTAAATTTTTATGTTAATTAATATATATTGTTCCGTTGCGTTGTGAGATTCTATGTTGTTTTGTTTCTTCTTGTCTTCTTTCTTCTTTCCTTTCCCCTAACAATCCGTTTTTTCGGCACTTGGTTGCTCGGCACATGAATACCGTGGATGTGTTTGTGTTGACTTATGAGGGTCGAAAAGGCGGGTCGTTGCATTAAGTATGATGCATTTTTATTAAAACATTATATGATTGTATGTGTGAGTTGTTATTGATATTGTGATGATAGATTTGTTACTTGGGTTGTGTATGTATTTCTTGTATGTAAATGTGCACGATATGTGTTTATTAGTCCCATATGTTAGACTAGTTGTAAATATATACTTGCATACAGTTTATGTGAGTTATATATGTCTATATTTATATATAGTTCCAGTATGTCCTACTTGGGACTACTGGGAGATGCACGGGTATCTTATATATATATATTCATTGATATGCAATTTAAAGCATTTAGGTATGTCCGACTTAGGGCTACCGATTGGTGCAAGGAATTAATTGTACATTGAGGTGCATGACCTATAGACATGGTTCTAGAGCAAGGACAGACAGAGAATGGGACGCCAATCTAGATTATGTCATATACTATTCCGTAGTACTCTTGGGTACTACGACAGGACCTACATGCCAACTTTTTTTAGGCTGTTGGTTTTTAAGGGAGTCCACTATATAGTTATGGCTCTCGAAAGGTCTCCTTGGTTACTAATGGCAATTTGACATGATTTATCAATACGTAATTTAAGCGTATGTATGGTTCAGTATGCCCGACTAGGGGTTACTAAATAGTGGACGAAATATATTATGCAGATATAAGTATGTGATTCAAGTGGTATATATATATATATAATTATAGATGCACGGTTTAGGCAATTTATATATATTGGTTTGGTACACCTGACTTGGGGCAACCAGATAGTGCGAGGCACTTCAAGCCGAATCACGATCCAAACGGGGGCCAGAATACTTCAGTGTTTTGTATACGTGTGGGAAGGGTGTACGTAGGGTAGCTAAATCCATATTGTCTATCCATAGGCAATTGGATAATATCAGTATTGAAAAAGGAATCCATTGTACCATTGGGACGTACAACCTATAGACGCGGTTCTAGAGCAGGAGTGGAGAGAGATTGGGATGCTAATCTAGAGTAGGTCATATATTGTTGCATTGTACGGACGGTTGTTGCGAAAGGACCTACATGACAACTTTTTTGAGGTGTTGGTTTTAAAGGGAGTCCAAAATATAGTTATGGCTCTTGATAGGTCTCTTTGGTAGCGAATGGAAATTCAAGATGCATATGGATTATAGATATATGTATTTCAGTTTGATATGGAGATGCTATGTTAGTAGCATTGTTATATTGTTGTATTGGTTTTGCATTTCAAATGCTTTGATAGGGATCATTGAATCGATTGGTGTCTGTAGCAGGCTCCACCCATTGACAATGATAGGTTTCAACTTATTCCTTGTATGTCTCTTGTCATTATGATTATGCATGTACATTGGTTGGTTGGTTATTATTATGGAACATTGTTTGTTAGACTTATATTGGGATGTTTATATTAGTCCTGCTTTGGTACGTTGGGTTACCTCTATCATAATAGGTTGTTGCGTTTCAGTCACATTGTATTAGTTATGCTAACTCATTGATTATAGAAGATGATTATATGAGAAGAGCAGGTTATCGTATGATTCCCTACCTTAGATGATATATAATTATTTATAGGCAGTTTGGATTATCCCTGAACCACGTTGTGGATGGGACCGGTTTTACTTAAGCAGTTTCTTGCTTAATTGTATGTGGTTTTGATATACGGTATTTTGACATAGTTTCCCTCATACTAGGCTTTATGTTTGACTCATGTATTCCCTTTATCTGTTTGTGTTATGACAACTCTCGGATACTTAATTGAGTAGTTTGCAAGCCAGGTGTTTTTGGGGATATGCTTTTAGGACAGTTGGAGCACTTTAGAGGCGACGTCGATACTTTGGATATATACTTGATATTATGGTAGTACATGACATATATGATATTTATATATGAGACTTGTCGTATCATTTATTGTATTCTGACTTTCTATATTGATATTTAGTTATCAGTTACTTCCATCGGTACAGCCTCTTACATCTTGCTTATCCTATTATGCTCATGTATATTCAGTATATTATATGTTATCATTCCGCTCTGAGATTCTATCTTTCTGCCTTGGTACGATGTTTAGTTTTTTATATTTTACCCCTATGGATCATCTTTTACGGAATTCAGGAGTTAGACGTGTTGTCACGCAACATTGATTCAAGGTATTATAAATGGCAGATCGGTACAAGGACAGTCGAATTTAGAATATAAAATTTAGGCCATTTAGGCTAGGGTAAACCCTAGCCCTCACCCCAAAACCAGTCTACTAGTTACCTATAGGCGGTCAACCAGCTTAAATAGGCGATCAACCGGTGGTGGTCCCAACTGCTTATTAAAGTTAAGATATTATTATTCACATTTACATAAAAGTTAAGCTATTACTTCACGTTAACTTAATTAATATTGATTACCTTAATTCAATTTTAATTATTTTTGATTCGAAATTTTAAAATGACGATAACATCTTTGTTTGAACTCCGATTGCAAAGCTTTATATATAAAAGCTGCTCAGAAGATTGCCATGAAAACATTAGTGCAAGTTCTATGGCCAAATTTTGATTTTTGCAAAATTTTCATTTTTTGAGTTATTACTAATTGATTCATTTTGCTTAATTAATTTCATGGGGTGTTACATTCTCCCCCTTAAAAGAATTTCATGACTGAAATTGCTAATAGACAGATAGTGTAACGTGCACTCTACGGCCATGTTGTACAACCAAGTTATCTACAACTGTCTACTCAACCAAAAGTGCAATGTGATTACGCATGTAATATATTTATAGGTGAACTCAATCCAAGCGTGAATGCAAGATCTTGACATATAAGCATGTATGCAAATAGACTAAATATGCATGGAATTATATATGAGTGCTAAATAAATGGAAAAAGTGTGATAATGATCACATACCATCCAATCTAGCAACTGTTAACCCGCCTTTTGGCAGGGCCACAGATAGACGGATTTAACTTATACAACTTCACAACTATCGAGACTAAAGTATGATGGATTCGGTTTAAAATGATGAAGTTCACTTGAATATGTCGTTGGGAAAAGGAGTGGAGAAACTACATGGCTCGACCTAGGCAGTTTGGCAGATATCGCTCGGCATTGGGATGGTTCGGCGTTGGAGGTTGTTCGGCATAGAGAGATCGTCGTTCTACATAGAGGGATCGTTCGGCACTGAACGAGTGCTCGGCATTAGAAGGATCGTTCGGCATAGAGGAATGTTCGGCACTGGACGAGCGTTCGACATAGATAGATCGTCGTTCGGCATTGGATGGAGCGCTCGGCATAAATCTCGTTCGGCATCTGGAGACGTTCGGCATTGGATGGAGCGCTCGGCATAAATCTCGTTCGGCATGAGGAGATCGTTCGGCATTCACACCTTGTTCGGCATTCAGCGTTCGGCATCTATGGTTCGGCATATGGAGACCACTCCATTTGGGCTGAGGTACTCGGCTACCAGGCCCACCAGGGAAGTCCAACCCATCTTTGTTTATAAATAGAGAGGCAGGGGCACAGTAAAAGGGGGATCTTCTTTCTGCTCTCTTACTTTCTCTTTTCTAAGGCTAAGGCAACTCTGCCATTTTGTAACTGTAATCGATTATTACAGCAATAAAAAGCAAACTTCTGGAGTGGACGTAGGCCGGAGTTAGCCGAACCACTATAAAATCTGTTGTTCTTTACTGCTTTCATTTCAGTTTTAACTGTTCTTCACATTATTGCTCTCTACATACATTCTATCTCTGAGCTGTGATTGGCATTTGGTGCTTTCATCTGGATTTGGGGGTTAGTGACCAATTTTGGCGCTAACACTTTGGTGCTTTCACTGAGAATTGAAACACTCAGGAATTTTGGAGTTAGGAACTTGGATCTTAGAAAGCAATGGCAAGACCACCAACGAAGAGGCAAGCAGTGGAAAGGAGCAATCAGGAAGGAAGTCAAGCGGCATCTTCTGGAGCTGGAGAGGGTCATGCATCCATCTACATCACTCGGGACGAGATGCAAGTGATGATGAATTCTATGCAAGAGCAGATGATGAAATGGCAAGAGGAGATGATGCAGGCTCTTCTTCGGCAATTTGGACAACCAGGAACTGCAGTTGCTCAAGATTGTAGAGCTGGACCAGAGGAACTCAACCAATGGACAGATGGAGTGAATCAGCAGGGGGCAGCTCCCAATCAACAAACAGTTAACAATCTAGATGGACCTAGACTCGGGGGCACACCGCCAGGTGATGCTGGACCAGTTCATGGAGGGATACCGGATAACGCTACGCGGCCTGGCATCGATAGGAATACAGGAGTACGTGATGAAGAATATGTGCCAGAATTTCCTTGGGGACTTGGGGGGCAGTCTGGATTGGTTGGAAACACTGGATTGGCTGACATTATCAGGCGGACTATTCGCGGAGGTCTGACAAACAGGGATTCAGAGGGAGTTAACAAAAGTCCGTTTACCCGGAACATCAGGACAGCTAGGAATCCGTCTGATTTCAAACTACCCACTCTGGAAGTATACAACGGGAAGACGGATCCCACCGACCACTTGATGAGGTACACTAGGCATATGGAAGTGCTGGGGGCAACGGAGGAGGTTATGGCCCGATGTTTCCCCCTGTACTTGACTGAAATTGCTGCTATGTGGTTTAGACAGCTGGAGGATGGATCCATTGGAACATGGACAGAACTGGTGGACAAGTTCTTAAGTCAGTTTCGAGTTCACATAAAAAGGCCAAAGAACGTGATGACGCTAACGTCAGTCAAACAGGTGGCAGATGAATCGCTCAGGACATTCTTAACTCGATTTAATGCAGCAGTTGCCTCGGTGGATCGGCCAGATCCATCAATGGTTCTGATGACTGCGGTATCAGGAGTCAGAGATAATTCGGATTTCAAAGTATCGTTGATACGGGACCCACCGTTGGATCTTGGGGAATTCTTTCATGAAACTGAAAGATTTCTTCGACAAGAAGATGCATGTTTGGACATGAGGCCAAAGGAAGTAAACACGACTAAGGATGGAGGACTACCCGGTAAAAGCTCGGGTGGGGGCGAGGATAAAGGTAAAAGGAAGCGCTGGGGAGAACCAAAGTTCTCCACTTACACAGGATTGAATGCAACGTTGGAACGGATTTTCTTAGATACTCGAGATCGCCTTTCTTATCGAAGGCCAGCAAGGAGGGAACCCTCAGAACGAGAAAGGGCGTCAGGAAGGCACTGTCTTTTTCATGACCTGGATGGGCATGACACTAACAGCTGCCGGCATCTAAAGGATATAATCGAGGAGCATATAAGGAATGGTCAGTTGCGACAGTATGTCGGAACTCGGAATGCGGCGGTGGAACAGGAGCAGCCACCGCCTACCTTGAACGATGAGGGCATGAGGCCTAGGAATGGTGGCCGATTGGTCATCAACTAATTTTAATGGTTTGGAATAAGTAACAAACTCCGGGCAAACGGTTAAATCACTTACTCATGTACGAGGTCGGAGATAACCCTCAAGCATGCTCTGAGATGATGGCTTACCGAGACGCCCGGGTTTGCGAAATCTGTTTTTTCCTTTGACTTGGACATTTGCTTTTTCTGGTTTGGTTTTGGAGTTTGGTTTGAACTCCCTGTTTTGCTCGTTTTCTGGTTTGGATTCTGGTTTGGATGTTTGTTTTTTGGTATGGATTTTTGATATGGGTTTCTGGTTTTCTATTTGGATTTGGATTTCGGATTGGATTTTGATTGGATTTTCTCTGGATTTTTGGCTAAAAGGTCGTCGAGTATGGACTATGCTCGTCAAGGGTCCGGAGAGACCAGGATTCGGCCTAGGATTTAGGCCATATATTATCGGTTACTATTTTAGGTCGTCGAGTATGGACTATGCTCGGCAAGGGTCCAGAGTGACCAGGATTCGGCTTAGGACTTAAGCCACGGCATTCTTCGACGTTCAGGGACACTGAACCATGAACACCATGGAATTACTTGACGTAGGTCGTCAAGTGTGGATTGCGCTTGGCAAGAACCCGAAGAGGTTACGGATTTGGATATTGGCTATGAATAGCTAAGGATTCGGACAAGGACCCAGAGCGGTCCCGGATTTGGATATCGACCCGGAGAGGTTACGAATATGGTTATAGGTTATTGGATATGGATGGATTGGAATTCGGTAGTCGGGTTCCGATGGACGTGGCACTCGGATAAGATGGCTTGGTAATGGATTGGATTATGAATCGGAAAATATGGATGTGGATAACATACATACTTGGGATATTGGACTTGAGGCTATTCAAAACACACCTTTCACAGCAAGGCATGTTTTGGGGGGCAAGTGTTAACCCGCCTTTTGGCAGGGCCACGGATAGACGGATTTAACTTAAATAACTTCACAACTATCGAGACTAAAGTATGATGGATTCGGTTTAAAATGATGAAGTTCACTTGAATATGTCGTTGGGAAAAGGAGTGGAGAAACTACATGGCTCGACCTAGGCAGTTTGGCAGATATCGCTCGGCATTGGAATGGTTCGGCGTTGGAGGCTGTTCGGCATAGAGAGATCGTCGTTCGACATAGAGGGATCGTTCGGCACTGAACGAGTGCTCGGCATTAGAAGGATCGTTCGGCATAGAGGAATGTTCGGCACTGGACGAGCGTTCGGCATAGATAGATCGTCGTTCGGCATTGGATGGAGCGCTCGGCATAAATCTCGTTCGGCATCTGGAGACGTTCGGCATTGGATGGAGCGCTCGGCATAAATCTCGTTCGACATGAGGAGATCGTTCGGCATTCACACCTTGTTCGGCATTCAGCGTTCGGCATCTATGGTTCGGCATATGGAGACCACTCCATTTGGGCTGAGGTACTCGGCTACCAGGCCCACCAGGGAAGTCCAACCCATCTTTGTTTATAAATAGAGAGGCAGGGGCACAGTAAAAGGGGGATCTTCTTTCTGCTCTCTTACTTTCTCTTTTCTAAGGCTAAGGCAACTCTGTCATTTTGTAACTGTAATCGATTATTACAGCAATAAAAAGCAAACTTCTGGAGTGGACGTAGGCCGGAGTTAGCCGAACCACTATAAAATCTGTTGTTCTTTACTGCTTTCATTTCAGTTTTAACTGTTCTTCACATTATTGCTCTCTACATACATTCTATCTCTGAGCTGTGATTGGCATTTGGTGCTTTCATCTGGATTTGGGGGTTAGTGACCAATTTTGGTGCTAATAGCAACCAACCAATAGGACACTAAATCTAAAGAGAGAAAATTTTCTAGAGAAGAGTTGAAGGAGGAGCCCTAGGGATAATTATGTAATTGTTACATATATCTAACTCAATAACCAATCGGTTTCAAAATAATAAGTGTTTTTTCTATTATATACTTGATATAATGTGGTATATTAATTATTTATAAAGTATATCTAATATATTAAAAATCCATAAATGAAATGCTTTGTGATTGTGGTAACAATGTGTCGTAATCATGAGTGATTTCTACAATAAAATAAACATACCATTTTAAATATTCCTATTCAAGATATATCAAGACTGGATATCGACACATCCGTTGAGATTAGAGTACGTAATGATCTCCAAATGTTGGATAGTGTATTACTCATGGCTGCTGGGGGGCACCAAGGGGTTACATACTAATTTACACTATGGAGTGTCTCACTCGATAGTTCTCTATTGGTTAATGTAACTAAGGTCAAGCAGATAATACCGATGTGATAGTTTTATATAATTCCCTCGTCTTGAGAATACCGTCGAGCTTCAATGTGGAAACTCCGATTTGATTATAGTTTAATCATGGCACGGTGTAACATCCCATAAATTGAACAATAATTAATTAAAAAATTAATTAATAATTAGTAAAGCCAGAAATAGAATTTTTACGAATGTCAGAATTTGGCTATGGAACTTGCATTATTGTGTTCGTAGCAATTTTTTGATCAATTTTCATATATAAAGTTTTTTGATCGGAGTTATAACGAAAAAGTTATTAAGTTTGAATATTTCAGACCAGAATTAATTATATATGTAATTAGAAAATCTGTAATTAATTAATGTTATTTAACATTAATGGTTACTTAATATCTAAGTAGGCTTATTTAAAAACTAAGCACAGTTAATGTTATTCGTATGAGAGAAAAAGGGTGTAAAATAACGTTCAAAAGGAAATAAATTACATTTAACATAAATAAACAACTAGTCGACCCATTGATTGGGACTGGTCGACCGCTAGCGGTCAACCGGTGATAGCATAAAGGTCGACTGCTTATGTGCTGGTGGTTGTAAATTGAACCTAGGCCGAATGGACGATTTAATATAATATAATCTAACGGCTGGCATCGATTCGAACACTTTTAAATATAGGCTTAACCCCTCACTCCTCATATTTTCTAAAGCAACAGCAAAGATCTACCATTTTCCCTTTTCCTCTAGTTCTAAAATCTATATAAACGGTAACACACATATATAAAATTGGAGAATGGCAGAGGATAATAGAGGAGAAGAATAGGATCGAATCGAATTGCCAAAGCCAAGCTAAATTGTAAATCTAAACCAAAATTTAGATTGAATTCAAATCTCTTCTAGGATCTAAATTTCTAATAAATATGTATATACTTGCGGTACATATTTTGATAAGAAGAAAAAGGAAGTCAAACAGGAATAATAGGATTTCGATCTGGAGATGTGAAAGCTTGAAGGTAAGTGGGAAATTATATATTTTTATATAATATTGGATTTATATCATTGTAAATCTATTTCTTTTATGCCTAAAAGTAATTTTAGAGTTGTAGGCTTTAATTATATACATATAATGAATTTTAGAATTATGCATACATATTCTGTGAATTATTAACCTTAGCTGAATATTGCATATACTTGAATCTCGAACATAAGGTTGAAAGTAGTCCCTAAATTTATAATATTGTGTAGAAATTCCAAGTTTGTTGGTTGAATAGTATATGTGAGTAAATAAAAATTAGAAGTTATTATAATTCAGATTGGGATTTAAGTGGTATTTTAACGCATTAGAATGAAATGTGTTGCAATGTAAATTTTTATAAATTATCCAATTTTATAAATATGAATAAAAGCGTATCGTTTGAAATAACAAGAATATCTAAAAGAAACAGATGTATAAAATTAGGATGTTCACCGTATTTTGTAGCATTTGTTTCAATAATAATAGAAAAGATAATTCCTTGTAATCTCAAATATAGCATAAGTCTTCTTTTAGATAATTTAAGGAAAATTGTAGTGTTAATGTTTTCTTTTTGGAAGATGTGATTCCAACGCATTAAAATGCAGAAATCCCAGAGTATAAACCAAAGAATTGTAATTAGAGATAATAACAACAATTTCATTGTAAATCTAATATATGCGAAAAAGAAAAGCTAGAAATCAAACAAGAAGCGATCAAATGTAGGAAACCAATGAAATGAGTAATTAAGAAAAGTTTAGTGATTAAAGGAGGATAGTACTAGTTGAAAGGAACGGTAAAATATATCTAATAATATAAGGAGAAGTAAGCGATAAATGGCATTATTGAACAAGATGTGAGTTGTGTAAAATAACTAAATACTAACAGTTGAACGGGAGGCGTAGTAATTCAATATTAAAATTTATGTAGTCTCAAGTATGCGGTTATGATGGGTGTGAATTATTGAATCTATTCAATAACTTAGGTTAATAAAAAAGGACTTGGTCATTAATATGGGTTGGAATGCGAGGTTAGTAGTGTTACACAACAGAAGTCTGCCCACCGCAAGGGGCTACTAGCAGTTGGGTATATATTATACCGATGTGGGACATATACAACTGTAGGACCCATGGGATCTACGTTCATGTACAAGTGAAGGGAATATGCTAAAGTATGATGGTTCACCCCGGTCGAAGTGTCAAAGGGCCAAGTAGAGTTTGCTTCAACCTTTTTAGGGGTACGTGTTAAGCAACCAAAAGGGCATTTCCTAGGTTGCATTAGGCAACCTGAATGGGATGATGAGCATAGGCTTGGCGCTATGACAGTTAAATTGGTACCATATATGTGAGGATTGGGAGCTATTTACACAGTTCAAGATCGTCATCGGTCCTGAGCGGTCAGCGGGAAGACAAGGTTACGCCTAAATGGGCTACACCTCCTACAAATGTAGATCACGGTTAAAACATGCATCTCCTCATAGTTGTTTATTAGTTTGTTTATTATTAGGAGGCAAGGCTAGATAACCCTTAGTGAAGGTCTTTCAAATGAATATAATAGTCCATGGAGCTGAGTCATGATATAAATTAAGATGAGATAGAACATGGCTAAATAGTTGTAATGCCGTTATTAGGCACTACGGAAGCTCCTTGGTATGCACGGCGGTGAGGACGTGATACTACATTGACAATGGATCCTAACGTGGTGCTAAGTTACGAATACTAGCAGGGAAAGTATCCTGGTCCGAATGACGGTTGTGGTGTGTGTGTGTGTATATATATATATAGTTATTATCTACCTCAAGTTGATGGGCCATATCGTACGCGTACATTAAGTCAAGATGACTATGTAAAACAATAGACACAACACGTGATTGAAGGCAATCGACATAAACTAGTGTTATGTACAAAGTGTCGAATTTACTAGTCACTAGAATGTGTTTTGACCCTCTTCTCATTACAATCCACAAGATAGCTTTAAAAAAACAAGTATTGGTACAAGGCGGGAATGGTGGAAGGATAGATTTCCATATATATGCTCGACACTGACAAAGGTGCTTGTGATCAATGGTGTTAGCCTTGATCAGTAATCATATGTTTTACTATACCCTACAATTCCACTATGAGTTTGTATCGATATTGCTCTGATACGCTTTTTTTATTTACAGGATACCAACACCAACGATCCATACTTTGATGAACTTGGATTTTCGGTTTAGCGAAAATTCAGGCCCATTGAGGAGCGGATTGTTACACATGACGTCCATCGAATGACTATAACTAAGTCAAGTGAAAGCATTGGAAGTGAAACACTACTCAAGAGAGAATTCATTTCCTCGGGGTTAGCATCACCGGTCAACTTAAGTCAACTCAAATTCAAATTCTCTGGCCAGAGCGGTACGATTAATAATAATTGTTACTATTGAACTAAGGATTTTGTGTTTTCACTTACAAAGCTGAATGTGGACAATGTTGGAATGTTGACCAAAATCAAATTCCATAAGTCCTACGTGATATAGTTTTGACGAAGAGAATTAGTGTAAATAATCGTCACTACCAAGTATTTATAATAATTAAATTTTAATTTTACCAAAAGATGTGTAAGTGGTAAATTCAGCCAAAATGTCATATCACTAGTTAAGGTGACGTGTGAATGTTAATATTTGAATTGTTCGACATTAATCACTGATTTAATTTACACATTGAGTCGTACAATCGAAACGATAAATACTACGAACGAACCAAACAATTTAATTAATTTATAATCGTTGTAAATTAAGTAAATAAATAAATATTTATAAAATATTAATTGTTAAATTCATTTAATCTCTGTAAATACCGTTAATGTTTAGTATTGTGTGTATATAAAAGTTATAAATGTACGTATCGATATATGATGTCGGTAGAGCATTTAAATTGAATTGAAAAAAAATAAACATTAAATGTGTTTTTAAACCGATTAAGTTAATTAATATTGGTAAAATATTAATTATTATTAAATTTTGTTTTATATTTGAATGCCATTAGTATTAAATAAAATGTATGTATAAAATTTATAAACGTACGCGGCGATATACGATATCGGCATAACATTTAAATTGGATTTAAATGGAATTAACGCATGGGATTTTGGAAATTTTGAGAGACCACATGGACCTTTTATGGTTAGCCATGCATGTAGAGAGGGAGTGGTTTCAATGAGATTTAATTAAGAAATAAATAAAGAAAGTTTTAATGGAAGGAATATAATTGTTTCAATGTTTCTTTTAAAATAGATTCTCTCTTATTCATTTCATTTGACACTCCCTACCATTTTATTTCCTCTTCCCCTCTTCCTCTCTATTTTGGTTGAAATTTCTATGGCTTCCAACCTATAAAATTACCAATACTAATTCAAACAAAAACAAAAACTTCAAGGTGGTTCTTGTCTCTAGATCCTTGCAAAATCCATATGTTGATTCAAGCGACTCAGGATTTTATTTATCATTCAAGGTGCAAATCATCGGCTTTATTTTTAGGTAAATCTAACTTTTTAATTGTATACTCATCATATTTAGATGGCTTTAGTTCTATTTTTTACATATAATTTCATCATGCTCGTATGTTTCTGTCCTTATATTATTCTGCTTTCCTTTGTATGTATTTGGATAATGTTTAGGACATTTAGTTTATTTCATTGAATCAGTTTTATTCCCATCATGTTAATATGATTACAATCACATTTTTTATATTTTATGTTATTCACATGTCACATATGATAATAATTTCAGACATACCTATGGTTTGTTCATATGTTTATATTGTGTATTTAACTTGGATCTACTTCTCATTGTCATGAATTTGTAGGTGCCTATGTTATCCAATTCTTTCATATGGAAATTGTTGTTTGAATAAAATATTAATTTTGTTTACACAAAAATTTAGTTTCATATTATAAGACTGTAAATTGAAGGTTCCTTTTCAAGTTGTTTGGAAACAATTTTGTTTGTTGTTTACATAAAATATTAAGTGGACTTTTTTGCAAAACATAATGTGCCTTTTTATCCCTTTTTATTATGGTTGGATTTTATTTTATTAACCTTAATTTTAATTTATATATACGTATGCATGTATGTATGTATGTATGTATGCATGCATGTATGTTTTTTTAACTTAAAGTTTATAAAATAGATTCTTCTATGAAATCATTAATTTAATTTCAAACTCTTATTGAATTAAATCTTGTTATAAGTTTTGATTTCAAAGTGTATAAAATAATCAATCTTAATATATATATATATATATATGATACCACATATGTATGTGTATATGTATGATTATTATAGATCTAAATATATGTATTTTATTAGTCAAAAACTTGGACAATAAAGGCAAGTGTAAATTTAGGTATAAATACCATTTAATATGTCAATTAATCTAACTAAGGAGAAAGAGAGAGAATTGAAAGGTTTCTCTCTCTATATTTATTGCCTCATCTTCCCTTAATTAATTATATATGTTAAGAGAAAGAAACAAAAAGTTTCTTTCTCTAAAATTTTACATATTTAGTGTGATGCCCCACCCAGAGGCCTACACGAATATTACAAAGTAACATCGTCGGCTAGTGCAGAGAATAGGACTGGTTAAGAGTGACCATCCATGAATTTACTTTACGCGAGCATCGATACATCGATTAATATGCTATACATTTCTTTAATAAAGTGGAATCGACGTATACAATTCAGGCTTAAAACAAACTATGGTGGCTATAATAAAAATTCAGAATAACATATAATATACAGATCATAGTATCACAGATCAAACATGGCGGAATACAAATAGATACAAGCCTGAACCGACACAAAATAGATACATAATGTAGACTACAAGGTACAAAGTACTACATCTCAAAATATGAATATGTGCACAAAAGGAGTCTAGCTCGACATAAGATACAACATAACATCAATATACATGGTGATGATAAACAACTAGCTAACTGATAGGAATTCCACCCTAAAACCTCAAGCTGAAGGACCTAAAACATCTCGATATGACCCGAGTATTATAAAATGATAAACGGTTCAGTCTAGACTAAAATAAACGAGTTAGCAAAATGATTGATAGATAAAGTGAACTAGATCTCAAATATAGTCATATATCGACAAATATCAAACATGCATCAATAAACTCAAGTGACCAAATAATAAAAACTCAAGTGACCAAATAATAAAAACTCAAGATAGCTTCTTAGTAGCAAAAATCCCTGAAATGATTTGGCGATAATTCAATCAACATCAAATCAAGAAATCATATAAATAAATCTAGAAATCTCATAAAAAGAGGGAAGTTGCCAAACTTCAAGATTGGTGAAATAAATTCACCTACATGCATGTAACTCCAAGATAGACATATAAATCTATAAACATCAAGATAGGTACGAGACCTATAAACATCAAGATAGGTACGAGACCTATAAACATCAAGATAGGTATGAGTCCTATAAACTCCAAAGGCGAGTCATAAACTCGTCGATAAAAGTGTTATGTACTTCCATATAGCAATCGAATAGATAATGACCATGTGTCCCATACCACATGGGTTTACCCAAGCGTTTACTATACAATAGTAAACTCCACTTGGGTGTAGCAATGGTTCGGTCGAACAAGTCCGGGAATTGACCGGTAAAACAAACGCGAGCAATCCTACCACTCATTTTATTTAACCGTTTAAATAAATTCCTCATTCGACCGATTTCGTGCAATTTTATGTAAATATTTCTCCTTAAAATCGATTTCTAAAATAATGATTTATGGCGGAAATATACATATATAAGTACACTTTTCAAACCATTACTTCAAATCATTTTTAAAACCATTGTCAAAGAGGATAACACTATATATATATTTCTAAAACCATTTATGTAGAAATTAGAATGGCACTTAAAATGATTTGTATAAAACGATTTGTTTTTGAAATCAGCCATTTGTAAATCCGAGTTGAAAACGTGCATAAAAATGTGTATTATTCCAAGATCCATGGAACATCTCTATGATAAAACATCAAAAATTGAATTCATCAATTCAAAATCCAAAATTCTAAAACATCGATGAAGTTGATTGGAAATGCAACATTAAAATCAAGTAATCAATCTTAGGGACTCAACTGGGCAAATAAGGGGCGAACGGGTCGATCGGAGTACACCAGAACATAGCCTGGGAGTCAAGTCCAGGCTACGACCGGTGCACCGGTAGGGCATACCGGCCCAATGGTTGCCTTGCTTGGGCTGACTCCCGGGAGAATCCGGCGACCCTCCGATGATTTGATTCCGCTCATTTCTCATGTGCTACTTATCTAATGTTCTAGGGTATTGAATTAGCAAACATGCAAGCATATAAACATGTATAATTGAATGAACATCATAATTTCATAAATGGGTTTTCAACAAATAGCAAATCCAATTCAAAACCACAAAGGAATCATCAATATATTGAGATCATATACACTAGAGATTCAACCATATTTATATGGCAGCAACAAGCATTCATCTTAGACTAGAAATCGTGAGATAAACTCACCTTAATATCCAAAAAGCTTCAAAGTCACAAGCATCAACTCTAAGCCAAATCAATTAAACAACGCTGAAATTCATCCCTAGTGCTATGCTAATTTAACATAGAAAACCTAAATATTTTTCCATGAAATTTTTGCCAAAGGTGCATACATGAGTTGAGAACAACATACCCAAACTTTAGATCTTTCTGATTTTTCTACGATTAATTCGATTTTTCTACTGACCAGCGTTTTCTGCCTAGATTTCACCGAAAATAACTTGCAAAAATGACTACCTTTAACCCATCAAAACTCGGTGAAATTTCATGAAATTTGGTGCTGGAACATGGCAGCAACAACATATCCAAATTTGAGAATTTTTAGAAATTTATTTGAATTGATTTGAATTTTTTGGAACAGGCTAGGGTTTTGCTTGCTACCTAGGTTTAGATTTCATCAATTGGAAAAGAGGGATTACAAATCAAGACCAAAACAGAGATTAAAACTCAATTAGATGCAACATAGGGTAGTAGAGATTACATGAGCTTGATTTCTTTTATTATTGATCAAACGTCCCTTGATTTGATTCAAATTTGGTGATTAATTTCTAATTCTAGGTTGCAAATTTGTGAGGTTTTACTTTCAGGTTTTTGGAGCTGATAATGAGAAATGAGATATTAGTGTACATACTTGTTTCTTATTCCCCTTGGGCTAAGAGGTTTGGGTATGAACCCAATAACAAGATATTGCTAATTTTCTAAAAGAAAAGTGTTGCTATTTGTTTTGTTTTATTTTATCACTTTATAAACTCCAATTTACATCAAACCATGTTTTTTAATTAACTCCACTCAAATCTTTGCATTATAGATTCTAGCAATAAGCTTAATATTTCTAAAATCACCATTCAATCATTAAGAAGATTTTAATACTCTAATTTATACAAATACTCAATTTAAACCCAAAAATCCAATTACCCAACTCCTCACTTATTAGATTTTTAATCTTACACAATTAATCTGGTTCTTATAATTATAAACGATAATCAAAGTGAACTCAACCGAGTTGTTACATTTAGTTACACAAATATACACTGTTTATATGTTGCACATACACGATAGAGTTAGGGGTATGTCCTAAGGGCAATTATGTAATTTGTGATATATATCTAACTCGATAACCAATCTTGTTCGAAATAAAAGGTGTTTTCTTTCTATTATATTCTTGATATACCTTATTCTATTAATTAATTAATTTAATTAAAAGTATATTCAATAGAAAATCCATAAATGGTATGTTTTGTGATAATAGTTCCAAGTTGTTGTAACCATGAGTAATTTATCACAATGAAAACAAATATACCCTTTTAAATGTTCCTAATGAAGATGCATCGAGACTAGATATCGATGTATCCGTTGAAACTAGAGTACGTAACGCTCCCCAAATGTTGGGCAGTGTTTTACTCAAGATTATTGAGGGCACCTACGGGTTACATACTGATAGTTATTAGATAATTATTGAACAACTCACTCGATAGTTTGTTAGTTGTTAATATAACTAAGGTCAAACAGAAAATATCAATGTGACTGATTTACATAGTTCCCTAAACTTTAGAATACCGTGGATCTTCAATATAAAAGCTTTGTTTTGATAGTCAAATCATGGCATAATGTCCATCGAGTGACTATAATTGGGTCGAGTGGATGTATTGGAAGTGAAACACTATTCAAGAGAGGATTCGTCTCCTCAGTTATATAGGGTTAGTATCACAGTAAACTCAAAGTCAAAGTCTCTGGCCAGAGCATATAGATTAATAATTATTATTATTATTGAACCTAGGACTTTGTGTTTGGACTATAGAGTTGAATGTGAATGATATTGGAATTTTGACAATTACCAAATTGCATAAGTTAAAAGTGATATAGTTTTGGCAAAGAGAATTGGTGTAAATAAAAGTCACAACCGGATAACGCTTAACAAAGTGAAATTGGATTTTATCGAAACTAAGTGTTATCCCACCTTTTGGCAAGGCCGTAACACTAAGGAATTGACTAATAACCAATGACGGCCCATCCTAGAAATCAGTCATAAACGGGCTCACTATGGATATCGACGAATTTTGTCCGAGCCCGGATCGAGCCAAAATTGGTAGGACATGACAAGCTAAGCCATGGGAGCCGATGTTCAAAATCTCAAGTCAATCTAAGTTCGTGTGCTCAAGTTATAAGGGAGGCAAAATTGGACGAAAATCAGATGCCATTCGACTCGCTCCTTCGACTCGTTCCAGTTCCCTCAGATATCAACTTCGACTCGCTCCTTCGACTCGCTCCAGTTCCCTCAGATATCAACTTCGACTCGCTCCTGTTCGACTCACTTCACTGCCATCTGAAGCACCTATTTCAACTCGCTTCGCTCAGCTACTCAACTTTGACTCGCTCCAGTTTGAAACCCTCGAAAGTGCATGCTTCGACTCCACTGCTCAAAACTCCCAGGACGCTCCATTTTGACTCGCTCCATTTCGACTCGCTCCACTTCGACTCGCTCGACCAACGCTTGCTTCGACTCGCTCGACCAACGCTGGCTTCGAATTGCTCGACCAATGCTTGCTTCGACTCACTCGACCAAGTGCTTACTTCGACTCGCTCGATGCAACGTCCAGGACAGAGTAAGAATCGAGTGCCAAGTCATCGATTCGAACGGAAGCGAGTCGAAATACGAAGCGAGTCGAAGGAAACAGCCTACCGAGAACTCCATTTCGTATCGATCATATCTCCCAATCTACAAGTCCAAATGCTATGAAATTTTCACAGAAGACTACGTGCATGCAAAAGAATGTCCACGCCAAATTTCAACTCCATTGGATGAAATCTCAAGCGAGTCAAAATCTGCTCGTGTCGATCACGGGTCGGACCGAAACTTCACGGGCTTGGGCGTGCGGGCCTGGTCACGTGCCAGAGTGGGTCTCCTGAGATCTGAGCAAAATACCAGCCTCCTACACCTACAAATAGACACCCAAAGCCAACAAAAAAGGGGTTCTTCATCCTCTTTGAGATCTCCAACGCCCGGACTCCGCCAGATCCAGATCTGAACTCAACTGCTGCTGCCATAAACAAGATTCACTGCTGTAATTCACAATTGACTACTATAAAACATTGAATTCACTTGTAAACACAAAAGAAAGATCAATAAAGCAAACTACTTCATAGTGGACGTAGGCTATACCCCGAACCACTCTAAATTCTTGTGTCTCCTTGCACTTTAATTATTCTTATTTCTGAAATTTGGAGTCTTTGTTAGATAATTCCTCTTTTTTCATTTAATTTCTTCACTTTATCTCTTCAAAGACTTCCGAAGAGTGTTGTGCCCAATTTTGGTACAAACACTTTGGTGCTTTCACCGAGAAAAACCCAATTTTTCTCCCACTCTTTGGATCTCCTATCTATATTGGATTGCATAAATCTAAGAAGAAGATCCAGATCTAGAACTTTGAAGCCCTTCCATTCTACTCAGATTTGCAATCAGATCTAGGAAAGGACTTCATCAATTCATTATGGTGAGCACACGTACCACCTCTACAGCTGCAGATCAGGGAGCGCGGGACCAACAAAATCCCGTGCAATCACCTCCATCCAACCAAAATGCTGCAGGACCTTCAGATCCATCAGGTCCTATCACTAGACAAGAATTCCATACATTGCTTCAGGAGTTGACCCAAAGTCGACCTAGCGGAGCAACTACGCGCCAACACGGAGTTGACTAACCAGCTAAATCGCCAAAGGCGAAGAAGATCTAGAAATACCAAGGTTCTCACTCCTCCACAGAGAGCTCAGCCTCCTCCGATGGCCAAACTAGATCCACATGTCCACGGTTGGGTGGAAGCTACACCCAGGCCACGGGACACCAACCTACTTCGAACCTTGGGCAATCTAGAGCTGGACCATCCATTAGCCTCCGCACAGAACCTTCAACTCGGGGAGGAGCTGATCCTTATCATGTTACCGGCAACATTGCTACTACCACCACTGCTGGACGAGGAGGTGATGCTAGGAACCAAGCTGATCCTCAACATAGTCGACGAGAGCAGACCCCTGAACCTTATGTCCCTGAGGATGTTGAACCAAGGAGGCGAGGCACAGACCGTCGACCACGTCCGGTCCAGACTCGCGCTGTGATACCCGACCACACCTTGGCACAACATGCTCCAAGTGTCCAAACGACAGATATACCAGCGATGATCCGCCAAATGGTCCGTGAAAGTGAGGGTCTATCTAATGACGACTGGGGAATCTCCCAAAGTCATAACCCTTTCACCGATGATGTTTTATATGCTGAACCACCTCCGCACTTCAGGATGCCAACTTTTCCAGTTTATAAAGGGAGTTCTGACCGCAATCAACAAGTCCTGAAATACGAATGGCTAATGAATGTTGCTAGAGCTGATGATGCAGTAAAGTGTCGTAGTTTCCCCATTTCCCTAGGGGGCATCGCTACCATGTGGTTCACTCGTTTGCCACCGCGATCCATCTCTAACTTTGACCAAATGGCCACCAAGTTTGTCGAACAATTCTGTATGCATGTGGCGAGGCCGAAGGACGTTAACACTCTGTCTAGTGTTACGCATGCTCCCGGAGAAACGCTTAGACGTTACTTGGAGCGATTCCATGCCGAATGTGCGGAAATAAGCAATCCCAACAATAACTCTATCCTGATGGCTCTGACTAAGGGGATCGATGCTGATTCCGAGTTCGGAAGTTGGTTAGCTGGGAAACCACCTGCGTCATTGAACCGTTTCTATTCCAAGGCAGCCCAATTCCTGAGAAGGGAAGATGCGAGACAGTCTAGGAAGCAGGATGACGTAGGACCCAACATTGAAGGTATCCAAAGTAACATCGCTGTTAAACAGTCCGGAGATAGTTCTGGAAAAGTTCAGTTGAACGTCCAAAATAAGCAGAATCAGCAGAGGGACAATAGAAATCAGAACAAAAAACGCGATCAGGATCGTGGACCACGGCGTAGAGCTTCCATGTACGAAAACTACACTCCATTGAACACGTCGTTGGAAAATGTGTATTTGCAGACCTGCAATACCATGTAGTATTAGAAACCTGCCCCGAAACCACTAACTGAAAGACAAATCCAAACAGGAAAGTTCTGTAGATTCCATAAGAGTTATGGCCACAACACCAATGAGTGTCGTCACCTACAAGACCTCATTGAAAAACTGATACGTGAGCGGAAGCTAGATCAGTATGTACGGGCGCTGCAATCCGGTGGTGCAGGCCCATCAATTCAGAACCGTGCGCCGAATCAGGAAAGACAGGAAGAACCCGCTCGTGCGGACGGGAGGTTGGTCATCAATACAATAAGTGGTGGTCCTCACCCAGCAGATCGAAGCTGGAAGGAAATGGAGTCGTATGCTAGTTCTATCAGGCATGCAGACTTCGAGTGTTGCAGTAGTTTTGACGAGGGGGCTCCGGCCAAGCAACATAAAACGATGACGGATGACATCGTGTTCAGAAGCAGAGACGTAGATAAAATTGAAGCTCCCACTATCGACCCACTGGTCATCTCTGCACAAATAGGTCCCGCTTGGATAAAAAGGATCTTAGTTGACAATGGAAGCTCTGTGAATATTTTTTTCAAGCGAGCTTATGATCAAATGAAGATGGAAGCCGCAGACTTGAAGCCTTGTCAGTCTTGAGTCCATGGTTTCAATGGAAGTGCCACAATTCCCACTGGGATGGTGGAATTGCCAGTGGAGTTGGGAGTAGGAGAACGTCGGAGAGTACGGATGTTGGAATTCATCGTTCTGGACATAGACTCCCCTTACAATGCTTTCTTGGGCCGACCGGCCCTCGCTGAATTCAGAGTAGCCATTGCCCCATGGTGTTTGACCTTAAAATTTCCCACTGATCATGGAATAGGAATCATTCATGGAGATCAGGCCACTGCTAGAGCCTGTTATGTTGCTGAGCTACGGGAGGCGCAGCGGAAGGAGAAGGGAAAGGGTGTAGAGGAATCTCTCTGCGTCCGTTTCGCCTACAATTGACAATTAACGCCCAGGCCCAAGCCCGGGTACCCCAGCCAATTCCTCAAGGACCTTGACCCGAGAGAAACTGAAGACGAAGGAGAATCTAAAGAAAGTCAAGCATCCCCAGTCGAACTGACGATTGATGTCCCAATTGACAATAGCGATGATTCAAAAATAATAAAGATTGGATCTCAGCTAAGCCAGCAAACTCAAGAGGAATTGGTTGAATTTATGCGGGCAAATCTTGACGTATTTGCCTGGACATATTCTGATATGTGTGGGATCTCACCGGACATCGCGAGCCACACTCTGAACATTGACCCACGGCATGTCCCGGTCAAACAAAAAAGGCGCGGTATGGATCCAGAGAGATCTGCCGCCCTTAAAGAGGAAGTAGAAAAGCTTGAAGCGAACGGATTCATTCGAGATGCGCTATATCCTGAATGGGTATCAAATTCTGTGCTTGTCCGAAAGCCAAACGGGAAGTGGAGAATATGTGTCGACTATTCCGATCTGAATAAAACGTGCACAAAAGACAGTTTCCCGCTTCCTAGAATTGATCAGCTAGTGGATTCGACGGCTGGACATGAACTCTTATCCTTCATGGACGCGTATTCAGGCTACAATCAGATACCGATGCATTTACCCGATCAAGAACACACCAGCTTCGTAACCAATCTGGAACTTTACTATTACAAGGTTATGCTGTTCGGACTCAAGAACGCCGGAGCTACTTACCAACGGTTGGTCAATCGGATGTTCGCCAATCAAATCGTGAAGACAATGGAAGTATATGTAGACGACATGCTTGTGAAGTCGCGACTCTCCACCGACCATGTAAAAGACCTGGAAACTATGTTCAACATACTTCGGGAGTACAAGATGAAGCTCAACCCACTGAAATGTCACTTTGGAGTTGCGTTTGGAAAGTTCCTCGGGTTCATCGTTAACGCCCGGGGAATCGAAGCAAATCCCGAAAAGATTTGGGCAATCAGAAATCTTGAAACTCCCAAAACTATAAAGCAAGTCCAGAGTCTCAATGGAAAGGTAGCAGCATTGAGCAGGTTCATTTCAAAGTACACTGACAAATGCATTCCCTTCTTCGATCTGATTCGAAAAGGGAAACGAAACTGTGAATGGACCACGGAATGCGAGGGCGCTTTCCAAGCACTAGTTCAACATCTATCCACACCACCAATACTGTCAAAGCCTATCGATCATGAAAAGCTTTTCGTATATTTGGCGATATCAGAAAACGCTATCAGCGCTGCATTAATCCGAGAAGAAGACAAGATACAGAGGCCAGTATACTATGTCACCAAACGATTGACTGGGGCTGAAAGAAATTATCCGAAGCTAAAAAAGTTGGCTTACTGTCTTGTCATTGCATCAAGAAAACTCTGACCATACTTCCTGGCACATTCCATTATTGTTTACACCGACCAGCCATTACGACAAGTCCTTTCGCGGCCTGAAACATCTGGTAGGTTGCTCAAGTGGAACATCGAACTGAACCAGTTTGACCTTACTTACGCTCCGAGACGGGCCATACAAGGACAAGTCCTAGCCGATTTCATAGATGAATTTACCACCCAAAGGACTTGCCCGAAGCCAGTGAATCCCCCGAATACGTCTGGAAACTTTATACCGACGGAGCATCAAACGACCGTTGTTCAGGCGCTGGTATTGTGCTTGAAACTCCCGAGGGTCGATCCATATGTTATGCCTTAAAGTTCAATTTCCATGCGACTAATAATGAAGCTGAATATGAAGCCCTCCTAGTTGGCTTGAAACTTGCTAGAGATTTGAGAATTATCGCAATGGAAGTTTATTGTGATTCACAGTTAGTTGTGTGTCAGGTACGAGGAGAGTATCAAGCAAGAGATCGAAGGTTGGCTGCCTACTTAGCCCGAGTTAAGGAAGTACTAGACCATTTCGATTACTACGCCATCTATAGTATACCTCGAGAACGCAATCAAAAGGCCGATTCGTTGGCGAAGCTAGCTAGCACAGGCGAAGCTCAACAAATGGGACTCGTTCCCGTAGAAACGCTATCTTCCTCAAGTATCGACCGGGCGGAAATAAACCGGGTATGCGAAACAATCCCCGAAAAAGACTCATGGATGACTCCATTCAAAAATTACATTGAGCACGGGACTCTGTCGGAGCGCAGGAGTGAAAAAAGATAGGTCCTTCGAAAGGCCTCAAGATTTACCATCCAGAATGGACTCATGTACAGAAGGGGGTACTCAGTTCCCCTACTCCGATGTATCACTCACGATGAGATTAAACAAGTGTTACGCGATGTGCATGAAGGAGAATGTGGCGATCATACCGGGGGGAAAGCACTTGCCAAGAAAATATTTCGCTATGGATATTACTGGCCCACCGTGAATCGTGATGCGTTAGACTATGCAAAGAAATGTGATAGGTGCCAGAAATACGCCCGAATCCCTAGAGCTCCTCCTACTGAGATAACGCAAATGGTCAGCCCATGGTCGTTCGCAATGTGGGGCATCGACATCATCGGTGTTCTACCTCTGGAAAAAGGTGGTGCGAAGTACGCCATCGTCGCAGTTGATTACTTTACGAAATGGGTTGAAGCTGAAGCTCTCGCTACGATTACAACGAAGAAAGTAATCAACTTTGTGGTTCGTAACATCATCTGTCGATTCGGTCTCCCACGCACCATAATCACGGACAACGAAACCCAATTCGACAGTGCTGAATTCAAAGATTTCTGCAAACGATTTCACATCCAAAAGAAATTCTCCACAGTTGCACACCCTCAAGCGAACGGACAGGTCGAAGCAGTCAATAAAGTCATAAAGTCCATCCTAAAGAAACGACTAGAAAAGGTCGGGGGCAAGAGGGTCGATGAACTTCCTATGGCTCTATGGGCCTACCGAACAACCCACAAGACCACGACCGGCCACACTCCGTTCTCTCTTTCTTACGGTTCAGAGGCCGTTATTCCAGTCGAGCTAGAAGTACCTTCTCATCGTGTGACATACTATGATCCAAAGACAAATGCTATATTACTTGCTGAATCTCTTGATCTACTGGATGAGATGCGTGAAGAGGCTGATTTGAGGGCAGTTGCGCATCGAAGTCGAGTCGCCCGATTGTACAATGCCAAGATCCGTCCGAGAACCTTCGAACTAGGCGATCTCGTCTTAAAAAGGATCTATCTGGTTCCTTCACACATGAAGCCGACATGGGAAGGACCATATGTTATTGAACGAAGGCTCGGAGATGTCACATTCAAGTTATCAACCGTCGACGGTCTTACTCTGCCAAGAGCTTGGAATAGCGAGAGCCTTCGCCACTATTACACCTGACAGGCTATCTTTATCCATTTAGTTTACTTTCCTTTTCTGCAATTTTTTTATGCATTTCGAAATTAGAACTTGTAATAAGGCAACTGACTTTGCCATACTTTCTTATTTCAGCAATAAAATGCAACCACTTCGAGCCAGAGCTGTGATTTACCTGAAATACTTCATATGACCATCACTATGCACGGAGAGCTAAGTCTCATCATACGGTGGGATTTATTCAAATAGAGAGTGGCTGCGGTGCAACCAATCACTCCCTAAGTGAAACCCGAGCTCGGGGGCAAGCCACCACATCAAAGTCAAAAAAGGGATTGGTACACGACAATCCTTCCTCAACTCCGAACTCCTAAAGCGCGAGTCGGAGTATAAACATCCAACTTCGAATTCCCAAAGCGCGAACCGGAGTATAAACATTCAACTCCATATTCTCGGAGTGCGAAGTGGAGTATAAATATCCAACTCTGAATTCCCAAAGCGCGAACCGGAGTATAAACATTCAACTCCATATTCCCGGAGTGCGAAGTGGAGTATAAACATCCAACTCCGAATTCCCAAAGCGCGAGCCGGAGTATAAACATTCAACTCCATATTCCCGGAGTGCGAAGTGGAGTATAAACAGCCAACTCCGAATTCCCAAAGCCGGAGTATAAACATTCAACTCCATATTCCCGGAGTGCGAAGTGGAGTATAAACATCCAACTCCGAATTCCCAAAGCACGAACCGGAGTATAAACATTCAACTCCATATTCCTGGAGTGCGAAGTGGAGTATAAACATCCAACTCTGAATTCCCAAAGCACGAACTGAAGTATAAACATTCAACTCCATATTCCTGGAGTGCGAAGTGGAGTATAAACATCCAAATCCGAATTCCCAAAGCGCGAACCGGAGTATAAACATTCAACTCCATATTCCCGGAGTGAGAAGTGGAGTATAAACATCCAACTCCGAATTCCCAAAGCACGAACTAGAGTATAGACATTCAACTCCATATTCCCGGAATGCGAAGTGGAGTATAAACATCAGTTCCAAATTTCTAGAGTACAAGTCGGAGCATAGACGTCGACTCCAGATTCCCAGGATGCAGATTGGAACCTAAACACCAACTTCAAGTTCCCGAAGCATGGATCGAAATATAATTATCAACTCCAAACTCCTGGAGCACGAGTCGGAGTACAAAAACCAATTCCAAGTCCCCAGACAGCGGGCATATGATTGAAACTCAAGCCAGCGTGACCAACCGCCCGTAAACAAATGAGGACCCCCGGAGTGCGGGTATGATCATCAATAATCGGACAAGCACGGATAAACCACTCAACCCCCGTTTGCCTTAAACGCCTGTCCAATGACACTAGACTCGGCGTACTAGGAGAAAAGGGTAATCGCTGACTGATGTTTTACAACATGCCATCAAGGCTGGGGGGCAAGACTTGAGCATCAACCATTGACTGATGCAATACGACGTTAAAGTTCGACTCGTTTTCCGGTCGCAAATCATGTCCACAATACCCGAACTTGGCGAACAGGAACAAACTTCATTCGGAAACTGAAAATTCACAAGTGCAGTTCAGACACTAAAACACTCAGACAAATACACAATGACAGAAAAGAAGTCAAAAAGGAAAAGTTTCATTTCTATCAATTATAGAAGAAGTTCGTATACAAGTTTCCAGAAAATTCCTGCTAGCAGGGGCCGAACCCGCATCTATACACGGCTAACAAAATGCAAAACAAAATACACCGGGAGAGCATGCCTAATCATTCTTTTTCCTTAGCTTCCTCCTCGATGTGGACCCGTTGGAGCCATCGCTAGTCTTCCTCTTCACGCCTTTGCTTTGCGGAGGGTGGTCTTCAGGCGAGGGCATTATGTCGACGTCCTCCTTCGAACTCGTGTGAATAAGAATGCTCCCTACGGGCGGAGTCGGAGGAATAGGGTCAATTACAGAAGGTGGAATAGGCAGGCTGGTAAGAAAGACAGAATCACCAGGAGACATCATTCCGAGCGGGGCAAGTCCCGATGTTGCCATCCCACCTCCAAAGCCGCCGCCATAACCAGCTGCTGCCAGTTCAGCGTCAATCTGGGCAAACATCTCCTCTTCGGTAACTTCTTGAACCCCGCTGGGGGCATCAGCAGTCGGCATTGAAGAGCTTGCAGCAGGATCAGCTCCGCTCATAACAGATGGCAAGTCAGCACGAGGATCGCCGTGGCAGTGAAAAAGTTCATCCATCAGCTGCTCATTGAACACGATCGAACCCCCCTGCATATCATCAATCGGGGCAGCTGTGCTCACAGTGGTTGCTTCGGTCACGATAGCCTCCTACGTCTGATATAATCCTTGAGTAGCAGGAGGCATATGCGGCGTGACATCAATCACTGGACAAGGAATAAAAGAATTGTTAGAACTTAAACTCGATCGAGGACTTCGACTCATGAAAGACATGTGGAATGTTCGGAGTACCTTCCTCAGTTTGGCTTGTAGGCAAAGATTCGGGATGGGTTGACATCGAAAGATCAAGACTTGCATCATGATGTCCAACCCCGGAGCCTTCTCCTACTTCCAAGTGCTGGGTACCGAGCCTCTCCTTCTCATAAGAGATCATTGAATCATGCATAATCTTCTTTTCATCATCAGTTAACAGACGATTCTCGAGCTCGAATTCATCCACAGATTCACCCGGGTGCGCCTCTTTCTCTTCCTCGACCAGTCGGCCCCAAGCACTATGGAGATGCGTCGAATAATCATTGAGTCGGGCGAGACCCCTGTGCCTCAGCACGTTAGCCTTATAGACAACGAGGAGGTATTCAATGTCGGCCTCTAGCCTGGACTCAGCCAACTTCACCCTCTCCTCGACCTCAGTCTCCACTTTCTGGACTTTGGCCACCGCCGCATCCCATTCTCCCCTGAGCAGAACAGCCTGATCGCACACCTCCTGGGTTGCGTTGTTCGCGTCATCTTTTTCTTTGACCAAGCTGGCAAATTTGGCTTTTAGTTCATTAAGCTCCTTGACCGCCGCATCCCGCTCGGCGATAACTTTGGTATTCCGGTGGCCCATCTCCTCCACCAGGGTAACGTGTGTCTGCCCCAACCTCTCCATCTCCGCCTTCGCTTCATCAGCCTTCTTAATGGCCTCAATCTCATATTTCCGAGAAGACTCGGACTCAGCAGAGAGTACCTGAATAATACGATCCCTTTTCGCGAGCTCGGTCTCCATCTTCTCGATCTCTTTATCCTGCTCGAAGGCCACTTTGGAAGCTTTTTCGGCAGCCTTCACCCACTCTCGATATTGGGTATAGATGTCGTGGACAAAGTCATGCATCGTGCCTTCTACCCCTGATGGAATTATCTTCAATTGGGGAGGGAAAACATAACCGTCGAAGCAAATATTAGGAAAATCCTTCTTCATTTTAGCCAACTTAAGGGCCCCTTCTCCAGTGGGATCAGCGGGGACCTGCTCTGTTACCATGGAAGATGTAGTCTCAACTCTCTGGAGATGAGTCTCAGATTTGGAAGTGTGAGAAGAAGGCCTGTGACGAGGAGGCTCTGATGGATATGAAGTTTGAACGGGAGGAGGAGATGGAAGCCTAGGAGAAGGAGAACGTGATCTAGACCGGTGTCGGTATTCTCTATCCCTGTCACGCCCATACCTATCCTGACTAGAGTACTCGCGATCGCGATCCCTATCAGAATCCATCATGCGGGAATCGTAGTAACCAGAAGCCTTTTGGACTGAACGAAGACTGTTCAGCATTGATCCTCTTCCAGACATAGTACCTAAAAATGAGAAGCGAAGAAAGAGTTAGCAACTTCCTAAGTTGGACGAAGTACAGTTGTGAATCATGTAGTGTAATGAAGTGTATGCATGTGCAATCCCCCGACCAACCAGAAATGTCGGCCGCACTCATAGCAAGCGACCCGCTCGGTTCAAAAGCACTATCAATCCCTTCCATCCCAGCGTCGTGTGGAGACGACGCGAAATCCGGGATCGGGATATCATTAAGCCCTGCAAAAGGACTCTCCATTTGCGGGGAAGGAGCTTCTGAAATTCTGATCCCCAGGAAAGGTAAAGACACGACCACGGATTTAAATCTCTTAGATTTAGGGCATTTGTGAGCAGCGGCCTTGCCTTTTCTTCTTCCACCCGAGTCTAGGACATCGGCAGAAGGCCCAGCTGGAAGCTCGGTATCGATGGGCGTTCTTTCTGGATCAACTTCTTCGGTGATCACAACTGCGGGCGCTTTGCACTTCACACGTTTCTTCGGGATCACTCTATGTACCACTTCTAGATGTATGCTCGGTCTCCGCTCTATTAGCCCGACATCCCTCAAATTCCTGTCGGTCAGGACTAAGTCTATGTGCCTTTCTTCGCACGAAAATGCTTGAAGAATCTAAACAAGCTCTCTGAAGTACGCGCCATCGGGACGAGAGATTGCAGCTGTAAGAAAGGAAAAGTGTGTCAGTTTTTGAAGTCAGTTACTAGTATCTCAATGACTCAAGAGAGAAGTGGCAACACTTACGTCTATCCAACCACCGCCCAGCAAATCCAGGGGGGTGCCGAATGTAGAGCCATTCGGTTTTATAATAACTTAGCTTTCCCCAGGAGCCCTGTACAATGTGGAAGCTCCTGACCACTTCCAGGAAGGTGAAAGAGGGGCTGTCTCCACGGCTCTTGACATTGAATAAATATCGGATCTCGATCGGCTTCGGTGGTCGAAAAAGGATCTCCATGAAGAGAACAAAGATGTTGTTCAGTAAGGCATACCCGTTGGGATGTAGCTGAGATGGAGCTATGCCAAGAAACGATAACATCTCCCTTATATAGTCATTGAAGGAAGGAAGTGTCCCTGCTGTGCAAGCGTGACGTTTGAAAGCAGTATACCCCTCCGGAGGATTGTGTGGCCTGTTAGTGGGCCCAGGAAGTAGCACATCGTCAAGCAACAAACCATGCCTTAAGCAAATCCGTCCAAGCATATCTTCAAAGATACTCGACGGCACGGAATCTGATGGATTGAGTATAAACTGAGCACCCGGACGCTCGTCCGGAACTATCTCAATAACTTCGGCTTTTATAGCCGATATCTCAATAGTTGAAGGAATAGAACTTGGGAATTCCAGCTACTGAGAACTTGAAGGATCCATAACCAGCTAGCTTATAAAAAATCATTGTTAAACTGACTAATAACACCCGTGCATCCCCCAGTGAAAAGTGTGTGAGTGTGTTGTGCAGTGCGGTACTGTATATTATTTGAGGTGATCAACCGGATTAAGGAAAGCATATAAACGACAAGACATCAAAATTCAGTTAGAAGGACCGTCATAGCAGACCTTCACAACCGTGCCATCCAGTTATTAACTATCACTCCAAATCAAAGTTTGGTGTCATTTTTATAAGTTGCAGTTTCATCGACGAGCTTCGATAGGAAGTCAAATATGTTGTGAAACGGTTAAGTCCAAGTATGCCAATTTGAAGCTCGTCGGAGGCAGTTGTTCGAATGTGTGAGAAGTTTAAAGTTTTTTGATGATCACATTTGTGTTGCTCACGAGAGCCAGGTTCGCATCAATGAATTATAGTCGTGTGCGTTTGAGTTAGACTCGGTCAAAAGGATGGAGTGCAAATTCAACTCGTTCCAGAGCCATCTACTTCGACTCCATCCAAAAGTCATGCATTTCGACTCGGTCCGAAGCAACTACTTCGACTCCATCCAAAAGTCATGCATTTCGACTCGGTTCGAAGCAACCACTTCGACTCGCTCCCAAGGCTCGACACTTCAACTCGATCCAGAGCCATCGACTTCGACTCGCTCTGAAGCTACCCACTTTGATTCGATCAAAGGCCATCGTTTCAAATTGATCAAACACAGCCCCTTCGTATCGATCCATAGAATCAGGGGATTCGACTCGATGCGAAGCTCCACCATCGATCGATACGAAAGCCTCTGCCTCATCCTCTCGAAACCTCCCACTCTAGATCGACTCGAGGCTAAGATCCTGAAACTTTCGATCAATCACAACTCAAGTTGATTTAGTGCTAGAAAACCGAGTCTCATCGTTCACGCGTTGGATTCGTTTAATGGATTACCTAGATCTGTCGGATTGGTTCGAATAAGTGATGGTGTGAATCGATTCGAAGGCAAGGATTTTCATTCTTTCTTCTTGAGTCTCAGAGCGATACGAAGGCAAGGAAAATAAAGATGAAAAGTAAAAAGTGAAAAAACGGCTAAGTGCCAGGTATTTATATGGACTCGAAGGTAAGGGAAATAACCGATTCGAATTCTAGTGGGGTCGAACACGTGCTTCAACTCCCTCTTCAGCGCACTGATGCAGAACTCCCTTTCGTGTCGCTCCTTCAACTCCATCCCCGTGACCAGTTCGACTCCCTCATGCAGCAATGAAAGACATCACTTCGACTCCGTCTTTTCTTCGACTCGCTCCCCTGTCTCCGGTGTGTTTTGACTCCCTCTCCAGTGCAGCGAAACAAGCAGTTCGAATCCATCAGGGAAGCGCCTTTCGACTCGCTCCATTTCGACTCGCTCCATTTCGACTTGCTCGGGTCACGTCCATCATCGAGTCAAACAAGCGCTTCGAGAGGATCGTTACGAAGGAACATTCAAAACCAACCGTCAAGCGTTGTTGCAACGAATTTCACATCGGTTCAGGAGAGGATCGATACGGAATTCAGAAAACAATAAACTGACAACGACTCGAGAACGTACAAACATCACCGGGAGTCAGATTAACATATATGCATGAATGTCGGACTAACATCCAATATTCCCGATTTTCAGAAATCAGAAATTCATCTAATAACGATTACAACGGCAAATGGGTAACCACTAGCATGTAGCAATCAGTTGCAACAATACATGGTACAGCAGTCAACAGTTTACATTATCAAGAAGAACGGTCAAAGATTACAGCTTTCATCGACGAGACAATAACTATTCAGAGTAGAGATGGCAATATTTCAAAGCACGTCATGTTCCCACAAGACGTACTTTGGGGGGAAAATGTTATCCCGCCATTTGGCAAGGCCATAACACCAAGGAATTGACTAATAACCAATGACGGCCCATCCTAGAAATCAGTCATACACTGGCTCACTATGAATATCGGCGAATTTTGTCCGAATCCGGATGGAGCCAAAATTGGTAGGACATGACAAGCTAAGCCATGGGAGCCAATGTTCAAAATCTCAAGTCAATCCGAGTTCGTGTGCTCAAGTTATGAGGGAGGCAAAATTGGACGAAAATCAGATGCCATTCGACTCGCTCCTTCGACTCGCTCCAGTTCCCTCAGATATCAACTTCGACTCGCTCCTGTTCAACTCGCTTCACTGCCATCTGAAGCACCTATTTTGACTCGCTTCGCTCAGCTACTCAACTTCGACTCGCTCCAGTTTGAAACCCTCGAAAGTGCATGCTTCGACTCCACTGCTCAAACCTCCCAGGACGCTCCATTTCCTCGCTCCATTTCGACTCGCTCCACTTCGACTCGCTCGACCAACGCTTGCTTCGACTCGCTCGACCAACGCTTGCTTCGACTCGCTCGAAGCAACGTCCAGGACAGAGTAAGAATCGAGTGCCACGTCATCGATTCGAACGGAAGCGAGTCGAAACAGGAAGCGAGTCGAAGGAAACAGCCTGCCGAGAACTCCATTTCGTATCGATCATATCTCCCAATCTACAAGTCCAAATGCTATGAAATTTTCGCAGAAGACTACGTGCATGCTAAAGAATGTCCACGCCAAATTTCGACTCCATTGGATGAAATCTCGAGCGAGTCGAAATCTGCTCGTGTCGATCACGGATCAGACCGAAACTTCACGGGCTTGGGCGTGCGGGCCTGGTCACGTGCCAGAGAGGGTCTCCCGAGATCTGAGCGAAATACCAGCCTCCTACACCTATAAATAGACCCCCAAAGCCAACAAAAAAGGGGTTCTTCTTCCTCTTTGAGATCTCCAACGCCCGGACTCCGCCAGATCCACAGCTGAACTCAACTGCTGCTGCCATAAACAAGATTCGCTGCTGTAATTCACAATTGACTGCTATAAAACATTGAATTCACTTGTAAACACAAAAGAAAGATCAATAAAGCAAACTACTTCATAGTGGACGTAGGCTATACGCCGAACCACTCTAAATTCTTGTGTCACCTTGCACTTTAACTATTCTTATTTCTGAAATTTGGAGTCTTTGTTAGATAATTCCTCTTTTTTCATTTAATTTCTTCACTTTATCTCTTCAAAGACTTCCGAAGTGTGTTGTGCCCAATTTTGATACAAACACTAAGTAAGTGATAAATTTAGCCAAAATGTCACAACACCTTCTAAGTGATGTGTGAACGTTAATATTCGAATAGTTCGATATTAATCGCTGACCAAATTTACACCTGACGAGTCACAAAAAGGAAACGATGAATTCTCTTTCGACCAAACGATTTAATTAGTTTATAATTGTTTTAAATTAATTTAATTAATTAATATTTATGAAATACTGAATACAAAATTTTGATTAAGATTGAGGAATAAATATTATTACATATATTTATAATAGTTATATAAATATCAACCGATATATGTATCGATAAGTGATTAAATTAAATTTAATTAAATAATATTTTTTGGGCTTAAATGGGATTTCGGCCCATCATGATGGGCTTAAAATTTGGAAAAATGTTTCGAATATAATTTTTATTAATATTTTATGTATTTTTAAAAGAAGATTCGATTAATATACATTTTAAAATAATAAAAAGTTTTGGTGCTTTACATATGACTTGGAATTGAAAAAATTATATATTTTTATTTTGTTAATTAATATATATATATATATGGATATTATAATTATATTTATGAATAAATAAATATGTGCATGTGTATTATTTAAAACCATTATTATATCATTATATATATATATATATATATATTGGTTCATACATTATTCAAAATAAATATTTTAAATATATATTATTTTTAATATTTATTATAATAATATGCATATAAATATATATTATTAATATTTTATATATATTTATAAATTTCATATATATACATATATATTTTAAATATTTTATTTACATAAAATTATTTAAACAAAAATATCATATACATTTATGTATATATAGATTTATAATATTTATGTAAATAACAAGTTTAAATACATACATATATTTGAATAACATACAATACATATCAGATAAGCTAACGTGTCTGTTGCGATGTAAATCCCAATATCTATACTTGGACATGTTAAACCTTACATGGGATATATATTTAAGATTTTAAATTTAAAAGTTAAAGTTAAGATAAGATATATATATATATATTATAAAAGTTATAATATAATAAAAAAATAAAAATGTTTGAAAATTAAAAAATTTATTTTTGAATTTTTAAATCTATTAATAAGATAAATAAAATATACCAATTAAATGAGTTAATTAATTAGTAAATATATACATGTATTATATATTGTGACATAAGTTATGTTGTTTTAACATGTTAAAATAACAAAAGTACACATGTATGTATATAAAATGAATTTCGAAATTAATATAATGTAATTAAAATTGTTTAATTAAAAAAGTTAATTAAATGTTAATTAATTAAATGATATGCACATAAATACAATATATGTGTTATACTATAAAGGTTATAGTATATAATAAATATTTAATATAAATGTTATATTAAGATAATATAAAATTAATTAAAATGTTAATTAATAAAAATTAATTAAATAAGATTTAATTAATATAATATTATACATAAGATTATTATATAAGTAAAATGAAATTTAAAAGTCATGTAATAATAAAACTTATATAATATGAATGTATAAACTAAAGGTGGAACATTAAGAAACCCTAAGTATACATAAGGAATAAATACATACATAAATGTACGTATACCATTATTTCTGATGTGTCCGATGTTAGCATCAAAAATAGCGCCAACACCCGAACAGAGAATTAAATGCACAGATCACTAATTCAATTGCAAAGAAGTAAATGAGCTCACAAATTTTACAATGGTTCGAACTCTAGCCTACGTCCACTCTAATAATCTTTTTATTATACTGTAGGATTACAATTACAGTTTGTTTTAGCCTTAGAAAATTAATGGAGGAAGGAAAGAGAAATAATCAAGAAGAGCCAAAAAGAAGCTCTCCTGCAATGAGCCAATCATCCTGTATTTATAGGAGAGGGTGTGCAAATATCCAGCTAAAAATCCGCCTGAAGTAGGTCGAAGCCAAGATGGACCGATCTACAAAAATGGGGCCCATCCGGGGCCATATGACCGATCGACACCGATTGGTGGTAGGGGCCATGTGGCGCCACGCAATTGGCTGTGGTAGTCCCCCTCCACTTCTCTTCGTTTTTCCATAGTTGTTTCTTGATTCTCTTGGTATTTGTTGAGTTATTGAGCGATTATTACTGAGTTGAACTGCCAGTCCGAGCAATCCATAGCCATAGTGATCCAATCCGATCCCCTACCTAGCGGAAGTACCAATCCATACATAACCAATTCCGGGATGCTATTCGCTTGAATCTGCTAGACTATCATTCATAGCCTTGCTTATAACTGATCTCCGAACATGATAATCATCTCTCCGGGCTTCTTGCCTCGATGACCATGAAATTCGTTTAGCCAATTCCATCATATCACGGTCTTGCCAAAAGACGGTATAACATTTGCCCCCCAAAACATGGCCTATGATAGGAAGGTGTGTTTGGAATTGCCATAAGTCTAAAGTCCATTACCCATCTATAGCCAAATCTTCCAATCCAGATTCCAATCCTTTGCCAAGCCAAATTGCCGTAGTCCATGACTGTTCCGATTCTATAGCCAATTCTGAAACCATTCCAAATCCTTAGCCAAATCCATATCCATCCAAGCCAGTAACCGAATCCATGATCTCACCGGATCGATTCCCAATTCCAAGGTCACGCCGAACCAATAGCCTGGTTTATAGTCTCTTTGGACCGTTTATAGCCTCTTTGAGTTCTTGCTGGACCTTATCCAGTCACTCTCCGACGAATGCGGGAACAACGATAAGTAAGCCGATCCTATCGCTCTTCGGAGAAGTGGCATTACTTCCTATACTCCAGTTCAGTGTCCTTGAACATAAAGCGATGTCATGGCCTTCCTAAGCCGATCATGGTCTCTTCAGACCCTTGCTAGACCCCACTCACTCTCTGGAGAGAAGGACACAATGATAAGCAAGCTGGTCTTGTCGCTCTCCGACGAAGCAACCTACTTCTTGCTTCTCTAGTTCCGTCTCTTCGGTCGGAACATAACGTGATTTATTGGGTATTATTCTCTGGCATCGATCTCTCAGTCGAGGACTTAATCCATGTATGAATCCATCCTGTCGCTCTCCAGCAAAGGGATTCACACCTTATGGTTAATTCCTCATCTCTCCGGTCGGGACAACCATGATTTGTCTAATTAAAATAGTTAATTAAATGTTAATTAATTAAATGGTATTTTCTTGGTATTTTGTTGATGCTCACTTGCATTCGGTGGGCCCTCGCCTTGCCGGCCTTCTGTATGGAACGCATCGTCAAATATCCAGATAAATCCTCTCCAAAGCCTCGTTCAGATCGGTATAAGAAGAGAATTTTTGTTCTCTCCTTTGCTGCTTTGATCTGTTGAAGCCATCATCCGCTTTCCTTTATCCTTGTGAAATGATAGGTTGAAGAGAATAGTACCACTTTACCTATTGAGCTTTCCTCGAGATAAAATCGGGATTAAGACAAGGAGCCATAAGTTAGGAGTTGTATGTGATATAACCGTTAAGGAGTTATATAACATATGTGGGTCTATGATTTGTTGAGCTTTCCTCAAGGTCAGAATCTCAAGGTATACAAGTCCTAACGCCCACTAGTGAAGTCGAAAGACTTCTATGTTTCGATTTAGGGTTTGGCAAAAAATAAAAGACTAGTGAGATCCTTATTAGAAAAATGAAATGATAACATTTAACCTTTTAAATATTGTAAGAAACATATGCTATATAATGTTATAATAATCTACATTGATTGTTTGTACCAAAATTGGGCACAACACTCTTCGGATGTGTTTGAAGAGATAAAATGAAAATAAATGTAAAATGAACCAGATCTAACAAACACACCAATAAACAGATAAGAAAATGCACAGAAACACATGGATTTAGAGTGGTTCGGCGAATTGCCTACGTCCACTATGAAATGACTGATGTTTATTGAACTTTACTCGCTGATTACAAAAGGTTATAGCAGTACAACTGAAATTTAATGGTGATTCCGGTAGAGTATCAGCGTAGAGAAGCAAAAAAAAGTCCATTTTCTATAGGGCAGGGTCGATATTTATAGGTGTAGGCAGCAAATATCTCGCCTAGATCGCGGAAGACCTCATCTCTCATGTGGGTGGGCCCATGTGATCGATCCCCAGTCGTTTGGACTTGATCTGTGATCGATTAAGATTTTGTCCGATCGAGTCAAGATCGATCATGAACATTCCCAAGGTGGTACGCAAGCTCCTGTGAAAATTTGGTGGCATTTGGACTTGTAGATCTCAAGTTATGATCGATGCAAGTTTGGATTTGTATGACATTGTCGTCTTCGTATCGATACTATTTCGAATCGATCATGCATGGCTCTATTCGTATCGATGCTTGCATGCTACTTCGTATCGATGGTTGGAGGCCGCCTTCGTGTCGATGCTTCATGTTGCTTTCTTCGTATCGATCGGTGGTTGTTGCTGTTCATATTGATGGTGGGAGATCGATACGAGATGGATGGAGGGAGATCGATACGAAATGGGCATTTGTTAATGGATATGAGGTGTTGTTAGCATGATGGATACGAAGTAGCTTCATTTCATGGATACGAAGGAAGTTAGTAGGCGATGGATACGAACTGAACCTCTCTTGGGGAATGGACACGAAATTGGATGGATACGAATAGAGTTGGGTTTCTCAACCATGGTCGATCAATATCTTATGCATGCGAACTCCGATTGACTTGAAATTTGGAACGTTGGCTTTCATAGCTTTGCTTGTCATGTCATATCAATTATAGCTCGTTCTAGACTTGGACAAAATTTGTCAGTATCCATAGCGAACCTATGTATAACCGATCTCTAGGACAAACTGTCCTTGGTTTCTAACCAAGTTCTTTGTGTCACGGCCTTGCCAAAAGGCAGGATAACATTTGCCCCCCCCCCCCAAAGTACATCTTGTGTGAACATGACATGCTTTGAAAAGCTGCAATCTTCATTTTGAAAAAGTTCAATACGATTCATTGAATAGTTGTTATCTTTTCATCAAAAGATGTAACCTTTGATTGATCTTTAGTGATGTAGATGTCGAACTGTTGATTGTCAATGATCATGTGGTGTGTTGTTGTGACTGAGTGTTGAGCGCTAGCGATTTGTTGTTAACTATTGTAGTTGTCATTAGGTGAGCATTCAACTTCTGTGAATTTTTGAAAATCGAATTTTAGTTCGTCATACATGCACATATGTTAACCTAACTCCTGTTCATGTTTGCACATTCACAGGTCATTGTCAAGTTTTTTTTTATCGACTTTCGTATCGATCCTCTCCTAGATCGTTGTGAAATTCGAGTTGTAACAACGTTCGATGGTTGTTTAAGTCCTTCCTTCATATTGATCCTCTCCTAGATCGATCTGAGATGTTGGAATGTATGCTTCGTATCGATGGCTATCGACACGAAATGGATAGTTCCTAGGAATGCTTCATATCGATGGAGTTGAGTGGCTCAAATAGGATCATGTAGTGACTTTCGTATCAATGGGCTTCACATCGATGGATACGTAGTTGATGGCTGGTCACGGATGGACTCATGGGACAGCTTCGCGAAGGATATGCCATTTCTCATTCCTATATTTAAGAGGAATTCCCCACAGTAGATAGTCTTTGATAGGAGTCATCCATGACCCCTTTCCTGGCTCCATCTCTAAGATCCAGTCGATCTTTATTTGTCAATGCTTGGAATAATAAGTATTTCAACTGGGACAAAGTCTATTTGTCGCGCATCCCCAAAAATGGCTAGCATGGCTAGTGACTCGGCTTTTTCATTTTGTTCTCCAAGGATGTGTGTAATTGTGTAATACCCAAAGTCGGCTAGTAGCTCTTGGACCCAACTGAGGTAAGGAGCAAGACTTTGCCCCTAGTCAGATAATCTTCCCTGACTTGGCATACTACTAACCAATAATCACATAAGATATGTAAAGTTTCCACTCCTTGTTTTCTTGCAAGTTTGAGCATAGCGACCAAGGCTTCATACATAACTTCATTATTTGTTGCAGTGAAGTTGAGTTTCAGGGTGTAACAGATCAGTCGTTCCTCAGAAGTCATTAACGCAACTTCGACATTAGAAAGCCGATTATCGGAAGTTCCATCTATGTACGTTCTCTATCGGTTAGACGGTTCTCCACTGCTCTTCGTATAGTTGTCTAAGGTAGTGAATTCAGATATGAAGTATGCTAATGTTTGACCATGGAGAGCTCTCCGAGGGAGATAAGTGATATCAAATTGGCTTAGCTCGATACTCCAATTGAGTAACTTTTCAGACATCTAAGGTTGCTATTGGACCTATCGTAATGGCTGGTCGATATAGACACGTTAACGGGGTGAGCTTGTCAATAGCCAGCCTTCATCATATACTGGTCTTTGGATTCGTTTCTCTTCACATAGCATTGCGATGCTTATGGCGTGTGTTGACACGGCCCAATTGATGTATAAATCCTCGCGATCCAAAGGTTTAGGTAAAATGGGAGGTCTCTTTAAGCGATCTATCAGAGCTGCTTGGTTGTCTTCGGTACATGGGTGTCTCTAATTGTCGGAATTTTCTAGAAATTAGCCTTGATTCCACGAGAATTGATGATGAAAACAAAGAATCTTTTTGATGTAATGGTGAAAGAGCATTTCAAAGGATCGAGTTTCATCCTGCATTTTTTGGAGAGCACTGAATATCTCTGCTAAGTCATCGATGTGGTCGTTTGATAGTCGTGATCTCATGAGCATATTAACCACATCTACTTTCATCGATCGTCCGATCTGATTTTTGAATGATCTGTTAATCGTCCTTTGGTAAGTAGCATAAGCGTTCTCAAGTTTGAATCCGAGGGTTGCAACATGGCACTATAGGCCCAGTTTAGTAACAAAACTGTTGTATTCCTGGTTTGGGACATGCTTCAGTATCTGATTGTATTTGGAGTTTTGTGTCCATGGAAGTGAGCAATTCATGTCCGATGGTCAAGTCTACCAGTTGATTGATCCTTGGAAGTGGAAGGTTGTGCTTTGTCATGCCTTGTGCAAATCTGAGTAGTTGGCGTACATCCGCCACTCTCCGTTCATTTTTCTTATAAGTAAAGGATTGGATACTCATTTTGGGTGGAGGAACCCATCGATTTTGAGTAAATTCACCTCCTCTTTAAGTGCAGCAGATCTCTCCAGATCCACGTCGTATCGTTTTTGTTCATCGAGACATGCGTCGGGTCGATATTTAACGTAAGGTTCTCAATAGCTGGTGAGAGTCCATATGTATATATGAGGTTGAGTCCAAGCAAACACATCAAGATTCGGCCGGAGCAATGCAGTTTACTCTTTCGCCATAATTGCGCTGAGTTGTGATCTAATCTTTAGTACTCGTGATGGGTTGTAGGTGCTTTATGTGCTTATTTGCAATGGTAAATGATCAGGCTTGTAGGGACGTTGAATCAAAGGCTTAGTAGAGTTTAGCCTTGTATCGCGTGCTGCAGCATAGCTGGATCCAGCTATGAGTTTGAATCTACTTGTGTTTCCGAGTAATGTGCTTTCCATTCAATGTAACCGCGATCCATTGCTCATCGGAAGGGTCAGAATGATGATCAGTTGCCCATAAGTCTGAGCGTCGATCTAATGATTCAATCTCTAAGCATCCTCTTGGTCGTAACTTCAAGTTGTTATAAATACTAGGCACGAGCTATAGGATTGAGTAGTCGTATCCAGCTCTTGGATGATCAGACTCATGCCCCTATTCTTGGGTTGATGGATGTATTGTTCGAATGATCGAGCCTAGCTTCTGCTGTGTTTATACTGTAGTCCAAGCTGTAAGAGCCAAAGTTGTTTGATGAATGATCAAATTACATTCATCTTATTTCTCATACGTGCCCCCAAGTATAGGGAATATCTCGATAAGTGGCAAGGTAGATAATGTCCGCTTTAATTTCACATTCTATCCCGTTGAACCATGGGATCGAGTTAACCGATGGAAGGCTGAGTTATGCCTTATCCTGCATTCTGTCCTAGTTCTTTCCTCTAGGCAGAATACTTCGTTGCCTCACCGACATTCAAACATGAGCTAAGTTCTGGACGATCAATGATATTCACTTCGCTGCTTGTGTCGCCATACTCTGGGCAAAAACTGAAGAGTGAATCATCCAGTCAGATCCAATGCGGGATTGATGCTTCCTTTGCCGAATCTAGGGGAAGAATTGGCGTGCAGATTTTTAGGTTGCACTTGTTTTGAATTTCTCTTTTAATCGAATTATGGTAAAAGTCAAAGAATGAATGGTCACATTGCATTCTTTTGGAGTTAGGCAATTAACTACATCTGTTTTGGTTTACATTCTCCCATCGGAACTAGGCATAATGTCAGCTCAAATGCAGTCGGGGTCATGCCCATCCGGTTTCATGCTTTTTCGAACGGATCGAAGGAAGGCGACGGAGGACGAATGGTCAAGTCACATTCATTCATGGTTTATTCTTCTATCCATGCTATGTTGGTCAAAGGTATTCGATGGACGTTCGGGTCACATCGATTTGTAGTCGAAGAGGATCGATATTGACCGTCGATTCAACGGCACGATGTAGAATGCTTGGACATCATTTCCAGTCAATCCAATGGTATGATATGAAAGGTGCAGATCGATATTGCCCGTCGATCGAGTGGTACGATATAATTGGTTGCCTAGAACTTCGAGCATCATTCTGATTGGTTAGCATTAGGGTCTCCTTGTAGTCGTTGCCTTAAGTTGTAAAGGACGCTAAGCTGGAGATGTAGCAAGTTACCTTTCTCTTCTTTCGGTGATTTGTACTTCTGCCCCCAGTCTTGGGTTAGCAGAGTTAGTTCATGGATGGTCTAATTGCACCTGTAGTGAGTTTATACCCCTCATGTCGAGTTTAGGTCAGAGTTGGTGAATGAATGGTCGAGTCACATTCATTCGTTTATCTATGCTTGTAGCCGCACCTTGGGGATCATAGTGAGTTGAAGGGCCATTAATCATACCTATTTGATGTTTATACCCCTGTCCGCACTTTAGGGACTAAGAGTTTTAGCAGATAATGGTCGGACCGCATTTTCCTCGATTAATTCCTATGGCACTAGTCAATGGCGAAAGTTGAAGTGTGGTCGGTCACACTACGACAACTTTAATTTGATGTTTCTCCTACTAAATTGTAGGAAGGAATTGATTGGTGGGTGGTTGGGTCACACCCGTCCATGTTGCGCACATAATCCGTCGGATCACAGGCGAGAGGTAGCAGATGAACGATCATGCCACGTTCATTTGCGGTTCGATGGTAGTAATATCAATTCAGAATAGGACATCCAGCTAGGTCCGTTTTGCGAATCTTCATCTCCCTGTCGAAACAAGGAAGAAATTTTGTCTTGTAGGGTTGGAGTGCATCCCTATAAATTTATGTTATGGGTCCCATGCTGAGGACAAGAGTTGATGCATGGACGGTCGTGTCATGTTCGCTTAGTGCTGGATGATCGAATCGCATCCGATTTTGTGTGATAAGTGTGCCCCTAAGTGAGGGTATAGTTAGAAAGCGGATGGTTGAACCACATCCAACTTTTATACTACAGGACTTGCCGAGGAATCAGAGTTGATAAATGGATAGTCGAATCGCATCCCTTCTGGTATTTATATTCCAATCCTAGCTTTGAGGACTGGAGTTGGTTGATGGGTGGTCTGTCACACCCATTTGGTCTTTGTACTCCAGTCTGCACTCTCGGGACCAGAGTTAGTTGATGGGTGGTCAGTCGCACCCAGTTGGTGTTTATACTCCAGTCCACACTTTGGGGACTTAGATTTAGTTGATGTTTATACTCTAGTTCGCACTCTGGGAATCTGGAGTTAGTTGATGGGTGGTCAGTCACACCCATTTGGCATTTGTGCTCCAGTCCGCGCTCTCGAGACTAGAGTGAGTCGGTGTTTTATACTCCAGTTCGCGCTCTGGGAATCTGGAATTGGTTGATGGGTGGTTAGTCACACCCATTTGGTATTTTAGGATTATGTCCGCACTCCGGGGACTTAAGATGTTTTATGGGTGGTCGCTTACAGCCGTTTTGATGTTTATACTCCAGTTCGCAATCTGGAAATCTAGAGCTGGTTGATGGGTGGTCAGTCACACCCATTTATGTTTATACTCCAGTCCTCACTCTGGGGACTTAGAGTTATTTAATGTTTATACTCCAGTTGGCACTCTGGGAATCCGGAGTTAGTTGATGGGTGGTCATTCACAACCATTTCAGTGTTTATACTCCAGTCCATGCTTTGGGGACTTAGAGTTAGTTGATGTTTATACTCCAGTTCGCGCTCTAGGAATCTATAGTTGGCCGACAGATGGTCAGTCACGTCTGTTTAGGCATTTAGATCCCATTCGCACTCTGGGAACAGGAGGTCGATTAAGGTTGTGGATGGCCGGATCACATCCACCGTGATTTGGCAAGCGAAGTCCTAGATGGACGGGTCCATCCCCCTCGAGTTTGGATTTGGAATTTTGTACTCCATCTCGCACTCTGGGAACTGGAGTTTGTTCGAGGATTGTCGTGTTTCAATCCCTTTTGATTTAAGCGTGTCGGCCCCCGAGCTTGGGTTTCACTTAATAAGTGATTAGTCAGATCTCGATCACTTTCCACTTATCCGCCCTCAACGAAGGATAAGATTTAGTTTATGAAGGTTGAATCACGTCCATGTTCATTTGGATCCCGCTTCTGCCAAGCCTAAGGAGTAACATTAGTGTTCTGGCAAGTTTTGAGCTCAAGCAGAGGAGAGGATGGTCGAACTACATCCACTTTGAGTTGTGTATTTTCCCTTAAGTCGGGTGCAAGAATTGGAGATAAGACGGTCAAGTCACGTCCACTTTATACTTTGCGTTCTTCCAATTGAGCTGAGGAAGAGAGTTGAAATGATAGCTCATGATGGTTAGTGAGTAGGCAGTCAGTCATTGATGAGTTTAAATTGAGGGTTGGCCCCTGATGAAGTCAGTTCAAGGCATGATTGTTTTTATCGAATCATAGACGCAAGCTGGAGAGTGAATGGTCAAATCATATACACTTTAAACATATGTTCCCAAATTACCACAAGTTCTAATGTAGGATTGGATGCACAGACGGTCATGTCACATCCACCCTTGGTGTGATTCCAATTTTACTGGGCATTAGAAGAAGCATAAGTATTTTGGCGAGCTTCAAGTATGAGATGGAGAGTACATTGTTGGGGCATATCACTCCAAGTCTTTCCCAGATCTCCAATTAAATTGCATAGGCGGATGAGTGGATGGTAGGTTGCATCCACTTTGTACTAGAGTCCTGACCTTGTCGATCTCTTCCGTTTTGATGCCTTGCTCCCAGTCAGGGGCATATAGTAGCCAATGAGTGGTTGAATCATGCTCGTCATGATGATACCTCAATGATTTGATCATAGTCCATAGAGGTTGTTTTACACCTAACTTTAAGAACTCGGTTACCTGCATCATTTGCAAGTAGTTTAATTCAAGTCGGTCATATTTCGCAACATAAACGAAATTGAAATCGAAATAATTCAAAAGAGAATGGATTAAATCTCATTGATAAGTGAAGCGGCGCCATATGCCCGCTATTGCAATTTGGTCCAGCCCTTCACAGTTGGAGGTCTAAGGAAAATGGTTCAATTTGATCAAAGTTCTTGATCGATAGGGGTCGGGTGTTCCCGGTCCTTCGTTTTTTGGGGCTTGCACATATTGTCGGAGCTATCCTTTCCGGAGCAGCCTTATGGCATTGGCGTCCACGGTAGCCATCTAAAGAAGAGGAGTTTTTCGATCTAGAGTATGGAGTAGGTTCCCTCCTTATCTCGCCATGTTGATCCTTCATTTGATTCATCAACTCAATATTGGCCTGGACATGTTGGTGTAGTTGTCGGTGGCTATCCACCAGTTCTTTTATCAAAGTATAGAAATAAGCTCTGGTGATGAATTCATTTATGGGTATTGGCAGCAACTGGCTGTGGGCTTTGGATGGTTGCCAGCTTCTTCATTCCCTTCAACAATATGAGAAGTAGAACTGGTATGTCTAACCACGATTAATAGTGTTCTTTGAGGAATGAGGGAAGACATCTGCATTTGATGGCAGTCATCACTCTTGGTGGAAGCCATGCGCAATTCTCACTTCATGAGGTAGTGTTGGGGGTTGTATTTCCATAGTACACTGACATAGTCAACATGTTGAATTTTCACTGGAAATTCTGCATATAGGATGGTTGCAATGGATAGGTCTCGACTGAGAAAGATTCTCCAATCGACATTATGATCAGGTCCATTTTGTAGCTATGTGGTCTTGTAACACTGGTGGCTGATGTATGCACGATTGCCCAACGTTCGAGTGGTTGGTAATGCCGATTGGATGGTGAGTTAGTTAAGATGGGCTCATAGATTAGTGATTATTTCTAATTTTCACCCAGGTAGGAGGCCCATATAAAGTAATAAGGAAGTCCTATGGAGGTTGTATGCCATGCTTCTAGTCATACGTGCACGGTATGATTAAGATGCAGGCATTTGAAGATGGTTCAGTGGTTACCAACTACGCTTTGAGTTGGCAGAGTAGACTGTGTAGGGCAGTCGTCATATTAGCCATCGTACCATAGTATTCAGGAGTTTAAAAACTGGTCAATTGTGGGAAGTTGCAGTCCACCTTAGAAGCATGATATATTAACCAACTCTAGTTCTTGGCGTATTAGCTAGGTTCTCCATCCTCTGGGAGCACGGGTTGAGTAGTATTTCTTCACCCATTCCTTGATTGCAATTCAGCATTTATTGTTGTAATCCCTTATGTCCCATTCAGTCATGGAATGATCAAGAGCGTGGATGGAATGTTCCTTCATTATGTTGAGCTTTGAATTCACTATGCGGGTGCTCTGCGCTGCGGCTAGCTTTCCTCAAGGTATGTGCATTATATTTAGGTTGTTGTGAAATGATAGGTCGAAGTGAATAGTACCACTTTACCTATTGAGCTTTCCTCGAGATAAAGTCGGGATTAGGACAAGGAGCCATAATTTAGGAGTTGTATGTGATATAACCGATAAGGAGTTATATAACGTATGTGGGTCTATGATTTGTTGAGCTTTCCTCAAGGTCGGAATCTCAAGGCATACAAGTCCTAACACCCACTAGTGAAGTCGAAAGACTTCTATGTTTCGATTTAGGGTTTGGCGAAAAATAAAAGACTAGTGAGATCCTTATTAGAAAAATGAAATGATAACATTTAACCTTTCAAATATTGTAAGAAACATATGCTATATAATGTTATAATAATCTACATTGATTGTTTGTACCAAAACTGGGCACAACACTCTTCGGATGTGTTTGAAGAGATAAAATGAAAATAAATGTAAAATGAAGCAGATCTAACAAACACACCAATAAACAGATAAGAAAATGCATAGAAACACATGGATTTAGAGTGGTTCGGTGAATTGCCTACGTCCACTATGAAATGACTGATGTTTATTGGACTTTACTCGCTGATTACAAAAGGTTAAAGCAGTACAACTGAAATTTAATGGGGATTCCGGCAGAGTATCAGCGTAGAGAAGCCAAAAAAGTCCATTTTCTGTAGGTCCAGGGTCGCTATTTATTGGCGTAGGCAGCAAATATCTTGCCCAGATCGTGGAAAACCTCTTCTCTCATGTGGGTGGGCCCACGTGATCGATCCTCGGTCGTTTGGACTCGATCCGTGATCGATACGAATGAAATTCGTATCGATCAAGATTTTTTCCGATCGAGTCGAGATCGATTATGAACATTCCCAAGGTGGTACGCAAGCTCCTATGAAAATTTGGTGGCATTTGGACTTGTAGATCTCGAGTTATGATCGATGCAAGCTTGGATTTGTATGACATTGTCGTCTTCGTATCGATACAATTCGCATCGATCATGCATAGCTCTATTCATATCGATGCTTACATGCTACTTCGTATCGATGGTTGGAGGCCGCCTTCATATCGATGCTTCATGTTGCTTTCTTCGTATCGATGGTGGTAGATCGATACGAGATGGATGGTGGGAGACCGATACGAAATTGGTATTTGTTGATGGATACGAAGTGTTGTTAGCATGATGAATACGAAGTTGCTTCATTTTATGGATACGAAGGAAGTTAGTAGGCGATGGATACGAACTAATTCTCTCTTGGGGAATGGACACGAAATTGGATGGATACGAATAGAGTTGGGTTTCACAACCGTGATCGATCAATATCTTGTGCATACTAACTGCGATTGACTTGAAATTTGGAACGTTGGCTTTCATAGCTTTGCTTTCGTGTCATATCAATTGTAGCTCGATCCGGACTCGGACAAAATTTGTCAGTATCCATAGCAAACCTATGTATAACCGATCTCCAGGACGAACTGTCCTTGGTTTCTAATCAAGTTCTTTGTGTCATGGCCTTGCCAAAAGGCAGGATAACATTGATGAATTTGTGCATTTATTATAATTGATAAAATTTTATCAATTAAGATATACAAATGAGCTGAACTGAAGATTGACAAATAGAAATATAACATACTTACTAATAAATACTTATTGCATGTTAACGTTTCAAAACCCATGCACATGCATGCTTCTACAGCTACTAAATACGCTCGAAATTTGATCGCTCATGTGTTTATTTGGTTGAGACCGTGTATTGCATTCTGTGAGTTCGAACTCAAAAGCAATACAAGACTATGGATATTTATCCATATATTATCATATATAAGTGCAATATGGTGAACGGTCATAGTTCATAATGTACGATACTTTGATGAAATTAGTTTATTCAAAGCAAACAAATAAACCATACTGTGAGATCGATTATTCAATTTGATTGATTACAATAAAGATCGTATTGTGTTAAATGTAACATGAGACCAAAACTACAATATAAATCTAAGAACTCGATCGCTGAAATGTTAGTTTGATCAGTTTATGCAAGATGGAACATATTTGATATCCTTAAATGTTAAAAATGACCGAGTGCGCTTTTGTAAAAAGTTCGTTATGATGTTATAATAAGAGTGTTCCTTTTGAATGGTTCAACCACTTAGAAAGAAAAACGAATGTATAAGAGTAGGTATGATTTAAGGTGCAATTGGGATAAAGAGGGTGAATGGTCACTTCTACTTTATAAGAAACATCGAAAAAGAGAATTTTAAATAATAATTGATACTTAATATTAGAATAAGAAATATGATTTCTATTTCAAAATGTATTTTCGCTTAGAAAATTGATTTCTATGAGATTTATTCCTTTGAGTTCAAGATATTGATCAAAAAATTCTACATTGTAAATAAGTTGTAGTATATGAAATATATAACCTATATTAAGTGAATGATGGATCTTCGCATTCAATACGTTATTGTAGTAATAGCAAAAATAGTGGGAGAGTGCCATATAACACTTACTGATTGCACCAAGTTACAAAAATTATTTTCATAAAACATACCGAACATTATTTATGAAATAATGACTATTTTTTAGTGTACTGAAAAATAGATATAATTGTATTTCAATGTAAATATTGTAAATATTCGCTATGAAATAAAACTATAGTATGGTATTTGTTTTCACAACTAAAGTGATGCATTGTAATGAAGTATCTAAAGTTATTTGCAATTATTTTGGAATTATAGACCATGCGATAGCTTTGAGAAATATTTTTTATACGAATCATATTATACTAGTTAATTATATCTCGAACTATTAAAGACTACACATCCATTAAGTGGGAGATTCACAAGAGTTGATGAACTCTTCAGATTGATACATATAGATGTATGCAATCGTAAGTCTATTAATACCAAAATGGTTCCATATACATCGTCATATTCACTGATAAGTTATCATAGACTAAACATGTGTATCTGATATGCATGTATAAGTGTATGATAAGCTCATAAAATATAAAACGGAAGTAAATAATATAACATGCAATAGAAATAATTCAATTTGATCGAATGAGTGAGTATATTGAAAAGAGTTCCGAACATATTTAAAATTGAATAAAGATTCAACCTTAAAATTCACTCCTCTCTATGATACATAATGATGTATCGATAAAGAGTAATCAAAATTTGTTAGACAAAGTATAATTAATTATCAGTGAAATTAAGTTAACTTCTTTCTAATAAGGTCATGTACGTAAGAGTAGTACATAAGGTTAATATTATTTCACCTAAATAACAGTTTATAAAATCATACAAGATAAGGGTTTATAAGAAACCCTAACATATCTTAGGCCAAGGAGTTGGCAGGTTATGCGACTCAAAAGTCTGCACATAATAATTGTTCGTGAGATAGACTTTCATCAGATGACATATTTATGTTTTGAACATAAGTTTTGTAAATTAGAACCAGATCAGTTTTATATATAAGGAAATTCATAAAATGTTCAAGAATACATATTCCATTGTACTGAGAAACAATTGTTGTTTCAAGAAATACCAACTTCATATTGAAGGAATTTCTTTGAGAAATTATTGGTAGTAAAATGAATTGGATATGATCCAAAGAAAAAACTGATTACTTGAGATGAAATGAAATTAACCAACCTAAATGAACAAAAATACATTATAATATAATGAGTATTCTTGTACATTAAAGAGAAATTGAGAGTTTCTTATTAATGTCAACAATAAATAATCCTTGGTTGTTTAATTAAACTATTAAGAGTATTGACTCTATGATATGGTAAAATGTGCAAATCCAAAATAGATTCCAAGTACATTATCAAAATATGGTTTTGATAGATGTATCCGACAGGATGTAATCCTTTTGGTCGCAAATGTGTCTTTAAGAGAAAGATAAATGCAGTTGGAATATAGCAAGCCACATTAATATGAATTATACACAAAATTTCAACTGTTGAAATTAATGTAATAGATTCACCATTCAATGTGCTCAAGCAAGTTCGGATTTTACTCACAAAATTATCGACGAATTTGACTTTGTTTATTGCTATGTATGTGTTGAAACAGAAAATTCTAAATAATGATTTTGAATTGTTTACATATAATAACCAAAAGTGTCTTGAATTCGATGGGAGTGATATTGAGTTTGTGGGTTTACGGATACGAGCCAAGAACGGATACGAGAGTATCATTTAGAAAAGCACCAAAATTGAACAAGTGATTTGATAGAAATATCAAATAGTTTGACTGTCAATCAAAATGGAAAGGAAGCATTAGTTAAAAGAAAGTTAGAAGGTACAAAGATATTTCTAAATCATAAGTAAACAACACACAACTGATTTTTAACAATGTACTTGTGATAAAATAATTTTAGTTGTTTTAATACACATCGTTGGATTTGTAAATGATGTCTTTTATAGTAAGTATAAAAGATATAGGGAATGTCCCAAAACGATATGCAAGGACACCTTATTGAAATGTTTAATATAGAACATGTAAAATGGATTCCTTATGCATTGCCAATAGGAATTATCATATATGTTATGTTCACTACGAAATCGTGATTTTTTTTATGTATTTGATATATGAAGAACATATCAAATCCAAATTGATATCACTAAATGGTTGTTCGAGGTATTCTTCTGCATTTATGAAATACTAGAGAATTGTTTATAGAAACAACGAACTTCTTATGAAGGAGTGTTCGGACTCAAACTTCAAAATTGATATTGAGTATAGTATATCAATAATAAATTCAAGTTAAGAATCTTTAAGTTGGCAATGTTCCAAATAAAAGACTATGGTTGATTTAATGAAGATGGCTAAGTACATAACCTTGAATAGCGCCGCAATAAAGGAATGTATAAAAATATAAATGCATAAAATTATAATTGAGCTGGGGATGATTCCAAATGTTAAGAATCCTATAACATTGTTATATGATAAAAATATTACAATATAGTTCATAACAAAACTTAGAGCTCACTAGAAGTTGAGAGATATACTCCGAATTATTCCACATGATAAAGGTAGTTTATCAACTTCGAAGAGATCCGATTGGTAGAGTAGATAATTAAAACATAGTAGCATACTCATTAACTGAGGGACTGACCCAATTTATTTTGAGGAAACCGATTAGAGAATTTTGAATAAGATTCCATAATGGATCCAAGTGCAAGTAGGAGATTGATAGAGTTAGAGGTATGCCTTAAGGGCAATTACGTAATTTTTACATATATCTAACTTGAAAATCAATCCTGTTCGAAATAAATAAACTAATTAATTTAATTAAAAATATATTTAATAGAAAATTCATAAATGTTATGTTTTGTGATAGTAGTTACAAAGTGTTATGACCGTGAGTAATTTAACACAATGAAAACAAATATGCCATTTTAGACGTTCCTAGTCAACATGCATCGAGACTGGATATCGATGTATCTGTTGAGACTAGAGTACGTAAAGCTCTCTAAATGTTGGCAGAGTATTACACACAACTATTGGGGGGAACCTATGGGTTACGTATTGATAGTTATTGGATAACTATGGAACAAATCACTCGATAGTTTTCTATTGGTTAATATAACTAAGGTCAAACAGAAAATATCGATGTGACTGATTTACATAGTTCTCACGACTTGAGAATAATGTGGATCTTCAATATGAAAGCTCTGCTTTTATTATAGTTAAATTATGGCATGGCGTCCATCGAGTGACTATAGTTGGGTCAAGTGGAAGTATTGGAAGTAAAACACTATTCAAGAGAGGATTTGTCTCCTCGGTTATATGGGGTTAGTATCACAGTCAACCAAATCAACTTAAAGTCCAAGTCTCCAGCCAGAGCATTTTGATTAATAATAATTGTTATTATTAAACTAAGGATTTTGTGCTTGGATATAAAGTTGAATATGAATGATATTGGAATTTTGACCATTACCAAATTCCATAAGTTCAAAGTGATATAGTTTTGACGGACAGAATTGGGGTAAATAAAAATCACAACTAGATAACGCTTAACAAAGTAAAATTGGATTTTACTGAAACCAAGTAAGCAATAAATTTGGCCAAAACATCGCACCACTTGCTAAGTGATGTGTGAACATAAATATTCAAATAGTTTGATATAAATAACCGACCAAATTTACAACTAACGAGTCCCACAACCGATACGTTGAATTCTATTTTGACCAAATGATTTAATTAGTTTATAATTGTTAAAAATTAATTAAATTAATTTATTCATTATCAAATTTTGATTATGATTTAAGGAATAAATATTATTATGTTTATAATAGTTATAAATATATCAGTCGATATACGATATCGATAAGCGATTAAATTAGATTTAATTAAATAATATTTTCTTTGCTCTTAAATGGGATTTTGGCCCATCATGATGGTGAGAATTTCAGCTGCAATATGGCGATAAGGGGAGGATCAAATTAGGGTGAATAGTTAAATTTTGGATGGCTCAGATTGAGGGAGAAATGGTATGAGATGTAATCCACTATTTTCTCTCTTCTACCCACTATTTAAATATCTCTAACCCTAATTGCAAATGACTTTTGGCTGCCACTCCTTCCTTCTATCTCTATCTGACATCACTCCATAGGTGCTTTATCATGTCAAAATCAAATCAATTCAAAATTGATCACTATCCGATAGTCAATGGTTCAAGGACTAGTAATTTACCCAATCGACAAGCTTTCAAATGGGAGAATTCATAATTTCAAGGTATGCTTCAAGGCATTGGTGCTTAGGTATGTTTTAAATTGATTTATAGTTTATAATTTTCTAAATAATATTTATTATATATTATTATTATATTGAGTTAGGTGACGGTTCTAATATGTGTTAACGTTGTTACAAGCAAGATTGGTTATATATATGTATTCATTTTATACAAAAAATATGCAAGATAGATCTATATAGCCGCATATTATAGATATAATTGTTAACGAATTTCTTTGTTAACCCCAAAAGTGTGAGGAAAATGAAGCACATTTTATATCAAGCCCATAGAAATGTTGGCATGCATTCAATACCAAGGCAGAAATCATGTTGAATATCAAATTTGAACAAAGTCAACATGCAAGTCACAAGTCAAGTCAATATGCAGGTCACAAGTCATAAGTCCTCACGTTGCTATGTTATGCAATGTTCAATATTCAATTCTCTTTGTGTACAACGTTCAAGTGCTACAATCGGCAAAAATTCCCAGATTGATTTAGGGTTACAAAGTGTAAAATGTGAGAAGAGAAGTAAGAATGATTCGCCCCTTCTCCATAACCCCTAGGTCCATATTTATAGGGGTGGGCACCGCATAACTTTGACTTGCTTCAGAAACAGCTTCGGCAACCTCAATGTCGCTATGTGATGGTCTCTATTTGATCACAACAATAATGGAACTGTGTTGCCGTCTTAGTAGCAATGGTCTTCGGCGTCGATGATCTTATGCATTAAGACACACTTAAGTAGTTATCGGCGACATTAGTTGAAGGCAACACTAAGCATTACTGGGGAGCGGCATTGATATATGGCAATATTGATAAAGAGCAACTTCATCAAATTTAGTGGCGGAATTGTTAACTTCCATGGACATTGACGACGTTCGCCATCAACATCGCATGCATAGGTATGCGGCATCCTTCAAGTGTTGATGAAAGTGCTATATAAAAGATAAAGTGTAGCGTTTGGCCATTGGCAATGTCAATGATGGATGGTGCTATCTAAAGGACGACCCCAAAACAGGAACGTAAAAATGGAAACATTATCAATGGTCTTGGCGTCAAAATTGATCACCAACACCCAATTATGTGTGAATACATCAATATCCAGTCACAGATCATAGATAGTATATGATGTAGAGAATATAATGTGAAGAATAATCAAATTAAAATGAAAGCAAGTAAAAGAGACAAGATTTACAATGGTTTGGCTAACTCTGGCCTATGTCCACTCCAGAACAATCCTTTTTATTATACTGAAATTTGATTACAGTTACAATCCAAAATTCCAAAATAATAATGGCAGAGTATCCCCTAGGTAGAAGATGAAGAGAAGCCGAATGAAGGTCCTTTTTTCAAAGCCAAGCCTGCTAAGTACGGGTAATTCTGGCTAGACAGCATCAATTGTCTCAGTCAAAGTGTTTATCAGTCTATTCAAAATGTTGAAGTCTAGTTATACGGGAATCTCATATCCCATTTAGCTAGGAGTTCTCCTTGAAACTTCGGCTACAGGGTCTTCTCACCTTCATGGGCCCACCATAACGATCGGCAAGCCCAATTCGTCAATAAATAACAATCGGCATAGTCATACCGATCGTTATCCCTTCATCCAAATCAATGTCGATCGTTCCCTTTCCACGGTGCTACGCCGACGCATCTTCCTCCACTATACTATACTGACCCATCTTTCACGAAGTGTGCCGACCCATCTCCTCCATGGAGAAATGCCGATCCTTCCTTCCTTATGAGTATGCTGATCCTTCCTTATGTAGCCTGGAAGGTATGTCGATCCCTCTAAGACATGCCGAACCATGACCCTTAGGTTACGATGCCGATCCCTAATGCTTTAGGATATTACATCGATCCATTCCCTTCCTGTGTATGCCATACCGATCCATATCACAAAATTCCAATATGCCGACCCTTTAGAGTGCTATCAAGGCCGATCCATCCATCGCTATGAAAATATGCCGATCCATACGACATTTGTCCAAGCTTTGCCGATCCCTCATGCTTAGAATGTTATGCCGAACCATATTTTAGCCGATCCTTCCTCCAATGCCAATCCATGCTATGTCGAACCTTCCTACACTAATCCTCCCTATGCTAATCCCTCACTATGCCGAACCCTCCTATGCCGATCCATATTACACCAAACCCTCTTATGCCGATCCATATCCTATGCAATCATACTAATCCCTCAGCTTTTACCTGTACTGAACTCTTTCTTCATGAAGTATGCCCATGCTGATCCCTTCTTATGTCAACCCTTCCCTATTCAAGCCATTATTCACATTTCAAGCACGTTGCATTGTTTATCCACTGATTATGTTTAATCCTGGCTTTATGTCATTATCTATATTTGACTTCCGGACCCCACAATCATCACTTTGCACTCGATCATTGCGAAGCCTGTTGGGTTAAATCTGCCTATATACTACCTTGACAAAAGGCGGGTTAACACTTTGCCCCCCAAAACATGCCTTGCGATAAGAAGGCGTGTTTTGTATTGTTATAAATCCAAAATCCGAAGTTCGTAACCCTTTGATTGCCATATTATCCAATCCAGAATCCAATCCGCTGCCAATCCGATTCCTTGATCTCTCCGGATCATTAGCGAAATCCATGACTATTCTGAGTCAATATCCAATTCTGAATCCATCTCAAATCCATTAACCAAATCCACGCTCTCTCCGATTTGTTTTATCCAAATCCGAAACCACTCCGGGTCCATATCTGAACCCATAAACCTCTCTGGGTCGTTTTGTCCAAATCTGGAACCACTACGGGTCCATATCCAAATCCTTAGACCTCTTTGGGTCATTTAATCCAAATCCAGGACTGCTCCGGGTACATATCCAAATCCTTAGACCTCTTCGGATCATTTAATCCAAATCTAGGACTGCTCCAGGTTCATATCCAAATCCTTAGACCTCTTCGGGTCATTTAATCCAAATCCGGGACCTCTCCGGGTCCTTGCCGAGCACAATCCATACTCGATGACCTGAGTAGGCCGATCCCGTCACTCTCAGGAAAAGAGGCCTACCCCTTGCTAGGCATAGTCCATACCCGATGATTTGTTGGGTTCTATTCTCTGGCCTCGACTCTCTGATCAACGACTTAATTTGTGGGGTATCCTACTCCGGCCTCGATCCCCAGTTAAGGACTTAAACCGTAGGGTATCCTACTTCGGCCTCGATCCCCAGTTAAGGACTTAAACCGTAGGGTATCCTACTCCGGCCTCGATCCCCAGTCAAGGACTTAATCCGTGTTCAAGTCCATCCTATCACTCTCTGGCAAAGGGACTCATAACTCGCGGTTATTGCCCCGTCTCTCCGCTCGGGGCCATAACCGTGACCTGCGTTATTTATTTCATTAATCCAGATTTAATCATTCCAAAGTCCAGTTGGTAAAACATAAAATAAAAGCTTGTACAACCGAAAAAACTAAATAGACATAGTATCAGAAAAACTAGAGTTCGTAGTAAACGGAAAAACAAAATTTCATAAACCCGAGGACCATGGTTCATCGTCATCTCATTGCATGTCTAGGGACCGTCCTCCATCCCGTACATGTGTAAGTGACTTAGCCATACTAATGCGGGGTTTATTACTTATTCCATGCCATAAATCCAATCAATTAATGATACGCTGATGATGATGCCTTGATCCAGTGCCATTTTCATTCAAGGCGGACGGTGGCTGCTGCTGTTCCACCGCCGTAGCTCGAGTCCTTATGTATTGTTATATCTGACCATTCCTCACGCATTCCTCGATGATATCCTTCAAATGCCTGTAGTCATTTGTATTGTGCCCATCCAGCTCATGGAATAGGCAATGCTTTTCTTATGCCTGCTCATGTTCGGAGGGTTCCCTTTTCACCAGCCTTCGATACTGAAGGCGTCCTCGAGTATCCAAATAAATCCTTTCCAAACGTTCGGTCAAATCCGCGTAAGAAGAGAATTTCGGTTCTCTCCATTGCCTTTTTGACATATTACTACCATCATTCATTTTCCGTTTGCCTTTATCATTCTTGTTTACGTCTCCTGATGATTTTCCACTTTGCATAGCATTTACCTTCGGTTTGTTTGCTCGTGCGTCTTCCTATCGCAGGAACCTTTCTACTTCGTGGTAAAACTCCCCTAGATCCATAGATGGATCCCGTGCTAGTGAATCCTTAAACTCCACGCCATCTGCAATTCCAGATACAGCCGCCATCAAAACCACGGATGGATCTTGACGATCCACTGATGTCGCCGCAGCATTAAACCGTGTTAGAAAACTCCTCAGGGACTCTCCAGTCCTCTGTTTCAATGTTGCCAAACTCATCACATTTTTGGGTCTCGAGATGTGAACTCTAAACTGCCTCATAAACCCTTCGATTAATTCTGTCCATGTGTCAATAGAGCCGCTTCCAACTATTTGAACCATAGTGCTGCTATATCTATCAAATACAAAGGGAAGCACCATGCCATGACCTCCTCCGACGCTCCAAGTACTTCCATGTGCCTCATGTACCTCGTCAGATGAACAGCGGGATCCATTCTTCCATCATATGTCTCTAGCGTTGGTAGTTTGAATTATGGTGGATTCCTGGCTTGCCTAATCATAGGAGCGAAGAGGCTCCTATTCACATCTTCTAAATCTCTATTTACCAATCCTTCCCTAATGGCCCATCTGATCATTTCCGCCAACCTATCATTGTCATCAAGTGGCAGTCTTTGTCCGTTGTCTCCAACCTGCCCCTCGAATCCATGAGGAAATCCTTAAATCTGCTCTTTTGGACGAGCACCCATATCCTGATCAACGCCAAACTATACAGCACTACCCGGTATCCTGCCTGGAGTAGAGCCAATATGACCCGGGGGCATGCCCCCGAGTGTGAAATGATCGGTACTGATCGTTCTATAATGATTGGCTATGGTATAGTCGATCGTTCCCGGTTGGTCGGGGGCTGCTCCTGGTGGCTCAACTGTATCCCACATCCCACTTGCTTCATTTCCTTGGTTTTGGTTCTGGATTTCCTCAACACCTGCTGCTCCGACTCTGTGATCCATATTTCCAGTATTCCCAGCTTGTCCTATCTGTCGGAGTAGGTTCTGCATCATTTCCTCCTATCTCTTTAGCATCCTTTCCTGCATAGCATCCATCATTGTTTCCATCTCGTCTATGGTAATGAAGATTGAGGTCTGATTAGCTCCTGAGGAAGACTCCTGACTTCCTTCATGATGGCTCATGTCTGTTCTCTGTCTCCTTGTTGATTGCTAGCCATTGCTTCCTAAATCTAAGATCCCAAGCTTTCAAATCCAAGATCATAACTTCCAAATCCTCGAATGCAAGCTTTCTCAGTGAAAGCACCAAAATGTTGGCGTCAAAATTGACCACCAACATCTAATTATACGTGAAAACACTAATATCCAGTCACAGATCACAGATAGTATATAATGTAGAGAATATAATGTGAAGAATAATAAAATTAAAATGAAAGCAGGTAAAAGAGACAAGATTTATAGTGGTTCGGCTAATTCCGACCTACGTCCACTCTAGAACAATCCTTTTTATTATACTGAAATTTGATTATAGTTACAATCCAAAATTCCAGAATAAAAATGGCAGAGTATCCCCTAAGTAGAAGATGAAGAGAAGCAAAATGAAGGTCCTTTTTTCGAAGCCAAGCCTGCTATATTTATAGGTGAAACTACGGCTACAGGGTCTTCTCACCTTCATGGGCCCACCATAACGATCGACAAGCCCAATTCGTCAATAAATAATGATCGGCATAGTCATACCAATCGTTATCCCTTCATCCAAAATCAATGCCGATCGTTCCCTTTCCATGTTGCTACGTCGACCCATCTTTCTCCACTATACTATACCGATCCATCTTTCATGAAGCATGCCGACCCATCTCCTCCATGGAGACATGCCGATCCTTCCTTCCTCATGAGTATGCCGATCCTTCCTTATGTAGCCTGGAAGGTATGCCGATCCCTCTAAGACATGCTGATCCATGACCCTTAGGTTACGATGCCGATCCCTAATGATTTAGGATATTACGCCGATCCAACCCCTTACCGTGTATGCCATACCGATCCATATCAAAAAACTCCAATATGCCAACCCCTTAGAGTGCTATCAGGGCCGATCCGTCCATCGCTATGAAAATTTGCCGATCCATACGACATCAGTCCAAGCTTTGCCGATCCCTCATGCTTAGAATGTTATGTCGAACCACATTTTAGCCGATGCTTCCTCCTATGCCAATCCATGCTATGCCGAACCTTCCTACACTAATCCTCCTTATGTCGATCCCTTACTATGCCGAACCCTCCTATGCCGATCCATATTACACCAAACCCTCTTATGCCGATCCACTGCCTATGCAATCATACTAATCCCTCAGCTTTTACTTGTACCGAACTCTTTCTTCATGAAGTATGCCCATGCCGATCCCTTCTTATGTCGACCCTTCCCCATTCAAGCCACTATTCACATTTCAAGCACATTGCATTGTTTATCCACTGACTATCTTTAATCCTGGCTTTATGTCATTATCTATAGTTAACTTCCGGACCCCACAATCATCACTTTGCACTAGATCATTGTGAAGTCTGTTGGATTAAATCCGTCTGTATACTGCTTTGACAAAAGGCAGGTTAACAAATAGGGATGTGACATCATCACTTAATGGCATTAACTATAAGCGGCATCAACGATGAGTGACATTGATAGGAGGTGGCTTTATACAGTTTAGCTTTGGCAACTATGATTCCCGACATCATCATGTAGTGATAATTCAATAATTGATAAATTGCTGTATCGATAAATATAGAATAGTAGCAGCATGAGGTAGTCGTATCAATAAAGAGAGGCACTGATTAGAGGCGACATTTATTAAGTGCGTTATCAATATCGGCCTTATCAATATGCAGTGTTGCTTGAGTGACAACGTCAATTAGTAGCAACTTTGTATAGGGCAATATTGTGAATATGCAGCATTGGTCACATGCAGTATCGATGTTGAACGATATCCCTAGATCTTTAATCATGTTGCACATCACCCATCTTTGTGATCAATAATTGTGATAACATTTGCCCTCCCTAGTGTAGAGAAGCCATTGACTTTTCAAGTCAATACTATCGATATTAAATTTACCTCCTATTAATATTCTAAGCAAATCTAACCATCCATTTAAATTGAATCAACGATCACATCCCATCCTCCTTTTCTTCAATAAATATTTTTTCTTCTTCTTCCCCATTCTTTCACCTGTAATTCAAAAGCTCAAGCAAGAAATTGAACTTTCCAATATCGAATGCAAATTCTAGTTATTTGATATCAATTTTTAAAGCTAAGTTATGATTTTGTTCGACCAAATCATAAGTTAGTTTACATGATTTCTGCATTATAATTGTGGTTAGGTTTTAACTTACATTTTATTATTTTTGAATTGACACTTGGGTTTGATTATTCGGCTCCAGTACTTAAATTTTGATTGTCGATTGCAATTGTTAATCATTGAGCATATGGTACCGCAGTACTTATTTTAGATTGATTAGTTGTTTGGTGGCACCGATTAGGAATTTGGGGGTTTCCCCACTTTATAATAAAGCGAGTGACTTATCAAATTTGTTACTGCTTAGACCTGTGTTGGTGCCGATGTTCACGACACCACTAGAAGGTTTGATATTGGTTAATCAATAGCGCAAGACTTTTATATAGCATGAATAGGCTTTGATATTAATCGATGTTGGCATGAAAAATCATATGTTCTAGGTTTACTAACAATGAAGTTGACTTATTAGACCTAAAACTTAATACCGACTTTTACTATTTCAACATCGATCTTTTACAACATTGTTATGATACTCGACACTAGCGAAGCTCTATATTAACTTGTTATCCTAATAGCTTGACACTTACGTCGCGAGACTCTTATGATGAAGTGCGAAAACCCTTTATTGTTATAAGAAAATCTTTATCCGTTATATGCGACATCGCTTAGCTTGGTATTCATTGTAGGCGACATCATTTACTTTCGATATTGATTAGTACCGTTAGTCTTACTGTCTGTTATCATCCTTCTATTGCCACTTTCATTATTGTAAATCGAGCTTTCTCCAATATTGCTATTTACGACACTGCTATTTTAACACTGTATAATCAACTTAAACGATCGGTACATTATCGAACCATATCATTATCATTTATTAATATCGACAACCCTATTACTTCAACTTTGATTATAATTGTGGCATTCACTATCGTTACATAATATAAGCTACGCATCCTTCGACATCGATTTGTCTAGTTAATATGGGCTTAATGATGCTACATGTTAACTTTTATTCATATTTTATGCGAATTTCATAGACTTAGGCTTTTAACTAATTTAATTTAAATTTTTTGAACTCTAGATTGATTATCTAATGATTATTGATTTATCATAAATACTATGTTAGGCTTTATATTTTTGGAATTTTGGTGTCATGGCTTAGGTAATAGGTTGACCATTTGAATACCTCCTAACTTAGTATATGTTAAACCATATAACAAGCATTAGTATTTCTTAAAGTTGGAATAATATCACCTGGCAAGCAAATGGAAGGTAAACAGCTTAGTAAGAAGTCCATAAAGAAGCCTAGCAAAGGGCCTAAACCTTCACCTTCAACCTGTAAGAAGGGAGATAATCTTTTGAATCCATCATATATTACGACCAAGGAAGAAGTGAATTCCATCCTTAAGTAGTTTGGAATTAATGGGGTTGAAGCCATTTCCGCGTGCCCTGCAGACAACATTTATATCACACCAGAGGGGTATTTCGCTTTTACCCCCATACATATCTAGCACACAGGCTACCTTCCTTTTCCTGGCTTTCTTCTGACATATCTGGAACATCTGGACATTGCTCCAATTCAATTCTTTCCAAACACTTATACATATCTAACTTGCTTGGAAGTCTTGGCTCGGGTGGTAGGACTCCCTTCCCTTAGTGTTGAAATTCTCCATTCAATAGCTAGTCCTGCTAAGGTTGGTAAACAACCGGATCGTCAATTATACCCAATCTTTCCCCGCTAAAAAGTATGATTTCTGAGGGTGTCAACAAGTCAAGAGGATGGAAAACATAATTCTTTTTTATCAGTGCTTCTCTAACATTAGAGGGACATTTTTCGTTGCTAGTAAGTTCTTTTTCCTGGTTATCCATGTTAGTTTATTATCCATTACTAATATGTGTTTTTCTTACAAATCCCGCCCCAAGAAGCTAAAACCTGGAGATCAAAAAATTATGTTGTCCCTAACTCAGGCAGGAAAGAAAATGGGAAACAGACTCAAACTATTAACTCTGGCTAACTTCTTCAGTATTCTATTATTTCGGTTTGCCACAAGGTCTTGGGGGAGCTTTTGATGGTCAAGTACAATGCTCAAGGAAAATGTTCATTAGTAATGGTCAAGTCAAACTCCTTTACTTCTAATTCACCAATCCATCCCGAGACGATTGGTAAGATACCATTGCCTTTTATACGGAATCTCCTGTAACATTATCTCATAAGTTTATTTTCCTGATTTAGACTCGTCCGCCTTTGTGGTTTTTCCTACAAAGAAGGAGGCCGCAAGTGATGTCCCCAAAGATAAAATGAGTAAAGATGGTAGCTTTGCCCCAGCTTCGGCTCCTGAATCCCAATCTCTCAAGGATTCCATTACTAGTTCATTCAAATCTATAAAAAGGAAACTAATCGATAGTTCTACAGCTGCTACCACCCTTAGTAAGAAGCCTAAGGTTGGCGGCGTGCATACTTGCATTACTGTAGAAGAAGTCCCATTGGTGGATATTGATCTGAGCCTTGAAGCTTCAAACCTTAACATATTTGGGGAAAAGCCCAATAATTGGTCAAAGCAGAACAGTCTTAGGACCCGCTTATTCACATTACTTTTCCAGGTTCTCCTGGAGCTTTAAATCGTTTATGTGAAGATCTTGGTTTAAATCTTACTTCGGAGGACCCGCTTCCTTCCAAATCTAAATCCCCAACTCCTGGAAGTAAGTTTGATGACCTTCTTCAATTGGACATTCAATCCCCTTCTTTCGCTGCCCTTAAGCCACCAGAACCTTCCTCTTATACTCAAGATCATCGATTTGCTATTCTTAAACAATTTCTGTAGTTATGTGTTTTTCCTGCTTAACTGTTTCAGGTTGCTTATTCTTTCATGCATAACATCCTCATTCATGTTTACTACTCATTGTAGGCTACTAAACATATGTTTATGCTTCAAGGGGATGCTTGGGGATCTTTTAATGAATTGTCCAAGCTTAAAGAGCAGGTTTCTTCTCTTAATAATCACATGATTGACATCTCAACAGTAAGGGATAAGGCTATAAAAGAAAAAGAAAAGCTCGCCACCTCACTTAAGGAAACAAAAGCTTTACTTTATGAAGAATGAAATGCCAAACAAATTACAAATGATAAGGCAAAAGCTTTGGAAATAGCACTTGAGGAGGCTAGCATGAGGGAGGCCAAGTTTGTGGAGGAGAATGCATCTCTCAAGAGAAATTTGCAAAAGAAGAGAATCCTCTTAAACAAATCAACTGGCATGATTATAGGCGTAAAGCAAAAGGCATCCTATTTCCTTGACTCATCTCGCAATACCTCTATTGAGAGATCCTATGAGAAGGCTCTTTTTATAGTGTATATTGACAATGCTTAAAAAATTCCGAATTTTAACTTTCCTTCTCTTCCTTCAATTTGGAATAAGAAGTTTACGAAGAAATTCAAAGCAATACTAAATAAAACTAAAGCACCTAGAAAGGGATCTTCCGAGGAAGAGGAGGAGATTGATGCTCAGAATCTACTGACATTTGATGATCCTCCAGCCGATGAGGAGATGGAGTCAGATGAGGAAGAGGAGGATGACCATGAGAGAAAAGGCGATGATGGCCATGGTGATAACAACAACGATAATAATGATACTAATGGTGGCAATGGTGAAGGCGATGGAAAGGGTCTTTCTCGACCGCCAAATGACAAGGATGAATCGAGAGATGTTAACCCAGAATTGGCGGTCCAGGGCATGAAAGCTACAAAAATTCCTGATCCCACAACTAGAGATTCTTCCCGGGAAGATGGTGCTTCTCAAAGCCACAAGTTTAAAGGGAAAGAGCAAATTTCTTCCTCTCCAATGTCACTCTCTTAGGTATGTTTTTCTCTACTTAAAAGTTTCGAACTACCTAATAATTCCTAGTTAATACATTATTTATTTTAGTTAATGAGAAATCAAAATGCCATTATGAAATTATGCTTGAAAAGAAACAAATGGAGATGGACCGATTGAACAGAGAGTTGGATAAACAACTGAAAGAGTATAATGAGTTATTTGAGAGATACAAGAACATTGTTGCAAGTGCGTCAAAATTACGATTTTTCAAAGAAATGGAAATTGCTCCACAAATAAAGAGAGCATGCCTCCATCGAGATAAACTATTAACAAAAAATGCAAAGCTAATGACCCTTATTTGGATGTTAATTGATGATAGAGATATCTTGGAATAGTTTCTATATAGAGCTTACTCTAGGGGTAAGTTTGTTGACTTCTCCTATTTAGGCGACAACTGGAGGAGGTTTGCTCAGGGTCTGATCCTTATCCCAGGGTGTTTTGGAATCTCCCGAGATTTTCCTCTATTTCTCTTTCTTCTTATTCTCTTCCTCCAAAAAAACTCAAAAATATAATAAGAAAATATTTATTTTCGAATTGTATCAGAAATCAATTTTGTATGAACCCGTGTGATTGTATAATTATATTCTAGTAGCTTATGAACTTTTTGCTTTTTGTTCTTCTTCTATTAATCTAATTTTATCGTATTGTACAGACCAAAGAAATCTCAAGTAGTCCAGGTCCAAATGAGCTCTTGAGTAAGTTGTCAAGTTAAAGAAAGATTTTAAAGAAAAATCTTTAATTCTCGAGACATCATAGTTAGCAAGACACTGCTTTCTCAGATATCTACACGAAATTTACGAGCGATTTCCTCATTTCCATTTTGAATTCTTGGGTGATGAAAAGGAAAAGTTGCTTAGTGAAATTTGAACCTATTACGCCTAATTAATATGCAATCATGCTAGTCCTTCGGTCGAATTCCCTTCGGTTAACACTCCAAAAGGGATTAAAACTTCTTTAATTCCACTCTTGCCCTATCTACTAGGTCATTTGAAAAGGGCAAAACTACGGTTTCGAAACTCTGAAAGTTAGTTGAATGTTTAGGAAATAGAACTATAACATAATTTAACTTTCTTTATTATTTGTAAACTTTATTGTTATCAATGGAAAAGCTTGTTTATAATGTATTAATCCTTATTTTACTTATTCCGAATAGGAAACCAATTAGTGCATGGATCCACTAAATGTTTTCTCGAAGGTGACAGAGATTAAAGATAAATTACGAGCAGACATTAAAAAGTGGAAGTCCTCCCAAGATGTTCTAGCTTTACGATTTCCAAATAATCCGGAGGCGCAGGAATAACATAAGAGATACTTTCGACTAAAATTAACTTTTAAAGATCTGAAGGAACGAATTTTCGGCTTATAAGAAGATATTACGGGGAAGGATAAAGGAATTCTAGAGTTGAAAGAATGGATAAACGTATCCTTAGATCCAAACCCTCAGTTGAGATTGAAGCCGAAATAGCTAAATTACATCAACAAATAAACGATCTTAAAGTGGATTTAATGAAAAGTTAAGTCTACTATCATTGGTTAGAGCTTATTGTGAGTAAAGCCGAATTTGGCCTCCCTACCCCTACTCCCGGTAGAATCACCAGATCTTGATCTCGGGCTAATCAAGAATTTCATGACTTATTAAATCCACCTTTGGGCTTAAGCGACGAGACGATCTCAAAATGGAGTAGACAAGTTAAACTTGAATGCATGCAACATTTTAGTAACAAGTGGAATGAAAAGGTATCTAAACGTGTTAATGAATATGAAAGCAAAGTCAAAAGCTTAAGTACGAGAAATACGTTCTTAAATAAGAGATTGAAGAGTTAAAGAGCATGTTTCAAACTTTGAGATAAGCCAACAAGACTCTCCAACATGCTTTGAAGATTCAAATTGATTCAATTAATGATGCAAACACTATCCAAAGGAAGGAAAAGAAAATCAAGAAGCTTTTGGATGTGGCCTTTGCCACATTATTGACCCTTTAATTGCCAAAGATTTGGACAAGCAAGCACGGAGCCTTGAGCTTTAGCAAAAATTTTCTTTAAATGGACTCTTCTTTTTTTTGAATTTTTTACCTGCAACTTTGCATATAGTATATTAAACTATAAATGAATTTGTATTTGAATGAATGTTACCTCAAATGTTAGATATATGCTTTAAATCAAATACCGACTCTTATTTGAAATGCTTGGCAGTTAGTATCCTGCTTTATGCATTTTGAGCTTTTGATGTATAGATCAATATTCTGCTTGTTAAGGGAACTGAGAACCTTGCTTGCTCTTTAGAATTTTATATAAGAAGTCACTTTCCCATAATATTAAGTAGCTTGTCTAGTAATGAAGATTCCAATTAGATGTTGAAAATTGATTTGGTGAAACCCTTTAGTCAAAGTGATAAATTCTTTGAATAATTTCTTAAAGCATTCTATCTATCGATCGATAATTAAAGAACCAATTCAGCACTAATTAATAGAATGTCGAAAAACTAATTCAACAACAGACAAAAGACCTGAAACCAATCTGGTAATAGATAGAAGACTAGAAAACCTTATCTGGCAATAAAGTCCAGAACACCTGTCTGGCAATGGTAATGGAAGACCGGAACACCTGTTTGATAATAGTACTAGAAGACCAGAAAACCAATCTAATAATATATAGAAGACCAGAAAACCTTTTCTGGCAATAATAATAGATGTCCAGAACACCTTTCTAGAAATGGTAATAGAAGATCGGAAAACAAATCTGGTAATAGACGGAAGACCAGAAAACCCAATCTGCAATAAATAGTAGACCAGAGAACTCATCTGGTAAAAGATAGAAGTAGAAGGCCAGAGAACTCATCTGGCAATTGAAGATTGTGTGTAACGACCTAGAATTTCAATCATCCGAATTTAGGATAGCAATTCTCGGGGGGTGATAGCAATTTCGATATTGCGGGCGAAAGGGCTGGTTACCCTAGCGCCTATCCCTCGATCTCTTTGCTCCCGTTGGACACACTCTCTGAATAAGCGTGCCATCCTTTCATCAGAACTTGGAGCAGATAGAAATGAGTTTGGTTCTGTTCTGTTGGATTTATTCCGTCCAGATGACCTGTAGGGATGGTATCGTCTATCATTCCTCATATTTTCCAGTGGCTGCCTTTGATCTTCTAGGAGCATGCTCGGGTCAGCTACAGTTGGCCCTTGCCTCGATCTCCCCCTGCTGGGTTCTGATCTAAGCACTTCCTCGGGTCCAACTTCGGGCTGGACTCTAGCTCGGCCCCGTTCACTGGCGTTTCTGTGGTTAGGCAGCATGACAGGCTCAGCTACAGTTGACCTTCGCCCGGTACCTCCCCCGTTGGGTTCGGTACCAAACATTTCCTCAGGCCTAACTTCGGACTGTGCCCGGTCTCGGCTCCTACCATGGCTACTTCTGCCATTAGCTCCTTCGAAGAAGGAAGATCTTTGTTGTCTCTGAGATCCTCTAGACTGGGACTCGCCCCATGATTCAGTGTTGCGGTTGGATTCTTCAGCGTCCCTTAAGCGTGACATGAGATGGTCCACCAAGGCTTCCTGCTGGGACGTGAAGCGGTTAGTTACTTCAACCACAACTCTGTCCAAATCTGCCCTAGTAATTGCTGCAGGCTGTTCTGTGGCAGAAGTGGTTGGGTTAGCCTGTCCTTCATTTGTTACTACTGCTGGAGGAGGACGATTTACTTGATCCGTGACAGCTGGATCTGGAAGACTGCTGGATGCGATGTTGTTTCCTTTGTTAACATCTTTTCTCTGTTTGGGAGGCATGTTTTCCAAGTGGCGAACGATGCTGTTAGGAAAACTGCTAAGTGGATGAAGCTGAAGCTTCGAGCTTCTAGCTCTCAATGAAAGCACCAAAAATGTTTGCACAAAAAATGGACAAACACCTCAAAGTTGTATGATTTAGTAGATCTTATGTTGTTCTTAGCGATTTGAGTGATTTATGCAAATATATGAAAAGCAGGGGCTAAACTGTAAAAAGACACGCAAATTTATAGTGGTTCAGCCAGAATGTGCCTACGTCCACTTTATATGTTATTTCTCTTTTCTTGTTTTGATTACAAGTACAAAGCTTTAATACAAGTAAAAGAAAGTTGTTTGAAAGTTCTCTCCGTGCTTGAGCTCTCAAACTTGTCCCCCATTGTTGTACCCCTGCCCCTCTATTTATAGAGTGAGGCTGGGGGTAGGGGTCTTGGATGTGTATAGTTGCTGGTGGGCCTGGGCTGATGTGATCTGGCCTGGCACATTTTGGTCCGGTTGCACTTGGTCCGGTGATGGTTGGGTTGTAGTCTTGGTCTGGTAATACTTGGTCCGGTGGTAGGTGGACTGGTGGTTGATCCGGCAAGGCATGGAAGAGGAGTTGGACCGGCAATGGGTGGAGTGTATGTTGGTTCGGCAGGAGGTGGTTCGGTAAGGGTTGGTCCGGCACCTTTGGTCTAAGGAGCCGGTTCGGTGGTAGGGAGGGAGATGGTTGGTTCGGCGAAGCCTGGAGATGGTTGGTTCAGCGAAGCCTGGAGATGGTTGGTTCGGCGAAGCTTGAGATGGTTGGTTCGGCGAAGCCTGGACCGGTGGTGAGAATTCAACCAACATTTGCCCCCCAAAGTGGGGTATATGCTGGCTTATGGCCTACTTTGTTTCCTTCCATTCGATCGCTGAGCGCCGATCCAACTGGTCCGGCATCCTATAGTTGCCTATAAGTAGGGGCTGTAGACGTGCATTATTCCCTTCCAACCCAAGACAACCGAACCAGTCATTCATACCGAATCGAATCAGGTGATACATCCCTCTCTCGCCGAATGGCCCCTTTAGACAACTGAACGAATCCGGGTATTTCGAGTGCCGAATGAACTATCGTCCTTGGATTACCGGATGAGTTCGTGGATCCTGAGTGTCGAACCAGCATCCTCATTTGGATCGCCGAATGAACCCCGAGACTCTAAATACCGAATGAATATTCTCATTTGGATCACCGAATGTAACCCATACGAGGAATGCCGAATGAACCTTTGCATTTGTCCCACCGAACGAACCTTTGCATTTGTCTCACCGAATGAACCTTTGCATTTGCTTGTTTACATCCTCCGTTCTAACAGTACGCTTTTTATGTTGCAGATAAATGTCTCGAAAAGCAGAAACTCGATCAGACAAAAAGAAGTCCCAGGGTGAAGGAGAATCTTCCTCAGTGCCCCCTGTTCAGCCAGGTCCGGAACGCCATGGATCTACCCCGAGATCACTAGTGGACGGGTACGGCCCTCAGGAGCTTCTGAACTCCCCGCCCGATTGCTTTCCCAGCTCCCTTAAGGAAGAGCAGCTTGATGTCATCTCCCGCTCTTTCGGAATTGATAGGGCGCACTTGCTATTGCCAGGGAGAGAAGTTATGCCGTACGATCCTCCTGAAGGGTACTTCGCCTATAGCAGATACCACTGTATGTGTGGTGCCATTCCTCCTCTTAACGCTTGGATAGCCAGCTTCCTCACATATCTAAAGGTGGCCTCATTCCAGCTTCAACCCAACTCCTATGCTATATTGGTGAGCCTCTACGTCATTTTCCAGAGGAAGTATGGTCGTGCTCCTTCCAACCGGGAGATCCGGTATCTATATAATATGAGGGGCTATAAGAAGGGGTCCCCATACATTAGCTTGGAGTCAGCCGTGACCTTCAAGCCGGTCTTGGATCTGTATTCTAAATTCAGCATGTTCAAGAAGGAGTGGTTCTTTGTCAGGGACGACTCCGTCTCAATTCGGCGCTTTACTTCTGGATGTAAGTTGATGCTTTTACTTATAATTTCCATTCCGATTGCGATGCTTCTTCTCATACTTTCTCATTTTTGCTAGCGACAGGTGGCTTTGCGATTGTGGAGACTGACCGCTTGGTTCAGACGGCGGCTGAGATAGAAGCTATTCTCGGGAAATATAGATCATCTACCTTCCTGATCAGAAATGCGACCCTTCTAGAGTATAACTTAATCCTTCCACAGCAGTCAGTAGTCAAGCTGAGGGAAACGGCGGAGGAGAGGGCGGCTGTTCAGACTAAGGGAGGTGTTACGGTAGAGAGTAGCAAGAGGAAACCTTTCACAAAACCTCCAGCCGTCGGAGGTAAGAAACTCAAGAAGTCGGACGGCCCCTCCCCTAGCAATTGTCCACTTACCCAGAAGGAGGAAGACATAGAGGAGGAAAGAGGTGAGGGTGGAGATGGTCAGGAAGGTGATAAAGGTGGCGATGGCATCGGGGCCTTGCTTCCTGGGCAAGCGGGCGAGATTCAGGAGTGGACGGATGATGCGTTCCACCAGGCTTTCGAGGGGCTGGACGAAGATCCGGCTTTGGTAGAGAAAACCGGGAAAGTGGACAAGGCCGAGACCGGTGCAAGCGAGTCTTCTCAGACCATTCCAGCCAAGGTGGCTCCGACGACTCAAGGTGAATTCTTGACTCCTGCATGCTTCATTAATGATAGGGACTTAGGAATATTTTATGATCCGCTCCCGTCCTGGAATGAAATCCAGGACTCGTTGCAGTATCCTACTTCTCCCCAGGGTTTGTATAACAGACGTGCTTTCTTTCTTCTTTTAACTTGTAATTTACCGCATTTCTCGAATCATATAGTGATGTAAGCTTGTGACACTTGTTCTTCATATCAAGAGCAAGCAAGACATCCAAGGCCTCAGACCTTCGGCGCAGGCTTGAGCAATATAAGCTTTCCAAAACTTCTGTCAAGCCGAAGCCTTCGACCCACCGCTCCGAGGATGTAGTCGGCTACCGTCCTCTTCTCGGGGTTATCGAAGAGGGTATTCAGCAGAGAAGGAGGAGTCATCCTTTATCTGAACCTTCGCCCGGTCCTCAGCTCCCGGCTCAGCCTCTTCATGATATCACGGAGGAGGACAGCGAGTTTTCACCCTCTCCGCACCCGTCCGGAAACCCTTCCGTTACTCATATCGACCGTCCTGACTTGGCTCGTAATCCATTTGCGGGTCATCCTGATCTGGATCCAAGTTCCCACGACATTACCTTTGACGAGGTTACTGGTGAGCACCTTCTTCCCCGCAATCCCATGGTACGGGTGCTTGATGAAGCTAAGTCCTTAGATCTTGATCTACTTACCACTCGGATAGTTACCATGGAAGACGAGGCCAAGGCTAATATCGACCGGGTGGCGGAGGAGACTAGGAAGCTGATGGGGCATCATGCCCGGCTGGTTAAGGCTGGAGAGGAGATTGGGAGTGCCAACATCCGACTAAGATTGATGGTTTCGTACCAGGCCAAACAGCTCGCTGATCAGGCCATTCAGATTTCTCAGCATGAGGCTGCCTCCGGGCGGTTGAGGAAGGCTATGGAGGAGGATAGTAAGGCGGAACTGCGGAAGATGGAAGCTGCCTGCAAGGAGCAGATAAATATGGCCATCTCGACAGTGGATGAGGTTCGGAGGGCGGATCTTGAGCGGGTAGAGGAGCTGTCGGGGAAGCTTGAAGCCGCAGAGCTTGCTCAGGTTAGGCTGAAGGAGGAGATGGAGGTGATGCGGAAATCCCTTCAGGCTGACTGCTCGAGATACCGCTTGGAGAGAGAAGCTGCTGTTGGAAGGTTGTCGGCTTCCGAGGCCCGGATGAGGGAGTTTGAGGAGAATGAGGGGATGATGGATGAAATGCTTCAGGACATGTACTTCCGAACTTGGAAGCAGGGCAACCTATCCTGGATGGATGATTATCCTAGGGTCATGGCTAAGATCTATCTTCGGGCTTTGGAGGAGGCCAAGGCCGATGCGGATAAAGATGGTGGCGTGGTCTTCAGCATGGATGCGGTCACTGCTCAGTTTGCCAAGGAGGAGAAGGTGGCGGTGAAGGAAGGTATGCGGTTGCTTGCCGCTGAGGAGGTAGGCGTGCAGGTAGAGGATGACGATCAGGATAGTCAGGAAGCAGGCGCTGGTAAGTCTCCCTTTTTAGTTTCTCCATCAACTTGGTTGCTTATTGCTAATGAATCCTTTCTCTGACTGGACAGGGGGTCAACAGGACAAGGATAAAGCTCCACTGCAGCCGGCCCCTTGATTATACCTGGAAAAACTCTTTTTGTGGATTTGACAGGGTTGTATATGTTAGTCGAAAAATAGTAATGTAGCCTTTAGGTTGTAATATTTTGCCACTTGTAATAAACAGTCTTATTTTTGACGTGTAATTCTTTAACTTAAGCTGATTTTGTCGTCTTTTGAATGTTTGCTGTTATTTTGGCATGTCGTATGAGAAATATAGCTATGTATATTCTTGTAATTAAATTGTGTTTGATGTCGGGTTCTGGTTTAAGACATAATTCCATGACTTGCAATGTTAGTGTGTGGTGTGAACAAATTATAGTCATGCATTTGCACATAAAGGAAGAAAATACCGCCTTTCATGTTCTATTTGTAGATGGCAGTTTCGAATATCTTGTATGACCGAGCATGGAAAGCAGTTGAATGCCCTGCCATCCGATTGTGAATCTCTGCATCCATTAGCGAGTATCTCCTACTCTGTATCCTGTACTTTATGGATTGTTATAGAGGACAGGATGAAAGCTTTTTAAGTAAAATTGAAATATGTGAAATAGTAAAACTTCCAATCACGGAAGGCCTTCGATGTGCTTAAGTTCGTGGCAAACGGGTTTTGTAGTCACTTTCCCTAGCTGTGGGTCTTGGAGACATTTGTCACCCATCTTACGCCTCCGCGGGGAGTTAATTCTTTTTTACCACAACCGCACCTAAGACACATCGGAGCCGAGATCGCGCACAGTAACTACCCGGGCCATTATGGCCCGTAATCGTGGGTATTATTCGATTTACTGTGGCCGGCTAGCGTGGGTGCCAATCGTCAACTGGGAACTGCCCCTGGCTGGCCATACCTTATGTTGGGGCTTAGTCGGTTCACAGTTGCCGGCGAGCCTAACGCCGTAATGAGCTGCCTCGGCTATAGTTCGCCTTCTCGGTGGCTTATAATCGGCTCATTACAGTTGGCTTTAAGGGCCGTCGCGAGCAATGAGTTAACCCACAGCAGAGGGATGCTGGAGCAAAAGTGTCTCATTGGCGAGGGCATAGATTCGCATAGTACCTGTTAGGTTTTGCCCAGGCGAAGTTGTGCCGTGGAGTGCTTTGAGTGGAAATGCTATACGCACAGGATTTTGTTCAACAGAAAAGGATAAAGTTAACAAGTAGTCAAGATATAAAGGAACAAGTTAAAAAAGAGACAAAGTTTTTTAAAGTGGTTCGGCATGAAAAAGGCCTACGTCCACTGATTCTCTTTGTTAATTCACTTCATATGGGCAATACAAGTTAAGAAAAGTATCGACGGAGGTGTTGGATGTTCCATGCCCTCTGGAACACCTCTCCGTCCACTGTTGACAAAATATAGGCTCCGTTGTGGAGATCTTTATGAATTACATATGGTCCATCCCAGATTGGGTCTAGTGCTCCGGGGCGAGGGAAGATTCGCTTGAGGACAAGATCCCCTTCTTGTAAGGTACGATGCTTGACTTTGGAGTTGTATTGCGCTGCCACTTTCTGCTTGTGGGCTGCTGTTTTAAGGACTGCATCATTTCTTCTCTCCTCAACTAGATCCAAAGACATGTGGAGGAGCTCTTCATTCTCTTCCGGGTTATAGTGGATCCTACGGTGGGAAGGCACAATGGTTTCAACTAAGAGCATAGCCTCCGATCCATATGCCAAAGAGAAAGGAGTGTGCCCCGTTGATGTTCTGAAAGATGTGCGGTAGGCCCACAGTGTCGTAGGGAGTTCATCCACCCAAGCGCCCTTTGACTTTTCGAGCTTCTTTTTGATCAGAGTTTTCAGAATTTTGTTGACTGCTTCGACTTGTCCGTTTGCCTAGGGATATGCTACGGATGAGAAGCTTTTATGAATTCCATGTTCTTGGCACCAGTTGGCGAATTCCTCGCTGTCAAACTGAAGTCCATTGTCTGATATGATTTTGAGTGGGACTCCGTACCTGCATAGAACATTTTTGATTAAGAAGTTAATAACTTTTGCTAAAGATACTTTATTCAGAGGTTCCGCTTCCACCCATTTGGTGAAATAATCAACTGTCACTATAGCATATTTGGCCCCGCCTCGGCCCATCGGTAGCTCGCCGATTAAGTCAATTCCCCATATTGCGAAGGGCTGGTCATTTGAGTAATCTCGGTTGTTGGTAGCCGTGGAATCTTAGCAAATTTTTGGCATCTGTCACACTTCTTGACGAAATCTAAGGCGTCCTTGCTTAAGGTGGGCCAGAAATATCCGTATCGGATTATCTTTTTTGCTAATGTTTGCCCTCCGGTGTGATCTCCGCAGCTCCCCTGATGGATGTTGGATAAGATTTCCTTGGCTTCTCTCCCGGCGACACACCTTAATAACGGGTTAGAGAATCCGCGCCGATAGAGGATGTCTTCTTGTATTGTGTAGCGGGATGCTTTCCTCAAGATTTTCTTGACTTCGTTACGCCCGTTGGGTAGAGTGCCACTTTGTAGGTAGTCTCGGATGGGAGTCATCCAAGTTGCTTCTTCGGTTGCAGCTATCAGATTTACTTGCTCAAAACTTGGGGCCAGTTGCTTTGAGATGGTTACTGCCCCGAAGATGGTGATGTCTCTCACACTTGCTTGCTTTGCTAATTCGTCGGCCTCTCGGTTCTCCTCCCGAGGGATGTGTTTGACTAAGTAGTGGTCCAATCGGCTGAGAAGTAACTTGGTCTTCTTTAGATATGCTATGAGTCGTTCTTCTCGAGCTTGGAATTCTCCTAGTATTTGATTAACAATAAGTTGAGAATCGCTGTGAAGACATAAAGAATTGGCCCCGATTTCTATGGCGATTTCTAGTCCAGCTATCACTGCTTCATATTCCGCATCGTTGTTGGTGGCAGCGAACTCCAACCTTATAGCATAGTGCAGTTTGTTTCCCCTGGGGGTGATTATTACCACACCTGCCCCCGAGCCATGTTCGTTTGATGCACCACCAACAAAGAGATTCCACTTGATATCTTCTGTTATTTCCAATTGCTCCTAATCTTCGTTGGTAGTGAACTCTGCAATGAAATCAGCCATAGCCTGTCCCTTGATGGCGGTGCGAGGGTGATAGGTGATATCATACTGACTCGGTTCAATGCACCATTTAAGTAATCGCCCAGAAGTGTCGGGACGATGGAGTACCTGCCTCAGCGGTTGATCGGTCAGAACTTTGATAATATGGGACTGGAAGTAGTGACGCAATTTCCGTGATGTGATTAGTAAACAGTATGCTAACTTCTCAAGTTTAGGATATCTGACTTCTGCCCCAGTAAACCTTTTGCTGACGAAGTAAACTGGTCGTTGCGTGCGGTTGTCTTCCCTTACCAAGGCAGCGCTTAGAGCGTGAGATGACACAGCAAGGTATAGGTATAATTCTTCGCCTTCGCTTGGAGTCGAGAGTACCGGTGGTTTCTGGAGGTGTTCGATTAGGTTAAGGAAAGCGGTTAAGCATTCGTCCGTCCATTCGAACTTTCCTTTATCTTTCTTTAGAGCTTCGAAAAAGGGGACGCACTTGTCTGTTGCCTTGGAGATGAATCGGCTTAGGGCGGCCACTTTTCCATTTAGGCTTTGCATTTCCTTTCGGGTGGAAGGTATCTTGATATCCCTTAGCGCTCGGACTTGTTCAGGGTTTGCTTCAATCCCTCGGGCATGGACGATGAACCCTAAGAATTTTCCCGATGATACTCCGAAGGAGCACTTTAGTGGATTCAACTTCATTCCATACTGTCGAAGTACCTGGAACATTTCGCCTAGGTGGCTTACGTGATCTTTGGCTTTCCGTGATTTCACCAGCATGTCGTCCACATATACTTCCATAGTTTGTCCTATTAGCCCCGCAAACATCTTGTTGATGAGGCGCTGGTAGGTGGCTCCTGCATTTTTAAGTCCGAAAGGCATTACCTTATAGCAGTACAAACCCCGGTCGGTGATGAAACTAGTGTGGTCTTGGTCGGGAGCATGCATAGGAATTTGGTTATATCCTGAGTATGCGTCCATAAAAGATAGGAGCTCGTGCCCGGCTGTGCTGTCTACAAGTTGGTCGATTCTGGGAAGTGGGAAGCAATCCTTTGGGCAGGCGTCGTTTAGGTTGGAGAAGTCGATGCAGGTCCACCACTTCCCATTAGCCTTCTTTACCAGTACCGGGTTGGCGATCCATTCCGGGTAAACAGCTTCTCGTATGAAGTCATTGGCGAGTAGATTCTTTACTTCTTCATCGAGGGCTGCTGATCGCTCTGCCCCCATACTTCTCTTTTTTTGTTTTACAGGCGCCTTGGTAGGATCAATGTTCAATACGTGGTATGCTGTGTCGGGGGAGATTCCGGTCATGTCAGCGTGTGACCAAGCGAATACATCCAGGTTGTGGCGGAGAAAATCGATGAGTTGTTCCTTCAATTCGGCTTTTAGTTGGGACCCAATTTTCAATAGTCTACTTGAGTCGTGCTTGTCTACAGATATAAACTCCATAGCCTCTGCAGGCTCGGCGGTGGCCTCCTCCTCTTTGTCCCTAGGGTCTAATTCATTGAAAGGGTCGCTGGTATATCGAAGAGGAGGGGCTTTCTTTAGTTGCTATGCTTCCAGACTTTTTGTGCAGAGGGCAATCTCTACACCCTTCCCTTTATCCTTCCTGTGGTTGTTGCGAAGTTCAGTCACATAGCAGTCTCGAGCAACGTCCTGGTCTCCTTCTACTTCCCCTACTCCATTGTCCGTTGGAAATTTCATCTTTAGGCACCATGGGGCTAGGACAATTTGGAAATCAGACAAAGCTGGCCTTCCAAAGAAGGCGTTGTAGGCCGAACGGTTTTCTATTAGCACAAATGTCTGTTTCCGTACAACGGAGCGGGGATGGCTTCCAATCTCAACAAAGAGGTCCAGTTTTCCGAGAGGCATCTTCGCATCTCCAGTGAAACCGTGTAGTGGTTTATCGCAGGGAGATACATCCTTCATTGATAGCTTCATTTTGTCGAATGCGTGTTTGAACAGGATGTTTACTGAGCTTCCAGTATCTACCAGGATTCGGTAAACTTCGGCGGGACCGAGTCGGGCAGAGATAACCATGGGATCTATGTGAGGGTATTGCCTTCCTTCTAGGTCATGCTTACCGAATGTGATGTCATCACTTTCTTTCCGCTTCGGATGGCGTTCTTCTATAACCGAATTGACATAGTCTTTATTGTCTTTAAGCGACTTTCTGTACCTTTCCATCTCTTTCCAACTTCTGTCTGCGATGTGTGGCCCTCCTGAGATGGTATGGACCACTATCTTTTCTTGACTAGAGCTGCTAGCGTTGCGGTTTCCTCTATCGGCCCCTGGTGAGGGTAGCCTTGGGTCTTCATTGGCAGGAGCTGGGGTCCTGTCCTGACCTTTTACATAACGTTCCAGTTTCTTTCTTCTGATGTGTTCCTCAATCAGATCTCGGAGATGATGGCATTCGTTGGTATCATGCCCGTGAGATTCGTGGAAGCGGCAGAACTTTCCAAACTTTTGTGCGTTATCTGATTCCTTCTTGTATGGTGGGCGTTTGTATCTAACTTCGCCTTGGGTGGCAAGGAAGATATTTTCGACGGTCTCGTTCAAAGGAGTGTAAGTGTCGAATCTAGGTCCTGGCCGATATAGGCGCTTTTCTCCCTTCTTGCCCCCAGCATTGTCTCTGGAATCATTTCTTTGAACGTCCCTTGCCACAGCAGGGGAGTTGCCATGGGTTGTCTTATTTTGCTGTCCTGACTGCCCCTCAACGACAGCATCCTCAAGCCTCATGTATTTCCCGGCTTCATGGAAGAAATCGGGTAAAGTAGCTGGTTTTTCTTTTGTCAACCTTCTAGCAAATTTAGTGTCCGGATGCACACCACTGCAGAGGGTCATTAGGATAAGCTTCTCATCGGCATCTTGGACTGCGGCTGCTGCGGTGTTGAATCTGGTTAGGTATTGCTGCAGCTTTTCTCCAGGTTTCTGTTTGACGCTGGATAAGGAATAAGCATCCTTAGGTTGCTCCACATGAATGCGGAACTGACTAATAATTTCTTTCAACATTTCCCACGAGCTGATGGATCCCTGGGGTAGATGACAGAACCAGGAGGTAGCAAGATCTGCTAAGAAGAGCGGAAAGCATTTGCACAGTACTCCCTCTGTCGCTCCACTCATGAGCATATGCTGCGTGTACCTCTGTAAGTGTACAACGGGATCGGAGGTTCCTTTGTAGGGTTCCATTGTTGGCATCTTCCATTCTCGAGGGGTGATAGCAATTTCGATATTGCGGGCGAAAGGGCTGGTTACCCTAGCGCCTATCCCTCGATCTCTTTGCTCCCGTTGGACACACTCTCTGAATAAGCGTGCCATCCTTTCATCAGAACTTGGAGTAGATAGAAATGAGTTTGGTTCTGTTCTATGGGATTGATTCCGTCCAGATGACCTGTAGGGATGGTATCGTCTATCATTCCTCATATTTTCCAGTGGCTGCCTTTGATCTTCTGGGAGCATGCTCGGGTCAGCTACAGTTGGCCCTTGCCTCGATCTCCCCCTGCTGGGTTCTGATCTAAGCACTTCCTCGGGTCCAACTTCGGGCTGGACTCTAGCTCGGCCCCGTTCACTGGCGTTTCTGTGGTTAGGCAGCATGACAGGCTCAGCTACAGTTGACCTTCGCCCGGTATCTCCCCCGTTGGGTTCGGTACCAAACGTTTCCTCAGGCCTAACTTCGGGTTGTGCCCGGTCTCGGCTCCTACCATGGCTACTTCTGCCGTTAGCTCCTTCGAAGAAGGAAGATCTTTGTTGTCTCTGAGATCCTCCAGACTGGGACTCGCCCCATGATTCAGTGTTGCGGTTGGATTCTTCAGCGTCCCTTAAGCGTGACATGAGATGGTCCACCAAGGCTTCCTGCTGGGACGTGAAGCGGTTAGTTACTTCAACCACAACTCTGTCCAAATCTGCCCTAGTAATTGCTACAGGCTGTTCTGTGGCAGGAGTGGTTGGGTTAGCCTGTCCTTCATTTGTTACTACTGCTGGAGGAGGACGATTTACTTGATCCGTGACAGCTGGATCTGGAAGACTGCTGGATGCGATGTTTTTTCCTTTGTTAACATCTTTTCTCTGTTTGGGAGGCATGTTTTCCAAGTGGCGAACGATGCTGTTAGGAAAACTGCTAAGTGGATGAAGCTGAAGCTTCGAGCTTCTAGCTCTCAATGAAAGCACCAAAAATGTTTGCACAAAAAATGGACAAACACCTCAAAGTTGTATGATTTAGTAGATCTTATGTTGTTCTTAGCGATTTGAGTGATTTATGCAAATATATGAAAAGCAGGGGCTAAATTGTAAAAAGACACGCAAATTTATAGTGGTTCAGCCAGAATGTGCCTACGTCCACTTTATATGTTATTTCTCTTTTCTTGTTTTGATTACAAGTACAAAGCTTTAATACAAGTAAAAGAAAGTTGTTTGAAAGTTCTCTCCGTGCTTGAGCTCTCAAACTTGTCCCCCATTGTTGTACCCCTGCCCCTCTATTTATAGAGTGAGGCTGGGGGTAGGGGTCTTGGATGTGTATAGTTGCTGGTGTGCCTGGGCTGATGTGATCTGGCCTGGCACATTTTGGTCCGGTTGCACTTGGTCCGGTGATGGTTGGGTTGTAGTCTTGGTCCGGTAATACTTGGTCCGGTGGTAGGTGGATTGGTGGTTGATCCGGCAAGGCATGGAAGAGGAGTTGGACCGGCAATGGGTGGAGTGTATGTTGGTTCGGCAGGAGGTGGTTCGGTAGGGGTTGGTCCGGCACCTTTGGTCTAAGGAGCTGGTTCGGTGGTAGGGAGGGAGATGGTTGGTTCGGCGAAGCCTGGAGATGGTTGGTTCGGCGAAGCCTGGAGATGGTTGGTTCGGCGAAGCCTGAGATGGTTGGTTCGGCGAAGCCTGGACCGGTGGTGAGAATTCAACCAACACATATTTTAATTGATGTGTAAAAATAGTTATTTTTGGCACTGTCTCGGATTTCAACAAAACTAGTTTCATAGGATCTGTAATAGTGACTTATTATAGGATTTCAAGTTTTGTGTCGATTGGACTTATCGTTTGATCGTGCGAGTTCGAAACGCATAGAAATTAAATAAAATAATTTAATTAAAATAATTTGATTTTGAAAGCTATCTTCTGAATATGATAGAATTGACTCCCGATACTTATTCCATTGTGTTCGAAATAGGGGTATAACATATAGAACGCTAGACGGCACGCTTCGTTTGGAGTTTGGAGTTTGGAATTTTCACGGATGAATAGTGTCAAGCGAAATCTTCTGTAAATAGCCCTCACTTTCATTCATTTGTTAACCTAACCCTAGAAAATTACTCAGCCGTCATTTCAAAACTTCTATACGATGGCCATTGTCGATCGGAGCCACTAGAGGCAAAATTAGCCAACGACTTCAACTAGGGAAATGTAGAGCATGATCATACGAAGCTAGTGTATGGTTGGATCGACGGATCGTCAACCGAGGCGGCCGAAATCGGGGTCCGTTCGTCATCAGGTCATTGGTTTCTTAGGTGAGATTCACGCGCACGACGCATGCAGGCCTAAGCGTGGAGGCTGGAGCAGCTCGGTGAGCAGGTGGAGGGCGGAGGCGGCGTACAGCGGTTCATTCTAGGGTGCACGCGCGATGATTTAGAACAGCGAATAAAAAAAGAGGCGTGCGCCTGTAGCCTTCTGGAGGAAGAAATGAGAGGGAGGGAAATAGAGAAGTTAAGTTTTTAAATATAAGTTAATTAAAGTTAATTATAGTTTTAATTTTAACGAATGTTCATTAATTCATAACTTGTTCGTATGAGGTCCGTTTCGAGCGCGACAAGCTGCGTTGCATTCGTATCAGCGAGCACTACGCTATGGAGTTGGATTGGATGTTTGTTCAATTTTAATTCAAAACAAAGTGTTTTTTATGACTATTAAAATCAAAGTGAGTTAATCTCACCTTTTTGGCTAATCAAAAAATTTATATAGTCAAATTATTTATTGGATGTTTGGATATTTATTTCTAATCGTTATTGATTGTTTGGATAATATACTAAATTATATTATTGGTTTGTATATATTCCCGCATATTGGAATGGATGAGACCCTATTACGTTTCCGTGTAATAGCGGATGACCCTTGTATACGAATCCGGCCTCGACGTGGTTGATTTATATTTTTATGATATTATATATTGTGTATGATTAAATATAGAAGTTGAGTTTTTAAATATAAGTTAATTAAATTTAATTATAGTTTTAATTTTAACGAATGTTCACTAATTCATAACCTGCACGTATGAGGTCCATTTCGAGCGCAACAAGTTGCATTGCGTTCGTATCAGCGAGCATTATGCTATAAAGTTGGATTGGACGAATTCAGAGCTAATTGGAATTTTAGATTAAAATTGGACGTTTGTTCAATTTTAATTCAAAACGGAGTGTTTTGATGACTATTAAAATCAAAGTGAGTTAATCTCACCTTTTTGGTTAATCATAAAATTTATACAGTCAATAAATATTATTTATTGGATGTTTGGATATTTATTTTTGATTGTTTTTGATTGTTTGGCTAATATACTAAATTATATTATTGGTTTAGATATATTCATGCCTATTGGAGCTGATGAGACCCTATTACGTTCCCATGTAAGAGCGGATGAACCTTTATACAAATCCCGCCTCGAAGCGATTGATTTATATTTTTATGATATTATATATTGTGTGTGATGCAGGGGAACAGGTTGGAGGGATCCAACAGGATTCCACACACCGTTGATTTTATTTTCATATATATTGTGATATATGATTTCTTGAATGCTATATTGATGACATGGACACGATTTTTTTTATTTAGTGCTTTAGTAGCACTGGGCCTTATATTTTGGTATTTTGAATTACCATAAAATAGTGGTTAATCTTGTAAAGGGATTTCAAAGTTATTTTGGAAATTATATATGTTTTAAACAGTTATTCTTGAATTATTTGAAGAATTAATTTATTTAAAATCAAAGGTATGATTTTTGGACATTATAATTTAATAGTTTTATAAAATATTTTTAAATGGAAATTTTGAATTGGGAATAAAGATTTTTAAATCTTAATTAAGTCCGTCTTTTAAATTAAAAAGATATGGTTTTAAGAGAAATTAGAAAATATTCGATATAAATATTTTTAATCATTTTATATAAAGTGATGTTATACAAATGAACTAAAGATTTGAAAAAATCATGTTTTGTAAATAAAAGAGTGGATTTATGAACGGTGTTATAAATCAAATGAAAATTATTATTATTTAGTAAATGGGCGAATAGATCAAATGATGGATTTATTATAAGATATGGAAGTTGGTTTTAGAAAATAGTTGACTCTATTTTGGAAATTGAAAGTGAGGGTAAGAATTAGGATTGTTAAACGATATTTTATAAATTGAAGTAAATTTATAAAAGAAGTTTATACCTATTGAAGCAAGGTTAAAACGGTTGGAATTATGTTTGGATGGGGTTTTATAAATAAGAAGGATTTATAAAGGAATAAAGGTATAAATGGGTTCATAAATAAAGGGATTTTTATGAAAGGAAGTTTTATGAAATGGGAAGAGATTTATAAACATTGTTTGTAAATATGGAAATGGCTATGTTGAGTTAAGTATTGATTTTTATCAAGAAAATATATTTATATTCTAAAGGTGGTTTATTTATATTAATATTGTTTAAAAGTTGTTTATCGATATTTTAAATGTTTTAAAAGGTTAATTATTTAAAAATATTTATATGGGTTGAACTAATTTTAAATTATTATCAGTAAAGTTTTGGAAATTTATTATTATTATTTATAAAAATATTGAAGATAATTTATTATTATTTATCTAAGAATGTGTTGAAATTTAATAATTTTAATTTTAAGATGTTTTAAATTTAGTATTTATTTATGATGTTACTAGTATATAGTAGTGTTTAAAGGTAAGCGATTGGAATTTAATTATAATTGTTTCCTAGATTTATAGATGGTGTTTTATAAATGGCCTTAGATATTTAAAAAAAGGAATTTTTAAAATGGGTTATAAATTTATAAAATGAGTTTTATAAATGGTTTTGTGGATTAAAATAAGGTTTAAAAATGGTTTTTGAATTGAATAAAAAGGGTAATCATCCAAATTGTTGGTGAATATAGTTATACCATTGAAATAAGCATATGGATATTTTGCTAGGTATTGAGAAATAGTGATTGTGGGTTTATATAAATCTTTGTAAAAGAACTTTGATTCAAGTTTACAAAGTGAATTAAATTAATAAAAGATTTATTAATAAAAGGCTTAGTGTTGCTTGGTGCTTAACAAATGTTGTTTTTCCCATGGAATTAAATTCCCGATTGAATGTTTGTTATTTGATAGTTAAATAACCGACTATCGGAATTAGACCCAAAATGTAACTTTGGAAATATCTAGGAGAAACACGTGAGTTATATGGCACAGTCATCTCCGAAGATGTTGTACTGTGCATATAAATCTCGTTTCGTTCTCCTAGGACAATGATAAGGAAATCCGTCCACTAACGGTTAGGAGGTAATCTCCGATCTTATCTTTGACTGTTTATTTCCTAAAGAACCAGGGTTGAATTTATCGGGAATTATGGAAAGGTTATTTCAAAGAGACCGGGATCAGATATATTATTCGAAAACCACTTCGATCTAACAAATGCATTTCAAAGTGAAGACATCTTGAAGATGATGGAACTTGGAGATGGAGCTCTCAAGTGTTTCGTTCAGTCCCAGAACAAACTTGTATGGATGAATGCTGATATTGCATTGTAGCTTGGAGGGAAGTGTTAGCATTCCAAGTAGGAAGTGCTATATAAAAGGTAAAACGTAGCCTCAAGCCTCATCAACCGCGAATGACTAAAATAGGGGAGATGCAGCAGGGCTAAGTGGGTCGCTCCCAAGTAGGGTATCATCATCCTTATCTTGAGTTGCTATTATCTCTCATTTGTATGCTTCGGGGCCCGTTAACGGAGGGGTGATCATATTCGGTACTATCTAGTAAGGGGTAGGCCGGTTCTGTGTTGGCAGAGGATCCAAGCGAGGTCCTTGATCATTTTATCTAGAGATGCACCATGACGGGCGGTACCCCGGTAGCCCAATCATTATATGGAATCCATTTTCCAATACGAGCCTTTATGGTTTTAGATGTACACCTAATATGCTGGAATTTAATTAATGCAACAATTTCGGCTAGGATTAATAAGTATTTGTATCTAGACACTATTATAATACAAGAGAATTTCATATGAAATGTTTTGGTTATCGTAAGGTAAAAACCCGTCTGTGTTTATGTGCGGCGTGGTCTTATGAGATACTTTTGATTTTCAAATGGTTTTCTAGAACTTTAAAATCCAATTGGAGCTCAGGAGACGAATTGGAGGTCTTCAATTCGTATTTATGTATATGTTTTATTTCCACTGTTTGTTGTTGGAATCATCAGCAATTGTGAGGGCAGGTTGTTATAACTGTCCAGGCTGACGATTGTGAATTGTTGTTGTACTCTGATGAATGTTTGTATATAATAGTTTCTCTTTGTAAAGATCATTAGTATTATATTATATATTGTTCCGCTGCGATTGCAAGATTCTATATTGTTTTTAATTTCTTTTTTTTCTTCTCCTCTTCTCTACTTCTTTCCACTATCTTTCCTATAACTTTCCGTCTTTCCGTTCGATTTGGGTTGGACGTGTGTGGTTTATTGTCAGCTTGAATAGTACGGATTGGTGGGTCGTTGCATTGTGTTTGTTGAGGAGCATAAAGTGCTCATATTTGATGGATCTTCCTTCAAAAGATTGCTTGATTTGGATACTTACTGGCTCTGATTTTTGCTAGATCTTCCTTGAGAAGATTGATCAATTTGGACCACTACTTGGCTCGTACCCTTAACACCGTCCTTGGTGATGATTTAGATCTGTTGTCTGGTGTGTTTGGCTAGCTTTTTTCAGCTGAACCATAGACTTACCCGACTTCTCTCTAGGAGGCGCTTTAGTAAGGCTATGGAGACGATACTAAAGGCTTTGTCCGGTGCATTCGGCTAGCTATCTTTAAAATGAACCAAAGACTTACCCAACCTCCCTTTAGGAGACGCTTCAGTGAGGCCTTTGATGATGGCACCGAAGGCTGGTTTGGTGCTTTGGACAGGCCAAAGGCTTACCCATCCTCCCTCTAAGTGCTCCAACCAGGCCGTGTAGGCAGGGGTTGAAGGCTTGTAGATGCTTTGGTCAGGCCTTTTTAGACGGGACCAAAAGCTTACCCTGACCTCCCTCTAGGAGGTGCTTTGACCAGGCTATCTTGGCGGGGACAAAGGCTTAGCTCCTTACTACCATATAAGGCAGTGGTTTAGGCTTGCCATTATTTTTAGGAGAGTTTTACTCCTTAACCATGTAGATACACTTATTCCATTTACAATCTTATTTTATTGATGGCTGATTTAACATCTTTGTACAAACTCATTGAGCTTCCCTTGCCCTAAGAAATTATTTATCAAGCCTTCCAAGCTCTGACATTGGTTTGTGCCATGTCCATTTGCTTGATGATAGTGACAATATAGTCCTCCGAGATTCCTTTCATTCTTTGGATGTTTCTTCTGCGAAAGCCAGTAGCTAAGTTTGTCCTTAGTTAAGAAGTTGATATTCTCGTAAGAGGTGATAAGGGAGAAATTTTTAGGAAGCTGTGATCTTTTGGAAGTTGATCCTTCAGAATTCTTGCTGGCTCTCTTATGCATGATAAGCTCCTTAGATTCTATAGCATGCTTTCTTTTTAAAGAATCTCGAGTTTCACTTAGTTCTTGAGTGTTAAAAGACATTTTCTCACGTTCTAGTGAATCGATCAAAATCCTTTGTTATTTTTCTTTCTAAAATGGTCCCCTTAGCGTTGAATTGAATTTCTTTCCTATTTTTCAAGAAGAAGCTATTCTTTTTGCACTGCTTTCCTAGGGTGAAGATCGGTGTTGGCCCTATGTGAAATGGATTCAAACTCCATCTATCTGGGTTGTAATATGCTACTTATCTCCTCTTATTTTCCATTATTTGTAGTGCCTTGATTCTTAATATTTGTTCTTCATGAAGCCTGGGATGATTTGGTAAGTATCTAAGTAATTTGACGCTCAGGGGATTCTTGTTCAGTGATCTTAACACGATTAATTGGTAGGACTAAGCAAAACTTAGTTGATGCGATTAATTGGTGTTGAAGATCAAAGGTAAGTTAGATTGGAATGGGATATGTTTGGTAGGGCCAAGTCCTTTCAGCCATATATATGCAAGCTAGGTAGTTCCATTTAGGGTTTTAATAGGTTGGAGGTTCAAATCCTCCTAGCACCAAAATGTTAACAAATTTCTTCGTTAACCCCAAAAGTGTAAGGAAAATGAAGCACGGTTGATATCAAGTCCATAGCAATGTCGGCATGCATTGAATATTAAGGCAAAAATCTTGTTGAATACCATATTTGAACAAAGTCGATATGCAAGTCACAAGTCAAGTCAATATGCAAGTCACAAGTCATAAGTCCTCACGTTGATATGATATGCAATGGTTCAATATTCAAGTCTCTTTGTGCACAAGGTTCAAGCGCTCTAATTGGAAAAAATCTCAAAATTGATTTAGGTTTACAAAGTGTAAAATGTAAGAAGAGAAGTAAGAAGGATTCTCCCCTTCTCCATAACCCATAGGTTCGTATTTATAGAGGTGGGCACCGCATGACTTCGACACGCTTCGGTAACAGCTTCGACAACCTCAATGTTGCTATGCACTGGTCTTTGTTTGATGATGACAATCACGAAATTTTGATGCCGCCTTAGTAGCAATGGTCTTCGAAGTCGATGATCTTATGCATTAAGGTACTCTTGATTGGTTATCAGTGGCATTAGTTGAAGGCGGCACTAAGCATTGATGGGGATCGGCATTGATATATAGTAGTATTGAGATAGAGCAACTTCATCCAATTTAGTGTCGACATTGTTAACTTCTATGGACATTGACGACGTTCGCCATCAACATCGCATGCATAAGTATGCAGTGTCTTCCAAGTGTTGATGAAACGTGCTATATAAAAGATGATGTACGACATTGACCATTGGTGACGTCAATGATGGATGGTGCTATCTGAAGGACGACCCAAAAGCGGCAACGTTAAAATCATAACATCATCGGTAGGGATGTGACATCATCACTTAATGACATTGATTTCAAGTGGCATCAACGATGAGCGACGTTGATATGAGGCGGCTTTATCCAGTTTAGCTTTGGCAACTATGATTTCCGACATCATCCTGTGGTGATCATTCAATAATTGATAAAGTGCGGTATCAATAAATATAGAAGAGTAGTGGCATGAGATAGTGGTATCAATAAAGAGTAGCACGGATTAGATGCGACATAGATTAAGTGCATTATCAATCTTGGCCTTGTTGATATGCGGTGTTGCTTGAGTGACGACATCGAAGAGTAGCAACTTTGAATAGGGGCGATATTGTGAATGTACGGCATTGGTCATATGTAGTATCGATGTTGAATGATATCCCTAGCTTTTTAATCATGTTGCACGTCACCCATCTATATAATCAACAATTGTGATGACAATAATGAATTATTATTTTATTGATATATATATATATACATATATCATTTAATTATACATATATAGTTTATATTTATACAATATATTTCTATGGTTAAAATTGATAATATAATTTTATACACATCTTTAATACAATAATAATTTTCGACAGCGGTAAAATAATTTTTATAATTATAAATTAATATTTGATATTATTTGAATCAATATACTATCTAAATATATCATATAAAATTAAATATGTTTTGAAAATTATCTCTTAAATTTTTTGAAAGTATTTCATCATAAGATGAGCTCTTGACTAGAAAATAGAAAATTTAAAATTAATTTTTCTATTATTAAAAATTATTGTAATAGTTGGTAGAAAATCAATAAAAAATATAATTAGATAGAGAAAAATAATGAGAAAAGATTTTAAACTTCAAAATATGATATAAGATTTACTGGACATTTAAAATGTGGAAAAATGTTTCGAAAATAATTTTTATTAATATTTTATGTATTTTTGAAAGAATATTCAATTAATATATATTTTAAAATAATAAAAATTAATAATAAAAATTTTGGTGCTGTATAGACGACTTGGAATTTAGAAGGTGGAACCCAGTGCACGAGATTCCCACAAGATAGCGGGCTCTGGGGAGGTCGATAATGTACGTAGTCTTTCCCTCGAATTGCGAAGAGGCTGATTTCGAACTCGAACCTCGGCGTCCAGATCACCATGCGGGTGACCTAACTGTTGCACCAAGGCTTCACCTGGAATTTAAAAAATAAAAATTATATATTTTTTATTTTGTTAATTAATATATATACATGTATATATATATATTTATTTAGATACTATAAATATATATATATATATCATTTAAAAATATTATTTTATCATTATATATATATATATTCATACATTATTCAAAAAAATATTACGTATATTAATATTTATTATAATAATATGCATATATAAATATATTATTAATATTTTATATATATTTATAATTTCATATATATACTTATATATATATATATTTAAATATTTTATTTACATAAAATTATTTTACAAAATTAACATATATATTTATTTATATATAGACTTATAATATTTATATAAGTAACAAGTTTAAATACATACATATATTTAGACAACATACAATACATATCCGATGAGCTAACGTGTTTGTTGTGATGTAAATTCGAATATCTATACACGGACATGTTATACCTTGCAAGGGATATCATGTTATATATGCACACACATACATATATGTATATTATTCATATGTGTATAGTTACATGTATCAATTTATAAATTAAATAAACTATATAAATTTATACAATAACAACAACTAAGCCATTATTTTCAAACAAGTTGGGGTCGGCTAGAGATGGAACCTAAAACTAAATGAAAAAGTCAATTTAAAAGTAATAACAATAATGGATTAAATTAATAATAAAGTAAAATAATTAAAAAAAATAAAGAAAACAATAAAGTATAAAATAAAAATGAAAATATAAAAAGAAATTAAAATAAAAAAAATAAAAAAACGATAATAATAATAATGGTAATAATGGTACTAATAGTAATAGGGACCAAAGACCAAACACTACGTCTTAGACTCTTATTCGCTGGTCCTGTAATTTAAAACTTATAACACTACCCTTAAACCAACCCTAAGTAAAAAAAACTCCTAGCTTATGGTTCTGGTACGTGGATCGCTAACTTCCACACACTTCTATCCGACACTAGCTCTTCGGATATATTCCAATCCCTCAGGTCTCTTTTTACTACTTCCTCTCATGTCAACCTTGGTCGACCTCTATCTCTCTTTGAGCATTCAATGTGGCCTAAAATTGCAAAGCGCAGAGCTGCCTTAAGAGGCCTCCGTTGGAGATGTCCAAACCATCAAGCAGTGTTGAACTAGCTTCTCTTCAATTGGTGCTACTCTAAGTTATTCACGTATATCATCATTTCTAATTCGAACTTGCCTTATATGACCACACCTACATCATAGCATACGCATCTCTTCTACACTCATGTTCTGGGCATGTTGTCTTTTAGTAGGCCAACAATCTACACCACACAATATCGTAGGCCTGATTGCCGTTCTTTAGAACTTTCCATTTAACTTTTGTGGTACTTTCCTGTCATGGAGAATGCCAGACACTCGTCCCCATTTCACACATCCTGCTCGAATTCTAAAACTAACATCTTCATCAATCTCACCATCATACCGCAACACTATCCTAAATATCGAAAGGATTCCTACTTGGGCACTACTTGTCTGGCCAGTTGACATCTCTATCCTCTGACTTGACATCGCTGAACTTGCACTTCATATACTCTGTTTTAGTCTGCTAAGCCTAAAACCCTTTGATTATAAAGTCTGCCTCCATAACTGTAGTTGTCTATCAACCCCTATCCTACTTTCGTCAATTAGCATAACATCATCAGCAAAGAGCGAACACCAAGGAATCTTACCTTATATACTCTTCATAACCTCATCCCTCATTAGGGCATAAATGTATGGGCTCAAAGCTGACTCCTGATGTAATCTTATGTTGACGAGAAAGTCACTAGTTTCACCATCGCATGCTCTAACACTAGTCACAACATCATCGTACATATCCTTGATAAGGGTAATGTACTTTGTTGGGACTCTCTTCTTTTCCAGAGCCCACCACATAACCTTTCTCGGTACTTTGTCATAAGCTTTCTCTAAATCGATAAATACCATGTGTAGATCCTTCTTTTGCTCCCTAAATCTCTCAATAAGTTGTCTTATCAAGAAAATCGCCTCTGTAGTCGACCTCCCAGGCATGAAACCAAATTGGTTTTTTGAAATGCTAGTCATCCTTCTTAATTGGTGATCAAAGACTCTTTCCCAAAGATTCATTGTATGACTCATAAGCTTAATTCCTCTGTAGTTTGTGCAACTTTGAATATCTCCTTTATTCTTGAAGATTTGAACTAATATGCTTTTACTACACTCATCTGCCATCTTGTTTGATTTAAAAATATTATTGAAAAACTTAGTTAGCCAAGTTATCCCTATATCTCCAAGGCATCTCCACACCTTAATGGGGATGTCATCAGGCCCTAACACCTTGTCTGCTTTCATCCGTTTTAGCGCCTCCTTTACCTCGGACTCTTTAATTCTCTGAACAAAATGTCTACTGGTGTCAATAAAAGAGTCGTCCAACTCAATCGTAGTGCTATCACCTTCTTCATTGAGTAGCTTGTCAGAGTATTCTCTCCATCTATTTTTATTTCATCGTCCTTCACAAAAAGTCTATTATTCTCATTCTTAATGCATTTAACTGGGTTAAAGTCTCTCGTCTTCCTCTTACGGAGCTTAGTTATCCTATAGACTTTTTTTCACTTTCCTTCGTACTTAGCTTTTGATATAGATATTCATACGTCCAACTCCTTGCTTCACTTACCGCTCTCTTTGCGTTCTTCTTTGTCACTCCGTACTTTTGCATATTATTCTTGCTCCTATGATAACGTAAGCATTTGTCTTTGTATTTAATTATATAAATTTATAAATTAATTAAAATAAGAGATTTTATTTAAATAACATTTTGAAATGTTCTAAATGAATTAGAATTTATATGCCCAATATAGATCCAATAATGGAATTTTTTTGAAATTCACCCATAACTTCCACTGCGGACTGGCCCAGTTCCAACATTACACTTCACACATATGAATGTATTCGATACATTCATTATATTACGTACAAATTAAAATTTAAACTTCCTTTTAAACAAATTAAATAAAATATCATTTTATTTAAAACTTCATTAGATTTGATCTAATACTCTTTTTAGACTTCATAGGCCTAATAGATGCAAAATAGAATTTTTTTTTGAAATCTACCTATTTCCCCTACTTCCGACCAGCCCGGTTTCTACACGATTTTCCTAAAAGAAGATTTAATCTTTAACATCTTCAATTATTTTACAATACTTATCACAGGCCATAGTAAATTCATCGCAAGCACTTTTAGTTTTCAAAGATATTCATCTAACTGTACAATTTAGACGATTGTTGTTTACCTCATTCACTAAGTTCCAATAGCCTTCATGGCTAACATACATATCTCTACCCAACATCAAATTATGCCTATGGTCTACTTCAATGTAAGATTTCACTAGTACGAGAAATTCTATTGCTAATCAAGTAACATTGGACATTTTAGTAATGCTTAACTTTATCTACTTTGCTTAACACTTAATGTTAAGTTTAATATATCCTTTTATCAGTGAATAAGATGATTTAATTGACAAAAATCCAACTATGCTCAATCAATGAAAGACAATATTATTAGACAATAAGACCATTTAAAATGTTCATTGATTTGACGATACAAGTAATTTAAAGAAAATATCAATTTCGTGACGTACAACTAATTGACAAGACCTAGACAACTAGCACAAATTGGCAAAGATCCATCTGTGCTCAGTGAAGGGTAGTAATATCAAAAATAACAGTACCATTTTCACTCTTTATTGATTTAAAATACAAGTAATTTACATTACAAACAATAATTCACTAAATGAAACTTCATTACTATATAAAAAAGCTATAACCAAACAAAAATAGAGATGCAATGGTAATACATAAACAACATTATAATTGTTTGAACCAAAAAGGGCGCACATACCTAAGAGATTGTGTAAGGAATAAAAAAATGAAGAAAATATATAAAAGTGAGCAAGAAATGTACACACAGCATTCATAGTGGTTCGGCTAACCTTGGCCTACGTCCACTTAGTGATTTTATTACTTATATCACTGGATTATAAGCAATTGCTCTTATGGATCGGTATAAATCCATGGTTGATTACAAGAAATTAGAGTTGAGAAAGCAAGGGCCAAAAAAATCCTTAAAGTGAGCCCTGGCCCTCTATTTATAGATGTAGGAAGCCTAAAATCTCGCCCCCATGATCTCCAACTCGTTTTTATACCGTAGACTACTTCTCTAAGAAAATAGGTGGACACCTTAGCAATAATCATGGATCGGTAGTTCGGTACGGATCCATGGGCTTGGATCAGTACCAATCCATAAATTCTTCATATAGATAATTTTCAACTTCTTGTCTTGGCTCGATTTGTGGTTAGCTTTGTGATTCCAAATTCGTTGCAGCAAAATTAGCTTGTTCCTAAGTCCAAATAATGTACAGAAGAATGAGGTTGCTGACTTTGAGTGCTCGTGGAGATCGATAGAGAATTGCATGGGATCGACAAAATAACACTTGAAATAGGCTTCTAGCATTAAGTAGAGTGAGTAGGAGGAGCCGAGGCAAATTTGGAGGAAGAAAATTAGATCGGTACCGATCCAAAATGTTGGATTGGCACCAATCTACCATTTCGGTGGATCCTATCTTCTGGTCTCTTTGGATGGTTCGGTATTTGCCTCCATGGTTCTATTTGCATTTGGTTTCTAGACTCTTGGGCCATCTCTCTGGGCTTTCTACCTTGATAGTTTCCAAGTCCAATTCGTCCAATCTATCTGAATATTGTCCGGTCAAAAGGCTGGATAACGCTTGCTCTCCAAAGTACATATTGTTTCAAACATGATGTTCTTTGAATCGAGACAAGTTGGGATTGCTATGAAGGACCCCACTCTTTGCTCTAAATGGTTTTTATCCTTCCCGTGGATCATTTATGTGAAGAGTTATATCCATAGCTATTCGTCGTTATGTTTTGCCAGCATCTGGTATTATAAATATGGAAGATGTTCTCACAATCTATCATTCCAAATTCTATAGTTTTGAATTGGCTCCTCTCATGGATTTTCCAGGTTTGAATCTAATTTCCCTTAGCTCTAGTTGTTTGGTGTTGGATATGTACATGCACGCGCACACACTTGCACGCCCTTGTTGAATCCCAAGCATACGATCTTGCTTATGTAAGCATACATAGGTCAACACCATTGTCATGGTTTAGTTAGTTTTTTTTTAAGTAAGACTTGGTACCGATCCACAGACTTGGATCAGTATCGATCTAAGACATTGAAAAGTCTTAGATTTCTCACCTAAAAGCATGGGCTTTGGGTTATATAACCCATTTTATTTACTCCATCTCTTCACTTTACTTCGCATTAACCTGAAGCTCAAACCTCCGCCATTGAAATTCATTGACTTGACAATCGAACCTAATATTTCCATCTGACTTCGCCTGCACCTGATACCTCCTGCCTTTCCTTCGCCAAACCTAGATAACTGATCCAAGCCCGAACCATTTCACTTTGGACTCGAAACCCAATCTAATTCAGGTAGGTGGTGGTGTTGATGGAGGAGGGGCTGGGTAAACTTCGATGTCGGCGCTCATGCTTGAATTGGAGAAGGGCTTTAGAAATTGGGTTTAGAAATCGGAAGCCTTCAAAATTCCAACTAAATGGATGGAGCCCTTAGTGGATTTTTAGGGCTTTTGCTTATCAAGTGACTTTGCACAAATGTCTTACTGAACCCAAAATCTTACGTCTTTGAGACATTTCTGATGCATGCGTGATCACATGGAATCCGTTGGGATGGTTAGCAATAACGGTCACCTTGGACGATATCCAGATTTCAAAATAAACTATAGCATAATATTGAAAATCTGCACTACAAGATATTGCACGACACTACACTAGGTTTCAATTTAGCATGGAGGGTACAGTTTATAAGTAACTTAATGTTGATTATCTATTGAATTTTTATAGAAATGGAGCATAGACGTTCCAAGTGCCTTGCTACTCAGGCTGCAGATCCATCAACTTCCAAATATGTCGAATCTGATACCTAGTTGAGCTCGACTATAGTTCCACTTGCACAATCAACTCTAGCACAGTCCATATCTCTGTTTGAAAACCCACAAGGGGATCAAACTCATCTAAAGGTGTCTCAAATGCCTGTAGAAGGCCTTGAGATAGAAATAGAAGATGCTCCCGACACTCCCGAGGTTGGTGCCATTTTAGAAGATCCCGATGATTGCATTTCTTCAAAGATAAAAAGGGGTCAGTTTGTAGAATCTTTGATAAGCACAGGATTCCACTCGAGGACGTACTAGTCCCTTCTCATCACAAGAGATCTCATAATCCCTGAGAGGGTTATATTGCATACAATAGATATATGTGCCTGATAGGATGCGTCTCACCAATCAATTCATTCGTCGAGTTTTAAACTTTATGAGACTAGCTCCAACGCTACTACATCCAAACAACTATGCATTCCTTCATGGCACATATATTTTCTTTGCTCAACATTTGCACTAAGTACCTAGTGATGAGGAGATTCAATATATATATAGCTTCAAGAGCTGAAAAGGAAGTCCATCTCTAATTTATTTGGAATCGGCAAAGAGCTGTAGAGTTTTTATCGGTACATGCAATAAGTTGAGATATTTCAAGAGTGAATGGTTCTATGTCTGCTATCCACCTGGATTTACACGAAGATGGCTATCTGGATGTAAATTATACTTCATCTGATTATTGTTAACTCGCCTTGTGAATTTTCAAGCTTAACACCTAATATTTCTATTATTTAGATGTTCTGGCAAGACCCAGCGGCGCGGATCTTGTAGATGCCATCAAAGTTCTTATGGAACTTCCGAAGGGGTATAGAGATATTAGAGTTCTTCTTTCCAATGAGAATCTCTAAGCTTATAATTTGCAAGAAGCGGGCCGTAGCATTGGTCTAGTTTAAGTGGCTTATGATGACGATAGTGATGATGATGATGATGATGATAATAACTCACCCGTAGGTGGCGATGTAATCCTGACATGCCCTAAGTCCCAAGTCCAGGGGCTGAAGTTTAAAGAGAGCAAGAACACACCGAAGAAGGCGAAATCATAGGTGAAGGTGGCGAAGCTGGCCACGATGAGATGTAGGCACCAGCCTTCGGTTGAGCAGTCCAAAGACAACCAACAGTACATTTTGAAAATGAGGCTCGTCGCGAAACCTACCAAAGGACAATTTTCTACACTGCCCCCGCCAACGACAACTGTGTAGAAAACTCCTTCACTCCCTTCTAAAGATGCCTTCGCTGATTTGTGGCTGATCCCTACTGATTTCGTCTCTTTCGGCATTGGGAATATGAGCCTTGAGGGTCTCGACTCTCCTCTCTACTTTGATGATGACATCGTTCCTATAGCACGGGAGAGATCACTCCCATAAGCAAAGCTTCAAAACACGGTCCATCAGGGGACTCTAGGACACTCGCACACATATGCATTGCATTGCACTTGAATCGCGTCCTCTCTAGCCGAAAGTAATTTATTCTTCTTTCATTCGCAGGATCCATAGAGAAGAAGAAGTATATATTTCAATCTCTTGAGGAAAAAATATACCAACCACATAGGCATTGTCCAAGAACGTACCATCAAGGCAGTGGTCGAGATTTTGAATCTAGCCATCAGTTTAGCCACAACATGGGAAGTGGGAATAGAGGCATCTATGGCAAAGATTACCCGTCGCATGACTCTGTTTCCAAACATCATTCCAGGTCTAAATCACCTCCGCCTTAAGGCTCGGATAGGCACTCTGACTGCCGCGATGACTTTCCATCAGGCGATGCTTCTCGTGCACCCTCCAGCTTCCATTCCTATGCAACATTTGGCACCATCCTATTCTATTCAATCTTCTGACCGCAGGCACCATAAGAGTAGTTCTGAGACTTCTCATCACAAGGCTAGCAAGAAGCCGATTGAAGCTCCGGTCATCACGGCGGAGCAACAACTTGTCGCCGATGCTCGAATGACTGAGCTAAGGGAACAGTTTCCATAAATATGCTTTGACGAACTCATGTTTGTGCCCAATCTAAAGAAAATCCCTTTTGAGGTTAAAGATACGACAGTCGCTTATGTATCGGACGCTTACAACTAATATAAAGAATGGGTGAGGGTAGCTAAGAAAGTGTCTAAAGTTTTGAGGGATAGGAAACTCGAGATTGAAAATCTGAAAATTTTAGGGCCGCAAGATAAAAGAATAATTGCTCATCTCGACACCGAAGTTGAAAACTTGAGAAAATCACAAGCTGAAGCTACTGAGGATGCTACCAAGGTACTAGAATGTGAGAGGACTAAGCATCGCGATGAGATGGAGATTGCACACCATTGGAATCGTGACTTAGTGCTATAAAGAGATGTTCTAACCACAAAAGTAAGTGAGATGTCATCCAAGCTTGAGAGTGAGACAAAAGAAAAGAACGTTGCTCTCTAAGAAGCTTAGGGGTATTGGTAAGAGCTTGTTACTACTCGTGAGAAAAGGGATAAGGTGGTTGAATGTGCTAGAGATGCGGACGCGCTTGTAAAGAAGGAGGTTGAAGCCGTAGTGAAGTGAATGATGGAGAAGTTCGAACCAATGCTCAACAAGTACAATGCCAACGTACTCAAGTTCTGCAACTTAGAGTCATATGACCGTGAATACCAAAAAGTTCTTGCCCTTTCTTGGGAACAAGTCATCGAGGAAGAAAGTGAATTTCTGAAATATGGTGAGGTGGATCTGGAACAGCTTGAGAAGGAGATCTTAATAAGAGATGAGCCTAAGGTGATAAAAAAGGGCCAGCTTATTCTACACCGGAGCTAGCCTATACAATGCAGAAAGACTTAGGTGAAGACCCCAGATCATCGCCCTAAGATTCCAGTAGTAGGGACACCCCTAGACCCAAAACCCCTTCTGATTCACCTTTGGTGCCGGGATATAATCCAGATCAACCCCAAATGCAAAAGTCCACCGCCCTCTCTCCCATCCTGGAAGGGAATTCCAGTGGCACCAAACTGAAAAAGGTATCTCGTTGACCTCACCTGTATTTTAGAGAGTCCATATGTCCCGATTAACATCGCTAATCTCTCTTTTTATATCTCTCAAGTTTCATGTCATCCCTAGGTCGTTCCGCTTCCCGACAAAGGTCTCAAGTCGGGACAACAAGCTCTACAATAGAATCGGTGACCAGGACCACTTCAATGATGGTGCTGACTATCCCGACTGGTGATTATCCTGGGCTTGGTAAGCGAATGATAGATACTTTGTAGGGTAAAGGGGCTGGTGAGCTTTAGGGAGCTCAAACAGATGATGATGTTGTTATCACTGGTTTTCCAAGCCCTTGTCGGGTCACACCATGAGTTCGCTTCATAAGGAACTTGTCCTAGATAAAAAGGTCTAGCTAGAGAAGATAAAGAACTTTCCTCCTCCTCTGTCCATAGCTCTTCTTGGTCAGACTATCTTTGTTCCCGTCACTCTTACTCCGCCCGGGAGTACCCAGAGCCTGCTTGCTAGATCATTGTAGAGCACTTCATCCAAGGGTAAAGGAAGTAGGGGAAGAATAAGGAACTAATAGGAAGGATCCAATGTGCCATCTTCTGTAGAGAAGAAGGAGAGGAAAGAGAGGAAGAAGATGATAAAGAAGTGATCGTCCATCGTTTTTGCGTTTTTCTATTGTACATCGGTACTTATGCTCTTTTTAGTTGTTCGCTTATGCTTTTTGATCGGCGTTGTGGAGATTTTGCCTCCGCTTTTGCTTTCCAGCTTAGGTGTAAATAAAACATGTACCTTTTCTTCCAAGTCTCATTCTGATTATGAATAATAAAACTTTTGTTTTGCCAAATCTTTGTGTAAATTTGTCTAAGTACTTAAGAAATGTGCTTTCCATTATATGTACTCGCGACCATCTATTTTCATGATTATGGTTGGACTAAGTTATTGGCCCATTTCGTGATTCGTCGGCCCTTCGTCGTTCTAGTGAACGTAAAGCGATCATTGAAGTGCCAAACTTTGGGCATCGTTTGGGGTAAGCCGCTTAGAATAACAGATCAGGTATCCTTTTCAAGGATAATGACATCTGATTGGCCAGGCTCCAGGCGTTGGTTTGAGCTAACTATTTAAGATCACAGTTTGTACATCCTTATCCGGATATTTACCTTCAATCATGCCTAACTTTGGGTGTTGATTAAAGCGTGTAGGTAAGATCCCACCTTACTCGGGCATGGATATTTCGTCTTGCCTATTACGGGCAAGCTGTTAGTGATTGGATGATCATGTCACATTCATTTCGAATTATACTCCAGCTCTCACACCAAGGGTAAGAGATAGCTGATGAACGGTTAAATCACATCCTATTTGGTTTATACTCCTGCCCCAACATCAAGGGCAAGAGTCAATTGGCGGATGATCAAATCACATCTTATTTTGTTTATACTCCTGCCCCTACATCAAGGGTAAGAGTTAACTAGGATCTATCTCTAGGCGCCAAGAATGGTTGAACTCCGAAGGTCCGATCATGGACCGTAGAAGTTTGGTTGGCACCTAACTTCAAGTACCTACATACCTTCATTATACACATACAGATTCATTCGAGTCGGTTATATTTCACAATCTTAAGCTATGTAAAGACAGAGACACAGATCCAAAAAGCCATTTCATTTATTGAAGGCGGGAACTGAAAGGTTCTGACTTATTACATGGCTTTATTCAATTATGTACAAATTTATTTCTAAGTGAAATAACATCGTAAGTGCTTGATATTCCATTCCCTCGGGAGTGAGACCACGTCAACCGTAGCTAGCCTGAAAGTGCCATTTCTAAACTTTTTCTCTATTGCGTATGGACCTTCCCATGTCGGGCCCAAGTTTCTAGGGCCTGGGAAGGTTCATTTAAGAACCAGATCGCCAACTTCAAAGGTTTGTTTCCTGACCTTGGCATTGTAATACGGGCGACTCGGTTTTGGTGTGCAGCTGCTCTTAAATTAGCTTCATCTTGCTTCTCAACGATCATATCAAGATATTCCAACAGGAGTTGCTCATTCGTCCATGGATTGTAGTGAGTTACCCAATGAGAAGATACTTCTAGTTCAACTGGAATCATAGCCTCTCATTAGTGGGCTAAGGCGAATGGAGAGTGGTCAGTCGTTGACTTGTGGGTTGTACGATAAGCCCAAAGTACCAATGAAAGTTCATCGACCCACTTGCCCTTCGCCTTTTCCAACCTCATTTTGAGAATAAAGTTAATAATCTTGCTCACGACTTCAACTTGTCCATTTGCTTAGGATGTGCCACCACAACAAATCTCTTCTCTATTCGACGTCGGCGGTATAAATCCTTAAACTCGGTGCTGTCGAATTGGGTTCCGTTATCAGTAACGATTGCTTGTGGAACTCCAAAATGACATATGATATTCTTGACCACGAAGTTGATTACTTTCTTTGTGTAATTGTGGCTAATGGCTCCGCCTCAGCCCATTTGCTGAAGTAATCAACTACAACGATGGCATACTTCGCACCACATTTAAATATTGACAATATACCGATAATATCAATTCACTAGACTGCAAATGGCCAGGGACTGACCATTTGATTAATCTCCATCGGTAGGGCTCTTGGAATCTTAGCAAATCTCTGGCACTTGTCACGCCTTCTAGTGTAATCAGCTACGTCTCGATTGATAGTTGACCAAAAACACCCATAGTGAAGAATCTTCTTCGTTAGGGTTTGCCCCTCCGTATGATCGCCATAGGCCCCTTCATGCACTTCTGTCAGGACTTGTTTGGCCTCGTCATTGGTGACACATCATAGCAGTGGGATTGAGAATCCTTTCTTATAGAGTGCTTCTTGCTGAAAGATGTATCTCAAAACTTGACGAAGGAGCTTCCATTATTCGCTCTTCCTTTCCTGAAGAATTCCCCTCTGCAAATAATTCTTTATAGGAGTCATCCATGACTCCTTGTCATGCTTGAACTCCAAGATCTAATCGACATCCATATGGGTGATGCTCGAGGTCAATAATACTTCAACCTAAACTAGGCCCATAAGTTGTGCATCTCTAGAACTGGCCAGCTTGACCAGTGAGTCGGCCTTTGCATTTTCCTCTCCAGGAATATACGTTATTGTGTAATATTCAATATCACTGAGCAGCTCAAGGGTTCGCTTTAGATAAGGACCCAGCCTCGCTCCTTATGCTTGGAACTCCTTCCTGACTTAACACACCACCAGCTACGAGTCGCAAAAGATATGTAAAGTTTTTAACTCCCAGTTCTTTGGCAATTTTGAGTCCCACAATCAATGCTTCATACTCTGCTTTGTTGTTTGTTGCAGGAAAGTAGAGTCTCAAGGCATAACAAATGGAACGTTCCTCGGGAGTGACAAGTACAACTCCAACACTGGAACAAAGTTCATTCAGTGCACCTTCCACCTAGCATTTTGCTCACCACTGCTCTCCAGAGTGTCGTCTCGTGCAGTGAATTCAACTATGAAATCCGCCAAAGCTTGACCCTGGATAGCTCTTCAAGGGTGATAGGTTATATCATATTAGCTCAATCCAATGTTCCATTTCAACAGCCTTCCAGAAGTCTCAGGTAGTTGCAAGATTTGTCGCAAAGGCTAGTTAGAAAGAACTTTGATCGGATGAGCCTAAAAGTAGGGCCGGAGCTTCCTTGAAGTGATCAACAAGAAGTATGCAAGCTTTTGAAGCTTTGGGTAATTTCTTGCTACTCCTGTCAAACGTTTACTGATATAATAGACTGATCATTGGATGTGGGATTCCTCTCGAACGAGTGCGATGCTAAACGCGTGCACTGACACTGCCAGATATATAAACAAGTCCTCGTCATCCACCAGCTTTTGGAGAACGGAGGGTCTCTCCAAGTGATCCACCAGAGCCTAGAACGCATCTTTATACTCTTGTGTCTAAGAAAAGTTTATTTTCCCCTTCTTAATTAGGTTAAAGAAAGGGATGAATTTGTCGGTGGCTCTGGAGACGAGTCAACTTAGGGCGGCGACCTTCCCATTCAAGCTCAGGACCTCTTTGATCGTCTTCGGGGCCTCGACATGTCTCAAGGCCTGGTTCTTTTTCGGATTAGCTTCGATTCCATGGGAGTTCACAATGAAGCCTAAGAATTTCCCTGACGTAACGCCAAATGAGCATTTCAAAGGGTTTAGCTTCATCCCGTATTTCCGAAGAATGCGGAAAATCTCTGCCAAATTGTCGATGTGGTTTCCCGAACGCAGTGACTTCACGAGCATGTCTTCCACATAGACTTCCATCGAACGTCTAATCTAATCTTTGAATATCTTGTTTACCAGCCTCTAATGGGTTGCTCCAATATTCTTTAATCCAAAGGGCATGGCCACATAATAATACAGTCCTAGGTCGGTGATAAAACCGGTGTGTTCTTGGTCTGGGATGTGCATTGGAATCTGATTGTATCTATAATTCGCATCCATGAATGATAACAGTTCGTGTCCAGCTGTCGAATCCACCAGTTGATCAATCCTCGGGTGCAAGAAGTTTTTCTTCGAGCACCATTATTCAGATTAGAACGGTCAACGCATGTCCTCCACTTCCTATTTGACTTTTCCACCAAAACCAGATTTGATACCCATTCCGGGTATAAGGCATGTAGATGAAGCCATTGTCCTTTAACTTATCCACTTCTTCTTTGAGTGTAGCAGATCTTTTCGAACGCAATCTACAGTGCTTTTGTTTCATAGGAACGCATTTTGGATTTATGTTCAATGCATGGCTTGCTATCTCCGACGAGATCCCATACATATCAGAGTGTGTCTAGGAAAATACATCTAGGTTTGTCCAGAGAAAACTAACCAACACCCCCATTATTCTCACACCGAGCTGTGATCCAACCTTCAGGACCTGTGTTGGGTCATCTTGATTAACTGGAACGTTGATCATTAACTCGGCAGGAGCCACTCTTCCACCTTCTGGCTAATTCCGCTAATCCATATCCTTATGGAACTGACTATGCTACCCGCGCTAGGGCTCAAGTTTTGGTTGCTATGCGTCCAAACCCTTAACGCTAAGAGTCCCCTCTATACCTTTTCCTTTCTCTCTTCGCCTCGCCTCCTTTAGCTCAATGACATAACACTCGCGGCCGAACTCTTGATCTCCTTGTGCACTTACCACACCATTCTCTATGGGAAACTTCATTGTCAAGCACCAAGGAGCAATAGCCGCTCTGAATTCAAGCAGGACAGTGGGCCCAAAAATGCATTGTAAGCAGAGTAAATATCTAACACCACAAAAGGCACGACCCGCACTCGCTTGCAGTCGCCATCACCAAGCACCATTGGTAATTCCACATATCCGACAGGCTCCGTAGCTGTCCCGTTAAATCCCTAAATCCGATATTTACATAGTTTCAAGTCCTTGCCCTCTAGAAGCATCTGGTTACAGGCCTTCTTAAATAGAATGTTTACCGAACTACCACAGTCAACCAACACCTTCCGTATAATCACAGAGCCAATCATGGCTGTAATTACGAGCGGGTCAATCGTGGGGCTTCCACCCCATTAGCATCTTTGTTCCAGAAAACAATATCGTCCATCATGGTTCTAAATTGTTTTGTCAGAGCTCCATCCTTTATACCAAAGCAGCTCTCATTCTCTATATGTTTTATAGCACTAACGTATCGATCCATCTCGTTCCAACTCTTGGTAGTCGGATGTGGTCCATCGATGATTGTATTTATCACCAAATTTTTTTTAGGCCGCCTAGTTGTGAAACCTAGAGTCTTCACCACTAGGAAGAGCTTGCCTTTGTAGGGAAGACGACCCAAGGGGGTTAGAGTTTCCTTGCTTTTCACAAATTACTGCAACTTCTTTTTGCAGATCAACTCCTTGATTATATCATGCAAGTGTCTGCACTCATTAGTGTTATGACCGTGCATCTCTTGAAACCTACAGAACTTGCCAGATCTCTTCTCCTTCTCAATTGACTCCCTTGAAGCCAACTTCCTGTACTGCTTGGTACCTAGAGTTGTCAGATAGATATTCTCGATTGAGTTATTCAACTTAGCATAATGATCATACTTAGGGAAACCTGGGACAGTTCCTATTATCAAGCTTTTGCTTCTGGCCCCGTTATCATTATATTTCTGACCACTGCTCTTGTTGCCAATATTTACATCCACATTCCCAGAACTTCCTACGAACTATTTTATAGAAATGTTGCTCTGTATCACTTTAGCTGAACTCCCAGCCTCACTTCCTTGGGGATGATTGTGTGCCTCCTCCAAATGCAGGAACTGACTAGTTTTCCTATAGAAAATATCCATCATCGATGGGGGTTTCATTTATAACCATCTCTCGAGGTAGGTCTCAGGATGAATCCCCCGATCAATGCCATTAATATTATGTCATTGGTATTTGTTACTTCCGTCACAGCTATATGGAACCAACTCAAGAAATCCTTTAGTGACTTTGTCACGCCTTAGAAGAGGTTTGATAATGACATCATATTTTTCGAACGTGAAGTGTGCAGATGGAATTTCTCTAAAAAAATTGTGAAAACTCAACGAAAGATGACATGGATCTCGATGGGAGCTGAGTGAACCACATCGTTGCTACCCCTTCTAGGAAAATGGGAAAGGAACGACATCTTATGTCATCAAATGCTCTAGCTGAGTCTATATGCCACTCGTACTATATTAAGTGTTGCCTTGGATATGTCTTTCCACTGTACAATGGCATCTTCGGCTTTACAAATCTCCGTGGATATTTCGCACATAGAATGTTCTCAGTAAGAGGATTCCGACTAGAAGTACCACATTCATCATTGCTTCTGATTCAATTTTCATTTAGAAGTCTCTTGACCGTATCTTCCAAGTACTTCGGGTCTACAGGTTCGACTGAACGGTGGTAATCGAGGTCCACCCTAATTGTTTGGCACGGTGAATGCTCTCGGGTAGGCTCTCGATACCTTGGCTCTTCGGACTCCGGGAGATCTATTCATCCAACAACCCTCCTTAATTGATTCCCATACGATGTATCATAAGCAATAGCTCGATATTCCATATTCTAATCATCAATAGCATGTCTAGAGGTTATATCTACACCACCGTCCAAAGGGGGATGTTTAGCTCCAACATATGTTGGATTGGTATCTATCCGTCTTCTTGGATCGGTACCGATCCACAAACTCAAGCCATGAGTTTGTTTTTCTCCTTGATACGAAGTTCCGGCCATGTATTGCACCTTCTTTTACTTCTTATCCCTCCGTCTTTGCTAAGATGATGAGGAACTTTTAGATTCAGAACTTGAATGGTCTAAGTCCCTACTACTGTTCCAACGGTTGTTCTGAATTGGTTTATTCAGTAGCCTCAAGCGCTGCTGCATCCAAGGTTTCAAATCTCGGATTTTGGCCAATATCTCGAGCAAATATCTCGGCTGTCTCGGGCGATATTTAAAAGACTTATAACTAACCAAGCTGCCAAATCTCGGATTTTGGCTAATATCTCGGATTTTCATCTCGGCTGATCTCGGGGAGATTTAAAACCTTGGCTGCATCTATTGGTCCATCTCATTCTGAGTCTCCTAGAATCTATCCTTCATCTGCTGCATCATACGATCCATCTCCATTCTGGTCATACTTCGATTAGATCTTAATCTTTGGCTGGTTTTGCTGGGCAACTTCATCCACACGTTGAGTACCTTGATTTTAGCGTCATCAACAGCTCTGGAGTTTATAGCACATTCCTTCATTGGAGCCATGGTGAATAACTTCTAGTAGATTGTTGAAAATCTAAATAGTAGAATAGTAAGGTCAAAAGATTGGATCTATCTCTCCAATCAAAGAAATCTAATAGCAAATGATGGATCCAAGTAGCCTAAGTTCAACTCTCAATGAAAGCACCAAAATGTTTGAACCAAAAATGGTACAAACACCTAAGAGATTATGTAGAGAATAAAAAATGAAGAAAATAAATAAAAATGAGAAAGAAAAGAACACATAGCTTTTATAGTGGTTCGACTAATCTTGGCTTACGTGCACCTAGTGATTTTATTACTTCCATCACAGAATTACTGGTAGTTGTTCTTACGGATCGGTATAAATCTATCGGTGATCACAAGGAATTAGAGTAGAGAAAGCAAGAGCCAAACAAGATCCTTAAAATTGAGCCCTGCCCATCTATTTATGGATGTAGAAAGCATAAAATCTCGCCCCTATGATCTCCATCTCGTTTTCCATGCTATAGACCGCTTTCCCAAGAAAATAGGTGGACACCTCAGCAATAATAATAGATCGGTACCGATCCATGGGCTTGGATCGGTACTAATCCATAAATTCTTCATATGGATGATTTTTAACTCCTTGTCTTGGATCGATTTATGGTTAACTTTGCAATTCCAAACCTGTTTGCAGCAGAATTAGCTTGTTTCTAAGTCCAAATTGTGGATCTATGGAAGAATGGAGTTATTGACTTTGATTGCTCGTGGATATCGATAGAGAATTGCATGGGATCGACAAAATAACACTTAAAATAGGCTTCTACCATCAAGTAGAGTGAGTAGGAGGAGTCAGGGTAAGTTTGGAGAAAGAAAGTTGGATCGGTACCGGTCCAAAATGTTGGATCGGTACCAATCCACCACTTGGGTAGATCCTGTCTTCTGGTCTCTTTGGATGGTTTGGTATTTGCCTCCAAAGTTTTGTTTGCAATTGGTTTCTGGACTCTTGGGCTATCTGTCCAGGCTTTCTACCTTGATAGTTTCCAAGTCCGATTCATTCAATCTATCCAAATATTGCCTGGTCAAAAGGTTGGATAACAATAATAAAACATACAAAATATCACTATAAAAGTTGGATGATCTCGCTTGACTTGCATAATATTCTCTAGTTTTTCTTTACATTCCCTCACCTACTCAGGTTCAGGCATAGATAGATCATGACTTAACATAACTAAAATCGCTTCTTTCTTCGTCCACTTTTTCTCTCTTTTGAGTCCCAAATACTCTTCTTATAGACATCTATCTTCTCTTATTTTTCTTCTTATTCAGCTTTTCACTCATTCCATTTTGGCAATCACCACTGGTCCTTTTCTTCCTCTATAAATTATTTCATTATGTACTATAGTCCTAAGTAGTTAATATCAGTATCGGATAAAGTATCAGTCAAGTACTGATATGGGATATTTTAAAATATCATGACAATACTGGTAAAATATCGGACATGTGTATAACATGTTATAGAAGATATCGTACTATGTTATAATGTTGTTATTAATGAATAAACTCGTCAATACCCAAAAGCATATAAAAGATGGGTTAATCGAAGGTTAGCTTATTCGAAGCTAGTTGAGGATGTTCTTTTCGAAGGTAATTGAGATCATAGGTTAATGAATGCATCGTTCGAAGTAAGTAATCATTCTTTGTGTTGAAGACTTTGTCACTTGAAAGGTAACGAATAGTATGAATTAATATGCTATAGACAAAATATCACCCAAGTCAATACGCTCAAAGAGACTTAGGTCAAAATGTTCGATGATGTCCAAGTCTTAGATCAAGCTTAATTAAGTACGCAAATTTCGAGTTCAAATGTGTCAATAGGCTATGCAATTGTTTGGTTTCCAATTCCTTTTGCGTGCAAGGTTCAAGTATTACAATTGACTAAATCTCCAATTCAATTTAGGGTTTACAATGCTTAAGAAGGAAAGAATAAGAAGAAAAAATTCCCTCCCCTAAAACAGCACCCCTAGGGTCGTATTTATAGAGGTAGACAGCCACCACTTCGCCTCTAGCGTCTTCGAATGGATGACTCCGACGGTGCTTGTTTTAATCTCTTCGTTGGTTGACATCCATAATAAGCGATAGTAGACACTAGTGAGGGGCAGAGTTGTCGCTTAGCACCATTAAGTGGGAATGCCTTCGATGTGCTTCGTTATTAGCTTCCTTGCTAATATGTCTTCGGAAATGTTGACTTTGGCTTCATCCTTCAAGTGTGATGTCAATATCTTCTAAGAACTTGCATAAAGATGATGTGTGATGGATTATTGATGTCGTTGACGTCTTCGACGATAGTAGATGAGCAGTGGTGATACTGAATATAATGCAGAATGGAATTATCATGTATTCCTTTGATGTCGAAGACCCTTGGTGCTGTTGTTGGGTAGTGTCTTCGAAGTGCCGAAATATGTAATGTTGATGGAGCCTAGCATCAATGAAGTGTGTTATAGCCACTTAGACGTTCATTGATGGCTTGGAGGGTATTGCGTTATCGATTCGCATAGACATTCGAAGTGATTTGAATGAAGTCCTTTTGTATTTTCCTTAATAACGAAGAGCAGTTTCCTACGTCCTCGATGTCAATCCATCTCATTGGTCATATGTCTTCGAGTGTGTTGAAGAGGGTGTTGAATTGATGTCATTGCTTCTTTCACCACTATCGATGGTGTTTATGTCTCTTTGCACATCTTCGAAATCAACAGATGTGGTATTAACCAAGCGAATCCCATCCTTTAGTTGAACAACAGAGTTGTCTCTCCGATGTAACCTGCTGGTCTTCGACACCGTCGAGGACATCTTCCTTTGCTTTTAATGCTATTTTACCATCTAGATCTTTTGGCTTCGACATTGGTCCTTACTTCCTTGTTTTTGATCTTCTTAAACTATATCCTTTGACAATTATAGGGATAACATTTGCCCCCTTCCATATGTAAAAAATCGTTTTACTCTTTAGGGTAAAACCATGAATTTCTCTTCCTTTGCTTTGCCCTTCAAATCTATTAATCTGTTGGTGTTCCTCTTTCTCTTCTTCTTTGGTTGTGGGATGCTAGATTTCAATATTAGGTTGCTTGTAAACTTTTAAATTAGATTCATTTTGTCGCTAAACTTCTTGTTCTTGCTTTCTCATTATAACCTTTATTTTCACACCTGAAACTTTCTTCAATGATAGGTTAGTAATTTAATAACTCATTCGGCAGAAAATTTAAAGAACATCTAGTTCCAATTTTAAATAAAGAGTTAAGTAACTAGTTGACAACAAGGAAGTTGCACTATTTGATGACAAGAAATCCCAAAATACCATCTTTCGGCAATAGGAATTCCAGAATACCATCTGGTAACAAAAAGATATAGGTATCCTTCAATAAAAAGAAGGCTAGAAACCCATCTAATAATAAGAGAAATCAGAGAACCATTTGGAAATAATGAAAGACCAAAAATCCATTTGGCAATGATAGAAGACTAGAAATCCTTCTGGCGATAAAAATAGAAGACAAAAATTCTGGTATAGTAGTAATAGAAGGTCGAAAATTCAATCAGTAACAATATGAAAACTCGAATTACACAAGAAAACTAGAAGTTCAATAGGAAATTCAAAAATCATCAATAAAACCAATAAGAAAACCATGAATCCAAATAAAAAGAAGAAAAATCAGAAAACCAGAAATTCAATCAAAAGTCTTAATCAAAAGTTTGTCGGGATTTCATCTAATAATAAGAGTGGTCTAGAAATTCATAAGGAAACCAAAAATCCAATGAGAAACCCAGAAAACCAATCATAATTAACAAGAAAATCAGGATTCCATTTGTTAGAAAAATCAGAGATTTAATCAAAAATTCATCAAAGTTATGTTTTACAATAAGAAACTCATAAATCCATTCTAAGGCAAAAGAGAATCAGAAAACCATCTAAAACAATGCAAGTTGTTGTAAAGCTAAAGTCTTATGGTTTTCTCCAAAGTTAATTTGTAGCCTTATTAATTCTTCGGAGGTTTCCGTTATTTAAAGAATTGTTTCTTATTTGGAGATATGCAGTTGCTAAGGTATTTAGTTATCATAATATATTTAGAGCCAAGTAGTTCTGTTCAGGCATTCAACCGTTAAGCAAGTAGTTCCCTTCAATTATCCGGCAACTAAACCGTTCAGCCGTTCAACAGGTAGTTCCGTTCGGTTGTTTGTCCGTTCAGTAGGTAGTTCTGTTTGGTTGTTTGGTTGTTCAGCGGGACCAATTTGTTTATTAATATTTATTATATAAACCATCTTTTGAAGGTTTTCTGATTCCTCGGTCTATACTAGGCCTATTAAAGGTTTGTTTTGTTCTATGCCTTGGAGGAAGCTATTCTTGTTTCCTAGTGAGGATTTGTTCCTTGATTAATTCTCTTTGTTGATCTGTTAGATTTCGGGATCATTTACATCTTTTGCCATTGTCCGTTTTCGGGCTTTAGACACCTTAATCCTTTTCTCTTTGCCTTTTCTGTCTAAGCCATTATTTGGGCTCCGAACTTCTTCGTCCATTCTTGTTTGCGCCCTCTTTTTGGGCTTTGCCTTTACTTTAGGTTGCGGATGTCTTTATCCATGCCATGTTTTTGGGCATTGACTTTGCTCTAAGTTGAGGATATCTTCGTCCATTTCCCTTGTTTATGCCCTTTTTGGGATGTGGATTTCTTTATCCTTTCTTGTATGAGCCACTCTTTAGGCTTTGCCTTGGTCATAGCTGTGGACATCTTTGTCCTTTTTATTGAAAGTGCTTCGAGAATTCATCGAAGGCTTTGGTGGGTACTAGACCCACCTCCGTCTAGGAGGCACTACGGATTGGCTATAGGCTTTTGTTGGGTACTGCACCCTCCTCCTCTAGGAGCTGCTACGGACCGGTCGTAGGCTTTTTGGTGGGTACTGGACCTTCCTCCCTCTAGGAGGCACTACGGACCGGCCGCAGGCTTTTTGGTGGGTGTTGGACCCTCCTACCTCTAGGAGGCGCTACGAACTGGCCGCAGGCTTAAAATTTATTTGTGAAAATAAATTTTTTTACCAATCAAAATATTTGTGAAGGCCTTTTTGAACATTAATTTCTTTTTAGGAGAGATAATTTTTCCTTAAAAAGATCACTTTGATAAACTAAGTGTTTATTTCCCAAAATTGGTTTTTCTTTTGAGAAGACTTTGGATATTGGAACTTTTTAACAAAGAAGTCCTTTCCCAGCGTTGCCACCAAAAAGTGTTTTTAAATCATTCTCGTGATAGAAACACGAATCTCAAATAAGAGACCGAGTAGCAATGATCTATGAACCAATAGTCCTTTAATCGAGAATATGCTGTTCCAAGTAGAGTTTTTATCGATGAATCTTGAAAATTCTGAAAATTTTTCTTAGGAAATATGCTTAGGTTTTTCCTTGTCAACAACTTCGGAAAGCTTTAAAAATGCTTTTATCGGGATATGCTTAGCTAAAATCTTTATTGTGCATTTAGTATTTACTAATGCTAAGTAATATTTTTGAATATTGTATGAATCTCTCTTAAAATAGATAAATATTTGTTTTTCCCTGATCCACAGGGTTATTTGAAATAATCTTTCTTGATTTTCAAAAGCAATTCTTCTAGAAGACATTTTAGAAAATTCTTTTTTGACAATAAAATGACTTGATGAAAATATGGTTGGTGTATTTACTTCCACCTTTATATGATGATATGTATAATTGTACCTCCTCAGGTTCTGCTTAGCAAAAAGGAATGTCTTGTCTACAAGTTTGAAAAATCATGATTCATGAACTAGTAGACCTTTACGAACAAGAGAATGCTTTTCTTTAAGAATCCCTTCTTTTGGGAAGATTTTGGATATTTACCTTTCCTTAGTAACTGGTTTATTCCAGGAGGCTAATTGATTCAGGCTTTGAGATAGAAAGCCACTTTATCCTAGACATTTGATCTGTCTTTTTGTGATGACCAAAATTTTCAACCTTTGAAAATCGATACTAATACGTCCACAATATTGCTTGCCGAGCATTTCAGAGCCGGAAAAACCGATTGTTAAGGGTAAAAGAAAAATAAAGACAAAACAGAATCTCACATGAATGGAATAATTTATAATATCAATAATCTATATAGTGGAAAAACTTTTTAAGTACATATATCAGAGTCTACCCTAAGCTCAGCCTGGACAGTTATAAAAACCTATCCTTACAAATGCTGAAAAACAACAAACATAGCGGAAAAGTAAGCCCATACGTTGATGAAGATCTCCAACTCTTCTTTGGAATCTCCAAGCGTCATCAGCTAATTCTGAAACTATTCGAATATGATCTACGTATTAAAAATACCTAGATCAGGCTTGGCAAACCAGCGTAAGACGCGAATTATAAATATATATGACAGTGTCGTAGATCAACTTTGATGTCAAACAAAACCTTTGAAAGGAAGAGTATCTCATAATACCACAACGCACATAAACATGAACGAGTTTTTACCTTATGATAACTAAAACATTTTTATCAAATCATTTTATATTATTTCTATTGACATTCTTTGTAAACCCTTTCAAAAAAAATATGACATAGCTGAAAAGCTTGCATCTCACATTCCAGTATTGGCACAACTAAGTTCGTAAAGCCCATATTGGAAATTGGATTCCAACAATAGCAAGGTAAGGGACTACCTTCCGTACAGTACATCTCCAGAGAAATGTACCAAGGACCCACAAATGATCCTCTGCATCTGGCAAGACTGGCCTACCCCTTTACGGTGACCAACACAATGATCCTGGATAGTACCGAATATGACATCACCCCAGTTGCAACCAACCTTTACGGGATCCCGTAGCACATACTCGACATATAGAGAGTAATCTAGAAAGATGCTGACTATGTCCTAATGGTTGCGAACCACATAACCTTTCGTCATACCCTATTTTAGTCATTTCTGGATGTGTGAGGCTTGAGATAACGTTTTACCTTTCACATGACAAATCCCACTTTGAATGCCACACTGCCATTTCCGATGACACACTAATTGGTTTCCACAAAAGTACAACCTCTAAGTTCGTACGCCTCAGGGAATGGTGTTAAGTATAAGAGGGGTTACCTCCTACACCACCAAACAGATATATGTTTGTAAAAACCAATGTACATGGTCTTAGAAATGCAATGTTAGACATTCGTCTATACAAGTTGTCCAGGAATAGGACAAACTGAAGGTACTCCTACTACATTCCATCTCGGAATCACCCCTAGGATTAGTAGCGACCAGTCCTTGCATTGAAGATTTCAAAATGATGAGGTTAGTGGAAAGTAGCCCTACATTATTAAGATCTCCATCTTCAAAATCATCGTCCTCAACATGTCTTCACTTTCAAACGCGTGTATTGGTTCGAAGTGGTTTTCGGATAGGAATCGCCCAAATCCGATCCCGGTTTCTTCGAACCAATTATCAATAAAAAGATGTGTATATATGTATACAGAAATGTTAAGCCTCTTTCGTTAAATCCTTTCTTCTTCTTTTACTCAAAATATTATTTAACTTTGAGGATATCTTTTTATCTGATAAAATATCTTTTAGAGATACATATCTTTAAACCATTTCTGTTTCAGGATATACAGAATTATTTAAACCTTTTTTTTACTTTGGAAATACCAAATCATTTCCTTTTAATTACTCAGGGAAAATATTTCCATATTCTATTATAAGCATAATTAATAAAGATTTCATTTTTCCGAAACATGTTTTAATTGGGTAAAAAACAATATTATTTAAGACACCGTTTATTGTATACCCAAATCACTTAGTATTGAGTAAAAAGGAATTTATAGATTTTAGATTAATTATACTCAATACTAATTTCCGTATTCAACTTATAATATTCGTCGAATAACGGTGAAAACACCTTTTTAATTCACAAGAACAGTACAAGTTCTCTCCTTGGGATTTAATATAGAGTTTAACTAGAATGTTCTCTTTACCATCAAAATCATATTTTAAATCTTATTTAACCTTTTTGGAAAACTCCAAATCTCTTATATTTTATCTTAAGAAAATGCGATCCGAGTAAATTAGATTAACTATCCCCTCCATCGAGTCAGTCCGGATAGCTAGGGGGAGCAAGCAACTGGTTTCCTAAACTCCAACTTAGAGACTATCTCTCTGTCACCCATAAGGCAGTCAAGTTATTTGATCAACTCTAAACTTTTAAAAGTATTTGATTTATCTTTTGAAAAACATTTCAAAAAGATTCGAAAAGAAAACCCAACTTCAAATCATTTATTCAACGGTTATCGAATTCCATTGCTAAATTGTCGGTGAATGGTGATTTTAAAGCTTTATAGATTAAAACACTAATTTCATTACATATATGCCCATTTTTATGATTCAAATTCCTTTTAAAATGTTTTAAATTATTTATGGAATTTATTTCATATTTTTAAAGATTTAAAAACATCCATTTTGAAGAGTTGAAAACAATATTTTACGAACTGCCAAAACGCGATGATTTTGAAAACTTGATTTGGACATATCTCAAACTTTACTAAATGAAATCTTGATTTGTCATTTTCATTTGAAAAATATGATCATAAGGGTCCGAAAAATTCTTATTTCAAAGACTTACGACTCATATTTTATCCTACACATTCGTTTAACTTTTCATGTCGTGAAATTGCGAACCGTCGAAACGCGACGACATATTTTTCATTTTTTAGTCAAAATTTATAAAAACTTGTCCGAAACTCTTTTAAATCGTTTAATAACATAATAAACTATATTAAACCAATTTTTTTTACTATTTTACTTTATTAAAAATCTCATTTTCACTTTGTTCCATATCTTTAATATTATATCTTTATAATATTCAATTTCAATCTTTTTAATTCCAAATTCTTTTATATTAAACCATATGATATTTCTATATTATTTTCCACCTTTAAAACGATTATTTTTCATAAATTAAATCATAGTTTTTATTTTCCAAAATTTCTAAACTCCACATTTCCAATTTCTTTCTTTTTAAAAGAAATTCCCAAACTTTTCAAAAATATTTCTTTTTGGTTTAAGGTTTAAAGAGAGGCTTAACCTATCTTATACACATATTATTTTTGGTATAATATGAATAATTTTTCTTGGAATATTCATGGCAAATCAATTAGTCATCACTATCTTGATAAATATGATTCTTGTAACATAAATTATAATAAGCTTACTTTTCTCAACCAAATCAATATGTGATTAACATAAGCAATCCACATTCAACCAATCATCATCCAAACATATCAAACAAACATATAAGCAATCATATCATCAATCATATATATATATATATTAGAATTAAAATAAACTAAGTTAAAAGTATGTTCTCACTTTCATGCTATCTGACTCTAAGTGTTTTTAATCGATGAAACGATCCCTTTCTTCGCACTAGAGCTTATAGAACTTGCCCTAGCACCCTTGGGTATGCTCGGCCTTGTACTTGAGTGGGTGGAGAGGTGGTGGTGGCTCTTGATGAGCTCGGCCAAGTAAGGAGAAAGAAGAGGTGATTACTAACTTGATCTCGAATTTAAAGTGGTATATCTCTCTATATCTTATGATTATTTCGGTAGAATTTCAACTCGATTTTGGAACATTATTAAGAGGAGATGGATGCTATTGTTGTGCCTTAGAAGAAGAAGAGAAGCTTAGAAATTTTGAGAGTGAATGAATTGTGAAGGTATGCCTTTCTATGTATAGGCAAAGATGTGTAAAATATCACAAACATCATCATAACACATCACCTCACCCATGTGCACCTCTCTCCTCCTAGGTATGGCCGAACACACCCCCTCCATCACTTTATGTTGTAGGAGTGTAAGGTGATGCGTAGTTGATTGTAAATTTGCTTTTCGACTCTTAAGGATGAAGCTTTCATTTGTATACATATACGAAAGCTTATGTATATACATATTTAGATATTTAAAAACCCTTGATGTGACTAAATGTGTGTGTATATATATCTGTGTGTGTATGTACATGTGTGCATGTACAAACAATGTTGTAACAACTTAAAACAATATTTATCTGTCAAACAGTTGAGATTTCGGGATCCGAATTCCGGTCATATTTTCAGTTTTTAATCAAACTATTTATTTATGTAAACAAAACTTGAAAATAAATTTATTATCATCCCTAAATACTTAAAACAATATTATTTAAGTTATAAAACCATATTAAATAATATTAAAATCTATTTATAAAAATACGACGTCGATCCACCAAAATGCTACAAAGTTTGTATATCTTATCATATTATAATAATTAAAATGAATTATTTATCATTTAAAACAATTATTTGAATGTTTAAAATAAATTGAATATTTATATTCAAAGTGATAAAATTACAGGTCCTTACACTTTTCCTTGAAGAAGACCAGAGATTGGTTATGTTTTGATGGAGAAATCCAGATCCTTCCATATGCCGGGGATTGGTTTTGTTTTAACCTATAAAGGCACTTGAATTTCGTGTTAATACGTGACTAATTTCAAGTACAAATCAAATTAATTTTTATTATGAGTAAGATGATCCATGATGAGTAATTGACACGGGACTCCATAGTTTGATCAGTTTGAATTTTCAAGTTGCAAAGTTGCTTTTCTTCTTGTAGAAAGATGTTGGTCCTCAAGTGTTTGGGCTATTCTTCTCGGAATGAGAGACCCTCTAAGCTTCTTTAGTGAATTCTTTTAGAGATCCTAACTTGATCATATTCTGAATTATCCTTGTAACGACCCGGAAATTTCGAACCCGAAAATTCCAGATAGTTAGAAGAAAAAGAAAAGAGATAGAAGAAAGAAATAGAACAAGACACAGATTCTCACATTCGCAGCGGATCAAATTACAATAGTAAATAATAATATCAGTTATACAAAGAAAAACTGTATCAGTTAATTACATTTTTATATATCAGAGTTACAACATTTCTTAATCACTGGACAGTTAAAATAACTCGTCCCAATAAATAACAATATATCACACTCCATACGTTCCTGCCATCCAGCTCGCCTCCTGAGCTCCAGAACGTCCTTACCTGGAAATCTGTAATACTCGGTCTGACCCGAGCATTACATCAAAGTAACACCCGGGTCAGGCTGGAAACCAGCGTGAGTAAACTCATCTAACAAGAAATTTCAATTCATAGAACTTATATAAACCCGGGGTAACTCGTACTTTACCACAAGTAAACAACTTATTTCACAAAACAACATCTAAGTATCCAACTTAGTTTAAATGATCCATATTATTCCAAACCGGCCTATTGTTTCCACATATCAAATCTATAAAGAATTATAGATTTACTAATCGAAGTGGTTCCGGATATCGCGGATATCCGATCCCGGTCTCTTCGAATTCAATACCATCTTTTTAAGCCAAGTTGTTTTAAAGTTAAACAATTCAATTCAACACTTTGAATTCACATAGCATTTATCATAGATAATCTATACATTCATCACATATATATCCAAAGCATATCACAGAGTATCACAAAATATCACCCAATAGATATCAATTAATCCAGACATTCTACTCAAACAATCATCCAAACAGAATTTATTAATCCATATTATAATTAGTTAAATTATCTTAAAATTAATTAATTACTTAAGAACTAATCACTTAATCCTGCTTAATCAATTTATTAATTAATTACAATCATTTAATTAATTAATCATACCTTAATTACTTTTATAAGTCAATTAATTAACCTTAATCAGAGATTAATTTATTCTTTAACTATTAATTAATTAATTACTATTTATTAATTAATAAAACTTAATTTCTTAATTAATTCCTTCTTAATTATTAATTTATAATTTAATTAATTCTTAATAATTTATTAATTAACCCTTAATTATCAATTAATTAATTTACTAATTACCAATTAATTACTTAATTAATCAATTATTAATCCCTAATTAATTTCTTAATTAATTAACTACTAATTATTAATTAATTAACTTTAATTAAATAATTAATAATTCTTAATTACAAATTAATTTAAACTCTTAATTAATTAATTAATAATCTTTAACTATTAATTAATTCTAAATCAATAATTAATTAATTAATCATACTTTAATTACTTCATTTAATTATCAAACTCTTAATTACTTTTAGGATAAACCATCATCTTTATTAATTACCTAATTCAATTATTAAAAACATTAACTTTTAATTAACATTTAATTTTATTTTAAAAAATAAAATAAAATATCTTAAAGCTTTTACTTAACAAACTTAAGTTAATAACCTACAATTTCTTAATTAAAAGTTCTAAGAATATTTAAATGGAAAAGAAATTAATTTGGAAAGGTTTTAAACAAAACCATTTTTAAATTTTCAAAGTTTACTTTATAAAAATCTTTTTAAAAACATGCTAAAACTTCCCTGTTCACTGCTTCGGGTTAATCCCGTTATTTACTCGAGATAGTCTCCGAGTTTCCCCTTGCATCTTCTTCTTTTTCCCTCAGTTTCTCTTTCTTTTTTTTTCTTTTTTTTTAAACTAAAACTGTTAATACTACCCTCTCTCGAACACGAACGAGTACTCGAGACCAACCCTCATTATCCCGAGATCCCTTCGAGTCGCCTACGACTCCAATCTCCCCTGACACGCACATCAACGTTGTGCACGTGCACAGCGATCTGACCATCCTCTGATGAACTCGTCTACCTCCGGCAAGTCATGAATCAACTCGACATTCAACTCCGAGCATCCAATCGAAAGCATCTAGCCTAAATCGAAATCGACCCTTCCACTCGAAACAGAACTACAACATCACCGGAAAGAAATGCCACGCAATCACGCCTCCGACCACCGTTCCTCCTGAAACTCCGGTCATATCATCGCAAGGCATCCACGCAACTATCCCCAATGCTACGGTGAAACTCGATTCACCCTAGATGACCCAGTCATCACTTTTCCATCACGACCAAAATGAAGACGTTAAACCCTAGTTCATCTAATTTCCATCGCCACGATGAAGAATAAATTCATTTGGCATTTTTCTCGACATTACTGGCCAACAACCAAGCTTCGATCGAAACCCCGAGAACCCAATATCTTCCGATCGCCAGAAAATGGTGAAAACCCATTTCAAGTTCAACTCCGATCTGCTCTTAAATTACTAAATTAAAAATCACCAAAATTGTTTTAAAAATCTTATTTTTCTGAGTTGAATCAAATTATATAATTTAATCAACAAATTACAACACTTGATTTAAACATATTTTCCTCCTTTCCACTGATTTTTCTTGATTTCAGACAGTTTAAAATTTTAAAATGCTAGAACTTATTTTTAAAATCAAGATTATACCTAAACAACCATATATTGTTTGAAAAGCTGAAACTCTAAAAGAATAAATAAAAAGAACAAACATGCATGTTTATATACTTCATATCAACATGTTTTAGAGCACGCATACATTAATTATAACAGACAAAATAACATTTTCACAAGACAACACTCAACATCAATTTAAACAAAATTCCAGGGTTTAAGTTTACTCACTGTTTTGGGTTTTAATAGAGAAGTATATATCTATGTTCAGGCATGCACACACAAACATTTGCATATTTATCCATATACAAGCATGTTTACATTCATGAGGTAGGAGTACTCACCTGTAATGTTTTGAACAGAGAAGCCTGGGAAGTTTTGAAATCTGGAAACTTGATTTTTGAAAAACTGGAATTTGACTTGCTTCTTGACTTGCCGGAGGTAGACGAGTTCATCAGAGGATGGTCAGATCGCTGTGCACGTGCACAACGTTGATGTGCGTGTCAGGGGAGATTGGAGTCGTAGGCGACTCGAAGGGATCTCGGGATAATGAGGGTTGGTCTCGAGTACTCGTTCGTGTTCGAGAGAGGGTAGTATTAACAGTTTTAGTTTAAAAAAAGAAAAAAGAAAGAAAGAGAAACTGAGGGAAAAAGAAGAAGATGCAAGGGGAAACTCGGAGACTATCTCGAGTAAATAACGGGATTAACCCGAAGCAGTGAACAGGGAAGTTTTAGCATGTTTTTAAAAAGATTTTTATAAAGTAAACTTTGAAAATTTAAAAATGGTTTTGTTTAAAACCTTTCCAAATTAATTTCTTTTCCATTTAAATATTCTTAGAACTTTTAATTAAGAAATTGTAGGTTATTAACTTAAGTTTGTTAAGTAAAAGCTTTAAGATATTTTAATTTTTTTTTTTTAAATAAAATTAAATGTTAATTAAAAGTTAATGTTTTTAATAATTGAATTAGGTAATTAATAAAGATGATGGTTTATCCTAAAAGTAATTAAGAGTTTGATAATTAAATGAAGTAATTAAAGTATGATTAATTAATTAATTATTGATTTAGAATTAATTAATAGTTAAAGATTATTAATTAATTAATTAAGAGTTTAAATTAATTTGTAATTAAGAATTATTAATTATTTAATTAAAGTTAATTAATTAATAATTAGTAGTTAATTAATTAAGAAATTAATTAGGGATTAATAATTGATTAATTAAGTAATTAATTGGTAATTAGTAAATTAATTAATTGATAATTAAGGGTTAATTAATAAATTATTAAGAATTAATTAAATTATAAATTAATAATTAAGAAGGAATTAATTAAGAAATTAAGTTTTATTAATTAATAATTAGTAATTAATTAATTAATAGTTAAAGAATAAATTAATCTCTGATTAAGGTTAATTAATTGACTTATAAAAGTAATTAAGGTATGATTAATTAATTAAATGATTGTAATTAATTAATAAATTGATTAAGCAGGATTAAGTGATTAGTTCTTAAGTAATTAATTAATTTTAAGATAATTTAACTAATTATAATATGGATTAATAAATTCTGTTTGGATGATTGTTTGAGTAGAATGTCTGGATTAATTGATATCTATTGGGTGATATTTTGTGATACTCTGTGATATGCTTTGGATATATATGTGATGAATGTATAGATTATCTATGATAAATGCTATGTGAATTCAAAGTGTTGAATTGAATTGTTTAACTTTAAAACAACTTGGCTTAAAAAGATGGTATTGAATTCGAAGAGACCGGGATCGGATATCCGCGATATCCGGAACCACTTCGATTAGTAAATCTATAATTCTTTATAGATTTGATATGTGGAAACAATAGGCCGGTTTGGAATAATATGGATCATTTAAACTAAGTTGGATACTTAGATGTTGTTTTGTGAAATAAGTTGTTTACTTGTGGTAAAGTACGAGTTACCCCGGGTTTATATAAGTTCTATGAATTGAAATTTCTTGTTAGATGAGTTTACTCACGCTGGTTTCCAGCCTGACCCGGGTGTTACTTTGATGTAATGCTCGGGTCAGACCGAGTATTACAGATTTCCAGGTAAGGACGTTCTGGAGCTCAGGAGGCGAGCTGGATGGCAGGAACGTATGGAGTGTGATATATTGTTATTTATTGGGACGAGTTATTTTAACTGTCCAGTGATTAAGAAATGTTGTAACTCTGATATATAAAAATGTAATTAACTGATACAGTTTTTCTTTGTATAACTGATATTATTATTTACTATTGTAATTTGATCCGCTGCGAATGTGAGAATCTTTGTCTTGTTCTATTTCTTTCTTCTATCTCTTTTCTTTTTCTTCTAACTATCTGGAATTTTCGGGTTCGAAATTTCTGGGTCGTTACAGTGGTATCAGAGCTGAAGGTTAAGCAAGAACCTTGGCTCTGTTGAGATTACTCGTTAAGGATAGGGTCAATGGTACCCTAGAACGAGTTGAGTGTATATATATATGAGAGCGTATTTGTTATTTTCATATATAAAGATTTCAAATGATTTTTATATAAGATTATATTTGATATATAAAGCAATATTTCTTTTAATATATTAAAGAAATTGGTGTTGAATCATTGGAATTAAATAAGATAATAAGAATTAAGTGGTAATAGAAATACAACGAAATTGAAATTAAATGAAGATAAGTTTGAAATGAATCCAAACTGAAATTAAAATCTCGAATTTATAGAAGTGTTATCAGAATAAAGATAATAATGAAATGTTGTTAATAATTAAGCAAAATGAAATGTTTTAGGGAAATAAACTTTTAGGTAAGTAGGACTTATGAATTGGAATTAAAGATAATTTGAAATTATGAAATTTTAAATCTAAATCCAGAAAACTTGAAATTGTTTTAAAGAAGTTTGTTTTGAATTAAAACCAAAGGTGGTTTAAAAATTTAAAGTATAACTTGGTGTGTAAAGAAAATATATATATGAGGATATACATAATATCAAAGATGCTTTGAAATAACTCTAAGTGTTGAGTTTTAAATTTTTCCTGGAAATGTGATGTGAAAACCCTAAGTGAATTAAGTTTTTTAACTTAAAGGGGGAAAGATTATTAATCTGAAGTTTAAAATTTGAATGGGAATTCAAATTGTGTAAAGTTGACCTGATTAAGTAAATTTAATTTAACTTGGAGGAAGTTAAATAAGTTTGAACAAATAACTTGAATTGGAAATTTCAAGATGAAATTTAAATTTAACTTGGATAGTTAAATAGTAAGTTTAAATGGGAGTTATGAGTAATCTCAAAATGGGTTTGAGATTTGGAAATTTAAAATGGATGTCGTTTCCGGTGATCTGAATTCGCGTATGGGTTCGCGAGGTTGAAGGTGATTGTCGAGTGTCACCACGATGGTCTCCGGTGGTCGGAGTTGGTGGTGTACATGCACCACGTGCACGTTTGTGCTATCTGGTTCGATTGCGTTGGGGAAGATGAAGGCGACTCGGGTTTGGGTTCGTGCGAGGGGATGGTCGACTCGAAGCAGAGATGAACGCGAGTGGTTTTGTGTTTTGTTCGGGGAGGGTACGAGTTTGACTCGGGTAATTTGATTTTGTAAACTGTTTTTAAATTGAAGAAGAAGTGTTGCCATGTTTTATAGAAATAAAAGCAAAGGTTTTGTAAAGAATCAAGTTTGAAAATTTAACTTATAATTAAGTTATAATTAAGGGTTTAAATTATTTTGTTTTAAAATATAATTATATTCAAATATATAATTGATTTCTAAATTTGTTTAAAATGAAATATAATGATAGAAATAAGTATTTAATTTAAATGATGAATTTATCTTTAAAGATTGGAATTAATTAAAGATAGTTAATGAGTAAAATAAATTAAAGTTAATTACTTATTGTAATTAAGGATAATTACTTAATGAAGTAATTAGTGGAAATGAATATAATTAAGAAATAAATGAATTAGAGATTAAGTGATGATTAATTTAATAACTAATTAATGTAATTAATTTTAGGTTAATTAATTAGTCTAATTAATTAAAGATAATTACTTATTAAGTGTAATTATTTAGTGAAGTAATTAATGAATAATTACTAAATGTAATTAATTTAAGAAGAATTACTTATGGAAATAATTACTAATGGAAGTAATTTAATGGAAATGATTAAGGGTTAATCACTTGATATTATTAAATTAAGGATTAATTAATATAATTGATTTAAAATTAATTAAAGAATAATTAATTAATTAATTAAAGGATTAAGGTTAATTAATAATGTGATTAAATCCTTGTTAAGGTAATTAATTAAAAGAGAGTAATTAATTCAGGAAGAAATTAAAGATCATTAATTTGTGTAATAAATGATGTAATTAAGGATTGATTAATTAAGATTAATTAATCAATAATAAGTGATTAAAGAGTAATTAATGTAATTAATTAAGGAGTTAATTAATTAAGGCAAGTAATTAAAGGATGGTTAAATGACTGTTAGGATTAATTAAGGTTAATTAATGAATATGGATAATTAAAGATTAATTATTTAAATTAACTAGAAGTAATTAATTAATGAATTAATTAGAGGATCATTAATTAATATAATTAATAGAAATAATCAAGTTTGATTAATGAAAGTGATTATTTAAAGTATGATTAATTAATTGTAATTAATTAAGGTTTAATGTAATTAATTATAATTAATTAATTAATGGATGTAAATGAAGGATCATTAATTAGTGAAATTAATAAAGGTAATTAAAGGTTAATTACTTTAATGGTTAAGGATAATTAATTTGTGAAATTAATTAAAGGCTAATTACTTGAATGTAATTAAAGTATAATTAATCAAGGAAGATTAATTAAGGAAGATCATTAAGAGATGATTAATTAATTTGTAATTAATTAATGTTAGTAAGCAGGATTAAGATAATCCAAGTGATTAAAGGATAGCAATTAATTTAATTAAAGATTAATTAAATTGATTTAGGAGTTAATCAATTCTGCTTTTAAATGATTGGTTAATATTGGATGATTGATATTGGGTGATTGGTTAATACTAGATGATTTGATAAGAATAATTACTTAAATGTAATTAGTGAAGTGAAATTACTTAGGAAAGTAATTAAAGTTAATTAGTGGATATAATTAACTAAAGAAGATTTTTATAATAAAAGTAATTTGAGTTTAATTACTTAGAATAATTAATCAAGGGATTAATTAAAAGATAATTAATTAATGAGTAATTAATTTACGGAAGAGTAATTAAGGGTAGTTAATTACTAAATGTGATTAATCAAAGGTGATTAATAAATATGGTTTAATTAAATATTAATTATTAAATATAATTAATTTAAATGAAGTAATTAAGGATCATTAATTAATATAATTAATGATGTAATTAGGGATTGATCAATTAAGATTAATTAATAATAAGTGATTAAAGTAATTAATTAATTATAATTAATTAAGGAGTAATGTAATTAAGTACAGTTAATTAATAAATGAAGTAATTAAAGATTAATTACTGAATGGTTTAAGATAATTAATTTGTGAATTAATTAAGTATTAATTACTTAAAGTAATTAAAGGATTATTAATCAGGAATGATTAATTAAGATGGATACTTAGAGTAATGATTAATTAATTGGTTTAATTAATAATTAAGTGAGCAGGATTTATAGAATGAAGTAATTAGTTTAATTCACTTTAAATTAATTAGATGATATAAATCATTGCTTAAGGATGGATGAATGAGATTTAATGTATTTCATTGTTTGATATCTCTGATGAGATATGATTGATATATGATATGGATGTTTGGTTGAATTATAATGATAATGTGAATTATCTGTTTGGGATGATAATGTAGATTATCTATTGAATTATCTATCTTTGTGTATATAGATAAGAATTGAATTGTTTTAACCTTAAAACAACTTGGCCCTTAAAAGATACGTTTTGGATTTCGATGAGACCGGGATCGGGTTTCCGTATACCGGGATTCCAGGTTTGGAGACCCGAATACCACATCGATCCAAATTAACGATAGGTCGTGAATCTCAAGTGAAGATGAAGTTTCAGAGTGCAAGGGTTATTGTCGTTAACTCTGAGGGTGATTCCAAAACGAGTGTAACGAGATAATGCCTTCGGTTTCGTTCGAACCCGGAACGAACTTGTATGGATTGAATGCTTTCAGCACATCGTCAGGCGGACGATGAGCATTCTAAGTGATATGTTCTGATTAAAGGTAATCGTAACCTCAAGCCTCATCAACCGGGAATGGCTAAAACAGGGGAGGTGCAGCAAGGCTTCGTGGGTAGCACCCACTGAGAGCAAGATAGATCCCTGTCTAGAGGTCCCTTTTCTTTTTATTCGGCTTAGTGTGTGGTTGGTCGCGCCAACTATGGGGTTATCTTGTTCGGAATTATCCAGTAAGGGATGGTTCCGGCTTTGTGTTGCAGGGGAGCGGGCGTACTCCTTGGTACGGTGATCTAGGCCACGTACTGTGACGGGCGGTACCCCAGTAGCCCTGCCATTGTATGGAAACCCATTCTTCCTACGTGCCCTTACGGTTTTGATTGTATAACCCACTTTGTGGCTAGTATGCTGGAATTTAATAATGTAACAATTTCAGCTATTTCATATTTATTTGAAAACCCTAGACCCTATTATAATATAACTGGATTTCCTATCAAATGTTTTGGTTAGCGTAAGGTAAAAACTTACCCATGTTTATTTGTGGGGAGTCTTACGTGATACCTTTTCTTTCTAAAGGTTTTGAAGTTAAGCAAGTTTAACCTGTTACTCACACCAGACCCATGTCTGACCCAAGTGTTTATTTCTGTTTTATAAACTCTTGGGTACTCAAATTTTTACGAGTAGCCAAGGGATTCAGGTTTAGCTTGACGAATTATGGAGGAGCCATGGAGCAGGAGGCTTCAGCATTGTAGATATATATAGTAGTTCCGCTGTGTCTGTATCTCTGTAGTGTATTGAGTTGTAATGTCTAGACAGATGTTTATAACTGTCTAGTAAGTGATGTATATGCTGTGTAACTCTGTAAATTGTTGTAAACTATGTAATAGTTTATGTTATTAATATAATTTATTCGTTCCGCTGTGAGATCGTTGTTGTTGTTTCTTTCTTTCTTCTCTTCTTTTCTATTTTCTACCCCTTTCTTTCTTATTAATGATTCGTCATTCTGTAGAATGAGTGGCGGGTCGTTACAATCCTTCACAGGACCTGGCACTTATCAGTATTCTATCCATTTATTTTATGGTAGGTGCAATAATCTTGTACTTTTTTAGGTTCAGGAGTTTTCCTTGTTTTATAGGAAGCGAAAAAACTTCCATTGCTTTTTGACATGGTGAAAATATAGGAGAGAGGTTTGTTTAAGCTTACAAGATTAGGTTTAGATATCACCATTTGATCTTTTCCTTTGTTTTTATTCCATCTTGGCTTTTTGTTGGAGTGATTTAGACTGAACTTTTCTTCTTGTGCATCTTATTATGATTCTTTCTTGGCATGATACATCTCATCCATATGAACGAATTTCTCTGCTCGAGAATGGAAGTATTGCAGATTCCTTACATCCATTAATATGAAGCTCTTTCCAAAAAGGTGTTTGCTCAATTAGTCCTGATCGAACTGCCATTAGTTTGTCTCCGTAGGTCGCATTTTCTGCTTTTAATATCTCTGTAACAAATCTCTTCAAGTACTCGCCAAACAGTACTCCTGGTCTTTGCATGATATTAGCTAACATGCTGGAGTCCATGGTTGGATCTTTGTACATGTAAAACTGTGCTACAAATTCATAAGGAAATTGTTCCCAAGAACTGATGGCCTTTTCCTAATAGTTTTTATACCATTTAACAGCCGCTCCATAAAAAGTTACAGGAAAAACCTTACAACGGACTGCTCCCGGAGCATTATATAAATCCATTTGGTTTTCAAAAACTTGAAGTTGATCATCCGGATCAGTGGCTCTGTCATACTTCAGTGGAGGGATTTTGATGTAGGATGGAATTATAACAACAAAGATTTCCTCTGACAAGGGAGTATTTCGATAGCTAGTATTTTTCCTTAGGTCAAGAATTTATTTCCCTTTAAGCATGTCCATTGTTACTTGGTTGGGAATATCCTTTTGGTTGGTTTCATCGTCATAGTAATCTCTATTATCTCCTTGGATTGAACTATTCGATTGTTCAAGGGGCCTTTTAGCTTGACTCTCTTGGTTTTCATTTTGTTCTTTATCTTGGATTTTACTTGGAGGTTGTACTTCATCTTCTTCTACCATATGCTTCATCACCTTTTAAGATTCTTGAGATGGAGCCCCTTCAAGAAGCTCACACATAACTATCACTTGTTGTATTAAATCCTAAATTTTGGTCTCATTGTTTGCAAGTTTTGTTAAAGTTGAGGGTTGACCAACCTCCATATTCTCTAAGTTGAAGTTCGAGATGTTATTATTTTCCCAAGCTCTCACCGTTTTCTCTAAAACAAAATAATTTTATATAATCAGTTTACGGAGAAAATTATAAGGGATTAAGGGTTCGGGTCGGGCCCTCCTTTTAGCATCGAAATGTTAACGAATAAACTCATCAATACCTAAAAGCATGTAAAAGATGGGTTAATCAAAGGTTAGCCTCTTCAAAGCTAGCTGAGGTTGTTCTCTTCGAGGTTAGTCGAAGTCATGGGTTGATGCATGCGTTGTTCCAAGCAAGTAATCATTCTTTATGTTGAAGACTTTGTCACTTTAAAGGTAACGAATAATATTAATTAATATGCTATAAACAAAGTATCACCCAAGTCAATATGCTCGAAGAGACTTAGGTCAAAATGTTCGACGATGTCCAAGTCTTAGTTCAAGCTTAATTACGTATGCAAATTTCAAGTTTAAATGTGTCAATAGTCATGCAATTGTTTGATTTCCAATTCTTTATATGTGCAAGGTTAAAGTAGTACAATTAACTAAATCCCCAATTCAATTTAGGGTTTACAATGCTTAAGAAGGAAAGAAATGAGAAGAGAAAATTTCCTTCCTCAAAATAGCACTCCTAGGGTCGTATTTATAGAGATAGATGACCACCACTTTGCCTCTAGTGTCTTCGAATGGGATGACTCTAGCGGTGCTTGATTTAGTCTCTTCACTAGTCGACATCCATAACAAGCGACAATAGACATTTGTGAGGGGACAGAGTCGTCACTTAGCACCATTAAGCGGGAATGCCTTAGAAGTGCTTCGGTATTAGCTTCCTTACCGATATGTCTTTGGCAATGTTGACTTTGACTTCATCATTCAAGTGTGATGTCAATGTCTTCGAAGTACTTGCATAAGGATGATGTGTGATGGATTATCGATGTCGTTGATGTCTTTGACGATAGCAGATGAGTGGTGGGTGATGCTGAACATAATGGAGAGCGGCATTATCCTATATTCCTTTGATATCGAAGATCCTTGGTGCTGTTGTTCGACGGTGTCTTCGAAGTGCTGAAATATGTGATGTTGATGGAGCCTGGCATCAATAAAGCATGCTATAGCCACTTCGACGTTCATTGATGGCTTTAAGGGTATTGATGACGTTATCGCTTTGCATGGACATGTGAAGTGAGTTGAATAAAGTCCCTTTGTATTTTCCCTAATAATGAAGAGCGGTTTCCTACGTCCTCGATGTTAACCCTCTCATTGGTCATATGTCTTTGAGTGTGATGAAGAGGATGTTGAATAGATTCGACGTCGTTGCTTCTTTCACCACTATCGATGTTGTTTATGTTTCTTTGCACATCTTCGAAGTCAATAGATGTGGTATTGACCAAGCAAATCCCATCCTTTTAGTTGAATAGTGGAGTTGTCTCTGTGACGTAACCTCCCAGTCTTCGACACTGTCGAGGACATCTTCGTTTGCCTTTAATGCTATTTTACCATCTAGAGATTTAGGGTTTGACATTGGTCCTTGCTTCCCTATTTTTTATCTTCTTGAACTATATCCTTTGACAATTATAGGGATAACTATTATATTGATGTTAAGTATTCAAATATTTGGATAAATAATTCCAAATTACTATCAAAGGCTGATTGCATATAGTTTATATATTATAATATGTTTACCTAGATATTTTATTTAATGCAAATCATCATAATATAGGTTCATAAAAATTGAGAAATTTGTATGATGTGCATCTTTATTATTTTCTTCATTTTTATACTATATTCATTGTTTCTTCAGTCATCCAATCATCTATATTACTTTCCCAAATTTTCCATATTTATACTTTTGTCTATTTCATTTTCACTTAATTTATCGAGCAAGCAATGTTGGTTTGGTACCAATTACTATTTTAGCTCGTTCCTTATTGATATGTCAAATATATAACTTTACTGCTCTTCAAATTTTTGTTCTACGTGCATGATAATAACTAATAAAATGAATTTTCATAAGCTAGAAATGGTGAACAAAAAATAACTAAAAAGAGAAGTGGCTCTTTCATGATCTTATCTTAGTGGTAAAATCTTCAAGGAAAATAAAACATATAAAATAATGAAATAAGTAGAGCTTTCTTTATTGTAAGACTAATGAATAAACTATATAGTTAAAACTAAAAATTAGTGCATTGGAATTTCTAATATGTTCTACAAATTGTAATTCACCATATGCCAAAAATAAATATTGAGAATGTGAAGATAATTATTTGTAAAGATATTTTCTCCGACACATACAATAATGAACGACATTCTTATAATATATTGGGTATTTTACACTAAATATAGGGGTGATATATCGGCAAATATCGGGCGATATGTCGGTAATGATATTTTAAGCGATATTTTGAAAATAAATCGGCTTAAGAGCGATATCGGTGATATATCAGCAATATTGTTTGATATTAACTACATAACTATCATTGTATGTTCCATTATTCGATCGTAATGGGCATTGTAATCAATTGTATTCTTTAATTTGTGTTCTCCTGCTACCCCACCAACATCGTTGCTATGAAATAGAGTGGATTCGTGTTCTTCAACAACCTCCGCGACATAAAAATCTTAGGTACTGGATTGACATTCATTCTTCTTGTGCAAACTAAAATCAAGAATGTTCCCTTTTGATCGTCCTCCTTTTATCTTCCTCCTTTAGGAGATTGTAGATAAGTAAAATATTGAATGAAATTCCCTTGCTTTCTTTTACATATGCTTCATTATCCTCTTCGACTTGAAATTTTGTATAAAATACTATGGGTTTTTAGTACTAAACTGTCATAATGGTTGCTAATAAAAATGTACCAAATTAACATTTAAAGCTCCACTTTGTTTTCTAGTCTACCATGATCTCATTCCATTTTTGGCATGCCTTGTTAATGTGTCTTCATTGAGTTTTCATCAACGGTTCTAGGAATATTATTGGGTAGAATAGTATGGAATAGGTTTGAAATAGAAGTCCAAAAAGCAAACTCTATTTGTGATGTACCTTTCTTTGGATCTCTAGTTTACTCTAGTCAACAAATAACAAGTTCTTCTCGACCATTTCCTTTTATTTCAAACACATTTTTAAGGGATATTTCACTAAACTTAGGAATTGGTGACCATTTATGTTAATTCCTCCTGGATTCAGTCTTTTTTGAGTACATTAGGATTCTTGAGCGAAATCATTGTTTCCATCTCATAAATTTTCATCTTCCACGTAAAACCCAAACTCATATTAATTTTGATTGAATCGTTCGTCAAATGAATCAAATTGGAAATTTAAATTTCTACTAGAGTTTGTATTTTGATTGTAATTAGCGCGTGAATTACTTTTCAAATTTTGATATTGATTTTGTGGATTGACATTTGAGTGGTGACTACTTGCTTGATCATTGAAGCCATGAGTCATTTGTTGGGATTGGTGATGGGATCATACTTGATACATATATTTTAAATTTGGTTGATAATTCTGACTGTTCCATCAATTAGGTAGAGAATTATCCCAAAACCCTGGATATGTTGAGTTCATCGAGTTTTTTTTCCTTTGATTATTGGAGATTTTTGCAGTTTAACTTGATTTGAGATTTAACCGATTAAGAAGCAGAACTAAAGAGAAAATTGTTGTATTTGAATGTGTAAAGCGGTGGAAAAATATATAGTGTATTAGGCAATGGTAAAAACTATTACCATTGCATTATCTGGGATTATTAATGCCAAATACATAGACAACATCAATATTTTTTACTATTGCCTATTGATTTATCCAGCATTATTAATGCCGAATAATTAGATGACATTAATAATGTTGGCTATCCCATTGACTCGCACGGTCGCCATTGTCAAAGCGACCTTGTGCGTCACTTATAAACCTAAAAATGGACTCACTGGCTCTTAGGTGGGGTCAGACACTCATCGACGGACCCCCCCATTGGGAATGCTCTAAGTGTTCAGAGTTATGTCATTTCTTATGCTTTTGGTGATTTTAACGTTTCCTCGTTTTTTTAAATGCAAACCAGCTTATGAATACATGTTTATTTATTTTTTTAATAAGATATTTGGCAATGTACCATAAAATGACACGATATATGAGATAAATGATATGAATCATAAAATGTATAAAACCATTGTTTTGTATGATTTCAGTGACTTCAGTGGTTTTCATTATACCTTGCATTCCTTCTTTTTTATCTTTATCCTTTTGAATAACCAGAGGATCAAGCTCAACTTGTATTTTGAGGAAATATGCAACAAACCCATTAAATACCAGGTGTATAATGTAAGACAATTTTTTAAAGGTCCCTTTATTAATTGATAAGTTTTATGCAATGAACTGAATATCAAATGTTCAAATTATTATTTGTTAATGCAATTTTGGTGTCTTTTTTGTCCTGCATTATTTTTAGCGTGTACTCTCTAAGTAGACTGTTGTAGCCTGTGTAGTCAAAGGCCCACAAAAGCCTAGCTAAATCTTCGTTGAATCCTGTGTAGTCAAAGGTCCACCAAAGCCCAGCTAAATCTCTGCTGAAACGCTTACCGCTTGTAATAACCTGACTTTTCGACCCTCGAATGTCGACACTAATACATCCATGGTATTCATGTATCAAACACCTAATTTTCAGAAAGACAGAAAGAAGTAAAATTAATAAAAGGAATTGAACAAGAAACGAAAAACACAACATCAGAATCTCACAGCAGAACGATAAAATATAATATTAAACGATTAGTACAAAGGGTTACTCTGAATATAGGAATTTCAGAGTAACAAAACCTAAGTACTATCATCAACCTAGATAGTTATAACTGTTTGTCCACATAACGTTGATAGATACATAGCTATACGAAACAACAAAAATAAAAATAGGTAGATAAAGGAAGCCTCCAGCTCGTCTTCTGAACATTGAAGAGTTAAAACCTGCCATACTCAGCCTACTCGAAGAGTATGCGAGGAATTTAGGGAAACAAAAACCAAGCATCAGACATTAGTCTGGTATGAGAAAACTTGAGATACATGAATACATGTAACAGTAACTATTGAGATATGTTACTGTAACTATTGAGACTATATGAACTCCTATTGTGACGCCCCACCTCTATACTCACACTAGCCAAGGACATTACGGGGTAATGCCGTCAACTAGCGTGAAGAATAAGGCTGTTGAGGAGCGACCATCTGTGTAATTGCTTTGTGCAAGTACCGATATGTCAGATAATATAACTTACATTTCATTTCAAGAGGAAATCCGACATATCAAATACAAACTCAAAGCTACCGCACAGTGGCTATGTGGACTTCGGAAACAAATATAGAAATAAACATAACACAAATCAGTCACAAATATTCATATCACAAAGGCGGAATCAGATATGAATATATCACATAAAAGTGTACATCAAATTAGTGGTCAAACAAGATCCACTACATCACAAAAGAATAGATACAAGTGCTAGACAAAAGAATAATTATACATCAAGGATGTCTCTATCTCGAATGTATAATAACAAAAACTACTGGTCTAAAGTAGTTAGCCCAAAAATCAGATGATGAACCCTGATAAGAAGTCAAGCAAAAGCACCTGAAATACCTCGGTCTGACCCGAGTATTATTTAAGAAGAAAATAATAAACGGATCAGTCTAGCTATAAATATCAGATAAAATGAGATAGAATAAGAGATATGACCAAAAGCGTATGATAACAAAAATGCCATACTGTGTCAAGTATACATCAAATAACAACAAAAATCATACAATATCTCAAATCATCTCAAAACACCAAAAAGAATCACATTCTTTAAATTATTCACCATAACACAAATATTGATAAAGCTTATCAATGCAATCCACGAAAATTGGCGAAACACAAATTCTAGAAATCACAACCAGAAATCCAGAAATCACAAAAGGGGGAAGGCCTATCACAAACGGGAGCATGAAAATTCACCAACACGTGTATCACAAACGGAACACTATTCCATGGTCGCTAACCATAAATTTTGAGTCGAAGCTCCACAAACGGCCCGAAGACCATGGGTCGCTACCCCACCAAATTGAACTGAAGTTCCACAAACGGGGTTTTTAGTCCCCACACAAACAAATAGACATCGCACATCGCTAGTCTAAATCACAAAATTATCATCATTGATCAATAAAAAGTGTGAATCACACTAAGCAAGTAAATATAAGAGTTTAGCTTCATGTCCCATAACCACTAGCTTAACTTAAATATTTACGAACAAATTGTAGATTTCCACTCGAAAATTGTCACAAGATTTCAATCGAACAAGTCTAAGAATTAACCGACAAAGTAAACGCAAGCGTTTCATACCACTTGTTTTGCTAAGTCGTTTAATTGGATTTCTCGCACAAATGAGGTAAAGGTTTGTATATACTAATAGATTGGAAAACGGTTTTAAAACGACTTTGTATTTAAAATAGTGTTGAAATCGTTGTTGTGAAAGAGTTTGAATATTTACTACTAGTATAGAAAGCTTTGTATTTGAAAGTGACAAATCACAAAAATGATTGTAAAAACAATCAATCACCAAAGATTCACATTCGAAGACGTGAATCAAAACCATAGAAATCGATACCAAATCCATTAAAATGGATATCCCAAAAAATCCAAAGAAAGAAGTCATCAAAGTCGATAGTAAGTGATAACAACTATCCGGATCAATTAAAATTGATTAAAATAGGAAATCCACACAAAACAGCCTAAATAGGCAAAAATAAACGTTTCCAGACGTTTGGATTTGTTTTCTGGAAATAGTTCAAAAAGCCACCCAGACGTCTGGAATATCGAATCAAACGTCTGAGTCATGACCAGACGTCTGGTTTAGAACCCAGACGTCTAGTTTTGATCTTTGGAAATAATCCAGAGAACCCCCAGACGTCTGAAACTTCAAGTCAGACGTTTGAGACTCATCCAGACGTCTGATCTTAGATTTCAAACGTCTGGAATTAGTTTCTGGCTTTTTTTTTAAATTTAGCGTGCTTATATTTTTCTCTCCAGGTCCAAACCAGACATCTGGACTTGGTCACCAGATGTCTGGTCACCTGGTCTGGGCAACAATTTGCCTAGGCCAAAGTGGCCAAAACATATCGGGAGCGATCGGACGAGCAACGACGACTAAGGATTTACTCCAAGCGACAACCCAGCCTTAAAGGCTCTTCGATACACCCCGAATATCAATGTCCAAACATCCATAGGAGGATTTTCATAAAATTGGACCAAAACACCAAAATTTGGAAAATTCACCAAATCAATTCAAATCAAAAGCAAATGAATATGCGCAAATGTTAGGAATTCATACCTAACAACAATGAAAGTTATAGACGTAGATGTGAGTTAAAGAACTCACCTTTTAAACTCAAAACACAAGTGAGAAGCTTTAAAACAAAGGAGAGACCAATTCCTCTTCAATCTCAACTCAAGAAGCTCCAATCTAAGCTAATAAGCAAATATTTCCTAAGTTAGGTTATAGGAAATTTCTGAAATTGGAGAGAGATTGAGATGGAGAAGAAGAAGATGATGCTTACCTTAGCTTCTCTTTGATGTTGGAGCTAGAATTTGTATCTCCTAATTAAACTAGGGTTTGGAATTCTAATTCCTTTCTCTTCCACCATTTTTGCTTTAGCTAGAGAGTATTAGGAAAATGAGAATGAATGAAGGAACTTCAGTGGAGTATAGGGTATTAGATGAGTAATGAGCTGAAACCCAAACCCAAAGCCCAATAGAAAAATGGCAAAATTCACCCAACTCCAAACATATCGATGTTTATACTCAAAAAAGTTGTAAACGCCATTTTGGACTCAATGGAAGTGGTCTCGGGTCCCAATTCGACTGTTTACAAAAAGTAGCTTTTCGAACTTTAATCTGATTAACGATGCTATATTTAACTAAAATATTTAAATATACGATCGTAAAATATGCGGGTTGTTACACGTATAATGGTTTTCCCCTCAAAAGAAACCAACCATTCATTAAGTTTAATATAGTGATATGATAGATAATGTCTAGGGTGTAGGATATAATCATACCAAATAGTTGTGATGCTTACGATGGTCACACCACAATATATTTAGGTTACATTTAAAAACTCTAAGGTACATTCGCATAATGGATTTTTCTGTGGAGATCTCTTCGGGTAAGCTGAATCCAATCTCTTGCACAATGGTCAGAAAGTACATTCCAAGCATTGTATACCTCTAGATAAAATAGACCATTAAGGTAAACACAAGAGGCCCATCGTCCAAACATAAACATGAACAACGTGAACCAAATATCACCAACTCCCGCCGGCCAACAATCGATAAGTATTTGTAGAAGTGGAGTTGATAACATCCTGACGAGGGTCGCTAAACCCTAAGTTGTGCATCCTACTCTATTTTTAGTCATTTTCGATGTCGAGGTTATGTTCGGTATCTTTCACACAAGTCTTCATCATTCAAACATTAATCCCTAAATGGATTCTTATATCTCAAATAGATCACGAATCACTATATGGATTCGAGCATCTAGAACATATCTCAAATCTCTACATAGATTTCCTTTTTCAACCGCTTTCAAAAAACATAAAAACCATATACTAGTTTCAAATTGGTATTCGGTAAGTAAAACACTTACCAATCCCCAGATTCTTCAAAACCAATCGATGAATTTTTGGCTAACTCAATTCCTATTCTTCTAGAAGTAAGTAAAAGTTAGAGGTGTTTTGTACCAATATACCTCATATCAAAATGGTGAGTTAGCTCACCTTTTATCCAACAAACAACCAAGATCTAAGAACCCAAGTCCAAACCCAACCTAGCAACCTCCTTTCCTTCCCTTCCTCTTTTGCTTTCGCCTTACTTCTCCCTCCTCCTTCTACAACTTGCTAACTGCTACGGGGTGGGGTGAGAGTTGGCTTTGCTTTCCAAAATTCTAACTATGTGGAAGGTGTTATAATGTGGTGGTAAGGCTTCACTTCAAATCTATGTTGATTTAGATTTGAATTGCAAATATTTTGCTTTAGGAAATTATTAAGAAGAAGATATGGATAATTCAACTCTAAGCTTTGTGAATTTGTGAATGATAACTAAGGGTATGCCCCTCCTTATATAGGCTCCATTTGGTGTTGCTTAAGCTTGCTGTAACATCCCCTATCTAGAGGCCCAAAACTAGGCGCTACAGATGCTGCAGTCATCTATAGTATTACCTTCCGGTGACTAAATACGGCTATATTATTGGTATCAATAATATCAGAAGCACTTGAATATGAAACAAAACACAGACTTCAAAACAGATTTTACTTCATTATATTTCAAAACCAAATGTTTCACATTCCTAACACATAATCCCAAATTCGTTCCCAGGCACAGATAAAATATAGTTATTACAAAATACGCCAAGAGCGGTATATGAAGATACCCCTTTGGATGATCAGAGTCATATGGTCATAATAGACCTAATACAATCACAGCGGAAATACATCAAAACATAAACAAAAACAGCAACTCCTAAATAGTTATCCGTTTGCCACCTGCATGCCTCCGGTAGCTTATTTGTCAACATACTAAAACCTGAAAAAGACCTCAACCCCTTAGCCTACTCAAATTAGTTTTGAGTACCCGAGAGTTTAAGGGGAGAACATAAACTTCGAGTTAGACATAAAGCCTGGTCTGAATAATACTATACATCCTTAAATAAATATGTTAAGTGAGACCACGCCGCTTAGTGGAACGGGTTTCCCCTCACTAACATCCTTTTAAAACATATCTTTGCAAAACCTTTTCCTGCAATCAAAACTGATTAAACACTGTAAAGCATCATTATGTAAACATACATAATCATCGGTTAATAATGAACTATCTGTTCAAACACATAAGTTTTGTTTGGATAACTTTTAACCTTTGGTTGACTCGGGCCTACCAGGCAATATAATCAAAATTAATCTAACACTTGTTAACTATTCCTCTTTTGGATTATCTATCCTTAACTATATGTTAAATTCTTCACTTCTGGACGGTTTGTCGCTAACTATCTGTTAAATACTTCACTTTTGGACGGTTTGTCCTTAACTTAATCATCTCCCAGGTCTTTCTGATCCTAATGGTTTTTCAGGCTCACCAATAACCTATCTGTATACAAACATATATTCCTTTCGGTGTGTAATCATAATTTTAGTCTATCGGTGACAAAACCCTACACACAAGAATTTTGGACAACAATTAGCTGGGGCTAATAGCTAATGTATAAGGCGCGATCCCATACTAGTCTCATCTCGTATTCTGATATCTTAGTCATTTTCACTTAAGGATCCCCTCCCACAATTTTTCTTGAAAACATTTTCAAAATGATTTAAAACCTTTAAATCAAACTTAAACAAGGAAAAGTATATAATCTTTATGCTTTACTCAAAATCATATCACCATGTTATATATATCTTCTTTACTCAAATCTTAGTTGATGAAAACATTTAGACACTTGAAAGAACCTCTTTTTAAACTTTTGAAATCATCTCTTTCAAAACCGATATCAAACCTTTCGAAACCATTGAAAAACAAACCTTTCGAAAGCAATAAGACTTTGGACATCCTCCTTTAGAATTACTTTAAAACATTGCCTTAGAAAAACCTTGGAAAACCTTCCATCTCGAACCTTTCAAATCCATTGAACCAAACCTTTCAAAACCATTGAACTAAATCTTTCGAAGTCATTGAACTAAAACCTTTCGAAACCATTGAATAAAACCTTTCAAAATCATTGAACTAAAGCCTTTTGAAACCATTGAATAAACAACCTTTCAACTTCATTAGAAACAACCTTTCGAAGGCATTAAACCTCTCGAAGACTTACTGGGTTCAATTTAAAACAAGTGGAACAGCTTCTTTTAAAACCTTTCGACTTCATTGGAAGCATCCTTTTGAATCCATTGAACTAAACCTTTCGAAACCATTGAATTAAACCTTTCGAAGTCATTGAACTAAAACCTTTCGAAGACTTATTGGGTTCAATTTAAAACAAGCGGAAAACCTTCTTTTAAAACCTTTCGACTTCATTGGAAGCAACCTTTCGACCTTGTCAGAAAGTCTGCTTCAAAAGCTTTGGTCATACTTCAATTAGAAAATAAGGGTAAATCACCTAAGTCGAAAGCTTCCTTTCGAAAGCATGGAGAAGCGGCTAATTTTAAAACAAGTAAACCTTTCGACTTTGTCGAAAGGTACAAAAAAAATAAGGCAGCTGTAACCTTTCGACTTTATCGAAAGGTTTAAAAATCTTTATTTAAATATTTGACCTGGTCGAAAGCAACCAAGTCGAAAGCTCTTATTCGAAAGCAAAGTAGGCTATCTTTGGTTTATAAAACAAACACACTTCAACCTCTTTGGCAACCGACCTTTCGACTTAAAACCCTTCGACTCTGTCCAATTCATTACGTACCAAGTAACTTGATACCATATGCATTGGACTTTGACCGTGTCGAGAGCTAACCTTTCGACTTTGTCGGAAGGTCTGGGTCGGAAGCTTTAATGCCATAAAAGGCTGAAACATGCCAAAAGTATGATTTCTTTGTTTTTAACTTAAAAAGGATAACTTTTCAACTAACCTGCCATTATTTTTCAAATTATTATTGGTTAAAAAATACTTTTCAGAAATGTGATGCCACTATTTTCAGAATTAAATACTATTTTTATTTTATAAAATGCCACTTCTCTTTAATAAAATATATAAAACATTTAAGTAGCATACCTCAAATAATTTTATTTATTCATTAAATCGCTTAGGAACAATCTGGAAAACCCCAGAAAATCTATTTAATATGTTTTCCAACATATAAAAATTTCAAACCCAAATAATTATTATTTTAGCCGTAAATAATTTATAACCCAATAAATCATTTTCTTCACTAGAAAATTTATATAAAATCCAAATTAACTCAAAAAATTGTGAAAATTGAAACCCATCTTTGTATTATCATTTTTGACCTATATTTAAATTTTCAAGGCGTTTGGATCTCATCTAATAGGGTATTCATGTCAAACATATCATAAAAACTGACATGAACATATATAATTCATCAACAAGCATATATATAACTTTAATAATCAAAACATGGCATATACTTGCAAAAACATTTCGGATCTAATCAAAAAACCGAAAACCGTAAGAAAATGGGATGTAGTAATTATTCACCTTACCTTTGAGGTTATAAGATGTGAGATTTGATGTTGATTATGTTGATTATCTTCCTTCACTTGAATCCTAACTTTTTCTTCTCTTGAGAACAATAATGTTGGTCGGCCTTGGTATAATTTTAGTTAGATTAAATATGAAATGAATGTGAGTTTCATTCCTAAGGGTTTAGGGTATAAGCCCTTTCTATTTCCCATATTTCCCTTACTCATTTCCTAACACATTATCTTATGTTATCTAATTTTAATTTACTCATTAACATGGCATGACTACCCTTAGCTAATCAATTCTTAACTTATTAATCTCCATATTATCTTTTTTTATTTTAGTTAATTAAATATCCTAAATAATGTTATATAAAAATATGGGGTGTTCCAAAGTCCCCAACTTAAAGAATTTCATCCTCGAAATTACGATAAGGTACACAATCAAAATAATCAAGGATAAAACATACCATCAAAATAAATCAGGATAAGCCTCTCTAACTCTGCTCTCAGTCTCCCATGTACAGTCTCTAGCATCCTCACTCCATTGGACCTTTACTAATTTGACTGTCTTGTTCCTTAACTTCTTCTCATCTCTAGCCACAATCTGAATTGGCTTTCTAACTATAGTCAAGTCCGGATCTACTATTAAATCTTCTAATACTGTAGGTGCTATGGTAGTCTCCGGGTCTCTAATATACTTTCTAAGATGAGAAATATGGAAAACATCATGGACTCCTGCCAAACTACTCGGTAACTCCACTCTATAAGCGATTTTTCCGATCCTTTCAATAATACAAAAAGGAAGGTGCTAACTTTCCTGACTTCCCGAATCTAATCACACCCTTCATCAGTGAAACCTTAATAAGCACATAGTCTCCAACAGAAAAATCCAAGTCCTTCCTTCTTCTATCAGCATAACTTTTCTGCCTAGACTGAACTTCCTTCATCCTATCTCGAATTAACTCAATCTTCTCTGCAGCTTCTTTCACCAAATCCGAATCAAGAATTAACCTATCCCCGGTCTCTATCCAACATACGGGAGATTTGCATGGCCTTTCATACAAAGCTTCAAACGGTGCCATTCCAATACTAGTCTGATAACTATCGTTATACGAGAACTCGACTAAATGGAGATGGTCCTCCCTTGGTCCCCCGAAATCCAATACACAAGCTCTTAACAAATCCTCCAATACTTTGTTAACTCTTTCTGTTTGCTCATCAGTCTGTGGATGGTAAGCGGTACTCATGTTAAGTTGGTTCCTAATGCTTCCTGTAGACTCTTCCAGAACTCACTAGTAACAAAGAATCTCTATCACCGACAATACTACTAGAAATCCCGTGCAGTCTAACCACATTCTTCATAAACAAGTTCGCCAAAATAGGTGTCGTCCTAGTTGACTTTACTGGAATGAAATGAGCACTCTTTGTCTGTCTATACTATAACCCATATGCTTTCATTCCTTCTACTAGACCTTAGCAACCCATCAATAAAATCCATAGAGATAGAATCCCACTTCCACAATGGAACTTCCAACGGTTGAAGCAATCCACTTGGCTTCTGGTGTTCAGCCTTTGCTTGTTGGCAATTCAAGCACTGCTTAACATATACACCAATATCCCGTTTCATACCTTCCCAGAAGAAACTTCTCTTCATATCCTGATACATCTTCGTTCCTCCTGGATGGATAGTGAACTTCGAACGATGGAATTCATCCAAAACTTCCTTCCTCATGTCTCCTACATTCGAAACACATAACCTTCCTTTCTTTCTCAACCACCCATTTTGGTCAAGACTGAAATCCTTTAAGTCATCGCCCTCTGGTCCTTCCCTTAACCTTCTGATCCATTTAGTCAAAACTGAATCCTCCTCCTGTTTAGAAGCTACCTTCTCAATCATTGCTGGTCGAACTTCTAAACAAGACAATACAGCACTTCATGCACTAGAACCTGCCTCGGATCTAAACTACACTCTACAAGCTGATAATGCTTCTAAATCTTTCCACTCAGCAATCGTAGCCAATACTGCATTTTTATGTTTCCTGCTAAGTGCATCCGCTACCTTATTCCCTTTTCCGGGTATGTATTCAATTCCAAAATCATAAGTAGCAATAAACTCCAACAATCTCTGTTCTCTCTTGTTCAGCTTCTTCTGACAGAACAAATATTTCAACGACTTATGATCTGTATAAAGCTCATATCGCTCTCCCAAAAGATAATGCCTCCAAACCTTCAAAGCAAATATAACGGCATCTAACTCTAAATCATGCGTAGGATACCTCACCTTATGTGGTATGAGCTGTCTAGAAGCATAAGCAATCACTTTACCTCTTTACATCAACACAGCCCCAATCCAGTTCCACACGCATCAGTATAAACAACCAAATCTTGATTCCCCTCTGAAACCACTAACACCGGTGCATGGGTCAATAAGTGTTTCAAGCTCTGGAATGTTTCCTCACACTTATCAGTCCATACAAACTTCACATCTTTCCAAGTAAGCTTGGTCATCGGTGCAGCTATTCGCGAAAAATCCTTTATAAACTTTCGATAATATCCAGCCAATCTAAGAAAACTCTTTGTCTCGGTCACCGTCTCGGGTCTCTTCCAATTATTCACCGCCTCAATCTTAGTCGGATCTACAGACAACCCTTTCTCTGAAAATACATGACCAAGGAACTTCACTTCCTTCTTCCAAAAACGACACTTCGAAAACTTAGCCTTCAACTGATGTTCTCTCAATGTCTCAAGCACAACTCTAAGATGAACTTCATGCTCCTTCTCATCCCTAGAGTATATCAAAATATCATATATGAAGACCAACACAAATCTATCCAGTTGCTCTCAGAAAATTCGGTTCATCAAATCCACAAAGAATGCTGGTGCATTAGTTAGTCCGAACGGCATAACTAACCATTCGTACGATCCATACCTTGTCCTAAATGCCATCAAAGGAATACTATCCTCTGCCACTCTAAGCTGATGAAATTAAGTTGCTAAATCCACATGAGAGAATACCTTGGCTCCACTTAACTGATCAAACAAATCGTCAATTCTTGGCAATGGATATCGGTTCTTTATCGTCTTCTCATTCAACTTACGATAATCGATACATAGCCTCAACGATCCGTCCGGCTTCTTAGCAAACACTGCAGCTGCTCCCCAAGGTGAACTACTCGGTTGGATAAAATTCTTGCTTTCCAAATCCACCAACTGCACCTTCAGCTCTTTCATCTCTATCGGTGTCATCCTGCTTGGCGGCCTACTCACTAGTTCTGCTCTAGGCACCAAATCAATCTGAAACTCAATGGCTCATGTTCGTCGACAAAAATTATATCGATTTAGAAAACCGTCGAACGAATTTAAATTAAAAATAACCGCAAGCGCACGGCGTACACTTGTAGTACGTGGCGAATACGGGTCAATCCGTAGGGAATTGATGATTTTAAATCTCTATTCAATCAAATTAACCAAAGTTGAAAGTGTGATTAGCTAAAAATGTAAGAAACTAACAAAAAGAAAAGAAATGCAAATATAAGAGTTAAATGACAATTTAGAGAATAAATCCACTCTCTAGATCATGTAGTTCAACACATATGAAATCATAATCTCTCTTTTATGGTCATTAGTGCTTTAATTGATGTGTTTATCATAAGTATGACATATTTGTGCTATTGATTAGCCAACATAAGCCATCAAACTATAACACACCCCTTAAACCACTTACTAACTTTCATGAAACTTGACAATGAAAGTGAAAATGAAATCTATTTTAAGTATGGCATATTAACTATTGATTAGAAATATAGACCATCAAATTTTAATTTCAAATCACTTTCTTATGCCATAATCATATTTTGATGAAGAGGCATTTGTGTTAGTGATTGTTTAAGCATAGCCTATTTGGTGTCAACAATATAGGCTATCAAATTCAAAACAAAAACAACAAATTAAACCACTTCAAGCATTGTCATTAAGCACAAAAAGAGAGCTATAATTATCAAAATGTTGAAGCTACATGATTAGAGGCTTCATTACCCCTAAATTGAAGGGATTAGCCTCTTATATTTGTTATCAAAACAACAAATGTAGCTAGCAACATGAAAGCAAAAGAAAAGGAAAATGAAAGCTAATGGAAAAGAGAACTACTATTCTACTTGCATGAAAAATAAAAGAAATCTACACTACAACATGAAAGGAAATAAACAAGAAAAGAAGAAAAGAGCATGTATTTAAAGTTGCATAAAAAGAAATTACATGAAATAAAAATGGCTAAGTAGCCATGAAAAGAAAAGAGAAGCTTTCTTTTATTTGGAGCCTAAACTAATCTAAAGAGAGACTAAGGGGAGAGGGGTTACATGAAACATAAGGGGTATATATACAAGTGTTAAACCCTAATTCATTTTTTTGGGAAATGCCCAAAATACCCTCTTAGGAAGTGTGGAGGCCAAGTAATCATTAGCTTCAAATAATCCTCATTTAAGTGTACATGAAGCCATTAGTTTCATAAGCATGTGCAATAGCCTCTAATTTATACATTAAGGTAGGTGGGTAGGTGGGGTCCTCCATTATCTTCACTTTGAATTATTTCCATCTTCATTTGTTCTCTTCACTCTTATGCATGCATATATCATCATGTAAGCACTTGTAAAATTCACCAAATTTCCTACAAAACAACATAGAAAATTCCAAGTAAATTTTCACAATTTAATAAATGCATAAAAATGACCGTTTTGCCCTTATATGAAGATGAATATGTGACAATTTCAAATAATTTCAATTTTGGTTTAAACAAGTCAAAATACCCAATATGATCATTTATTTAATTTAAATAGATTAAATATGGTGGTAAAAATATGCACATTTACGTGCACATCAGCTCATTTCGATGGAAATCCAGTTACTGGCTCAAACACATCAACAAATTCTCTAACTACAAAGACTCAATGCAATTCATCTTCCAACTCCATAATACCCAGTAAAGCATTCACTTCGCAACTAGGGCTCTCTACGGTATAAACTATCTGATCACTACAACTAGGGCGACTAAGTGATATTTTCCTATCATGGAAAAATATCCTAGCATCATATTTACATAACCAATCCATCCCAAGGATAATCCTAAATCCCACAAAGTCAAACACATGCAAACTGCAATCAAAAGTATGACCTAGCAAATCAAACTCTAAATGGTCACACCTCATCCCAAGTGTTGCATACCCTCCTATCAGATTTGCAACCCTTAAGGAAGTAACTAAATATGAGGGTTCTAGGTTAAGCTTATCTACCAGATATCGAGAAATAAAAGAATGTGATGCACCAGTATCAAACAGAACGCTAACAGACATACCGAAAATTTATAGCGAGCCTCCCAGGACAGCCTTCCCTTTTTCCTGCACAACTGGCCTTGGAATTGTGGGCTCTAGTGAATACATCTGTCCCTTTCGATCTTTAGCAGGCTCAGGGCATTTGTTCTTATAATGGCCGATCTGATCACAGTTAAAGCATCATATGTTCTTTTTCCCAATCACCTCCTTTCTCTTTTCCTTTTCCAGTCCGACACTCATTAGCATAGTGTCCTTTTTTATCACATTTATAACAGACCACTTCAGCTTTTCCCATTTACTGTGCTCCTCCCTTCTGAGCATTCTTCTTTTGGAAAAACTTTTTTTTTCAAGCCCTGTCCCACCTGGGCCTCCTTCATCTTCTTCCTCAAGCAAGCTAACGCCTCTTCCTCTCTCAGCGCCATTTCCACCACTACATCACTAGGATCTCTTAAGTGCGACAAAGTATCACTTATCAACGCTTCAAGCCTCTTATAAACTTTTCATTCCTCCTGATCACCGTATCAACCAAAGCAAACCCGTACCGGACCAACTCTTCAAATTTCCTTGCATACTCAAGAACGGACATCCCCCCTTGTTCTAGCTCCGCAAACTTCCCCACCAACGCCGACTGCGCCATCACTGACATAAACCTTTCTTGAAACCTTCTCTTAAACTCCTCCGAAGTTATGGTTTCCTCCTCAACACCAGCTGCGACAGCATTCCACCAGAATAATGCAGCTCCCTGAAGTTGTCTCGAAGCTAGTCTCCTCTTTTGCTCGTCATTCAATCCTAAGTCAACAAAACTTCTCTCACAGTGTAGTAGCCAATTTTCAACCTCAATCGCATCTTCAGTTCCAATTAACGGCTTCCCTCCAAGCCTAATATAGTCTCTGCTCAAGTTAGCATACTGGTTGACCATCAGAACTTCCTGAGCTCCTCCTCCGGCAGCGTTTCCTCCAACAACTCCAGATGCAATTCCAACTTGCGTTATGTTTACAATGAACCGATACATGGCTCCCATGTCTGCTTGGGGAACCCCAGCACCAACAGTTTCAGCTTGAGCCTGACCGGGACCTCTCCTAGCATTTGGTCGGGCATTTCCATTAGTGGTGGTGCTATCTCCTCCAAGATTAACTTTGCCTCTTCTTCCTACCATATCTGTATTCAAACCTCGTGAGATATAGATGAATAGCCTAACTAAGATAGGAGTTTAGAGATATAGAGTATACTTATATATATAGCAAATACAAGTACGTTACTATACTGTTATCCCATACCCCGATCTTAACTCCAATTACTAAGGATTATGTTTTCAAAACCATTTTTAGTTAAAGTATTTCATAAACCATGCTCTGATACCAAGCTGTAACATCCCCTATCTAGAGGCTCAAAACTAAGCGCTACAGATGCTGCAGTCATCTATAATATTAGCTTCCGGTGACAAAATATAGCTATGTTATCGGTATCAATAATATCAGAAGCACTTGAATATGAAACAAAACACAGATTTCAAAAAAAATTTTACTTCACTACATTTCAAAACCAAATGTTTCACATCCCCAACACATAATCCCAAATTCGTTCCCAAGCACAGATAAAATATAGTTATTACAAAATACGCCAAGAGAGGTATATGAAGATACCCCCTTGGATGATCAGGGTCATATGGTCATAATAGACCTAATACAATCACAGCGGAAATACATCAAAACATAAACAAAAACTGCAACTCTTAAATAGCTATCTGTTTGCCTCCTACATGCCTCTAGTAGCTTATTCGTCAACATACTAAAACCTGAAGAAGACCTTAACCCCTCAGCCTACTCAAATTAATTTTGAGTACCCAAAAGTTTAAGGGGAGAACATAAACTTCGAGTCAGACATAAAGCCTGGTGTGAATAATACTATACATCCTGGAATAAAGATGTTAAGTGAGACCACGCCGCTTAGCGGAACGGGTTTCCCCTCACTAACATCCTTTTAAAACATATCTTTGCAAAACCTTTTCCTACAATCGAAACTGATTAAGCATTGTAAAGCATCATTATGTAAACATACATAATCATCAGGTAATAATGAACTATCTGTTTAAACACATAAGTTTTGTTTGGATAACTTTTAACATTTGGCTGACTCGGGCCTACCAAGCAATATAATCAAAATTAACCTAACACCTGTTAGCTATTCTTCTTTTGGATTATCTATCCTTAACTATTTGTTAAATTCTTCACTTTTGGATGGTCTGTCCCTAACTATCTGTTAAATACTTCACTTCTGGATGGTTTGCCCTTAACTTAATCATCTCCCAGGTCTTCCCGATCCTAATGGTTTTTCGGGCTCACCAATAACTTATCTGTATACAAACATATTTCCTTTCGGTATGTAATCATAATTTTAGTCTACCTGTGACCAAGCCCTACACACTGGAATTTTGGACAACAATTAGCTGGGGCTAATAGCTATTGTATAGGGCGCGACCCCATAGTAGTTCCATCTAGTATTTTGATATCTGAGTCATTTTCACTTAAGGATCCTCTCCCATAATTTTCCTTGAAAACATTTTCAAAATGATTTAAAACCTTAAAATCAAACTTAAACAAGAAAAAGTATATAATCTTTATGCTTTACTCAAAATCACATCACCATGTTATATATATCTTCTTTACTCAAATCTTAGTTGATGAAAATATTTAGACACTTGAAAGAACCTCTTTCTAAACTTTTGAAATCATCTCTTTCAAAACCGATATCAAACCATTTGAAACTATTAAAAACAAACCTTTCGAAAGCAACAAGACTTTGGACATCCTCCTTTAGAATTACTTTGAAACATTTCCTTAGAAAAACCTTGGAAAACTTTCCATCTCAAACCTTTCGAATCCATTGAACTAAACCTTTCGAAACCATTGAACTAAACCTTTCGAAGTCATTGAACTAAAACCTTTCGAAACCATTGAATAAAACCTTTCGAAATCATTGAACTAAAACCTTTTGAAATCATTGAATAAATAACCTTTCAACTTCATTGGAAACAACCTTTCGAAGGCATTAAACCTCTTAAAACATAAACCTTTCGAAGACTTACTGGATTCAATTTAAAACAAGTGGAAAACCTTCTTTTAAAACCTTTCGACTTCATTGGAAGCAACCTTTCAAATCCATTAAACTAAACCTTTCGAAATCATTGAATTAAACCTTTCGAAGTCATTGAGCTAAAACCTTTCGAAGACTTACTGGTTCAATTTAAAACAAGTGGAAAACCTTCTTTTAAAACCTTTCGACTTCATTGGAAGCAACCTTTCGACCTTTTTAGAAAGTTTGCTTCGAAAGCTTTGGTCATACTTCAATTAGAAAACAAGGGTAAATCACCTAAGTTGAAAGCTTCATTTCGAAAGCATGGAGAAGTAGCTACTTTTAAAACAAGTAAACCTTTCGACTTTGTCGAAAGGTTCAAAACAAAACAAATAAGGCGGCTGCAACCTTTCAACTTTGTTGGAAGGTTTAAAAATCTTTATTTAAATATTTGACTTGGTCAAAAGCAACCAAGTCGAAAGCTCTTATTCGAAAGCAAAGCAGGCTATCTTTGGTTTATAAAACAAACACACTTCAACCTCATTGGCAACCGACCTTTCGACTTAGAACCCTTCGACACTGTCCAATTCACTACGTACCAAGTAAATTGATACCATATGCATTGGACTTTGACCTTATCGAGAGCTAACCTTTCGACTTTGTCGGAAGGTCTGGGTCGGAAGGTTTAATGCCGTAAAAGGTTGAAACATGCCAAAAGTATGATTTCTTTGTTTTTAACTTAAAAAGGATAACTTTTCAACTAACCTGCCATTATTGGTCAAATTCTTATTGATTAACAAATACTTTTCAAAAATATGCTGCCACTATTTTTAGAATTAAATAATATTCTTATTTTATAAAATGCCCCTTCTCTTTAATAAAATATATAAAACATTTAAGTCCCATATCTTAAATAATTTTATATATTCATCAAATCGCTTAGGAACAATCTGGAAAAACCCCAGAAAATCTATTTTAATATGTTTTCCAACATATAAAAATTTCAAACCCAAATAATTATTATTTCAGCCATAAATAATTTATAACCCAATAAATCATTTTCTTCACTAGAAAATTAATATAAAATCCACATTAACTCATAAAATTATGAAATTTGAAATCCACTCCTAAAATATCATTTCTGACCTATATTTAAATTTTCAAGGCGTTTGGATCTCATCTAATAGGGTTTTCATGTCAAATATATCATAAAAACTAACATGGACATATATAATTCATCAACAAGCATATATATAACTTTAATCATCAAAACATGGCATATACTTGCAAAAACATTTTGGATCTAATCAAAAAACCGAAAACCATAAGAAAATGAGATGCGGTAATTATTCACCTTTGCTTTGAGATTATAAGATGTGAGATTTGATGTTGATTATGTTGATTATCTTCCTTCACTTGAATCCTAGCTTTTTCTTCTCTTGAGAACAATAATGGTGGCCGACCTTGGTATAATTTTAGTTGGAGTAAAAATGAAATGAACGTGAGTTTCATTCCTAAGGGTTTAGGGTATAAGCCCTTCCTATTTTCCATATTTCCCTTACTCATTTCCTAACACGTTATCTTATTTTAATTTACTCATTAACATGGCACGGCTACCCTTAGCTAATCAATTCTCAACTTATTAATCTCCACATTATCTTTTTTAATTTTAGTTAATTAAATATCCTAAATAATGTGATATAAAAATATGGGGTGTTACACTTGTCTTCACCGTCCCTTTATGCCATGGAAGAGTCCCCTCTCGTCACTTCTCCTTTATGCTAATTACCAGTTTACCCTTCGCATGATAATATCTCTTATCCATTAGAACTTTCTAGAACCTTCCAAGCTTTATGAAGAGGTGTGCATGTTAAATAGTTGTTAAGTGTTCATTTGATCATTAGACAAGTGCTCAAGAGTTCGAACAACTTATATTGATCGAAAAGCTGCTTACCGATAAACCGATTTTTGGTCACATTATCGATGTTTCTTCGAATAATATATTTTTTAAACAAATTTCAAAAACAATTTTTTTATCATTAATCATTAATTAAATGATGTTTAACAAACTTATTTCAAGGTTGCTATAACGTTTTTCGACTGCTGCGCTTTTACAATTTGACGCTATTAAACGGTGAATCCACTTAAAACCTTGTTGTCTACCGCTAGCCTACTAAATCAAAGCTTTTTATCGTCCGCTTCATCAACTTTAATATAACAAATTAATTTAATCAGTTCCTTTTTGAAAAAATTAAAAAAATTAAGGTATATGCCTAAGGTCATGGTCCAAATGCTGAAAATGAGTTAGAATATTATTTTTAGTCCCAAGTTTGAATTGCATTGATCATGACGTTTTTGGATTGTGTTACACAGGAGTAAACAATATTTCTTTTTCATTCATGGATGAAGTGAGACTAAAAAAATTCATTTTAAGAATTGATTTTAGCTCCAATATTACTTTTTGCACCTTCGTTATTTTCCCGTCATATCCTTAGTTTATCATCGTTTTTATCAACTCCGCCGTTACAGAAACGCTAAACGGTTTTATTGCACAGGTCACAACTTTACTCTCTCCATCAAGTTAAGGGTAAGACAGAGAAACAATGGAGAATTTTCAATGGCGGTGGAGAAGAGAAAATATATCGAAATCCTTAAGGTTTCCCTACCTGAACTACTTCGATAATTGTTAACCGATATAACATAAGTCATTTACTTTACAGGTCACTTCTCTTTTTGCTGTAATTTTGTAAATGGGCCGATGGACCGTGATGTAAAGTATTAATTTTATTACTTTACCAATAAAATATATGGCATTTTAAATTTCAAATAACAACAACAATAATAACAGTCAGACGGTAAATAATGTTATTTATGCAAGTTAGATGGTTTCCTTGTACTTTACATTTCAAGTAGTGCAAGCCCTCTCATATCTTATAATCTGTCATTTCACATAATTACAAGGATTTGGATTATCAATTTGGATTTTTATTTTTTTATGGTGTAAATTTGTAAGTTGATTTTATTATTTGTTAAAATTATGAGATTTAGTGTACGATATTTGTATCCAGACATTAGTTTGAGAGGTCACAAGCTCAAAGCTTGCATAGCGTGATTCATACTTGTGGATAAATATTGATATGTAGTATGATGTATATACTACCAAAGACCTATAATATTGTTGCGTACTACTATTTAAGTACTTAATTTTTTATAAAAGGAACTTGTTTATTTTATCATTTACCCTTAAAATTCTCTTAATTTTAATCGGAGAACTTATGTAATTTTTTTTTCAATTGTTAAACTAATGAACTCAAGTGGAAGCCAAAATTTCTGCATTTATATCATTATTCAAGCAGAGATACGCAAGTGAAATCACGATACCTCTAGTGCCGACCTCTTAAAAAATATTTTGTGAACCCCATCAGGCATTAGAAGGGATCGGTTCAAGTGGCATGCTACCACTAGCAATTTTCCATTGTACGACTGATTTATAATATGGTTTGACTAGTCTTCTTATTCGGAAATACACTACGGTCGTTGCCCAATGCTATTATCACAAACTCTATCCTCTCGTACGGGAGACGTATCTAAAGAAATTATTATCTAATTTGAAGGACTTTCAAACATTTTGCCAAAATGTGTAGGTTCAATAATTGTACAATTTTGGGTTAAATTATAATTATGCCTCAATGGACGTATGGAGAGAGAAATTGAATGAAGATTATATAATGAGTTTGCAGAGTAAGGGAAACTATACAGATTATACAATTAATTACTTTTTATTTTCTAGTAGTATCCTTTTCGCTTTTCTCCATTTCAGAATCATTTTCAAACGATTACAAAATTAAAAAAGTACGGAAGTAATCGGCTGGGGTTGTTAGTTTGATTTCCAATTAGAGTTAGGTGAGCTCATCGATCAAATTACTCTACCATAAACCTCAATTTTTACTTAATTTTTTTAATTTTTAGTGAATTTTGTTCGGTTGTGTTTATTTGATCTTTGTTTATCTGATACGTGGGTTAGCTTTAGATATCAGTTTCTTGAGATGGAGCTCCTCTCTCTTTGTATACATTTTGTTCAGAAATTGTTTGGATTTTGATCATTCTACTTAGCATTGCTGATGGTTTTATATTTTTGGCTGTTCTAGTAGGATGGTGAAAGGTTCTAGATTTTTAGTTGTAATTGAGGACTTTAAACATAGAAGAAGATAGTTAGACTCAGTTATTGTGCTAGATGATTAGTTTGAATGAAAGTGATAGGAAGCTGGATTCTGAAATATGTGTTCTTTGGTGAAAAAATAAATATGATTCTTTAACTAGTAATTTTTGTTATTATTTCAGGTGGATTGCTAGTAATTGATCAAACTGAATATGTCCTGGAGATTTCATAGCCTGTTATTATCACACTCTATTGAATTTCAAGTATAGATTGAAGCTATAGTTCCAATTTATTGAAGGCGTGATGATAATTAAATTATTGCTGTAACACCATAAGGCATTTGGTACGCCCATAAGTTGATTTTTCACACATTTATATGTAAGATTTACTTACTCCAAGCATTGCAGGAAGAAAGGAATGCTTTTCTGTTAATTCATTTTAATTTAGGCGTCAGAACAATGGGTTTCCCTCAAGTATCACTAGATAAAAGGGGAGAAATGACATCATCATTAAGTGAAAGTGTAGTAGACGATGCCATGAATCTTCATAAGCTAAACATTGCATCCAAGGAAAGTTTAAGTCGCATAAAACCAAAAATAAGGATTGTGGGTTTTGAATCCAGCAATTCATCTCAACTTAAGGGTACATCTGATAAGCCTGTTGAACCATATGCCAGAGAAAGCTTGCTGTCTCCATCGAATAGAATTGATTATAAACATTCACATGGCGATACAGTAGATATTAACAAATGGAAGAGTAGAAAAGATCTTTACATACCAAGTAGGAATCATGTTGTATGTGGATTGAATGATAGGAAGAAAACAAATATTGGTAGCGATGACCATCATGGGACTACAGTCAGTCCCATTTCTTCTTGTTTTTTCACGGATGGTCCACTGCTTGAAAACGACGAACAATTTACTCACTATTTAAGAACATCATTGATAAGTGTATCTCCTAATACAGTTCAATCACCCACACATCCAATGTCTCCTCTTGGTCCTAAATGTCCTGATAAACTAAGAACTGATAGAATCTACAAGAATGTTTTTAAAGAGATTGAAAGTGATTTCTCCTTGCTCAAGAAATTTGATGAACCCAAAATATTGCAAGATGAGTCGGATTTATTTACACCATTATACTCTGATTCTGCTCCTACACCTCATTGCATCAAGTTTGCGAAAAAGATGGGCATTGTTCCTGTTAGGAGATCATTAGTTGGGTCTTTTGAAGAGTCTCTTCTTTCAGGATGTTTCTCATATGGAAATGTTAGTCAGGTCAGCAATTAATTTGTTTCTGTTTAAAATTCACTAAATGGCAGGAGTCCTGCCCACATTGGTCATTTATCATACATTCATAAACAGATTACAATATTTGCAACTAACCAATTTGTCTGCCTTTTTCTTTACAATAGTCAAGTGTGATAGGCTCCTTGCTTTATGATCCAAAGTGTGGGGGTTTTCTGCAATTTAGCCACAGAACTATTGTTCGGTATGTAAGTTGATGCAATTGTTGTGGCTATGCAGAAAATTGATGGTTTTTTAGCCGTATTGAATGTCACCGGAGGAAGTTTCTCTCCATCTTCTCAAAAACTCCCATTTTGTGTAACGAGCATTGATGGTGAGAGCTCATTGCTATACTATGCTTCGATTGATCTTGCAGGAGGTGTGAATTCAATTGGTGGGGCTAAATTACAAAGGAGTCTAAGCAACAATGATTCTCTAGCTTCTAGAAGTCGATTCCGCATTCCTATGAAAGGAAGAATACAACTGGTATATTACTTTCTTGCTTTTGCTGTCATGTACCAACAAATTGGTGCCTTAACGTACTTTTTGAGAAGTTCTCATCTGCAAGTTAGAGAAAACGATACATATAAGTCGATCAAATACAAAGTTTAGAGATACAATTCCATATGTTAATAGAATTTAGTTTATGTTATTGTACCTATCATTTGAAAGTTATGCTATTCATATGTAACAAGTCGTAAAAATCAGTGCAGTTATATCAGCGAATCAACGGTCCAACCTATCTTTGGTTAGGTTATATATGCGAATCAGCGAATCAGTACAGTTATATCAGCGAATCAGTACTGTAAAAATCAGTACAGTTATATATGCTACAAGTCGTAAAAATGTGTACTCCTTTATATTGTTCCCATTGTGGTAGGACACTTATAATTTGGCATATTTGGATCAATGTTTTCTGATTAAGTACCTTTCTTGTTATTGTTATATTCATATTCAAAATTTTTGGCTATCATTTACATATATATTTGGTTAAACAGGTACTCAGCAACCCCGAGAAAACGCCAGTTCATACATTCTTCTGTGCTTACGACTTGAGTGATATGCCTTCTGGAACTAAGGTATCATTGATGTTTTGAATATTTTGATAATAAATAAACTTGAAGTGGAGAAAGCTGGCCTCTTTGTTGTTTATCATGAAAATGGTATATAAATGAAGACATGTCTAATTATGAAGGAAACTACCATCAACAAACTTCTTACTCCTGATATTTAGTCGTGTAATTAGTTGATAATCGTTGTATTGCTAAGATGTTTTGCTGTATTTGCATTTCTTTGGCTTGTATATTGCCTGGCTGAAAGCGATGCTTACAGTTTATTTACATGAATTAAAGGATTTTATTTTTTTATTTTTTTTATTTTTTAATGATGGACATAAACTCTTTTCTTTTTGTAATAAGTATGCTTGTATGGACATTGGAAGGATATGTCAGTTTCTTTAGGTATGCAGCCTTAAGTACGGCTCATGTAAATAAATCTCGTGAAATGCCTAGTCGGTCCATTATCGCAGATTTAGAAACTCATAATGCAATTTTAATGTGCTTAGTTCTTGTTCACAATTCTTTGTAGGTTTTTGCTTATATCTTATTTTGTTACATTCATAAAATAATCAAACAGACATTCGTGCGTCAGAGATCAGTCTTGGCTTCCTCAATATCAAAAAGCCAGGATACAAAACATGTTACTTCATCTACATCAGTAACATATAAAAGTGAAGATACAGATTGTGCAGGCAAGTCTTCTACGTATTCATGCATGTTTCAAACTTTCAATCCAGATTACTAATATTATGTTTATGTGAAGACAGGTTGTTTGCACATTGAGAATATTCATGATAATACACAATGCACTGATAGAATGAAATCAATCCATTGCTCTCCAAAGGCCGGTAATATCTGTGGTGCTCTTCGCTATGCCCTTCATCTTCGATTTCTGTGTCCCTCCAGAAAGAAATGTAGCAAGTCGATGAAAAGATGCATATCTGATCCCTTCTCAGTACCTCATGGAAACCAGTTGGATGTTGATGAAGAGCGACGCTTTTATCTGTATAATGATATCAGGGTTGTGTTTCCACAACGCCATTCTGATTCAGATGAAGGCAAGGTATGATATCATTTATTAGATCTTTTTTCTTTCTGCCCCTTTTTTTTTGTTTTGTTTCCTGTGTGTTTGTGTGCACGTGCCTGTGCGTGCATGTGTGGTTATTGGTTTGCGGGGATGCAAATGTGAAACCTTTGTGTTACTTTCTGGGGTAGCTTGATCTCCGTGTTCTAAATTCTATGCATATGGGTATCATGTTTCATATGGTCTCGATGTACTACTATATCCTTTCATGGTTCTGAATCTGGTCTTATCTACATATATCTTTTCTTTCCAGACTTTTTTTTCTTACATAAAAGGATACAAATGTGATTTTTATTTTCGGTAAAGAAGTTCAAAATTTTGTTTGCAAATGCAATACTCTGGAGAATAAAGAAGAATTATATCCAAACACCCTTACAAACTGGGTACAGAAGTTTGTAAAAAAAAGGCAATTGAATAATAATAAAAAAAGAAATCCTGCCAAACGAGTCAAGCAAGATATGCATATGAACATAATTAAGTATATTAATGATAAATGCGTGAAAAATATATGGCATGTATAACTGATGAATAATGATGTAATGCATGAAGATATGAAATGAAGGTTTGATGTCTAGTACAAGATTAATAATACAAGAAATCTACTCCTGCCAAACTTAAGAAAGATACATATGGATACTAAGTTAATGGGTGATAAGTGAGTGAAATATATATGATGAATAAAACTGTGAACAATATCTCGCTCACGTAAAGAGAAGTATCCCTGAAATCATTGGCAGCCAATCTCCTATATCTACAAGTAAGAATTCAGCCCACAATGATTTGTTTTCTTTGAATCTAACCTGTAACTTGCCAGTGTTTGCCTAAAATATTCTCGAAGATCTACTTTTTACCAAGTCATTAAAGCCATCCTGGTATCTTTCTTTGTTATAAAACCAGTGCGTCGACACGCTCAGTGTGTGCATGCATACACATAAGGTTTTCATGCTTTCCCAATCGATATATAGGGGATTCATTTCTCATTTATAATGTTCAGGTGAGAAAATAAGAAAGTTTGGAAGGGTATTTATGAAATGAGAGCACGATTGAAATCTTATAGGAACTGTTTCTGGATAAATGTAGTGCCATCAGCAATTTACCCACGCTGTTGCTTTAAAATCCTAATCTATATGTTATAAAAACATCAAGTTTCATGGACATTATAAAGCCCCCTTTTTTGTGAAGTTGTTCAAAATCAACAGTTTCTTAATACTAGCTAGTTTAAATTATGTTTGTAGTTTTAAGCCATAATGGATAAGGTTTATGGTCTGGATTAACCAAAACAAAGGCAATACAAAATTTACACACAAGTGATTTGCTCTTTTAAAATCTGTTTACTAAATTGATAAGAAATAAAAGTAAAAAAAGTCAAGGTAACCTTGAACACATGCAATTCACTTGATTGAACTGTTGTGTGTGTGAAAATTCCCTTTTGAAACATGAAACTATTAAAGTTATTTTTAATGCATTAGACTAGACTAATTTTTTGATAACAAAAGTGATGCCTATTTCAAGTAGAGCCCTCATGATGTCTCAGTGGCTCGAATCATGATCTTTAGAATATCTGTCTAAAACGTTATAACTCTAACTACTTGAGCTAGAGGTCCTTGGCAGACTATACTTTAATTTATATATGTGTACCAAGAATGACTCCGGGATAAGGGCTTTGCTACAATTATGAAATTCCAGATTCTGAACACGGTATTCCCCATATGTAGGGCTAACTGTATTCCTCTCCACCGCATAATCGTGAACCCCGAAAGTCTCGCATTTTTGCATGAATACTATGAGCGAAATTGTGATGCATAACTACTGAATGTTGTAGAGTGGTATGTTTTGGGACTTGCCTTAAGGCCGTAGAAGAAAAAAAATCCCAGTGATAAACATCCTCTTTGCTAATCTCATTCCCCTTAACTTCTTTTCAGTCATTATTTTTTTGGTTCTAAAGAAAGTCCGTTTAGTAGTTAAAAGTGAAAGGAGATTGGACTTATCACTCTCCTAGAGAAATATTCATCCTTATTAGGACCAAGCCTGAGATGAGTTCCTTCAATCAATGTCACAAAAATGTTTCACCATTCGATATAAAAGATATAACCAAAGAGACCTGTGTTATATGCATGTAGTTGTAAAGTTTGGTTTATGATGAAGTAAATGATTCTGAAAATAACTTATCGTTGTTGTTTGGTTTGTAGATGCATGTAGAACATCATTTTCCAGCTGATCCAAAGTACTTCGATATAAGCAACTGAGCTAATAGACTGCAATGCTCCGTTTGCTGGTTCTTGCTGCCCTACAATAATTGTATAGCTCATATCTCCAATCTGTATATAAGTTTATAATGAAACGCTATTATGATTTTACCATCGCAGTTGTACTTCCAATACATTGATCATCTTGATCTTCATTGCTAAGCAATCACAAGACAATACAATGTACATTATATGCAAATATTCTTGAAGCTTTTGAAGTGATTTTCAGCATAGCGTGATAGATAAGAACCTCTTAGATTAGCCAAGGAGACTGCCTATGAAATCAAAATGTTATAAAGTTTTCATGTATAAAAAACCTTTAGAAGTGCAAGACATAGGCAAGTCATCCTTGGCTATCATAGACAAACTCTTATCTTCGTGCAAGGCTTCACTTCATATTCATTAATTAGTCTATATTCGCTGATATGTAACTGTTTCACTTCACTCTATTTATAGAGTTCTTGATGTCGATTTGCCTCATTTACAACTTCTTGTGGACAAGGAATATATTCTGATCACCCGTAGTGGAATGATGATATGTATGGTTTCATATGTCCATGCCATGAAACATTGAAATCTTATCATCCCTTTAAGGCCATGTATATTATTCCAAACCTCTCAATTGCCTTAAGGATAAGGTCAATGGTGGTGTTAGTGCGAAAGATTTTGTTCTGTGCAAATTGAGAATTGAGGTTGAATACGCCGGTGTTTGGTCAGTTGTGGCATTGGCTTCTTTAAGAATTGATCCAAACTTCCTATTTTTGTCTAGAGTTAAAACACAATTATTTGCGTCTATTGCCAATGTTTTGAATATTTAAGTGTCTTCATGTGTGGGCATATATGCTAAACTTCGAAGTAACACAAATATTTAAGTATCTGCACGTGTGGCAATGAGTTTTTATTTGACACACTTGAAGATGCTTGGGTTTCCACTCATTTGCCAAAGATGGAAGGTTTTTCCAACCAACTCGTTCGTTCTTTCAATGGAAGAGCTCCAATGGTAAACAAATACACGAGTTAGCTTCCACGGTAGATCCAATGGTAAACAATTCCTTTTCAAAGAATGTTGGGCCACCTCAACCTCCTAGTAAAAACCTTCTCTCGATTGGATGGCTTGCATTTCAATTAAAGTTCTCGTAATAAAGAGATTGTCAACAGATCGAATTCATTTAGCACTTAACAATCTATTTCAAGCGAAACATCCATTACGAAATACTTACAATCTATTTCAAGCGAAACATTCATTACGGTAGGGTTTTGTTTCTACACTCGTCGACAAACATTTATAATGAGGCTGATAATATTTATTTTAAAAAAGGGAATTTCTATTTTTAGGTCTCATCAGTTGCTTTGGATCTTCTATGTGAAACATACTCTTTTAACTTATGAATGTTAATATAAACGTTAATTTTGATGGCAATAAGTGTATAAATATTACCACTAATTTTTCTTCAAATTGTGCAGAATTTTCAGATATATAATGTAAAAGCTATACAAAGATAAACAAGATACTTAGTTAATAAAACAAACAAATGAATTACACACACACATACATATACATGCACACACCCACCTCCGATTTGAAGCTTGTGAATTTACATATATACCCTTCAGCTATTTGATGATTAAATTGTATTTTTAACAAATCCCAGCTCACATTTTCTTGAACGAAAATCGCTCCTACCTTTCCTATTTTCGAACATTTCATTTTATGTATTCTCAGTTATCTAATTTCTTCTTTGAACTTCCAATCCTTGAATCTAATCTCTACCGGTGGCAAGTAAATACATGAAACATGACAATGAGAGCGACTTGAGAGGACAAACTCTATTTTCACTTCAGGTAGAAATACCTCTCTTCTGTAAGCTGGATATTGTTGTTCCTGCTGTTCTAATATCCTTTTATTTCCTGGTAGATTATTACATTTTAGATCCGCTGTCTCTACGTTTGCGGGGTCCCATTTGTTCGATTCCCGTTCCTGAAGGAAACACGTATTGCTCATGTGATCATGGTAGAACTCTCTGGCCATAAGAAAGACAAGGTGTAGATAGAGGTAGAAAATGAGAAGGTGTTCAAAATAAACGAGAAAAGAAGGAGGAAGAGAAATTGGAGGTAAAGGACAAACGGAGAGGAGGAGCGAATGAAACTTTTGTAATAAAATGAATGATATCACTGCAGCATTACCAAGCTGTAAATTTTCATTCATTTAATGAATTATCGATAAACAATTTCTTTCCATGCAAATATATTCTTAAAATCATATTCATACCTTCCTCTTGGTTTTATCCTGATGAATCTTCAACTCCGTACACTTAATCAAAGTTGATTTCCTTTCAAAACCCCATACTTCTTAGCTGTACATTCTAATGCATGTAAACTATTTGATGAAATAAGTGAGAAAAACTTGAAAACCATATTCATCTCCCATTTCTTCAAATGCTAGAAACTTGATTGCACCTTACCATTTAATTTTCTCAAATACTATTTCTAATCCAATTCTATTATTATCTTCTTTGCCATAGTCCACTTTTTGTAGACATTCAGGTTTTGTTATATTGGAGACTAGGGTGTGTATGTTTCTATGTTTTATTAAGAATTATAGTTTTGTAATGGTGAAATACGTTCTATATTTGTATTTCACATGGTAATAATAACTATAGTGTACAATCTGTATAAACAAGTAAAAATTAAAATTATTTAATGTTGGTAATTAATCTCTTTAAACTATTAATGTTTTGTATATATATTTTTAAAGTTGAGAGAGACCTACATTTTTATTATTTATTTTATTGTTTTGGAAAATCAAGTTAGGTAACAACAGTAGTGAATCACTTTGTGCTTAAAGGCAAACAAATTACTCAAAGCATATGCAGGTTTTCATGCGATTTTGGTTGGTTCTGAACTAACAAATTAAAAAAATTATTGAATCTACCGTGCAATATGTACGCAGGTTTCCATGTAAAGATATAATATTGTCATGTTGATGACCTCCTTTGTTTTCTATGTTTTACGTATACATAAATTAATGTGAAATTCCATGTTAAGCACCGCAAAAATCTTTCATGGTAAGACTTTAACTAAATACCTTAGGATGGCTAGACATGTAAATATGGGACCCCATTGTCAGATTTTGTGCAAAATTTAGAGCATCTCCAACCCATGAGCTATTTTGATGTAATGTCAATTACACATCATCAACATTTAATTTAGTTCAAATTTTCATCTCCAATGCAATGTTAATGACAATGTTATGATGACTTGACAAAAAAATTATTAGACATTGTCTAGTGCAATGTCTAGTTTTAGACATTGCTGAAGCAATAAATATTCACAATGAACCAATTTTTTATTAATTATTTTTATTTATTTAAATTTTGATTGGAACACATAGTCAATGTTTTCTCAATAAATACATTTGCATTGGAGTAGTTTTCTTGTTTTTAATGTGATGTTTAATTTTTAGAAATTAAATTGAGTTAACATTGTGATTTATCCCTTGATACATAGGATTTAATTGAAATCACATCATATTTGCATTGAAGATGCTCTTAGTATGCAAAATGAAGATAGAAACATGAAGCAGTTACAACAACACGAGAAACCATCGTATACACTATATGATAAAATTCAGATTAGTAAATTCATATTTGCTTCAGAAACATGGACAAAGAGTTGATATTAGGAGAATTAAGGGATTGGAGATTCAATCATACTATTAAAGAGAAGTTCGCTTCAAATTTTAGATTTATCAATTTTAGTGTACTTACTATGTTCCATAGGTGTAATTGAAAATGACATATTAATGTAGATATTATATCAAATGAATCTCAGGGAAAAAAGAATTTAGCTTACATATTTATTTATATTAAGTATTATATGCATATGATCACTATTTCACAATAAGTAATTTGCTCTCCAATGGACGTGTTTAACATATTGGTGTGCATATACACACACACACACACATATATATATACATATATATATACACACACATATATATGTATATATATATATACACATATATATATATGTATATATACATACATACATATATATATATAAAGAATGATTGGTGTGCATATATATATACATATATATATATACATACATACATACACACACACACACACACACACACACACATATATATATATATATATATATAAAGAATGAGATTGAGCGGATGAAAGATATGTTTGACTTAAGATCAATGAAAAATAAACGCTTCAAAGATAAGGATACAAGAAGTGTTTAGTTTCATCGAGTTTTAAAATTTCTGGTGAATGCCTCATAACAATATCTTTTGAAATTCTTCATTTATTTAATTTTACTTCAATGAGATTGAGCGGATGAAAGATATGTTTGACTTAAGATCAATGAAAAATAAACGCTTCAAAGATAAGGATACAAGAAGTGTTTAGTTTCATCGAGTTTTAAAATTTCTGGTGAATGCCTCATAACAATATCTTTTGAAATTCTTCATTTATTTAATTTTATTTCATCTCCAAACATTTTCATATAAACATACAATCTGAGTTCTAAAGCGTGGAAACCTTTATTTGAAGTTTACAAAAAAGAAAGTAAAAGAACACTAAGTATGTCGACATACCCCTTGGGCCTATGTCGACATAGTGACAGTCATTTTATTTTTTAAACCCAAGTGAAAGTACTTTGATGTCAACTCTGTACCAATTGACAAATATTTTCATCTTCTACTTAAGGAGGCTTCGAAAACGAAAATTTTCAATCAAATCTTTGTGATTTTCTTTCTCTTACATTCCTATACTTTTGTGAGAATTTTTTTTAATATACTTCTACTCTCTTTGCTGATCCATACTCTTTCACTCATATTCTTCGAACCATAAAAGGTCATTGAGTTTATACCCGAATTCTTAATCATTCTCTCTTTACTTTAATCATATTCCTTATCAATTGCAAAGATATATCGATATTGGATGGGTATATGATTATTATACCGAAAACGTAAGATTCTGTATTAAAGATACAAGTAATTGGTTCTACTTTAGATTTGTAAAGAATAGGTGTTCTTGGCACCCGTAGAAATTCAAGAGGAAAGGTGCAACTTAACATCCATGTATTAGAAGATTGTAAAGGTGTTCTTACTACCGTGGAAGTTAAGTGATAGTAAAATTCTGTATAATGAGTATAAGACTGGCTGTTGAAGGAACCAGGCCGGTCTGCAATAGATGAAACAGGTAGATTTCAAATTCGTTTCCTTATTTGAATTATAGTGAACCTATGATGTCTAATGGGCTTTACTATATCTAATCTAGTTATTCAATAGAATACTATTTTATTTAACATTATTTTATATTTACTTATAATTAATCACATTAATTATGTTTGAATTAGTATATGTGAAAGAACCATATATGGTGTTTTGATGATAACAACATACAACAATGCTACTAATATGTTTATTAAGTTATTTTAGGTGAAAACAATGATGGAAAAAATGGAAAATAAATTGGCAAAAAATATGCGAAGCTAGGACTTGAACCTGAGTGAGCTGAGAGATTAGCACACGCCTTTACCGCCGAATAAGCAAGCTTTTGGAAATTATACTTATTCTGTCGACTGAAATTTTTGCTCAGTCGACTGAACCGGCCTAAGTTGACTATGATTTTTCTTTCAGTAGACTAAAACGAACTATAAGTTCTGGAACCAAAAAACCCTATTTCAGTCATTGAAATTAGAGCTCAGTCGACTGAATCGGGCATTTCTGGTTTTTTAAATACCCAAATCGACTCATCTCTTCATCTACAATTGCTTCTCTTTTCTCGTGCAGTTGCTTCTCTTTATTAATGTCGAATTTGAAAGGTTGCACCCCTACATTGACATCCCTACAACAACTATATAATCCGCTACCCACTCCTGAATCAATATACATCGAAACACAACTCTATGCTTTAATTTCCACTCCTAACTTTCAATTCCTAAAGCAATTCTCTGAGTTTCAAAAAATTCATCTGATTCAGAGATTTTGACTAGTTTGCTTCATCCATTCCATATCCCATACTCTAGTCGAATAAAATCCTTAGCCTCTACACTTCCACTGAATATCATTTGGTTTGGTTATAAGAGTAATTGTACATCAAAGTACATTTTGTATATCAGGATACGCTGTGTTAGAAAGTTACATTTGTTACACTGCTTGAAATTGCTATTGAAGTCATATTCGGTTGTTCAACGGAGTTTGTAAACCCGTTCCTCCAGATGAAGTGAGGGTAATTAGTTAAAGGAAATTTCAAAGGGGAGCTTGGGGACTGGACGTCGGACGGGAGATCCGAATCAGTATAAAATTGACTGTGTGATCTACTATATTATTTTTACTGCATTTACATTGCTTGTTACTATTGGCCATTTTCGATCCCATGCATAGCGACTAATAAGTTGTATTAGAGCGTGGAATTCTATCGATCATCACAACATCATAGAGTAATGGCCAGAAAGAGAAGATCCAGTTAAAGCTCAAAGATAGTCGAGAAAAAACAAATATCTAGAAGAAAACAACAATCTATAGAATCAAGGTACATGTGCTATGTGGCTAATCTCGGATTAAAATCGGTACGCTTAAATTCTATATATAGTGATCTTTTACAAATGCTTGAGAAGTTATTAAAAGATTTTAAAGTATCACAAAAGGTTAATTCTATTACTTTAGCTAAATTAGATGATTGTGGGCGTAAAATTAGTATTTTAATGGAAGAAAATAAGTTTTTAGTAAAACAAATTGAAGTTTTTGGAAATACATTGGAAGAACTTGTTTTACAAAAAGATTTTCTATTAAAAGAAAATGAGCGCTTAAATGATTAAAATACTGATCTTTTATAGGAAATTGAAGTTTTGCTAAATAAAAATATATTTTTGGAAAATTCTTTAAATGGTTCTAATTCTAAACTTTTGTCTCTTGAAAAAGAAACAGGACTTTAAATGAAAAGAATCTAGAATTAATTAAAGAATGTGAATTTTTAAAAGATAATAATACTGTTTTGCAAAAGGAAATTTGTGATCCCAAAGCTGTTTTTGATAAATTAAATGAGAAAATCACAAATTTTAATAGAGAAAAAGATAATATATGTTCCTTAACTACTAAGAGCAAAGCTCACAATAATAGAACTGGTTTAGACTATAAACAAGATAATTGTAGAAAAAGTGCTGGATATGCATTCATGTAGACACATTTTAACGCTAGTACTAAAAGTAGAGATAGTTTTAAAACCAATCCATGTCATGATAGTATTATACTTAGAAATAGAAAAATCCTTTGAATATTAAATCAATGACAATTAATATTAACATATCGGTTCCTGCTAATCTAACCAATCATGATAGACAATTATACATTAGCAATTACTATGACACTATAATTAATAATGAAAAATATTTTTTTAAGGAAACAACCACATCCAGCTGGATATGGTTTCCTAAGTCATAAATCCTATATTTTTTGTAAAATGAGTATCGTTTTGCTTACATTTGACATATATATATATATATACATATATATTAGATACTCATCACTTTGCATTAATAATAAATTATTTTATTTATCTATGATACTTCCTATCTCTTTTTATAAAGGGAAGAAATACTGTACACATTTAAAGGAAAAGTACATAATATCATTTCTTAAGGGAAATATCATACTTAGGGGGAGTTTTTATAATATAATATGCTAAGGCACTTATTCCTTTCCGTTGATGACAAATGGGGAGAAGAACGTATGCTTTACATATTTTATATTGGCATCTATATAAAGTTGAGGGATATAAACTTATTATACATAAAATATATTTAGAGGAAGCTATTATTTTATGTTATAAGGTTATGTGGTTGTCATCATCAAAAAAGGGGAGAAGGAAAGAACCATATATGATGTTTTGATGATAACAACCATGCAACAATGCTATTAATATGTTTATTAAATTATTTTAGGTCAAAAATATGATGGAAAAAATGGACAATAAATTGGCTAAAAATATGCAAAGCTAGGACTCAAACCTAGGTGGGCTGAGAGATAAGTACATGCCTTTACCACTGAACTAAGCAAGCTTTTGGAAATTATACTTATTCAGTCGACTGAAAACTAGCCTAAGTTGACTACAATTCTTCTTTCAGTAGACTAAAACGAACTATAAGTTCTGGAACCAAAATGTCTATTTCAATCGACAAAAATTAGAGTAGACTAAAACGAACTATAAGTTCTGGAACCAAAATGCCCTATTTTAGTCGACTGAAATTAGAGCTCAGTCGACTAAACCGGGCATTTCTGGTTTTTAAATACTCAAATCGACTCATCTCCTCATCTACAATTGCATCTCTTCACTCCTGCAGTTGCTTCTCTTCATCAATGGTGAATTTGGAAGGTTGCACCCTTACATTGACATCTCTACAACAACTATATAATCCCCTAACCATTCCTGAATCAATATACATTGAAACACAACTCTATGATTTAATTTCCACTCCTAAACCCTCAATTCCTAAAGCAATTCTTTGAGTTCCAAGAAATTCACCTGGTTCAGAGATTTCGACTAGTCTGCTTCATCTCCATATCCCATACTCTAGTCGAATAAACTCCTTAGCCTCTACACCTCCACTGAATATCATTTGGTTTGTTTATAGAAGTTATTGTACATTAAAGTGACATTCTTTATATCAAGATACGCTGTATCAGAAAGTAATGTTTGTTACACTGCTTGTAATTCTTGTTGAAATCCTATTTGGTTGTTCAGACGGAGTTTGTAAACCTGTTCCTCCGGGTGAAGTGAGAGTAATTAGTTAAAGAAAATTCCAAAGGGCGGCTTCAAGCCTGGACATAGGACGGAAGATCCGAACCAGTATAAAATCGACTGTATGATATACTATATTATTTTTGCTACATTTACATTGTTTATTACTATTGGCAGTTTTCGATCCCGTGCATAGCAACTAACAATATGTTTTGAATATACATACATACATACATACATATATATATTCATAATATAACAAGAAAACATAATGGCATATATCGCACTTGAATATATAATAATTATGATACTTGTTAGGATTTCAATATATTTTAAGATTGATTAAAACCCTAGATCTAAATATATGACCCATATTGATTTGATTGAGAAGAAATCAGAGGAAGAAAAATAAATTAGCAGAAGCCGTATTTGAATCCCTAGTTGTTGATTTAAAGAGAAAAGAATTGGTTTGATCTTTCAAATTGACACAAATCTTAGATCTAAATTATTTCCATAGATGATATTAGGAGAATAACTAGAGCTCGTGTAATTTTGGGACCATAAACCGTATTTATAATGTTGGTATTTTCTAATTTGGTCCTTCAACAAATTAGAATTGCCCTGGTTTCTACACATTAATATCATGATAATTATACCTTGAAGCCTCTTAGCTTTAGTTCAAAATTTAATCACTTTAATTAGGTTTTACACCAAAATAGCATAACAAATTTTATTTTACATATGTAATCCAAATTATTGAAATATTCCAAAAATCTCCCCTGGGTCACATATGTAATATCCTTATAAATCTATATAACTTTATGAACTCTAAAATTTGCTATTTATAACATAAGCTGTTATGAAAACAATCTCGTCCATTAACTATGCTAGCAAAGAATTAAAGTGGCTTTCCTTATCTTTAGTGTAACTAAACCCATTAATGGTCACATATAGCAACATATTAAAACGACATAGATCAATCATGGATGTGTAGTTAGAAAATTACATGAACTGTGGTCTATACCTATCTATTTCCAACTGGTCCAACTTTAGTGAGATCGAAAAAAGTTAAATATTTGAACTTCATGGAGTGCAAAGAAAACTTTATTACTTTATTTCTGATAAAAAAAAATTAATATATCTATAATCGAAGTATAGAGCAATGTGTCATATGACTATGCCAAATACAAACCCTAGTGAATCAAAATATCCTTACATAAAAGTTACACCAATTGAACAATATGCTCATGAAAGACCTTGAATGATAATCCTTTTGTAAACGGATCCACCATAATTGAGTCAGTCATAATATGCTCTATGAATTACAATCTATTTTGCACTTTCCTTTTATTGGAAAATAATATGTTGTTTATTGTCACAATATTACTTTAATGGTTTTTAATTTATTTTTCAATATTCCAGAACTTTGTGATAAAATTTTGCAATTATTTTCCATCTTTGGATGCTCTATAAAAGAAAATAAACATTAGTTCCATAGCAAAGAAGGTTGTAAGTGTCTGTATGAATACTTTCCTTATATAGCTCCACTTAAAAATTATATATTATTATTACCTAAAGTGGATCTTTTGTACTATTAGGATCTAAAATATTCGGATCGTAATGCTTTATGACCTTCAACCAATCCGATCTTTTATCTACGAGCATATAATCTTTTTTTGTTCCTTAAAGATATATCATAACCATATTGGTTACTAACTATTGATCCCCTTTCAATGTCAGTAAGTTATCTACTAAATAATACATGTAATATCCATATATGTATATGACTTAACATGCATTAGACTTCACATTGCAAATAAATGAGGAATCTTTTGCATTTCTTTAGCTTTAGGGATGTTCTTATATTACTATATAAGACAACATTTGTCTCTTTTGGCAAAAGTGAATCAATTGATTCGTAGTTTGCATATCAAACCATTTTAAACACTTATATGCCTAGCTCTTTTGTGATAATCCAAATAACACCCCATGAATAATAATGGTGTATTTGAATCTATAATACAAAAGACTAATCCGTAAGTGGATTTCTTAAACTATTTCACCAATGTCTCCATTAAGAAACATGACTTTAATATCCTTTCGATATTGCTCAAAATCATTATCTACAACAAGTTCTAAAATAATTGTAAAGAGTATTTCTAATAAAACAAAGGAAAAGATCTCTTTAAAAAACATCATTTTCCTTTTGAGTATAGTCTTTTCTATAACAAGCATTATACCTTTCCACATTACCCATTTAATCCCTTTTAGTTTTGAATAGTTATTTATAACCAATGATCTTGTTTCCTTAAGGTAGGGGAAGATCTCAAACTTTATTGTCATTTATAAGTTTTCACTATATATTCATAACTTAAATCCACATTTCAAATTAATATCTTATATTGATTGATGTACGTTAACAGAAATATCTTCACCAATCCATTATTTATATTTATGGAGAAATGCTACATAGTCATTAGAAATAGTATTACTTCCTTTTCAAGTGGATTTCCTTAGTGACCTTGCACCCTGAGGTTGTTGAGTTTCTTTTCTTTGAACATTAGCCTTAACTTGAGGAAATTTTGTTTAACATTGCCTTATTATAGTTCTTAATTTACTTCTTGTCAATAAAGGAAAAAAATCCTATGCATTATCCGAAGAAGTAACCATAGTTGAATCAAAGATAATGATTATTTTTAAAGACAATGACACATTATTTATTTCTTCCCCCAAACTCAACATCCTAATTTTTTTTTGCATTTCCCATCCTAAGTTTTTTTCTTAGTGTGGGTTTATAAAACTTATAGTTTTTAAGTCGCTTAGAATACCAATAAAGTATTTTTTATCTTTAGTGCCTCATTCTAGAATTATGTAGTAAGTTGTAATAAATAATTACATTAATCACCATATCCAAATTAAAGGCTTCATTATAAAAGGTATTTATCAAGAATTTTAAGATATTCAATGCAGATAATATATGAATTTATTGATAGGTTAAACTTATAATTTTCGAAGGAACAATAATAACCCTATCAAAATTAGAAACCAAATTTTATCTAGGTGATAGTATAAAAAAATTTCAAACAAATACAAAACAATATGCATACCTTTTTGGACACCACATGTGTGATATTTAGTAAAATTCCTTTTACATGTCTCATAAAAAAACAACTGTAAATATATTCGTATGTTATTTCTTTTCTCTAGATCCTAAGCAACTTCTTTATCCTTGTAAATAACAGTCTTCCTTTGTGTCGATTAGTTATTCACTTGTAAACCTTGTAATTGTCCCATATTTATCATCATACATATGTAAGTAACTCAGCAAAATATTAACCTTTCTTTAGGTCGGCTAACATATCCATTAATAAATACACACAAATACCAAACATTTGCATGAATAACTAAAATAAAAAAGGTCAATTTGGTGACATTTTATTTCAATTAGCTTGCTTGGAATGTAAAATAGTTACAATTAGTTTGAAAGAGACACCAAAATTATATTTGAATTCATTTCTTAATGTATGCATAATATATTTCAAGTGCTATAAAACACTCCCGAAAATGCTTTAGGTCTATATGACACTTGAAAATCTCAATATTATAACCGTGGCACATTATGTTTTAATCCTAGCTGTTTAATCTTTTCCTTTAAGTATGTAGTTATATTTATAACATTCCCTAAATAAATATGATGCAAGACATCGTAAATAAATCACATAACAAATATCACAGATGAACGCCAAAATTAAATGTCACATACTATTATATATAAGTGACATAGTAAACGTCGTATTGAATAACATGAATGAATGTAATAGTTATGATGTATATCTGAACCATATATAACTATACAGAATGCTATTGTGTCATTTTTTCTTTAGTTTATTATTTGTATATTACCTTAGTTCATTTTATGTTTTCCATAAATATTAACGTCAAATTCCAACACATGTACACAAAGGAAAAACTTATACTAAAATATGATTTTCATAAACAAAAAAAATGACATTAATTACTTATAAATACAAAATATTTGCAATAACTATTGACTTCAAAAAGCCTATATCTTATTTAAATAACGCTCGATCCAAGATACGAAAGTGAAACATATTTTCAACGAGTATGGGTTGTATATACAAAATATCTGTAACGACCCGTAAATTTAACTGGTTTTAATAATGTTATTAATTGAAATTTTGCGAAATTTTAAACGATAAAATTTTGAATTATAAATTTGATATTTGGAAGGCGTCTTGTTAAATATAGCAACTAGTAAATTTTCGTCCGAAAATATGGAAGTTTATTTCGCGCGTAAATTTACTTCAATTTAATCAGTTAAAAAGCGATGAAAATAAAATGTTTTCGGAACCTAAATATTTTTACATAGAAAAATCTAAACCGTCTTCTGAGCATTACGTCATTTTTCGTTTTTCCAAATTCGGACTTCTTTAGCTCCGTCGATCTTATTTTTCTACGTTTTTGCTGCATTTTCCGTAGTAGAAAATTCGAAATTTATAAATTCAATCGTACCGCTGATATCCGTATACCATTCTGATCATCTCGTCGGACTGATCTCTACGGTATATTCAATTGTCAATTTCGGAATCCGGTGTGCGGTGCTATCTACGAAACGCCTACCGTATCGGTATAAATTTCTGGAGTCTTATGGTTTCCAGTCCCTTCATTGTCCACCTTGAATCACGTAAAACAAATGGCCACGGGCAATTAATATTTTCAGCTTTTTGATTTTTTCCTATTTCTACAGTTTCAATATATTGTCGTGTCCCTTCGTTCTCTAGATCTGAGCTTCATTTGAACTGTGAGATAAAGTCATAATATATCTCGTACTTTAATTTATTTTGGTAAAGACTATTCTCTTCTTCTCTCTTTTGCCATTCCCTTCCCAGATCCATAAATTTGCACCGTTCCTCTTCCTTTTTATCCCATTTAAAACCCGAACTCGCCACTGGATCCAACACCACATCCTTCTCCTTCCAGCTGCATCCCATTCCTTACAACCCTCCACACGTAACCGCAGCGACCCACTCAAAACCCTCCTCCGTGCCTTCTAATGCCACACCGCCTTTCACATCAACAACCGAGCTTCCCTGAACTTCATCCTCCCACCGCTCCTCTTTGTGTAAATGCAAGTTTTGTATACTTGTTCTAGATTTTGATGCCATCCATGTTCGTATACAATATATACAATTGTTTATTTAATCATTGTTCTGTATATATACCTACATAAGGTTGTATATATGTACTTTTACAAGGAGCAAACTCTATCAAATTTCGGTTGTATATATATGTGATATATCACTAGTTGTCTATTAATTATTTTACTGTTCGTATATATATTACTGTATAAGTTATACTTTGACAATTATATTAATATATACAATTGTTTATATATATTTTGAAGTATTTTATAATATTTGATGTTATATATTATTTTATAATATATTTTATGCTATATATATATACTTTATCTATTAGTCTGTTGTTTATACGTAAATTGTTTATATGCAGTCTGTATAGATGTATATTTATATTAAGAGCAGTATATAGATAGAAGTTTATATAGGTTTCATATTATATTACGTGCTTGAGTTTTATTTATAGTTGGTAGATTTGATAAACGTGGGTTGGCATGCTTAAGAGTGGAAATTTGTGTTTGTAAAAGTTTATATGTATGCAGCTTATATAGATATTTTGATATTCAAGGACCGTGTATTATATTTTGGAAGGGCAGAGTATATATATTATATATGCGGTTATAGATATATGTTGCTTCACATTTTATTTAATGAGAGAAGTTATATATTTTTGACAGTCGCTTGTATATGTATACTATATGTTAACAGTTCTACCGTGTTGAAAAAGGTGTATAAGTTCAGCAGATTATATTGTATAAGTGCATATTTGAATTAATATGTTAAATTATTTACTTAAGTTATGCGGTATTTTGAAATAATTTAAAAATGTTTACATATTAGCTTATGAATATAGTTTGCTTTACAGGCATAAGTTATTCGCATAGAGTTGTACATATAAGTTATATAGGATGTTAATAAGTCAGTTTATATATAAAATGTGTATATATGTTTGATATTACTGTTGGTGAGTTGTTAGTTGCGTCTTCTATGTATCTTAGTTTTGGATATTGTTATATTACTTATAAGGTTGTATATATATGTATATTTATATAAAAGTTATGTTTTAAGTACATATATATCTATATGTAAGTTTAAAAACATATATAGATAGTCTATGCATGTCAGTTTTCTAATATATAAATGTTTCCATTTTTTTGTTATATGACTTCGGAATCTAACTATATATCTGTAAGTAATATTTATATGAGTTGTATTCTATCAATAAACATCTAGCTGGTAATATACTAGTTTATAAAATGTTAGTTTCTATATTATATATATGTTGGATATCGAAGGGGTATTTGGCTTTTGAGAAATGGATCATACATGTGTTACTGTATGAGTTTTATATTTAAACCTGTAGTCAGGCATATATTCAACCTGAAGCTATTTTTGTTCTTTATTTTACATTTTACTGTTAAACACGTTGTTTATGTAAGTTTTGCATGTTAGGGACATATATCTAAGCATGAATGTGTACATATTGGGATTTTATATTGACTGTTATAATATATAGAAATATATTGATCCACATATGTAAGTTTAATAACGGTTTACAGTTGAAAAATATATATTGCCGTTTTAAGTATATAGGTAAGTTACACATTAGCTTATATATTAGTTTTATATAAGTATTGTTGATTTCAAAGTATAAAATGTACATAGGCTTATAATAATATTGATTTGAAAATAAATAAATTTGTATACATGTTATTTAAATGGGTGTTTTTTTGACAAAATTGGTTTTAGAGAAAATCTATAACGTATATTTTGTTTCAGTTTTATTAAGATGGGTCTAATTCGTTTTCATCAATCCTTGTCTATCAGCTTTGCTTGTCAAATCGTGTCCATCTAGCTTTGCTTTGGAAGTCAAGCTTGCATTTCATAACTCAATTCCATTGTCTGTCTCTAGCCTCGAAAGGTGAGCAATCACTCACGATTAATGTTCTTTTATTTATTAAATTTGATTTCAATTGAAACGACAATTGAAATATGCTGTTGTTAGTTATTTACACTGTTTTATATGTTATTACCTGTATCATTTCACCTGTGACATCTGACACCCTTATCTGTTATTTAAACGATGATAATTCAGTTGGTTGATAATTGATTGATTGTTATTGTTTACATTGAACGTTAAATTTTTAATGTTGTAAGCGATAAATAATTTGAAATTGAAATTGACGTAGGATAGTTAGATTTGATATATGTGTTAATTTGATTAATGACATTTGCATAATAGACCCCTTTCAATTTTAAATAAATTGACACGTAGAAATAGTGTTAACCACACCTTGAACCATTTAAATGTATGTGAATAAATTGATGTAGTATAAATTGAATAATGGATGACAAGTGAAGAACCATATAAATATTAGTGTAAAAATCTTTAATCTACATGAAATGATAGTATATATTCTAGAAATAATTATATTAATTTGCACAAACAACAATGTAAATTAATACGATTATTTCGGGATTATTTGAATTGATTATTGGATTGTTATTGATTGTTGTTATTGCTTGTTTATTTACTTTGACACCATCCCAGTTATCACACTGCAAGTTTCCTTTGTTATGCTTTGATTTTAAATTGAATTGGAATCGGGTTGAAATGATAAATACCCAAATGAACTTGACCTAGGATAGAGAATTAAATAAAACCCGATTGGTCAATAATTTGATTTAAAAATAAAATGAAGATTTTATTTGAATAAATAATATGGTTTTGAAACGAAGTTGGAAATTGAATTTTAATGAAATTTAAATGTGAATATTTAATAATCTGAAATAAAATATTAATAAAGAAATTGATGAAAGAATGTTGTTTAATTTAAGAAATGATTGAATTAAGTTTGAAAATATTTAATAATTTAATGAGATTGAATTATTTAATAATTAAATTAAATTGAATCCTTTGATAATTAAATTTGAACTTTTAATTAGTGAAATTTAGTTCTTATTTAATTGAGCTTTGAAATTGTAACTAAGTAAATGAATATGTGAAATTGAATTTCTTTATCAAGAAATGCAAATGTGATTTTTGAAATTAATGTAAGACTTGTAATTTAAAGGGTTGATTTGTCGAAGCTAATTTAATAAAAATTGAAGTGCTGATATAATGAAGTTGAACTTAAGTAATTGATTTAATGAATTGGAAATTAAATAGAAATTGTTTTGAATGACAAATTTACCTAACGAATATTTAATGAAATCGATCAATGAATTTAAATTGATTTGAATGTTAAATTAATTGAATTTAAATGATTTCGGAATGAAACCTATATACGAACTTGAATCAATATTCGAATTGTTTTAAATAAAATTTGAAATTGTATTATAAGATTTTGAAATGGTAATTTGGAAGTTTTGAAACGTAAATTTTGGAAATTGGTTTAGAAAGACAAATGAAATGTTGGTTTACAAATTCTATTTGAAATTGTAATTGATTTGGTTTTTGAAATTTATTAAACAACCAATCGGTGTAATAATCACGAAAGTTATTAAAGAGACCGGAATCGGTTAGGGACATACTCACTGTCTAAACCGAAAACCACTTTAATAACTCTACGCGGAGTGTGATCCAGAATGAAGTGGTTGGAATGATGTACGTGATGACTGAAGAAAGAGAACGATAATGGATAGCCTTGACACTTGTGTCAAATTGGAAATGACTAAAAAAGGAGCCGTGCCGGGCCAAATGGGGGCTAGCTACCTCGAGCGAACACACTTCTTCGAATACTACTCATTACTTATTGTCGATTGGTGCACCCTTGATTTGGGAGTGTTGTTTCACGGTGTTGCGATCGCTGCGGCGATGCGTTCTCACCAGTCCGGATCAGGCAAACGGTAGTTTCACTACCTTGGGTATTGCCTCATGTGCCTTGTCATACTTGTATCCCTTTATACGCGACCACTACGATTTGTTTTGTGTTATACCTATGGAGTACTCCCTGATATCCCACTAGTTTACGGTGGAGTTTACAATGCTGTATAGACTATAACGCTTATATAAAATGTGTTAAGGGGGATAATGGTAAAGCCTTAACACTATTTTGATATTTTATATTACTGATATGCATTATCTATTTATCGTACACTACTACATAGTAGATAGTTTAACGGATCCTTAAAGGATGGTTATTCCAAACATCCTTTGAGTTACTTGTATTTTAGTTGTTATTTCACTTGAGTTGGATTTATTGATATAAGAATGTTAATCCTGACTCGAGTGTTTTGTGTTTTCCTTTACGCTCGGGTCAGACTGAGTGTACCAGTATTCGAGACTCACCTTTGGAGTTGGAGCTTTGCTTGAAGATCCATCCATCTATTCTGCTTTCAGTATTCGATGATTCCAGTGATGTATTCTAATTTGTATCTGATGTATCGTGTTACTCTTCCATTGTATCTGGTTTAACTCTGATGTAACTTATATATTTATATAGTAGCTTCATGAACTACTATCTCTTTTATTTCCGCTGCATTTATTACTCTGTGTCCGTGATCTGTGATTATTTATTTACTGTATATGTTCAGTTTTGCCAAAATAAATTAAAAATTCGGTATTTTGAATTATTCAAGTCCGACATGTGCGGATGCGAATGGTCCAAAATAGCGGGTCGTTACAGTTGGTATCAGAGCTTTGGTAGCTCTAGGCAAAACTCAGCATATAGGGTAAATGTATTTACAGAATCACTCTCATTCGAGTTTCAATCTCTTCCTTTGACTCAATTACTTTGAATTTTGGAACGTTCCCCTCGGTTCCGAAATTCATTCGTGTCCTTCACTATTCGTCTTCTTTCAATTCTGGAGCACTCCATAACTCCATTTTGAATGACATCTATAATAGATCGACGGTCTCGCCAATCTTCGAATGATTCGTAAAGGAGCAAAACTCCTTTACAATAGGCATTGATTTACCGAAGATTTCTGTATCCTCGGTTTACGATGCTATCTATCTCCTGCTATACCTAAATTCTATTTCTTGAGATCGAATGTCGATTTACCTCGGAATTCTACACCGATCTTATTTTGAAGTCACGGTCGACCCGGTTAAGGTTGCCCGCGATTTATATAAACTTATCCATCGCCTTATTTTGTTATTTAATTATCTCGTCTTTGCTTCAAACCTATCTTCGAATCGAAATTCTCTTTGATTTGAGTCTATCAAAAATTTGAATCTCTATCCTTGCCTTGAAATCCATTATTGTATCGTCGAGCGAGGAAGTGTATTTGTAAATTTATATTTAAAATGTTTTAAAAAATATTGTGTTGTTTGAGTTGTTGATGTTGATTTGGATTTCGATCGATTCGTCTGATCAACGCTATCGATAGGATTTCCAAAACACTTGAACAGAACAAACTGACACAATATTATTTTTAAATTTGGTAAATAAAATAATCTTGTAAGATTATATTATATATAAGTATAAATTTTCTGAAATTGAATTGTTAACTGAATTGGTTGTTAGAAAGGTAATATTGGATTTTCACTATTTGTTTGGTAAATCATTGATTATTCCAACATAAAAATAAATGGAATTATAAAAGTTAGTTTATAGATTTATTTAGAAATTTAAATGAATTTAAAATTTAGAATTTGAGAATTTAATTTCCAGTGATTTCAAGCTTTGGTTTTAAATTTTTAAAATGAATATTATTGAAGGTATTTTCAAATAGAAACCGTTTTCAAAGAATTTTTAAAATGTTGAAATCAGTGCTCTTCTCTTTGTCGGTGGAAAATAATTTCGGTGATGGCGGCCGCATCATCGACATTCATTTTCGAGTTTCGAAGTGGAGATACTATTCTGTAGCCTTGCTACGGTTTTGTTTTGAAAAATATTTTGATTTGAATTTCTTCAGTATAATTTGATTTATATATATAGGTATCTTATTTTAAAATTTAATTTGATTTGATATAAATATATTATATATATCTCTAAATTGTTTAAAGTTAATCGGAAATCTAATTCTTAAATTTTGTTAAAGGATGATTTTAATTATAAATAAAACCAAAATTTGGAATAAATATTTAAACCTGAATAATTGAATTGGGAAAATTTTTATTTGTATATTGTTCAATTGCATTCTAATACAACTTACCTAAATCATTCAGAGTTGAATATGTAATTGGATAATATATATAATATAAATTGAATTTATAAATAAAATTTGCGTGGTTATAACAAATGTTATACACTTAAATTTTAATTATAAAATGTTAATAGAGATAAATAGAATAACAAGATAATTGAAAAATAAATTTTGTTTTGAAGGTTAATTAATAAATTGAAATTAGATCAACTTATGGAAATACCTTGAATTTAAAATCAATTAATGAATATAAATTAATTTAAATTGAAATTTATATGGTTTAAATTAATTTATACGGTTTAAATATATGTAATAAGATATATTAAGTGAAATAAACTTAATAAGAATTTGGAATAAAGAAGAATTTAAATTGCTGAAAAAAAATATGATTATAATAAAAGACTATTCAAATTTATGGTTTTAGAAATTGTATATTGAAGATAATTGGATAATAAGATAATGAATTTAGAAATAGTTGAGATTGATTTTAGTGAAATCAAATGGATTAAATCAATAATTGAATATCAATTAATTTAAATTTGAATTTATATGGTTTAAATTAATTGTTATTTTGTATTTCAAATCTGTTTTTCTTTTTAATTGTTTCTATTCTCCTACCCCGTTCCTTTTCGGGGATGAAAAGTTTTGAGTGGAGGAGAGTGTAACGACCCGTAAATTTAACTGGTTTTAATAACGTTATTAATTGAAATTTTGCGAAATTTTAAACGATAAAATTTTGAATTATAAATTTGATATTTGGAAGGCGTCTTGTTAAACATAGCAACTAGTAAATTTTCGTCCGAAAATATGGAAGTCTATTTCGCGCGTAAATTTACATCAATTTAATCAGTTAAAAAGCGATGAAAATAAAATGTTTTCGGAACCTAAATATTTTTACATAGAAAAATTCTAAACCGTCTTCTGAGCATGACGTCATTTTTCGTTTTTCCAAATTCGGACTTCTTTAGCTCCGTCGATCTTATTTTTCTACGTTTTTGTTGCATTTTCCGTAGTAGAAAATTCGAATTTTATATATTCAATCGTACCGCTGATATCCGTATACCGTTCTGATCGTCTCGTCGGACTGATCTCTACGGTATATTCAATTGTAAATTTTGGAATCCGGTGTGCGGTGCTATCTACGAAACGCCTACCGTATCGGTATAAATTTCTGGAGTCTTATGGTTTCCAGTCCCTTCATTGTCCACCTTGAATCACGTAAAACAAATAGCCATGGGCAATTAATATTTTCAGCTTTTTGATTTTTTTCCTATTTCTACAGTTTCAATATATTGTCGTGTCCCTTCGTTCTCTAGATCTGAGCTTCATTTGAATTGTGAGATAAAGTCATAATATATCTCGTACTTTAATTTATTTTGGTAAAGACTGTTCTCTTCTTCTCTCTTTTGCCATTCCCTTCCCAGATCCATAAATTTGCACCGTTCCTCTTCCTTTTTATGCCATTTAAAACCCGAACTCGCCACTAGATCCAACACCACATCCTTCTCCTTCCAGCTGCATCCCATTCCTTACAACCCTCCACACGTAACCGCAGCGACCCACTCAAAACCCTCCTCCGTGCCTTCTAATGCCACACCGCCTTTCACATCAACAACCGAGCTTCCCTGAACTTCATCCTCCCACCGCTCCTCTTTGTGTAAATGTAAGTTTTGTATACTTGTTCCAGATTTTGCTGCCATCCATGTTCATATACAATATATACAATTGTTTATTTAATCATTGTTCTGTATATATACCTACATAAGGTTGTATATATGTACTTTTACAAGGAGCAAACTCTATCAAATTTCGGTTGTATATATATGTGATATATCACTAGTTGTCTATTAATTATTTTACTGTTCGTATATATATTACTGTATAAGTTATACTTTGACAGTTATATTAATATATACAATTGTTTATATATATTTTGCAGTATTTTATAATATTTGATGTTATATATTATTTTATAATATATTTTATGCTATATATATATATACTTTATCTATTAGTCTGTTGTTTATACGTAAATTGTTTATATGAAGTCTGTATAGATGTATATTTATATTAAGAGCAGTATATAGATAGAAGTTTATATAGGTTTCATATTATATTACGTGCTTGAGTTTTATTTATAGTTGGTAGATTTGATAAACGTGGGTTGGCATGCTTAAGAGTGGAAATTTGTGTTTGTAAAGTTTATATGTATGCAGCTTATATAGATATTTTGATATTCAAGGACCGTGTATTATATTTTGGAAGGGCAGAGTATATATATTATATATGCGGTTATAGATATATGTTGCTTCACATTTTATATAATGAGAGAAGTTATATATTTTTGACAGTCGCTTGTATATGTATACTATATGTTAACAGTTCTACCGTGTTGAAAAAGGTGTATAAGTTCAGCAGATTGTATTGTATAAGTGCATATTTGAATTAATATGTTAAATTATTTACTTAAGTTATGCGGTATTTTGAAATAATTTAAAAATGTTTACATATTAGCTTATGAATATAGTTTGCTTTACAGGCATAAGTTATTCGCATAGAGTTGTACATATAAGTTATATAGGATGTTAATAAGTCAGTTTATATATAAAATGTGTATATATGTTTGATATTACTGTTGGTGAGTTGTTAGTTGCGTCTTCTATGTATCTTAGTTTTGGATATTGTTATATTACTTATAAGGTTGTATATATATGTATATTTATATAAAAGTTATGTTTTAAGTACATATATATCTATATGTAAGTTTAAAAACATATATAGATAGTCTATGCATGTCAGTTTTCTAATATATAAATGTTTCCATTTTTTGTTATATGACTTCGGAATCTAACTATATATCTGTAAGTAATATTTATATGAGTTGTATTCTATCAATAAACATCTAGCTGGTAATATACTAGTTTATAAAATGTTAGTTTCTATATTATATATATGTTGGATATCGAAGGGGTATTTGGCTTTTGAGAAATGGATCATACATGTGTTACTGTATGAGTTTTATATTTAAACCTGTAGTCAGGCATATATTCAACCTGAAGCTATTTTTGTTCTTTATTTTACATTTTACTGTTAAACACGTTGTTTATGTAAGTTTTGCATGTTAGGGACATATATCTAAGCATGAATGTGTACATATTGGGATTTTATATTGACTGTTATAATATATAGAAATATATTGATCCACATATGTAAGTTTAATAACGGTTTACAGTTGAAAAATATATATTGCCGTTTTAAGTATATAGGTAAGTTACACATTAGCTTATATATTAGTTTTATATAAGTATTGTTGATTTCAAAGTATAAAATGTACATAGGCTTATAATAATATTGATTTGAAAATAAATAAATTTGTATACATGTTATTTAAATGGGTGTTTTTTTGACAAAATTGGTTTTAGAGAAAATCTATAGCGTATATTTTGTTTCAGTTTTATTAAGATGGGTCTAATTCGTTTTCATCAATCCCTATCTATCAGCTTTGCTCGTCAAATCGTGTCCATCTAGCTTTGCTTTGGAAGTCGTGCTTGCATTTCATAACTCAATTCCATTGTCTATCTCTAGCCTCGAAAGGTGAGCAATCACTCACGATTAATGTTCTTTTATTTATTAAATTTGATTTCAATTGAAACGACAATTGAAATATGCTGTTGTTAGTTATTTACACTGTTTTATATGTTATTACCTGTATCAGTTCACCTGTGACATCTGACACCCTTATCTGTTATTTAAACGATGATAATTCAATTGGTTGATAATTGATTGATTGTTGTTGTTTACATTGAACGTTAAATTGTTAATGTTGTAAGCGATAAATAATTTGAAATTGAAATTGACGTAGGATAGTTAGATTTGATATATGTGTTAATTTGATTAATGACATTTGCATAATAGACCCCTTTCAATTTTAAATAAATTGACACGTAGAAATAGTGTTAACCACACCTTGAACCATTTAAATGTATGCGAATAAATTGATGTAGTATAAATTGAATAATGGATGACAAGTGAAGAACCGTATAAATATTAGTGTAAAAATCTTTAATCTACATGAAATGATAGTGTAGATTCTAGAAATAATTATATTAATTTGCACAAACAACAATGTAAATTAATACGATTATTTCGGGATTATTTGAATTGATTATTGGATTGTTATTGATTGTTGTTATTGCTTGTTTATTTACTTTGACACCATCCCAGTTATCACACTGCAAGTTCCCTTTGTTATGCTTTGATTTTAAATTGAATTGGAATCGGGTTGAAATGATAAATACCTAAATGAACTTGACCTAGGATAGAGAATTAAATAAAACCCGATTGGTCAATAATTTGATTTAAAAATAAAATGAAGATTTTATTTGAATAAATAACATGGTTTTGAAACGAAGTTGGAAATTGAATTTTAATGAAATTTAAATGTGAATATTTAATAATCTGAAATAAAATATTAATAAAGAAATTGATGAAAGAATGTTGTTTAATTTAAGAAATGATTGAATTAAGTTTGAAAATATTTAATAATTTAATGAGATTGAATTATTTAATAATTAAATTAAATTGAATCCTTTGATAATTAAATTTGAACTTTTAATTAGTGAAATTTAGTTCTTATTTAATTGAGCTTTGAAATTGTAACTAAGTAAATGAATATGTGAAATTGAATTTCTTTATCAAGAAATGCAAATGTGATTTTTGAAATTAATGTAAGACTTGTAATTTAAAGGGTTGATTTGTCGAAGCTAATTTAATAAAAATTGAAGTTCTGATATAATGAAGTTTAACTTAAGTAATTGATTTAATGAATTGGAAATTAAATAGAAATTGTTTTGAATGACAAATTTACCTAACGAATATTTAATGAAATCGATCAATGAATTTAAATTGATTTGAATGTTAAATTAATTGAATTTAAATGATTTCGGAATGAAACCTATATACGAACTTGAATCAATATTTGAACTGTTTTAAATAAAATTTGAAATTGTATTATAAGATTTTGAAATGGTAATTTGGAAGTTTTGAAACGTAAATTTTGGAAATTGGTTTAGAAAGACAAATGAAATGTTGGTTTACAAATTCTATTTGAAATTGTAATTGATTTGGTTTTTGAAATTTATTAAATGACCAATCGGTGTAATAATCACGAAAGTTATTAAAGAGACCGGAATCGGTTAGGGACATACTCACTGTCTAAACCGAAAACCACTTTAATAACTATACACGGAGTGTGATCCAGAATGAAGTGGTTGGAATGATGTACGTGATGACTGAAGAAAGAGAACGATAATGGATAGCCTTGACACTTGTGTCAAATTGGAAATGACTAAAACAGGAGCCGTGCCGGGCCAAATGGGGGCTAGCTACCAGCGAACACACTTCTTCGAATACTACTCATTACTTGTTGTCGATTGGTGCACCCTTGATTTGGGAGTGTTGTTTCGCGGTGTTGCGATCGCTGCGGTGATGCATTCTCACCAGTCCGGATCAGGCAATGGTAGTTTCACTACCTTGGGTATTGCCTCATGTGCCTTGTCATACTTGTATCCCTTTATACGCGACCACTACGATTTGTTTTGTGTTATACCTATGGAGTACTCCCTGATATCCCACTAGTTTACGGTGGAGTTTACAGTGCTGTATAGACTATAACGCTTATATAAAATGTGTTAAGGGGGATAATGGTAAAGCCTTAACACTATTTTGATATTTTATATTACTGATATGCATTATCTATTTATCGTACACTACTACATAGTAGATAGTTTAACGGATCCTTAAAGGATGGTTATTCCAAACATCCTTTGAGTTACTTGTATTTCAGTTGTTATTTCACTTGAGTTGGATTTATTGATATAAGAATGTTAATCCTGACTCGAGTGTTTTGTGTTTTGCTTTACGCTCGGGTCAGACTGAGTGTACCAGTATTCGAGACTCACCTTTGGAGTTGGAGCTTTGCTTGAAGATCCAGCCATCTATTCTGCTTTCAGTATTCGATGATTCCAGTGATGTATTCTGATTTGTATCTGATGTATCATGTTACTCTTCCGTTGTATCTGGTTTAACTCTGATGTAACTTATATATTTATATAGTAGCTTCATGAACTACTATCTCTTTTATTTCCGCTGCATTTATTACTCTGTGTCCGTAATCTGTGATTATTTATTTACCGTATATGTTCAGTTTTGCCAAAATAAATTAACAATTCAGTATTTTGAATTATTCAAGTCCGACATGTGCGGATGCGAATGGTCCAAAATAGCGGGTCGTTACAATATCCGTAATTATCAAACCTAAATGCATCAAATAGTAAACCATATACCTTTATTTATTCCAGATACAAACAAGCTGCATCATTTAATCTATTATAACCGACATATTTAGTGCATTTATATAATGTAATTAAGATGTTATGTGGTCTAAAATGTAAACTAGTGTCATATTAAAATTTATTTTTGGGTATAATGTTACTCAATAATAAAATCAACATAAACACCTTAAATGAGCATACTTTATTTTTACTTAATCAAAATTTCTAAAATAACCTAAATACCTTATATATATATATCCAAATTACTTAATCAAAAGTTATGTTTGGTAAAATAATCATAGAGTCGTATTTATATTTCCTGCATAAATGGTTCTAAATTACACATATCTATCCATACCATTAATAAACATTACACAAAATGACTATACATATCAGATCCAAAGTATTTCTTACATTAAAATTCACAAATTATTTAAACTATACAATAATAAACACTATGCTTTAACCAACATAAGTTGCTTTTGAAATTTAGACGAATTAGATTTTTTTTAAAAAACTTAATGATTTCAAAATTCTAGCTTATTTCATAAATAACACATAGGTCATTTATATCCATCTTTCTACACTAGAATAGTTTCATAAATTAGCCTTTCAATTCACAATATATAGAAAAAAAATTAATACTAAAAAATCCAAAATCATCATCAAAAATCCTGAACACATAGATAGAGCAGATCTAAAACTTGAGTATGAAACTATATAAATGCAATGACTTCTAAATGTAGTTCAATTCAAAACTTACTCATAAAAAATACAATAAAAATTTCCTAAAGAAATCAACAATGTATTGCTTTGATACCACTTGTTAGGATTTCAGCTTACTTTAGGATTGATTAATCATGAAACTCTAGATCTGAATATATTACCCATATTGATTTGATTGAGAAGAAATCAGAGGAAGGTAAGTAAATCAGCGAAAGTCGTACTTGAATCCATAGTTGTTGGGTGAAAGACGAGAAGAATTGGTTTGATCATTCAAATTGACATAAACCCTAGATCTGAATTGTTTCCATAAAAGAGATTAGGAGAATAACTAGAGCTTGTGTAATTTAGGGATCATAATGCTTATTTCTAATGTTCGCATTTTCTAATTTGATTCTTCAACGAATTAGAATTGCCCCAATATCTACACATTGATACCACTACAATTATATCTTTAACCTATTTAGATTTAATCCAAAATTTAATCACTGTAATTAGGATTTACACCAAAATAGCATAACACATTTTAGTTTACAAATGTGGCCCAAATTATTGAAATATTCCAACAATACTCACACACACACATTTGTGTATGTGTGTAATTTGGTTAGGTGTTTGCATTCTATCATTTAGGTATGTAAAGTGTCAAATTGTTAATTAAGGAAACAATTTAATATATCATGACATCCATGTAATAATTAGGAGTTACATTTATAACTTTTGGATGTGAGAAAAGTCACATGAACATTTATGGTGTAAATTGTAAATGTATGGCATGATTAGAGAAGATATGTAAACATAGCATAACAATTCAACTAAATGTTACATGGTGCAATATATACATGAGTAGATATTGAGATGTATATCTACTATGCATATACTAAACATGTATGTTTGTTAATTTCCTTATTGAATTATTTAATATAATTATAATATACAATAATTTAAATTTTTGGTTAAGTACTGGAATTTTGGGTTTAAAATTTTCTAATTATGAACATTAAACTTTAAGTTTTCAATATACATAACTCATGATTTAAAGTTTCCACATATATATTAGAATATTACATAATTAACTCTAAATTTAAAACTTTCAATACAAGAATGTTACATATATGATCTTTCATATACAAATTGTAACACCCCATAAAATCAACCAAAAATAAATAAATTGGATAAATTAATTTAAATAAGATAGTGGGAATTTTTCTTAAAAGTCATAATTTTACCACGAATGTTATGTCGTTGCATTCTTGGTAATTTCCTGATTAATTTTCATATATAATATGTTAAAAATGAATCTCAAATGAGGAAGTAATGGACGTTTGAAGTTTCGAGTTCAGATTAATTTAAATAGAATTCAAATTCAAATAAATAACACATCCCTAAATTTGAAAGTCTAAAGTTAATAGTTATACTTGGGGGTTAAATAAACGTTTAAATTAACAATAATGTTAGATTGTAATTAAGGAATCAAATAAAAATAGATTAATGGAAATCAAAACATTTCCAAAATAGGGGACCGATCGACTGCCAGTTACCGATTATTTGCGCCAAAATTGGTCACAAACACCCAATTGCAGATGAAAGCACCCAATCACAGTCACAGATCACATATAGATTGTATGTAGTAAAATTAAATATGAAGAACACTCCAAAAAAAAGAAAGCAGTAGAAAGACAAGATTTATAGTGGTTCGGCGTTGTAGCCTACGTCCACTTTGAAGGATTTGCTGTTTTATTGATGATTCTCTATGGATTTGCAAGAGTACAATTGATAGTATCAGAGTTACAATGGAGTTTCAATAGAGTAACAGCGCAGAAGAGCCAAAAAGTCATTTTTCTAGAGGCATTGGGCTGCTATTTATAGGCGTGGCATGGAAATATCTGACTTGGATCTTGTAAGACTCCTTCTCACACGTGGGTGGCCCACGTGACCGATCCAGGGCGATTTGGGATCGATATGTGTACATTTTGTATCGATCAAAAACACCTCCATTTGGCCTAAGATCGATTAAGGACATTCTTGAGATGGTACGCAAGTTCATGTAAAAATTTGGTGGCATTTGGACTTGTAGATTTTGAGTTATGATCGATCCAATTTTGTATTTGTAAAACAATGCCGAGTTCGTATCTATACAATTCGTATCGATGGCTTCGTGTCGCTTCTAGTTCGCATCGATAAGGTGATGTGGCGCTATACTTTAGGATCTATCCACTTTTCATGCCAAGTGATCGAGTCTTCCTCTTGAACGTGTTCTTATTCGTATCAACCAAATGTATTGCTTTCGTGTCGATGGTTTCGTATCGGTTCTTGAGATTACTTCGTATCGATCATTCCCACTCCCATTCGTATCGATATAATTTCCAGCCCTTCATATCGATTGAAGGCCGATTTTGTGTCGATGTTGTTTTGTATCGTTGGTTGGTGGTGTTTCGTATCGATCGTTGACCGATCGATACAAATTGTGTAAATGATGATTGATACGAGTTGGTGGGATCGATAAGAAATGTCCTCAGGTAATGGATACGAACTGGAGTAGATGTGATGGATACGAAGTAGTGCTTTCTCCATGGATACGAACCAGTGCTCATTTGATTGATACGAAGCAATGTGCACTTGATGGATACGAACCATATATGTTTCACTTGAGACTTGATCGATCCATAGCTTGAGCACATGAATTCCAATTGACTTGAAATTTGGAAGGTTGACTTTTATAGCTTTGCTTGTCGTACCATATCAATTGTAGCTCGATCTAGACTCGGGCAAAAATTTTCAGTAACCATAGCAAACCTATGTATAACTGATCTTTGGGACTGGTTATCTTCGGTTTTAGTCAATTCTTTGGTGTCATGGCCTTGCCAAAAGGCGGGATAACACTTGCCCCCCAAAACATGCCTTGCAATAGGAATGTGTGTTTTGTAGTTCGATAAGCTGGATGTTCATATCATGTTATTGACTTGTAAAGAGATTGATAACCTTACCTGACTATGAATAGCGATCGTTCGTGATCTTATCCCGTTCGGGGCTGTATGCGACCTTTCGAGGTCGGATGCCGTTTCGAGGCAAATGGTGACCGTTCGAGGTTATGTGCCATTCGAGGTGAATTGTGACCCTTCACGGTCGGGTGGCGTTTGTAACAAATTGTGACCGTTTGTGGTCGTCTGCCGTTTGCGGCGAATTGTGACCGTTCGTGACCGTGTGCCGTTCGTGGCGAAATGTGATCGTTCATGGTCGTGTGCATGTGTAAGTGCATTCAAATGAGTCTTATAACAGAAATGTCCAACTAAATCAAGTCTAGATTTTGAAAATAGGAAACAAAAGCAAAACAGAGACGTCAAAGTGCAAACACCTACATTGATGCGGTTGATAGTCGTCTCAGAGCATGCCTGAGGACCGTTCGTGATCCCGTTCATGGGTAAGACTTAACCGTGTTAGTGTGGAGCTTGCCACTTATTCGTCATTATTCTAATCAGTTGATGACAAGCCGACGCCTCGATCCGGAACCGTCCTCATTTGATGCAGATGGTGGTCGCTCTTATTCCATCGTTGCTGCTTGCCTCCTCACGTACTGTAATAGCATGCCGTTCCGGATATGTCCTTCTATCTCATCCCTTAAGTGCCTACAATCATTCGTACTATGGCTGCATAGCTCATGGAATAGGCAGTACTTGTCTGATGTCTTCTCATTGTTGGTTGGATCCCTCCTCATTGGCCTCCGATAGGGAACCTGCCCCCTTGTGTCTTGGTAGATTCATTCCAAAGTCTCATTCAACTCCATATATGAGGTGACTCTCAGTTCCTTTCACGGCTGCTTTGGCCCATCACTACTGTCCTCTGCTTTCCGTTTCCCTTTATCTTTGCCTGAATCCATTCCGGGCGGATCTCTGCTTTTGACTGCATAAACTTCAACTCCCTCTCCTTCCTCTCTTTCATCATTTGCATCCTCTTGTCACAGAAACCTTCTACCTAATGGTAACACTCTCCTAGATCCATAGGTTGGTCCCTTGTCAATGAATTCTTGAACTTTGTGCCATCAGCTATGACTGATACAGCTTCCATCAAAACCATGGATGGATCTGGTCGGTCCACCAATGCTGCCGCTGCATTGAATCATGTCAGAAAACTCCTCAAAAATTCCCCGGTTCTTTGCTTCAGTATTATCAAACCCACCACATTCTTAGGCCTTGAAATGTGAACTCTGAACTGCCTCATAAACTTCTCAATCAACTCGGTCCATGTCCCAATCGAGCCACTATCCAGTTGCCTGAACCATAATGTTGCTATGTTTGTCAAATACAATGGAAAGCACCGGGCCATGACCTCCTTCTATGCTCCCAGTACTTCCATTTGCCTCATATACCTCGTTAGATGAACCACGGGATCCGTCCTCCCGTCATACGTCTCCAGTGTTGGTAGCTTGAATTCTGGTGGATTCCTGGCCTGCCTAATTGCAAGAGCGAAGGGGCTCATGTTCACATCTTCCAGATCTCTATTTACTAGCCCACCTCACATAGCTTGTCTGACCATCTCTGCCAATATGTCACTGTCTCCAAGCTGTAATCCTTGTTTGTTGCCTTCGATCTGCCCCCCGAGTTCACAAGGGAATCCTGGAATCTTCTCTCTTGGACGAGCATCCATTCCTCTATCAACACCATGTTGAACAGTTTTGGCTGGTATCCTGCCTAAGATTTGATCAGCATGCTCCTAGGGAGTGCCCCCCAGCTCACGGGCTGCTCCTGATGGTCCTACTCTATCTGATTGCCTATTAGGTCCTTCTGGTCTAGCTCCATGGATCTGAACTCCAACAGCTCCTGCTGTCCCTGCAATTCCAAACTATTTGAGAATGTTCTGCATCATTTCCTCCTGCCTTTTCAACAATTCTTCATGCATAGCTCCCATCATCATCTCCATCTCATCTCTAGTGATGAAAACTAAGGCCTGATTTGCTCATGAGGAAGCCTCCTCACTCCCTTTGTGCCGACTCCTTTCCGCTCTCTGTCTCCTTGTTGATTGCTCCGTCATAGCTTTCCAGATCCAATTCTTCAAGCCTTCAGATCCAAAGTCCAAGTTGTTGAATCCCTGAATGCTAGCCTTCTCAGCGAAAGCACCAAAATGTTTGCACCAAAATTGGTCACAAACATCCAATTACAGATGAAAGCACCCAATCACAGTCACAGATATATTGTATGTAGTAGATTTAAATATGAAGAACACTCCAAAAATTAAAAAGAAAGAAGTAGAAAGACAAGATTTATAGTGGTTCGACGTTGTAGCCTACATCCACTTTGAAGGATTTGCTATTTTATTGATGATTCTCTACGGATTTGCAAGAATACAATTGATAGTATCAGAGTAACAACAGAGTTTCAATAGAGTAACAGCGCAGAAGAGCCAAAAAGTCCCTTTTCTGGAGGCATTGGGCTGCTATTTATAAGCATGGCATGGAAATATCTGACTTAGATCTCGGAAGACTTCTTCTCACACGTGGGTGGGCCCACGTGATCGATCCGGAGTGATTTGGTATCGATACATGTACATTTCGTATCGATCAAAACACCTCCATTTGGCCTGAGATCGATCAAGGACATTCTTGAGGTGGTATGCAAGCTCCTGTAAAAATTTGGTGGCATTTGGACTTGTAGATTTTGAGTTATGATCGATCCAAGTTTGTATTTGCAAAACACTACCGAGTTCGTATCGATACAATTCGTATTGATGTCTTCGTGTCGCTTCTAGTTCGCATCGATCAAGTGACATGGCGCTATACTTTAGGATCAATCCACTTTTTATGCCGAGTGACTGAGTCTTTCTCTTAAATGTGTTCTTATTCGTATCGACCAAATGTATTCTTTTCATGTCGATGGTTTCGTATCGGTTCTTGAGATTACTTCGTATTGATCATTCCCACTCCCATTCTATCGATATAAACTGCACCCCTTTGTATCGATTGAAGGCCGATTTCATATCGATGCTGTTTTGTATCATTGGTTGGTGGCGCTTCATATCGACCGTTGACCGATCGATACGAATTGTGTAAATGATGATTGATACGAGTTGGTGGGATCGATACGAAACGTCCTCAGGTGATGGATACGAACAATAGATGTGATGGATATGAAGTGGTGCTTTTTCCATGGATACGAACCAGTGCTTATTTGATCGATACGAAGCAACATGCACTTGATGGATATGAACCAGATATGTTTCACTTGAGACTTGATCGATCCATAACTTAAGCACATGAATTCCGATTGACTTGAAATTTGGAACGTTGACTTTTATAGCTTTGCTTGTCATACCATATCAATTTTAGCTTGATCCGGAATCGGACAAAATTTGTCAGTAACCATAGCAAACCTATGTATAACTGATCTTTGGGACTGATTATCTTTGTTTTTCAGTCAATTCTTTGGTGTCACAGCCTTGCCAAAAGGCGGGATAACACCGATCAAGGAAGCTTACTGGTTCTAGGGTTTATGCAATAGTTAACATTCAGATTTTTATTATTTTAAACCAACTTAATTCTAATGGTTCTAGTGCATTCCAACCACTATAAGTAAGTGCCTAGTCCGCTCACTTTTATTCACAAAATATTTTGGGAACATTAGCAAAGCTCTGTCAATTCTTATCTTCATAGATTTAGAAAACTCCATTAGGGTTTCAAGTAAAAAAATCCTATATATCTATTTTTGTTTATTGTCTATTTTCTAAACTTCTTCTCCTCTAAACCTATAATTTTTTAAATCTAACGTATATACAAATTCCATGCTGTTTATATTAAAAAGAAGAGATCTGAAAGGGTTCATTGAAGGCGTGTTAAATCCAAAAGAAGAAAAAGCTAAGGACCTATGTGAGTGGAGATCTTAGTTTTTCTATTTTAGCAATTGAATAGTGTAGTTTGGATTTGGTATATGCCTTGGGGAGTTTTACGAAAACATCACATTAAAAATCCCCAAAATTCTCCCAAAGAGAAATGTCAATTCTTAGGTTGGAATCTTTATTGTCTTGCATTAAAATAATGGAGTTTGTATGGATTTTGCAATTTATGTATTTTACCTTCTATTCCACTTCTTATTCTTTTTCTTTGGTTCTAATTAAGGGATTTGATTAAGAAATGATGCGTAAGGTATGAATTCTTATTTGTAGTTTGCACTGTCTATTTCTACAAATTGAATAGAAATTTCTTTGTCTGATTTCATGTAAAAGAAGTTGAATAGGGCGCAAAATTAATTAAATTTTAATTTTCTGTTATTGATTTATTCTGTTTTTTTAATACGAAATAAGTTGGATTTGGATTCGATATACAAGTCCACCGATTGATTTTGTAATATTTGATTTATGGTATATATTATTGTGGAAATGCAACTTTTATAATTTGGAAGATTGACATATAAAACGTTAGTTTAGGACATAATCTCCATACACATAGAAATTAATAAATGTGTGTATATATGTAAACTAGTGTAAATAACGTATTAAAGGCATAGTTAATTAGGTTAATAATTATCATTTAAATCCCCCTTAGGAAAGTGATTAATTATAAAGGCGAAATAAGAAGAATTTCTTATAAGGCCTAAATAATTAATATAGTGAGATTGTAATGACCCATAATTTCAGTCATTTGAATTTAGAATATTTAATTGATTTTATATATTGAAAAGTTAATTTTATAAGTTAAATAACCTGGATTTCAAATATAGTAATTTATTTGATAATTAAATTGTTAAATTTAATATTTGGAATTGTTTAAATCATTGAATCTTGGATTTAATATGAATGAAAGTGATTTCAAAAGTTGTTTTTAAATCTAGTTGAATAAGAAAGAAGATAGTAAACTTTTAATTTGACTTAAAAGTAATTAAACCGATTTTGGAAATTTCTCGTTTTAATTTACGTGTAAAAATAGCCTTTTGGGGCACTGTCTCGGATTTAGATGAAACCAGTTCCATTGGATCCGTAGTAGTATATTATAGCATGCCGTCAAATTTCATGGCGATCGGATGAATTGTTTGGACATGCGAAATCGAAAGCGTAGAAATTAATTAAAGGAATTTATATAATAATTGGATTTGAAAAGCTATCTTCGTATATGATGGAATTGGCCTTCGGTATACATTCGATTGTGTTCGTAATAGGGTTATAATACATAGAACGCCATGCAGCACTCTTCATTAGAAGTTTGAAATTTTAGTGGGTGAATAGTGGGTTATAATATATAGAACGCTAGACGGCACGCTTCATTAGAAGTTTGAAATTTTAATGGGTGAATAGTGCCGAATTTTTTTTCTATAAATAGTCATTGACTTTCTTCATTTGCAAACTAAAAAGAACCCTAATTCAAACCTAGCTGCCACTAAAATTAACCAAATCAACGACCATCATTACATGGCGAAATCAGAGAAGAATTAGGCTTAGCATCCAACATGAAAGTCGGAGAGCTCGACTCCATGAACTATCTACACCGTCGGATCATCGAATCATCGTCGACGAAGGAGGCTAGAGGGCTGCGTTTCATGGCAGTTTTTAGGTTCGGTTGGTGAGCAACGCACGCGTGATTGTGGGGTGGCGAGTCGGCAAGGGCAGTGCATCGTCGACATGGTGGTTGGAGGTGCGAATTCGATTGAAGAAAAAAAAAAGAAACCCGCGAGCACGGTAGAGGGCAGCAGCGTTTGTGGTGGTGCAAGCGGAGGCGCTGCAGTAGGTGGTGGCATGGCTCATTCGATTAAAATTTTAAATTAAAAAAAGGGGCCTGGTATCGCGTTCATGAACGAGGAAGAAAGGTTAAGTTTGATTGTTATTAATTATTTTAATTATAATTATAATTTTATTAAATGTTTATAAATCCATAACCTTCTCGTATGCACTCCAAATCGAGCGCGACAAGTCGTGTTGCGTTCGTATCAGCAAGCACTATGCTATGGAGTTGGATTGAACAAGATTGGAGCTAGCTGGAATTTTGGGTTAAAATTGAACGTCCGTTCAATTTTAATTCAAAACGGAATGATTTAGCAACTATAAAAATCAAAGTCAGTTAATCTTACCCTTTTGGTTAATCAGAAAATATTATATAGTCAATAAAATTATTTATTAGATGCTTGGATATTTTATTGCTGACTATTATTGACTGTTAGATAATTTACTATATTTATATTAGTTGGATTGAATATTCCTGCCTATTGGAGCGGATGAGACCCTATTACGTTCCCGTGTAAGAGCGGATGACCCTTTATATTCGAATCCTGCCTCGAAGCGATTGATTTATAATTTTATGATTATATACTGTTTTTGATGCAGGGGAACAGGTTGGAGGGATCCAACGAGATTCCTTACACTATTGATTTTAATTTTCATATATATTGTGATATATGATATATTGGATGTTATATTGGATGATCTGAACACGATTCTTTTTGTTTAGTGCTTTAGTAGCACCGAGCCTTATATTTTGGTATTTTTAAATACCATAAAATAGTGATTGATTTTGAAAAGGAATTTCAAAGTTATTTTGGAAATTATATATGTTTTAAAGAATTATTCTAGAATTATTTGAAGAAGTAATTTATTTTAAAATCAAAGGTATGATTTTTAGACATTTAATTTAATAGTTTTATAAAATATTTCAAATGGAGATTTTCGAACTGTAAAATAAATATTTTAAATCTTAAGACAAGTCCTTCTTTTATAATAAAGGATACGAGCTTAAAAGAAAATAGAAATATTTTGATATAAATATTTATTAACCATTTTATATAAAGTAATATATATATATATATATATATATATTTATATAGGTACATATATTATAATGGAATTTATAAATGTGGTAAGTTATAAAAGTGAGATTTTACAAAAGAAGTGAAGATTTGCAAAGTCGTATTTTTGTTAGTAAAAGTATGGATTTATAAACGGTGTTTATAAATAAAAGGAAACTATTATAACGGGATAGATTGGGAAAATTAAATCAAATGGTGGACTTATTATACGATGTGCAACGTTGTTTTAAAAAATAGTTGATTCTATTTTGGAAATTGAAAGTGAGGATAAATTTTGGATTGTTAAACGAAATTTTATAAATTGAAAGAAATTTATACCTATAGAAACAAAGTTAAAAATGGTTGAAATTATGTTTTGAATGGGACTTAAAGAATAAGTGAGATTTCTAAAAGAATGAAGTTACAAATGAGATTCATAAATAAAGGGATTTTATGAAAGGAAGTTTCATAAAATAGAAGAGATTTATAAATGTAGCTTTATAAGTATGGAAACGATTGTGTTAAATTAAGTATGGATTTTTATCATGGAAATATAATTATGTTTTAAAAGTTGCTAAATTATATTAATATTGTTTTTAAAAGTGATTTATCAATATCTTAATATCTTGGAAAGCTAATTATTAAAATAACTAATATGGTTTGAAATTAATATAATGATTCATCAGTAAAGTTTTGGAAATTAATTATTAGTAGTAATAAAATGTTGAAGATAAATTATTATTGTTTTTATTTAAGATATTTTGGAATTTATTAATTATTATTTAAAGATGTTTTAAAGTTAATAATTATCTATTTTTAATGTTTATTATTATATAATAGTGTTTTAAAGTAAAATGTTAGAATTTATTAAAATTGTTTTCAAGATTTAGAAATGGAGTTTTATAAACAGATGAGGTTCTATAGAGGAATCTTATAACATGTTTTGGAAAATATAAAGGAAGATTGCTTAAAAGGGTAAAAGCGTTTTATAAATGGTTTTAGATATTTATAAAAGAATTTTAGAAATGGGTTTATATATTTATAAAAGGAGTTTTATAAATGGTTTTACGAATTATAATAGGGTTTATAAATGGTTTTTGAATTGAATAAAATGAGGAATCTTCCCAACTGTTGGTGAATATACTTATACCGTTGAGATAAGTATATGGAGACTTTTCAAGTATTAAAAATATAAGAGTGGTGAATGAATCTTTGTAAAAGTATTTTGGTTCAAATATTTACAAAGTATTTTGAGCTAATCGAAGGATTTGTTAAAAGAGGCTTAGTGTTGTAATTTTCATATATATTGTGATATATGATACGTTGGATCTTATATTGGATGACCTGAACACGATTTTGTTTATTTAGTGCTGTAGTTGCACCAGGCCTTATATTTTGGTATTTTAAAATACCATAAAATAGTGATTGATTTTGAAAAGGGATTTCAAAGTTATTTTAGAAATTTTTTTTAAATAATTATTCTAGAATTATTTGAAGAAGTAATTTATTTTAAAATCAAAGGTATGATTTTTGGACATTATAATTTAATAGTTTTATAAAAAATTTCAAATGGAGACTTTTGAACTATAAAATAAAGATTTTTAAAGCTTAAGACAAGTCCGTCTTTTATAATAAAGGATACAAGCTTAAAAGAAAACATAAATATTTTGATATAAATAATTATTAACCATTTTATATAAAGTAATATATATATATATTTATATAGGTTCATATATTATAATGGAATTTATTACCGTGATAAGTTATAAAAGTGAGATTTTACAAAAGAAGTGAAGATTTGAAAAATCGTATTTTTGTTATTAAAAGTATGGATTTATAAACGGTGTTTATAAATTAAAGGAAACTATTATCATGGGATAGTTTTGGAAATTAAATCAAATGGTGGATTTATTATATGATGTGGAATGTCGTTCTAAAAAATAGTTGATTCTATTTTGGAAATTGAACGCGAGGACAAATTTTGGATTGTTAAACAATATTTTATAAATTGAAAAAATTTTATAAAAGAAATTTATATCTATGGAAACAAGGTTAAAAACGGTTGAAATTATTTTCTGAACGGGACTTAAAGAATAAGTGAGATTTCTAAAAGAATGGAGTTACGAATGGGATTCATATATTAAGGGATTTTATGAAGAGAAGTTTCATAAAATAGAAGAGATTTATAAATGTAGCTTTATAAGTATGGAAACGATTATGTTGAATTAAGTATGGATTTTTATCATGGAAATATAATTTTGTTTTAAAAGTTGTTAACTTATATTAATATTGTTTTTAATAGTGATTTATCTATATTTTAATATTTTTGAAAGTTAATTATTTAAATTACTAATATGGAGATTAATATAATTATTCATTGGTAAAGTTTTGGAAATTAATTATTAGTATTTATTAAAATGTTGAAGATAAATTATTATTGTTTTTATTTAAGATGTTTTGGAATTTATTAATTGTTATTTAAAGATGTTTTAAAGTTAATATTTATTTATTTATAATGTTTATTATTATATAATAGTGTTTTAAAGTAAAAGGTTAGAATTTATTAAAATTTTTGTCAAGATTTATAAGTGGAGTTTTATAATCAGATGGGGTTTTATAAGAGGAATCTTATAACATGTTTTGGAAAATATAAATGAAGATTGCTTAAAAGGGTAAAAGCGTTTTATAAATGGTTATAGATATTTATAAAAGAATTTTTGGAATGGGTTTATAGATTTAGAAAAGGAGTTTTATAAATGGTTTTGTGAATTATAATAGGGTTTATAAATGGGTTTTCAGTTGAATAAAAAGGGGAATCTTCCCAAGTGTTGGTGAATATACTTATACCGTTGAGATAAGTATATGGATATTTTTCAAGTATTGAAAATATAAGGGTGGTGAATGAATCTTTGTAAAAGTATTTTGGTTCAAATATTTACAAAGTGTTTTGAGTTAATCGAAGGATTTGTTAAAAGAGGCTTAGTGTTGCTTGGCACTTAACAAATGTTGATTTTTCCCTATGAAATTAAATTCCTGATTGAATGTTTATTATTCGATTGTTAAATAATCGACTGTCGGAATTGGACCGAAAATGTAACTTTGGAAATATCTAGGAGAAACACGTGAGTTATATGGCATAGTCATCTCCGAAGATGTTGTACTATGCATATAAATCTCATTTCGTTCTCCTAGGACAATGATAAGGAAATCCATCCACTAACGGTTAGGAGGTGATCTCCGCTCTTATCTTTGACTGTTTATTTCCTAAAGATCTGGGGTTGAGTTTACCGAAAATTATCAAACGTTGTTTCGAAGAGACCAGGATCAGATATGTTATGTGAAAACCACTTTGATCTAACGAATGCGTTTCAAAGTGAAGACATCTTGAAGATGATAGAATTTGAAGACGGAGCTCTTAAATGTTTCGTTCAGTCCCATAACGGACTAGTATGGATGAATGCTGGTATTGCATTGTTGCCTGGAGGGCAGTATTAGCATTCCAAGTGGGAAGTGCTATATAAAAGGTAAAACGTAGCATCAAGCCTCATCAACCGGGAATGACTAAAATATGGGAGATGCAGTGGGGCTAAGTGGGTCTCTCCCAAGTAGGGTATGATTATCCATATCTAAAGTCATTATTATCTATCATTTGTATGCTTCGAGGCCCATTAACGGAGGGGTGATCATATTCGATACTATCCAGTAAGGGGTAGGCCGATCCTGTGTTGGCAAGGGATCCAGGCAAGGTCCTCGGTGTTATTTTATCTAGAGATGCACCATGACGGGCAGTACCCCAGTAGCCCAGTCATTGTATGGAATTCATTTTCCAATACGAGCCTTTATGTTTTTAGTTGTATACCTATTATGCTGGAATTTAATTAATGTAATAATTTTGATTAAGATTAATATGTATTTGTAATTAGACACTATTATAATACCCGAGAATTTCATATGAAATTTTTTGGTTATCGTAAGGGAAAAACTTGTCCGTGTTTATGTGCGGCATGGTCTTATGAGATATTGATTTTCGAAAGGTTTTCTATAACTTTAAAAAAAATCCAATTGGGTGTGTTTTTTCACGCTAGTTTTCCAGACTGACTCGGGTGTTAATTTATTATAATAATCGGGTCAGACTGAGCATATTTACAGATTGCTTTGGAGGCATTGGAGCTCAGGAGATGAGTTGGAGGTCTTCAAGTCGTATTTATATACTTGTTTATTTTTCGCTTTTTGTTGTTGAAATCATCGGCAATTGTGAGGATAGACTGTTATAACTATCCAGGCTGATGATGGGGATTTGTTGTTGTACTCTACTATATGTATATAACAGTTTCTATAACACCCCTTCAAAATGAGAATAATAGCCCCACATCGTGGATAATACTATAAAGTGGGTGCTTATATACCAAAGCCTTCACCTCATAACAATGTCGAGGCCTTTTGAAGAACAAAACCCCACACCTTGGCTTGGCCCATGAGGCGGAGGTGACTAAGTTGGGGACAATATCTGTGTTAGGTGAGGTGCGGGCTGTTACAATGGTATCAGAGCCATACCCAGCCGGAATTGTGGCCTGTACGTGTTACAGCCACGGCGCTTGGGTGGTGTTGTGTTCATGAGCCAACGAGGGCGTTGGACTCTAAAGGGGGGAGATTGTAACACCCCTTCAAAATGTGAATAATAGTCCCAGATCACGGATAATACTATAAAGTGGGTGCTTATATACCAAAGCCTTCACCTCATAACAACGTCGAGGCCTTTTAAGGAACAAAACCCCATACCTTGGCTTGGCCCATGAGGCAGAGGTGACTAAGTTGGGGACAATATCTACGTTAGGTGAGGTGTGGGCTATTACAATTAAAATTAATTTGTCATTTTAGACCCGAACCGGTCGGTCGGATGGGCGGCGGGGCCTTGGGGCTCCCACATGTTTTGCCTTGTTGTGAGGAGAGAAGTCATGCAACGTAATTTACCACAATACAACACGAGTCAAAAGAATATATATATCAGAGTAGCAAACCAAAAGGCACTACACAAAAAGCTATAACAAAAAGAGCTAGCAGAAAAGTCCATGCAGAAGCAGAATAGGCTAAGTCCAAATGTACCTAACCTGAAACACCTCGGTTTAACCCGAGTATAAAATACACGGGTCAGTATAGCTAAACAAATCAGTAAAAGGTGATAGCAGAATAATAGAGCATAAGAGCATAGTGATATTCTTCTTAAACAAGAAGAAACAATAAGAAGCTAACCATAGACATATGAAGGATACGCATCATGTATGGCATATATGGTTACACTAGGTGATATAACACTATTGCTTCAATAAGCATAAAACACAAAGGAGACGAAAAATCTCATGAATTGCTAAAATGTAGCATGCCTCATACCATTGGCAATCATAAATCAAATAATAATGGTTTAGTGAATAGTATAATGTAAACTCCTAAAAGAGTAATTCCCAAACCCGCCATATCGGCAACTCCAAGGAAAACATAAGCAAAAGCCATCTTGACATAAGACATAAGGCAAATGTCAAAAAAGAGATAAAAATCTCATACAACGCCAAAAGGAAAATCCCAAAAATAGCGCCAATAGGCAATCTCAATATATATGTACGCCAAAAGGAAAATCTCAACACGCCAGTGTATGCAATGAAAATATCAAAAGAACTCCCAAGAGTCCAAAAATCCCGAAGTAATCGCCACCGAATGGTTCAAAGGACTGATTCCAAAATGACGACACACAAGGGTAAAAAAATCATCTCAAAAAGGTTTTGCACGTGCTATTTTTGCCGAGTACTGTTTCACATAATAGGTACCTCGCCCAAAGGTAAACGTCAAAAGACAAATACGCCGCAATGGCAAACGTCTGAAGACAAATACGCCGCAATGGCAAACGTCCGAAGACAAATACGCCACAATGGAAAATGACCTGAAGGTCCAGTACTGGCACGCCAACAGGCAAATGTGTCACAAACTCTCGAAAAGGAACCCGAAAAGTTTTAACGTGTGTCCCATACCACCCGTTCGCACTAAACGGTTTACTAGCAGCTAGTAAATTTCACACTCAAAGTAGTAAAAGGTTCACCTCATATCATCGGTAAACTAGACCCGTAGGCCAAAACGATCAAACAAACAAGTTAGGAATTAACCGAAAGGATAAATGCACGTATCCCATACTACGCGTTTTACCCAATCGTTTAACTCTCCTTCTCATTCGCTCGACATTGCAAAAACGTATAATTTTTATAGAAAATAATTCACCTTGCCATCTATAACGACCTAGTTTTTTCGACTTCCAAAAGTCGACATCAATACACCCACTGTATCAAATGCCGAACCATCGAATGCCGGAAAACCGAATCATTAGGGTTAAAGAAGAAATAGGTAGAAGAAGAAAGAAGAAGAAACAGAAAACAATAACAGAATCTCACATTCGTAGCGGAACAATATAATAGATAAATGAATAATCTTTAAACAAAAGAACTATATCAGTTCATACAATACATCATCAGAGTTTACGACAACAACACACAACACTGGCAGTTATAATAACCTGCCCATAATTTTCCACACGGGCAGCCTAGAGTCAGGTTATCGTTGTTGTGTAGCGAAGTCAGGAAAGTTGCTGTGGAGCTCAAGAGACGAGCTGGATGGCAAGACGTACTTCCGTATATTATTATCATTCCGCTGTGTATTCAAACATAATTATATAAACCAAAACAAATTTTAAAACATTTAACTTAAAATTAAATCTTTAATTGTTTTCCAAAATATAATGATGTAATTAAGTGAGTAAGATAATGAAAAGGTCTCAAGTAATTTGTATAAATTAATTTCAAGCACCTAATCCAAACAGGATATAAATGGTGATTAAGTGATTAATTAAGATAAGGGTTTACCTTAAATTAATTAAGGTCTTTTATAGTGATTAAGTAAGTTAAATGGTTTATCTTTGATTTATTTAAGGATTAAAAGGTTAATCAGTTAATGAAAATAATTAAGGCTAATTAATTATTATGAATAATTAAAAGATAATTAATTAATGTGATTAATTAATTAATGTGATTAATTAAAGGTTAATTTGTTAATGTGATTAATTAAAGAATAATTACTTAATGTAATCAATTAAAGAAGAATTGATTAATGAAAGTAATTAAGGATAATTACTTAATTAAAGTAATTAAAGGATAATTACTCAATGGAATTAATTAAAGAGTTAATTACTTAGTGTAATTAATTAAGGTGATTAATTTATGGATAATTAGTTAATGTAATTAAGGGATAATTACTTAATGAAATTAGTTAAAGGATAATTACTTAATATAAGTAATCAAAGGGTTAATTTGTTAATGAAATTAATTAAGGTTAATTAATTAATTGGTAATTAAAGATTAATTACTTAATAATTGAAGATTAATTATTTAATAATTAAAGGATAATTAATTAATTAAAGGTTAATTAATTAATGATTAAAGGTGAATTAATTTTTGATTAAAGGTTAATTAATTTATGATTGAAAGATAATTACTTTTATTAAGGGTTGATTAATTATGTAATTAACTTAAGGTTAATTAATTAATGTAATTAAGTGAGGGATAATTAATTAATTAAGGATAATTAATTAAGATGAATAATTAAGGTTGATTAATTAATTTCATTAATTAATTAAAATAATAACTAATGGTTTGTAATTAATTAATGTTAATCAAGCAGGGTTAGGTAATTAATTCATAGTTAATTAATCTATTTTGAGATTAATTAAATTAATTATAAATTATGTGATTGATTTATCTTGCTTATGGATGATTGGATTATATTGAATGCTTGAATTGGTTGATATCTCTGATATGTAATGCTCTGTGATGTGAATTATTTTGGATTGAGCTGTGATGAATGTAAATTATTTATCTGTAATGAATTTACATGTTTATCTGTGAATGAAGATAAGCGTTATAGGATTATACCGCTTATTGATATTGTTATGCTTGAATCTGTGATGGTTGTGATATTTTATTGTTACCTGTAAACCCCTGGACAAACACACACACACAAATATGGATTTCACAGGAAATTGGTTAAGTCACGGGTATTTTGAATTTAAATTTTATTCAAAGTGATGAAAGATTTTCAAAGTTGAATTTTGAATCCAAAATGGTTTGGAAGTGAAATTGGGTTAAATATGAAAAACTTTTGAAGTTTTTGAAATTAAATCATTTTTAAATATAATATGGTTTGTTAAAGTTTGGAATTAAATTTGAATTTGAATTCAAGAATTTAAGTTGAATTTTCCAGTTTATACTTTAAAAGGCTATAACTTGAGCAAATTAAATCGGATTGTTCCGAAACGAAAACCTTTGTTTTCAAATGATAATAGCTTTCATATAAAGAAAGAATTCCCAGTTTTGTTGAAAGGATTTTCGAATTATGGGTAAATAAAATTTGAAATGGAAATAGTTTTGAAAGCTTTGAATGAATCTTTGTTAAAGATTTGGTGAACTTTGATTTCAAATTGAAGTGGATCTTAAAGATGAATCTTTTGTTTAAAAGATTAAAAAGATTGGAAATTTGTTTAAACCATTCAAAAGTAAAGGTTTTGGAAAATAAGTTGTGACTTAACTGAGATCCGAATGGATCCATATGTTTTTAAAGTTAAGCGCTCATTATTCGGATTTGCCGGGGGAGGACTTTATGTCATAAAACCCATTCTGAATAATGATACGACATAATGGAATTGCATTTGAAGACGGTGGTTGAAGATCGGATATTTTCGAAAGCGAAAGGATTACCTGTTGATTGTCTCTGCACCGACTTGCCCCGATATAGAGATTTATATTACCCTAAGTGATGGGGAGTCCGGACGTGATTAGAGGATATCCGGATTTGCAAGGACATTTTCCTTAATTGAAGGAAGTGCCTTCGGTTCCATTCAGACCCAGGATGGACTTGTATGGATGTATGTCTGATGTTACACTTTGAGATGTAAAGATGGTTTCTATCAAATACATTTCTGTTGGTGGCGGAGAATTTATTCTCTTAGCTTAACACCCTTCTCTGAGACGTACGAGCTCAGAGGTTATGTAGTTGATGGTTACTAGTGATATATTCCCAATTTGGTGATGTGGCATGCTAAGTGCCGATCATTGGTTGATCGAAGCATGGCTTTGTGAAAAGCGTAACTTTGTGGGACGAGACTTCATCGAACCTCACACTCCGGAAATGGTCGAAACAGGAAGGATGCGGCAAGGTTACGGGGGTCGCGCCCCTTAGGGTATGTACATTTCCTTCCGGATAAAAAGTGGTATCATGGTATGGAGCCCAGATATTTCACTTATGTGGATTAAAACTAGTATCATGGTATGGAGCCCAGATATTTTACTTATGTGGTTGTTTGTTGGTGAGGCGCCTCGATAAAGGTTGGTTACGACCGGGGGATGGCATACTCGTGACAGTTAGTTACCTAGTTTACTATATTACAGCGTGATAGGGGGTTCTCGCTTCGGGTTTGGTGGCGAGCAGGAGACTCTTACCCCTACACGTCCCTGGGGAGGGGTTGGTTGAATTGAGTCGAAAGGCTGGCCGTAAAAGTAAACTGAGGGGTACCAGTGTGAGCCATGGTGGGTCGTTATATGGCCGTTGTCTTCGACTGTTACAATGGTATCAGAGCCATACCCAACCGAAATTGTGGCCTGTACGTGTTACAGCCACGACGCTTGGGTGGTGTTGTGTTCATGAGCCAACGAGGGCGTTGGACTCTAAAGGGGGGAGATTGAAACACCCCTTCAAAATGAGAATAATAGTCCCACATCGTGGATAATACTATAAAGTGGGTGCTTATATACCAAAGTCTTCACGTCATAACAACGTCGATGCCTTTTGAGGAACAAAACCCCACACCTTGGCTTGGCCCATGAGGCAGAGGTGACTAAGTTAGGGACAATATCCGCGTTAGGTGAGGTGCGGGCTGTTATAGTTTCTCTTTGTAAAGATCATTGATATTATATATATATATATATATATTGTTCCGCTGCGATTGTGAGATTCTATGTTGTTTTAGTTTCTTTCTTCTTCTCTTCTATTCTCTTCTCTTCTTTCTTCTTTCTTTCCCTTAACTATCCGTCTTTCCATTCGATTTGGGTTGGACATGTGCGGTTTATTGTCAGCTTGAATTGTACGGAAAAGTGGGCTGTTACCGAGATATATGATAATATACTTAGGGAGTGTTATGAAATATGACTAAGTTATAGGGATGCAAGGTTGATCAAAAGTACATAGAAGTCTGGCCAGCTAATATAGCTACCAGCACTATGACTTTAGGGCTGATGTGAGACATCATCTATAATAAGTAACTACAGATGATGCAAGATTAGTCCTAATTCTATAGGGTCAATCTGCTAGCTAATCTGGCTACCAGTACCTATAAATAGTCAGACTGATGTGAGACGTCTTCGTGGGATATGGGCCATAATACGAAGGACATGCTTCAAGGATTGAAGGTATTAAGTGGTGTTTAAGGGCCCGCCTCTTTTCCTTATATGAAGTATCATATGGTTAAAATTGGGTTTAAGCACGGTTGAGGATATCTCGGAAAGTTCCACTTTAGTGGAAGTATTAAGTATCCGAAGAGATTTCCATGCAATGTCAGCTAGATAGATACCTATATGGAGTCTGCCTTTGAAATAGTTATTAAATAATAGGGGACCTACCTCAATTAAGGTCTTAAAGGGTCAGAGTCTACCTATTTTTTATTAAAAGGTATTAAGTGGCTTGGGTATTATCACTTGCATTGGTAGACTTTAATAACGGTGGTTATGGGATTGGATAATACGAGGTACCTTCTTTGAGGATTGAAGGTATTAAGTGGTTGTTTGAGGTCCCACCTCTTTCCCTTATATGGAGGATTAAATGGTTCTGGATATTGTTTAAATGCAAAAGGCATATCCTTATATAAATTATAGTGCCCAAGCACTGATATAGAAAGGCTCGAGATTTCTATTCATCAGACATTGTTGTTCTGACTCCCTCCTTATTACAATACAAGTTAGGGAATGATTCGATGATAAAATGGAGATGGCAATGAAAGAAGTTGTGGCAGTAGTCTATTTATGCTATTTCCTGATGTATTCATTTATGGATGACAATGTATTTTTGAACATGATTATGTAACGGTTATTGTTAACACTATGTTATATATAGGTTTGTGACATTTGGAAATTTTAATAAAACAGGCGTTGTTTATGCTATTATATTTTATCCTTCCATTGTGAGTTCTGAACTAATAGATAAACATCTCTGTATTATTCTTTTTTTACCAACAAATAGTCAGCTTTGGAATGAGTCTAAATTTCGATGGGTCTAATCTGGTTAGGAATTTAGGCTTGTTTCGAGTAGGTTGTTACATTTGGTATCAGAGCCTTGGTTACCTGATTAATGGGGATAAGTATATGTATAAGTGGCATATTTGTCATTTTTGAAAATATTTTCCAAAAACCCCTACTATATACACACACTGTTTTTAAACTAACACACACACATGGAAAATCTTTCTTTTAACATATAATACTGTCTTAGGAAGCTATAACTAAATGCTCAACTTATAGATAGTTGAAATGGCTAATAATCATTCTTCTTCTGAGGCTGGGAACTCTGCCCGAGGAAGAGTGGCCATTAGAGGGATGCCCGAATGGTTTAAACAATACCTCAGGCAAGTAGATCAAGTCTCTATTTCTCAAGTTGCACCGGTGGCACCCGCTACCCCACCTATCGACGTAGCTCCCCATCCCGTTGACTTTCCCAACATGTGTATGGAGTTTCTTAATATGGGAGGAAGAGTATATTCTAGAATAGAGAGTTTTGTGGAGTCAAAGGCATGGACAAATGAGCACAAGAATATATTTTGGGAGCTCGGTTATGAGGATCAGCTAAAGATGAGAATGGTAGCTTGGCACCTCAAGGAAGAAGCCCTAGATTGGTGGAATATTGTGACTGAGGAGAATGCTGCTAGGATTTTCACTTAGAATGAGTTTAAGGATAGATTCGAGTCAAGGTTTATGTCAAGGATGGAATTGAGTTTACAGTTGGAGAAATTTATACTGCTTAGGCAGGGAGATTCCACTTTAAAGGAGTACATTGGTAAGTTTACAGAGTTGGCTAAGTTCGGGATGAGCTGATCGATGCGCCTATGAGAAAGGCCATAAAGTTTGTGAATTGCCTAAACTCCCAGCTCAGAAATTGTTGTTAACCTAAGTGCTTGTTGGCACCACATACGAGACGTTAGTTGAGATGACTTTGTTGTGGAGGACTAGTGAGGAAGAAAAAGAGGTGGAGAAGGAGAAGGCAGGACGTACTCAATAATAAACTAAGAAGGGAAACTTTTGGGTGTATAGGAAGTCGAAAGAAAAGTTCAAGAAAGAGGGTAAGGTGTGCAAGAGATGCCAAAAGAAGGGTCATGTAGCTAAAAATTGTAGGGCGAGTTTGATGAAGGAAGCTTTCAAGGGAAAGTGTTACCATTGCCACAACGAAGGGCAGCTCAAGAACCAATGTCCGAAGCTGGCGAGGGAAGATCCCAGTGGACAGACCTACGCCATTGAGGCTATCTCGTTTTCGAGTAAACCACCCTCTAAGGACCAAGGGAAGTTAGCATTAGAAGGTATAACTCTTATTTTTGGGCTACAATTCATACCCTATTTGATTTCAGAGCCTCGCATTCCTTTATAGCTAGGAGTAGTTAACTCCTTAAATCTTCAAACCCAACCTATCACCAGCCTAATAGTAGTCTCTAATCCTATTGGGGGGTCGACACATCTCTCTTTAATCTACAAAGACCTAATTGTGGACATATGTAACATTAATTTCATATGTAATGCATAGGTTTTAAACTTTAAGCGGTATGGACTTATCTTTGGAATGAATTGGTTATCATACCATAAGGGCAATTTCATATTGGGATAGGAGAGTTGTATGATTAAAGAGTTGTAGAGGACGAGACCTAGAGGTTCACTGTACACCCTAAAACTCATTCAAGTCGGGTTATTTATAATCGTTCAGCCTATCTCATAATGAGCTTTCATCCGTACCCATAGTCCGCGAATTTCGTGATGTCTTTGAGGAAGTATCATGTCTCCACCCAAAAGGGAGATCAATTTTAGAATTGATTTGGAGAAGGACTCTAGACCAATCGATTTGCCATTAAGAGACATGGTGCCCGAAAGAAAGACGTGAGTTGGACAAGCAAATCTCGAAACTATTGCAAAAAGGATTCATCCAATGAAGTACTTCGCAATGGGAAGCCACTGTTGTTTTCACTATAAAGGCCGATGCCTCATTGAGAGTATGCATTGACTATAGGGAACTTAACGAGTTGACAAGAAAGAATATGTATCCCTTACCTAGGATATCCGACTTGTTTTATTAACTTGTGGGAGCTAAAGTCTTCTTCCAATTGGACTTGGCAATTGGATTTCATCAATTGAGGATCGTAGAGGACAGTAAGTCGAAGACCGCATTTCGCACACTATAAGTGGGAAGTAATGCCTTTCGATTGGCGAATTCCCCTGCGTACTTTATAGATTTGATGAGTATATTTAGAGGATAAATTAATAATTTTGCCGTAGTGTTTGTTGATGATATCTTAGTATTCTCAAAGAGTGAAGGTGTAATAACCTGGAATTATTAACATTTCGAATGATAATTTTTAATTTATTAAATATTCAAATTTGATTTGAATGTGATAAATAATAAGAAAATCAAATTTTAATAAAACGACTTGATTTTTGATGACATATTTTTATGTTGATTTATAGGATATTTCCATAATTTTTAATTTGGAAAAAATTTAAATTATCGTTTGATGTATTTTTTGGCAAATGTAGGTATTTTTGAAATTTCACAAAATAAGATAACCAGTGTATTTATTATTATTTTAGGATCGTATCTGTTGTTGTGTACAATCGTATTTTTATTTCTGTGGTTCTCGGTTTATATACAAATGAAATACTGTGTAGCAAAGTGCCAAAAAATTTAAAAGTATAAAAAATGACACACAGAACTCTCTCATTTTCTTCCCTCTTTCATTTTTCATTTTTACTCTCCTATAAACATTTAACCTAGCTTCCTTTTTAAAATTCAAAATCGTAATCGTTTGCCAACAAAAACCAAAATTGTTTGATCCGTCGGCTTCGTATGATAGTGTGCTTCAAATCCATAGGCTTAAATAGGGATGCGACTGAACTTGTGGTTGATTGAGGTGTGTAGGCGAAACTAGGGTTAAGGTTTGCTTGAATTTAGGCAGAGTTAGGTTGTGATGTTGGTTGCATCGCGCTTTTAGCGTAGTGGAGCATCGATCGGTGAAGTTTAGTGGAGTGCAGTGCTAGAATTGGAGGTGCAACACTTTACTATTGCATGAAGGGGCTACTGGTTGGAATTCGAGGTAAGCGATCGAGCTTCACGATGTTGGGGTCGGCATGTCAAGTTTAGGAAGAGAGGAACAATGGTGAAGTCTGTTCGTAGAACAGTTGACCGTAGCTCCGTGTTGTTCAGTGGGAGTGCATGACATAGTGGGTTCGGTATATCACTATGCATGTTTGGGAAAGGGAAGGAGAGTGATTTTAAAATAATTAAGGTAATTGATTTGTTGATGAAGTCTAATTAAAATTGGTTAATCTAAGAGCTTATAAAACGAATAACTTCTTCATGCAAGGTCTAATCGGGATGCGCTCTTTTACATTGCACTCATTGAAGCATTATCTACGCAATGGAGTTAATTTCGACAAGTTTGGAGAAAGTGGAATTTTGGACTAAAATCAAATTGAAATGCGCAAGCGTTAATTGGAATTTTGGTGGGTTAACTCACTTTTGGATGAATACTATATGATATATGGTAGATATAAATTATTTTCTTGTGCTTGAATGATTTATTGGTTTGGTTTGGTTGCTGCTTTGAAAAGCAAGTGACATGTAAAGTGAAATACAAGGAATTTTGTAGAGGAATTCGAATTCTTCGGCATTGTGATTTTAATTTCAATTATATACCTATGTATAAATTGTTGAATGTCAAAACTTGGTGGTTCGACCATATTGCAGATTACTTTGGTTTGTTGAAAAGTTGAACTCTTTTAGTTGTAGATTTATGGAAGAACTTTTTAAGTGCTATGATAGCTCTAGGCCTCATCATAGTATTTTGAAATACTATTATTTGCTTTTTTGATTTGAAAATGGTTCTGATTTGGAGAATGATTTTAAATTTGAATTTTGGATTTCTATGATATTTTATTTTGAAATAATTTTTGAAATTTTCTATTTTATTCCAACCTTTCTAGAAATGTTTTTAAATGTATTTTGGGAAGTATTTATTTTACAGAGAAGTTAATATAATAATGAGTGTTTATTTTAAAGGAGAATAAAGGAGAAATTTTCTTTTATAATAAAGTGATTCTGTTTTAAAAGGAGATGGAAATATTTTGAAATTTATATTTATGAAATGCTCTGTATAAAATGTTATATAAAAGGATAGATTTCTAAATATTATTTTATAAATAAAAAGATAGTTTTATAAATGACATTTTATAAATGAAAGAATGGATTTATAAATGATACTTTATAAAAGGGAAATGATACCGTTATGATAAATTGGAATAACAAATGATATTTGAGGATTTATAGTGATATATGGAATGATCATTTTATGAAAAGGATTTAGTCCTGTCTTGAAACCAAAGATTGTGATAAGTATATAAGATCTAAAATTATAGTATTTAAAATCAAGAGATTTATAAAAGGAGTTTTATAAATAAATTTTGAGATTTATAAAAGGATTTGCAAAAATATAAAAGTGAATTATAAAAAGGAATTTTATAAAAGGAACAAAACTTGATTTCCATAAATGATCTTTATAATTTATGATGGCATGGAAAATATTCTTTTCATACTTAATACCAAATTCCAAGGTATGAAAACTCGTCTCTATCTTGAGAATTAAGAATGAATGTCGACGTAAAAATAGTTTTAAAACTTGTCCAATTTCATTGTAAATCAAGTGGAAGTACTGTTTGAAATCGCAAAGTGGTGATAAGTATATTTGGTCTAATTTCCATCAATCTGTTTAGTTACACCAAAAGGAAAGTGGTTTGGGTTTATAGTAACAATGTTTTAAATGAAATTTGTTTTGGTGCGGTTAAATATGATTTTGGAAAAAAGGGAAAATTGGTTCTAAGTATTGGAAATGTAGTGTTTTGTGATATACATATACTGTTGATATAAGTATATGGAAAATATTTCTAAGTATTGAAAGTGAAATTGAGTATACTTATACAGTTGAGATAAGTATGTCAATATCTCTTCGAGTATTGGAAAGAGTAGAGTAGATTTGTGAATATCTCTTTTGTAAAAAAGTATTTTGGTACAAGTATTTACAAAGTAGTTTTAATTAATGGTAAGTATTAATATTAAAAAGTGGTTGCTAATTTGCTTAACCATATTTGGTTTCCATATGAAATTAAATCTCTAATTTGGATGTTGTTTATTTGATAGTTAAAAACCGACTATCAAACCTTGGCTAATTTTGAAATTATTGATTGTTGGTCCGGAGAGACCAAGATCGGATATGGATGAGTTATCCAAAAACTACTTTGAACCAGCAAAAGCATTTAAATTGAAGACATCCTGAAGATGATGGAAATCGAAGATGGAGTTCTTTAAAGTGCAAGGGTTACTCGCTACTAATCCTGAGGATGTAGTAGAAGTATGCTTTTGGTTAGTTCATATCCTTAACAACTTGTTTGGAAGAATGCTGGCAATGCATTGTTGCCTGGAGGGTACTGTTAGCATTCCAAGTGGGGATTTGCTAAAAGGTAAAACATAAACTTAAGCCTCATACCCAAATTGACTAAAACAAGTTACATGAAGCATGGCTACGTGGATCGCCCACATTAGGGTATGATCATCACTTATATCTAGATCGATATTTACGGATTATATATGCTTGCTGCTACAAAAATGGTTTGTTAAGTTGGCAAAAGAGGTGATTATCATATTCAGTACTATGCAGGAAGGGCTAGGCCGGTTCTGTGTTGGTAGAGGTGTAAGATTTGCAACCTTGGTAAATACAACAGGGCTTGTTTTGGCATGGTTAAATATGATTTTGGAAAAATGGGGAAATATTTTCTAAGTATTAGAAAGTAGTGTTTTGTGAATATACATATACTGTTGATATAAGTATATGGAAAAGTTTTCTAAGTACTAAAAGTGAATTGTTTTGTGAGTATAATTATACAGTTGAGATAAGTATATCAATATCTTTTTAAGTATTGAAAAGAGTATATGAGATTTGCGAAAATCTCTTTTGTAAAAAAGTATTTTGATACAAGTATTTACAAAGTTGTTTTAATTAATGAAAGGATTATTTTAAGTGGCTTATTGGTTGCTTATATTCTTAACCATGTTTGGTTTCCATATGAAATTAAATGTCTTATTTGATTGTTGTTTATTTGATAGTTAAATAACTAACTATTGAATCTTGGCCAGTTTTAAAATTATCGATTATTGGTTCGGAAAGACTGGGATCAGATAAGCATGAATTATCTGAAAACAACTTCGAACCAGCATAAGCGTTCGAATTGTAGACTTCTTGAAGTTAATGGAACTCAAATAAAGAGTTCTTTGAAGTGCAAGGGTTACTAGCTACTAATCTAAGGATGTAGTAGAAGTATGCTTTTGGTTTGTTCATATCCTGAACAACTTGTATGGATAAATGTTGGCATTGCAATGTTGCCTAGAGGGTATGTTAGCATTCCACGTGGGAGTTGTTAAAAGGTAAAACATAAAATCAAGCCTCAAACCTGAAATGACTAAAACAGGGTAGATGCAATACCATATGGGTTGCTTCCATTAGGGTATGATAATCACTTGTATCTAGATCGATATTTACGGATTATGTATGCTTGTCACTATGGAAATAGTTTGTCAAGTTGGTAGTCGGGGGTAATTATATTCGGTACTATCTAGGAAGGGCTAGGCTAGTTCTGTGTTGGTAAAGGTGCAAGATTTACAGTCTCGGTACATTTTATCTAAAGGTGTACTATATGGAAGGTAGTACCTTACCTTATTATTGTTGGAATTCATTCTCCAATATGTCCCTTATAGACATAGTTGTATACTAAATATGCTGGAATGTAATTGATGTAACCATTTCGACTATGTTAAATAATTATTTTAAACCCTAGACATTATTTATAATATAACTGAATTTTCATATAAAAATGGTTTGGTTAATGTAAGGTTACAATGACCCGTAATTTTCGATAATTTAATTTAATTAATTAATTAAGTTTTGGAATTTAATATTGTGAAAGTTGAAATTTTAAGATTTATTAAGGAGAAGAATTACTAGAATGAAATATAATAATGTTAATTTAAGGCAATTGCTACCTATCTTAATGTAATTCCAATTAATTGAAATGATTGAAAAGTTATAATTGGTTAAAAAATTTAAATAAGAAAATGAATTAAATGTCGTATAAATGGTGAAATTATATGTAATTTAATTGAAAGTGGTTTTAATATAAAATATCAAACCAGCTATTTGTAAGTAGATATATAATCTTTGTTTATAAACAATAATTTAATGAATATGGATTACTAAGTTTTAACAATTGGTTTTTCCTCATCTCATTAATTAGTCCGTTTGAATATTGAATTGCTAATTATTGGAATTAAATGTAATTAAATATTGTGGTTAATGTAAGAAAAGGCGTCAATTGTAGAAAATGAGGATAATAAGATAGAAACCCATGTTAATAATTTCATAAGGTATTGGTTGATTAAATAGTAGAAGTGTAAATCAAAATAAAAGAATAAAAATGAATAAGTTTAGTAAAGGTGTAAATATATGTTTATTTATTTGAAATGTTTGGTAGCTGAAAGATTGATTGTAGAGGCAAGAAACTATTATCTAGTAAGAAATGTATAACTACTGTTTGTATCCAATAGTGTATAAATATGTTTAAATTACTATTAGATATGAAATAATTGTTCTACTTCTCATTACATTCATTTAGTCCATTTTGAAATTTAATCAACCAAAATTAATGTAATTGAAAATTTTCAATTAATAGGAGAGAGAATACTAAATTGTAAATTAATAGGTGTAATTAAAAGTAGTTTATGTTTTGTGAAAATATAAAGAAAGTTTGATTTAATGAAAGAACATTTACATCAAATAAAATGTATGTTTCATTTGTGAATGTAGGTTTAATTTCATTAAAATAAAGAATAGAATGATTGATTTTAAATGAAGAAATATATGTTTATTTGAACTGTGTTTTAGCTTACAGATTGATTACAAGAATAGGAAAATAATCTATTTCAGTAAGTTATTTATTACTCTTGTGTATAAACAACAAAGTTATAAACGTGTTTAAATAAACAATTGTTCTATTTTTCATCCATTTTATTTGTCTGCTTTGAAATTTAACTTTGCAAGTAATTGCAATTAATGTAATTGAAATATTTCAATTAAAAGGAAAGAAAACGTTGATTGCAATTAATAGATTTAATAAAAGAAACGCACGTTTTGTGTTAAACAAAAAAGGTGTTTTAATTGAAATAAAGTTCATTTTGGAAAAACCAAATTGAACGTTTTCATATTTAAGGTAAGTATAATTTTTTTATTATGCGTAGATAAAATCCTAAATGCGTACAAATTTGAATATTATTTGAGTTAATGAAGTTAATTTGGTTACGTTCAGAAAATTTGAATTTCAAAAGGTTGTGCGATGTACATGGACCCTTCATTTCTTTTGTTATTAATTGTTGCATGAACATTTTAAAATAGTTACCTTATTATTAATACTTGATCCATTCATTTCTCCTTTTGTTTAATACCTGAGCCTAGACTTTTAGGTTGTATTTAATTCTTGCCACCTCATTTTCACGTATACAAAATTTTACTTTCCTTTGATTTGCAAACTTTTCCATTCCTATGTACATTTCCTTATGCATTATTAATGCTTGAAGCTTTCAAAATAAAATGTGACATTTATTTTTGTCTCTCCCCCTTCATTTCCTAATTATAAATAACCTGCAGCTTATTTCTTCATTTGTGTTTTGTTTCTCCTGACACCCCATATTCAAAAGCTCTTATTCTTGTAAATCCAAAAGCTTTCTTTTATGAAACATGATTTTTTTTTCATTTTTCGTACACGTCCTGTCCTCATCTTAGTTGTTCTTCAATCTTTTCCTAAAGCCTCATCATAAGAAAAACGCAAGTATTAAAATTTGTTTATTTTTTTTAAATGCGTACTAATTATTATTTTAATAATATTTATTATAACTTGAATATCTTTTGCATATAAACTTTGATGCACGCGCGATTTCTTCTATTGGATTCATATTTAAATTCCGGATAACATGAAATTTATTTAGTTGAATTTAGAGACTGTTAAGTTTTTACGCTTCTGCTTGGATTTTTATGGGCTAAAATCAAAGGTGAGTGTTTTAACCCACTCACAACTACTAAATTTTTTTATGTTAGTTAAATTTAATTTACGATATGATTAGAAGTTGATTGGTTGTTATTTAATAGATTTAAAGTACCATTCCAGTTAAATCTGACTTTTATTGAATTTAATAGCCATTTAATTTAATATTGAATTTTAACATTTCCAGTTAATACGTGTTATTGAGAATCAGTAAATTATTGTTATTTATTGGTTGATTTGGACGATGACAGTGCTGGATGTTTGATTGTTGATATTGGATGACTGGATGTCATATTTTTATATGGTTATAACACTGCAAGTTCCCTATGGGTTGAAATGATACATACCCGAACGATCAGATATATTAGGGAGAAATCGTTATGGGTTGAAATGATAGACTCGAGCGATTTCATGGATTTGAAGTCAAAATTCGGGATTGCGGGTTGAAATGATATATATATGTAAATATAAAATAATTGCTGATTGAAATGATAAGTATCCATATCACTTGACCATAGGGTTGAAAACTATATACGGACACCGGATTGGTTAAATTAAATGATTTTAAATCCTTAAATTTTGAATTTAATTAAATGATACTTTGAAGCAAATTTGATTTATCTAAACTGACTTATTTTGGAAATCCGAGTTTTAAATGTTGAAATTAGAATTGGTTTAAATTGAAATTTTTTAAGTTAGACTTGAAGTACAAATGAAATTTATTGAAATTGAGTTATTGAAATACTGAATATTTAAACCTCGAAATCTGCTAAAAGTTGAAATAGTTTAAATGTATTATTCGAACATGGATTTGAAATCGATATTGATTTAATGGTTTAAATGAGAATTTGAACTGAAAGGCAAATTTTAGTTTGTTGATTTGAAAGCTTGAACGATCCAGATGTGTTGAAATGAAAGAAATAGTTTAATTTGATATTAATTCAAATTTATTATTTAATATAAAATGTTTAAAAATATCTTATTTTAAATCATGATTATTAAGATTTTCAAACTATTAAACTAATTTTAATATATTTTAAACAATTTTAATCAATTTAAACTATTATAATTTCTTTTAATGTATTTAATCTAGTTTAATCTAATTTTACCTATTTTAAACTAATTAACCCATTTTAATCTATTTTAAATCTATTTAATTTATTTTAAATCTATTTAAACTATTTTAATCTATTTTTAAACTATTTTAGATTATTTTAACTATTTAAAAGTTTATTTTAAACTATGCTAAACTATCTAAACTATTTATAATTATCTAACTATTTTCTAAATTTCAGAGTGTGTAAAGTGGAAGTGTTTATATTTAAATCATTAATCTTTGAAGCGAATATGGTTAATTGATGTTATAACTTAAGTAGGGATTTGAAATGATATTTGCTAGTGAACTAACCTATTCTGAGTAAATATGATGATTTTAAAATGAGGGTTTAACCTATTTTGGAAATATGATTTCGAAAGTAAATATGATTTCGAAAGTGATATGGTTTGAATTGAATATGATATTTTGATATCAATTATGAATTGATTTTTGGAAATGCAAAAGAACCATCCGGTGTGAAATAAGCGATTGGCTGTTAAAGAGACCGAGATCAGATATTGTCATACTCTCTGCCAATACCGAAAATCACTTTAACAACTGTGTACGTGGAGAAGATTCCAGAATAAAGTAGGATGGTTTGAAGAATGATTCTGTATGAGGTATTATCGTAGCCCTGACTCCCGTGAGTCAGCTTGATGTGACTAAAACAGGAGTCACGCCGGGCCAAGTGAGGCCGCTCCTCCTATCGGGCACATTTATTCGATACCATATTATGACTTTGTGATTGATTTAGTGACCATCCCTCGATTTTGATTATGGAGTGTGTTCTGAGGTGGGCGGTAGTAGCTGCTATGCGTTACCACTAGTCCGGATCTGCAAAACGGGAGTATCCTACCCTAGGCATTGCCTCGCGTGCCTTGTCACATGCCTTATCGCGCCTTCTACGAGTTTGGTTTGTGTCCTACCTATGAAGAGCTCCCTGATAGCCCACCAGTTTACGGTGGAGTTTACAGTATCTGTATAGACTACGATATTGTACAAAATGTGATAAGGGGGATATAGGTAACTCCTTAACGCTATTTTAATACTTTACTTTACTGTGGACACTATTATAATAGCGTATTGTACTACATAGTAGATAACGGATCCTTAGGAGATGGTAATCCCGAATGTCTCTTAAGTTATTGCACTCACGTTAGACACTGGATAGGAGATGTCAAACCCCGTAAACATCTCTGACGCCGTTACACTCATATTTATTTACTATTGATTTAACTTACGTAAGATCTTTTAGTTCTGACTCGAGTGTTTTGACTTTTCAATTCGCTCGGGTCAGTCTGAGCTTCTCAGTATATCGAAGACTGCTTTTCTGGAGGACGAAGATGGAAATTTTGTATACTATTATTATTTATTACATTTATTCCACTACATCATATTGTTCCGCTGCATTGTTATTTATTTCTGTTGTATGTAACTCTGATTCTGTATTGTAAAAGTGTAATCAAATGTTATTTGTAAAACAGCTTCATGAACTGTTTATTTGATTATTATATTTTGTCATTCCGTTGTGAGAATCTACGTTTGTTTCTTTCTTTCTCTGCTTTTCTTATTTACCCCATAACAATCCTTTCTTTTGAATGGTTTGAGTTTGACATGTATGGTTTATTGTCGATTTGAACCGTCCAAAAAGGTGGGTCATTACATTTGGTATCAGAGCTTTGGTTTAGCGATTACCTTAGCTTTGTGGGGTCTAACTCATTAGGGGTAGTAATACCCTAGAATGAGTCGTTGAGTATATATATGAGAGAGCGTATTTGTTAGTGTTATAAAAGGTTTTTTTATTGTGTTAATTTGTTCTGTTTAGTATTTATAAATTCTGGTCGGTACATAGGACGCTATGGTACAATAGGAATTTCTAAACACTTAATAGAGCAGGCTGACACAATATTGTTTTGAAATATAGGTAAATGAAATAATTTTGCCTAGTATTATATTTTGTTATATAAAAATAATAATCTTTATAATTGTATATAAAATTGTATGTGATATGTTTGTTTGTTTGTTAGGAAATAAAATTTTATAAATATTGATTTCAAAATAGGATTTACAAATAAAATGAATTTAATTGGAAATTTGAGTACTTAAGTTCCGGGGTTTTGAAATTGGTTTTTGAAAGATTTTGGAATATAATGTTAGTATTATTTGGAAGTATTTTCTAAAATAAATATTTTAATATGATTTGGAAGAAATGTTTTAAAAAGAATTTTTAAAGGAAATAAGTTCTGTACTCCCCTCTCTGTCATTGGAAAATAATTTCGGTAATGAGTGCACGCATCCTTAACGTTCATTTTCGAGTTTCAAAGTGGGAAGACCGCTATAGTAGTTTTACTACACATTTTTTTGATAATGAATCTTAAATTTTAATTCCTAAATATGATTGGATATATATAAGTAATGAGTGTGTGTATATATACATATATTATTTTAAATGATTTGACATGTAACCCGGAGTTAGTTCTTAAAACTTTCTGATAACTAGTAGTGTAACAACCCGCATATTTATCGATTTTATATTTAAATATTTTATTTAAATATTTTATCGTTAATCGGATTTTGGTCCGAAAAGCTACTTTTTGCATATGGTCAAACTAGGACTCGAGACCACTTCCATTGAATTCAAAATGACGTTTGCGATTTTTTTGAGTGTAAACTTTGATACGTTTGGAGATAGTGAAATTTTCGTCACTTTTTGCTTTGAGCTTTGATTTGGGGCTGAACCCTTCACTAACTCAGCCCAACCCCTTCCTCCTCTTCATACTTCATTTCTATTTTTGCATATACATTCAAGCTTCTTCAAAAAGGGTGGAAGGAATGGGAAATTAAAACTCCAAAGCTTTAATCTTTATTGCTAATCCAACATCTACTCCGAATTCAAGTGAAGACATTGATTCAAGCTTGTTGTTGTCCATGTTTTGCTTCAAGCTTCATCTTCATTGGTTTTTGGTGCAAAGGTGAGATTTTTAATCTCACATCTTGCCTATAACTGTCATTGGACTGTTGGGAGTGATTCCCTATCACTTGTGCGCATGCATTTGCTTTTGGTTTGGATTGAATTGATGAAAAACCCAATTTTTATTGTTTTGGCAAAATTCTAGGCTTAAGTCGCGCGGCTTGGGAGAAGACAAGCCTGCGAATTGCTCGAGTGGGCCTAGGTCGCTCGCCTGCAAGTTAGGTCGTTCGACAGTTAGGTCGCGATCCTTAGGCCGCTCAGTCTTCCAGCTCCTTTAGGTCGCTCGACCATAGCTCGTAACCCGCTAAGTCGTTCTGCCTATGCCATCAACTGTTCTGCGGAGCTCTCGGCCAACATAGGTCGCATCGGCACTTAGGTCGTAGGTTGCATTAGCTTTAGGTCGCGTGACATTAGGTCGTTTGACCCCATCTCTTTTAAGTCGCTCTGGCGTGCTGCCTTCAAATATAAGCTCGTTCTGGGCTTAGGTCGTACACTTCCTTAGGTCGCTAAGCCTTAGGTCGTTCTGCCTTGAATATTTAGGTCGCTCGCCTTAGGTCGCTTGACCATTAAAGCATCTAGTGAACTGTTAGGGCGTTCGCTTTGGGTCGCGAGTCTTTAGGTCGCGAGTCTCTTATCCCTTAGGTCGTTCGACCTCACAAACATTTAGGTCACGCCTTTCCTTTTCTTGACCTTGTTAGGTCGCTCATCCACTAGGTCGTTCGACCTGTCCCCTTTAGGTCGCTCGCCTAATTTAGGTCGTTTGCACCATTAGGTCGTAGGTCGCAAGACCCCTGTGCCTTTAGGTCGTTAGACCTTATTTCTTTAGGTCGTTAGACCTTATTACAGTTAGGTCGCATGACTAGCTCTTCCACTAGGTCGTTTGACCTGTTATGTTTTAGGTCGCTGGACCCTAGGTCGCTCACTTAGCTAGGTCGCCTCATTTGGTAGTGCTGTCCTCTGTTAGGTCGCACAACCTTGTTAAGACGTTAGGTCGCTCGCCTTTCTACAATTAGGTCGTTTGACATGTATTTCACTAGGTCGCTCGACCTGTTCTCCAGCTAGGTCGCACGACATTCTACCCTTGGGTCGTTCGACCTATTTTACTTTGTGTCCTTGCACTTTAATTCGACCACATTAGGTCGCAAGTATATTTCTACTTCGATGGTTTTGGAACTGATTTCCTTGGATTTTTCTCACGTCTTCGAATGTGAAATTTTGTGATGCGATTTGTTTCAACAATCGTTTTGTGACTTGTCACTTTAAAAATGTGAAGGCTTCAATACTAGTAGTAAATAACATAACTCTTTCATCAAAGCGATTTCAACACTGTTTTAACTACTAAGATCTTTTTCTCAAACCGTTTTCCAATCTACTAGTATATACAAGCCTTTACTTCACTCGGATGAGAAATCTAATTAAACGGCTTAGTAAAACGAGTGGTATGAAACGCCTGCGTTCACTTCGTCGGTTAATTCTTGGACTTGTTCGATTGAATCCTTTTGTGACAATTTTCTAGTGAAGATTCACAGCTTGTTCGTAAATATTTAAGTTAAGCATGTGGTTATGGGACATGAAACTAAACTCATATATTTACTAGCTTGGTGTGGTTGACACTTCTTGATGATCGTGACGATCATTTTTGTGATTTAGACTAGCGATTGAGCGATGTCTCTTTGTCTGTGAGGGAGACTGGACCTTGTTTATGTGATGTTTCTACTCACATTCGTGGAGCATTTGGCTCATAGGTCTTCGTACCATTCGGCTCATAGGTCATCGGACCATTCGTGGAGCATTCGGCTCATAGGTCTTCGGACCATTCGTGGAGCATTCTCATAGGTCTTCGGACCATTCGTGGAGCATTCGGCTCATAGGTCTTCGGACCGTTCGTGGAGCATTCGGCTCATAGGCCTTCCCCCTTTTATGTGATTTCTGGATTTCGTGTGTTGATTTTTGGAATTTGTGCTTCACCAATTTTCATGATTTTCATTGATATGATATCAATTTTTGTGCATTGGTGAAGTTATGTGTCATTAACTTGTTATGAATACAAGTTTAGGGTATGATACCCTATTTTATCTTTGAGAAGATTCTTGTGATATTGATTAATCTCTTGTTGATTTTCAATTACATACTTATAGTAGTATGCCATTATGGTTATTACATGTACATGCCATGTCTTTTATTCTACACCATGTTATCTGATATTTATAGCTAGACTGATCCGTTTATTACTTTCTTATGAAATAATACTCGGGTCAGACCGAGATGTTACAGGTGCTTCTGCTTGACTTCTCTCCAAGGATCTATTACTCTGACTTTTGGCTAACTACTTAGATTAGTAGTTTTTGGATGTACGCATTTGAGATATAGACTCTATGTTGTGTACTTATTCTTTTGTATAGCACGTGTTGCTATTCTTTTGTATTATCGTGGATCTTTCTGACCACTACTCCGATGTACACTTTCACGTGTTATATACATATTCATATCTTCTTCTGCCTTTGTGATATGGATGTCTGCGACTGATTTATGTTATGATTACTTCTATGTTTGTTTTCGAAGATTATATATAGCCACCGTGTGATAGCTTTGAGTTTGTATCGGTATGTCGGATTTCCTCCTTAAAAGATATGCATTCTATTCTATCTGACATATCGGTGCTCGCACAAAGAAGTTACATGGATGGTCGCTCCTCCACAACCTTATTCTCCATGCTAATTGACAGCACTACCTCGTAGTGTTCTTGGTTAGCGTGGGTATAGAGGAGGGGCGTCACAGCTTGGTATCGGAGCCAAACTTCGGAACAGTGTAGAATAATGTTGCGACTTTTCTATTGATTAGAAAAACACAAATTTTAATAAGTTCTGCAAGCGCACAGGTGTGTAGTATGCAGGTCGAACACAGGGAATTGCGTTTTAAAACAATTGAAATTCATTTTTAAATCTTAGGCGTGTTAAACAAATTCGATGATGGTTTTGAACGGATAATAAAAACAATAATAAAAGCAATCACTCTGAAATTCCAAATTTCACTGAAACTAATCAACGAAATTTACTGTAGAATTCAGAGTAGAAATAAAAAGTACGGAAGGGAAATAAACAGAGTAAACAACTGGAAATCAAACGAACTGTATTTAAATTACTGAAAAGAGTACTAAAACAAAAATAAACAGACTGCTAAAACTAATTAACAAATCTGTCCATGCTCTGAAATAAATAACATTGCTGAAAAAATAAACTAGAAGAAAGAAGTGCTGGGTAAGAGATGATCCTTTGGTTGCTGTATGATGCTGTATATATAGCCTTTTCCAGCCCAGAAAATCAATTGCTACTTTTTAGGAGGAACTAGTCTTTTGCTTGAATTGGTGAAAGATAACATATATACGTCCATATCATTGCTTGAATTGGTCCATATTGCTTTGAATTGATATTTGCTACTTGAGAGTATGCAGCCAATATTTACTAAGTCAAAGTATGTGCATGTTTTGCCACGTCATTGATTGAAGAAAATATATGTTGAACATTGGTTGGTCCCCACTTGCTTGAATTTATTAAATTTGTTCCATGCTTTGAGATTGAGCACGTGACTTGAGATATATATGATTTGTTTCCCATGTTGCTTGTACCCATATGATGAAGTGAAAACGTGAACTGACTCATTACGTTGAAATATACATGTCTTATTGCTTGATTTATTCGGTGCTCAAAATGTTGCACTCTTTTCTACGTGTCATTTGAATCAATGGATGGCACAACCGATTAATTTCAGCATAGCACTTCGGAATCTATAATCTGCAAAACGACAACAAAATACCCGTATAGTACCGCTTTATTAAAATAAAAATATATGAAACAAACGGTTTAATATGCAGAAAAATACGTTCATCAAATACCCCCACACTAGAACTTTATTCGTCCTCGAATAAGCAAGAAAATAAAAACTAACGAAATCCTTTTTCGTAGGAAACACGATTGCATTGAGCATATGCAACAAGCCGTTAAACCTCTAGGTGTCCCTAGTAGGACGAGTGGTGTCTCGTGAGGGTTTTCAGCAGATACTACCCACAAAATCCAAATGCAGTATGTGAGGATCCTAATGTACTACATGAATGCAAAATTTTAAACAAATGGAGACTTGATTTATTTCAGAATAATTGCAACAAAATAATGTAGATCAGTTTTAGTCAACTTCTAGAAATTTTTTTTTGGTTCCTCACTAATCACAAATTTCAATATAAATCAAGTTTTCATACATTAGATTCTAGTTTGGCCAGTTGTTTCGGTCGATAACATGGTGCAGCCATGAAATAAATTCTTTATTGTTAATCACAGTTTTTTTTCAAATGGTATTTTTCATTTCCATTTGTATAACAAGCCAAATCAATAAAGTCAAGAAGTGTTTGGGTTTCAATAGCTTAGTCTCTCTTTATTAATTTTTTTATATATACACCTAACTTTTGGACCAAGGTATACCACCCATGCACTGCCTCGCGGGCTTACGTGAGAGTTGGGACAGAGCTTGGCGGATTGTGCAAACCGACGCTGACTATGTCAGAAAAGGTCGGTAATCCTTAGGTGATTATTTATTTAATTTCTTTATACACCTAACTCAGAATGCTAAGGCCAGATATACCATCCATGCACTGCCTTGCGGGCTTACGTGAGAAGAGTACAGAGCGTGGCGAGTGTACACACTTTCATAAGTGTGTACACCTATTGACTCTAGGTGTTTCTTAAATCATTTTTTTTTTATAAAATGAATTAAAGAGAGTTATGCAAATCAACTTAACACCACTTAACTTCAATGATTTGAAATGTCAACGCATGTACTTTAAATCTACCATTTTTTTAAACAAAGACTACAATTTAGAAAGGATTTCATAACCATCACCTACGAATCTCCCTATATACTAACCTCACTATTATCGCTTGTAATTCAACTTTTCATTATATTTTACATTTGAAATTAGCGATTCACAAAAAATTTCATTAATTGACTTCAACTGTTTACTTACTTTGTTGTGACTATTTAAAAACAAGTCAAAGTCCTAATAATGGAAAATGAGGCAAAGACAAAATGAAATTTGAGAAAAAGAGAAAAAAAAAATGATGAGATGAAGCTAATTTTTTTTTAAATGATGATGAGATGAACTTATGAAAAATGAATAAACAGAATAAGACATGTATCCCCCCCACACTGGAATGAGACAGTGTCCCAACTGTCAAATGGAATGCAAATGCAAAACTAAAAAAAATACAACCTGATATGTACAAGAAAGTGAGTGACTCATGCCGAATAGCTAGGTTCATGGAGATCCACGAATTCATCTTCCTCATGTTGTTCAAACTCAAGAAATGGCTTCAAGCGTTGTCCATTGACCTTTGAAATGGAACCGTCCCTAGGATTTTCAATTTCAACTGCACCATAAGGGTATACGGTTTTCACAATATATGGACCTGTCCATCGAGATCTCAACTTGCCCGGAAATAAATGAAGTCTGGAATTATATAAGAGAACTTTTTGCCCTACTTCGAATGTCTTACGAAGTATGAATTTATCATGATAAAATTTAGTTTTCTCTTTATAAATCTTTGCATTTTCATATGCTTCATTTCTTAGTTCTTCTAATTCTGACAGTTGTAATTTACGATGTGATCCAGCTTTATCTATGTCAAAATTAAGGTATTTGATTGCCCAAAGTGCACGGTGCTCGAGCTCAGCGGGTAAATGACATGCTTTTCCAAAAATTTATCGGTAGGGTGACATTCCTAGATTGGTTTTAAAAGCTGTGCGAAATGCCCAAAGAGCATCTATCAATTTAGATGACCAATCTTTTCTATTTGAGTTCACTGTCTTTTCAAGAATTTGTTTGATCTGTCTGTTGGAAATCTCGACTTGACCGCTAGTCTGTGGATGATATGGAGTAGATAGTTTATGCGTGATAGAGTATTTCTTAAGAAGAGATTCAAAAGCACGATTACAGAAATGAGAACCGTTATCACTTATGATAGCTCGAGGTGTACCAAAACGAGAAAATATGTTTTCTTTCAGAAATTTGACAACAACTTTATTGTCATTCGTTCTGGTGGGAATGGCTTCAACCCATTTTGACACGTAATCCACTGCAAGGAGGATGTACAGATTTCCAAAAGAATTCGGAAAAGGTCCCATGAAATCGATGCCCCAAACATCAAAAATTTCGATAACAAGGATTGGGTTTAGGGGCATCATGTTACGTTTGGAAATACGGCCTGTTTGTTGACATCGAGCGCATTTGGAGCAAAATTCGTGAGCGTCACGAAAAAGAGAGGGCCAATAAAAACCGCACTGTAATACCTTGGCAGCGGTTTTCTTTGCTCCAAAGTGTCCTCCACATGCGTGATTATGTGAAAAAGAGAGAATACTGTGGAATTCATGTTCGGGGACACACCTACGAATGATCTGATCAGGACAATATTTAAAGAGATAAGGATCGTCCCAGTAAAAGTTTCGAACATTGGAGAGAAATTTTTGTTTATCTTGTTTTGACCAATGGGAAGGTGTTTCATTTGTGACAAGATAATTTACAATGTCGGCGTACCATGGTGCACTAGAAATAGAAAGAATTTGTTCATCGGGAAAATGATCGTTGATTTGAGTGTCATCGACGTTTTCGTGCACAATACGGGAGAGATGGTCGGCTACGACATTTTCAGAACCCTTTTTATCTCGTATTTCTAAGTCAAACTCTTGAAGAAGTAGGATCCAACGGATTAAGCGGGCTTTGGCATCCTTCTTCGTGAGTAAATACCGTAATGCGGCATGATCGGTGTAAACTATAACTTTAGAACCTACGAGATATGATCTAAACTTATCGAGGGCGAAGACAACTGCTAAAAACTCTTTTTCTGTGGTTGAGTAATTTAATTGAGCATCGTTTAGAGTTTTGCTAGCATAGTAGATGACTCGAGGAAGTTTATCGACTCGTTGACCCAAGATGGCTCCAACGGCATAATCAGAAGCGTCACACATTAATTCAAAAGGCAGAGTCCAATCTGGAGGTTGGATGATGGGTGCAGTGGTCAAGATCGATTTAAGGGTTTCAAAAGACATTTTACATTCATCGGAAAAGTCAAATTTAACGTCTTTTGCTAGAAGATTTGAGAGAGGTATTGAAATTTTTGAAAAATCTTTAATGAACCTTCTATAAAATCCCGCATGGCCAAGAAATGAGCGAATGTCCTTGACGGACTTTGGAGGAGGAAGGTTAGCAATAAGATCAACTTTAGATTTATCAACTTCTAGGCCATTTTTAGAGACAACATGGCCTAAGACAATTCCTCGCTTAACCATAAAATGACATTTTTCCCAATTAAGCACAAGAGATTTCTCCTTACATCGCTTTAAGACACGTTCTAAACGAAGGAGGCATTGATCAAAAGATGACCCATAGATTGAAAAATCGTCCATGAATATTTCTAAGAAGTCCTCCACCATATCGGAAAATATACTCATCATACATCTCTGAAAGGTGGCGGGGGCATTACAAAGACCGAAGGGCATGCGACGATAAGCGAAAGTTCCAAAGGGACATGTGAACGTCGTTTTGTGTTGATCCTCTAACGCAATAGGAATTTGATTATAGCCGGAGTAACCATCAAGAAAACAGTAATATTCATGACCGGCTAAACGTTCAAGCATTTGATCAATGAAAGGGAGGGGAAAATGATCTTTTCTTGTTGCTATATTGAGTTTTCGATAGTCGATGCAGACACGCCATTTTGTTTTGACTTTTGTGGGAACAAGTTCGTTATTTTCATTTGTGATCACAGTGATGCCAGATTTCTTTGGTACAACTTGTACCGGACTTACCCAAGTACTGTCAGAGATAGGGTAGATAATGTCATTGTCTAAACATTTGATAATCTCTTCCTTTACCACTTCTTTCATATTGGGATTTAGTCGCCTTTGAGCTTCGCGGGTGGGTTTAGCCTCATCGATTAAATGTATTCGATGTTCGATGATTGATGGACTAATTCCTTTAATATCGGCGATTACCCATCCTAATGCCTCTTTATTTTCCCTTAAAATTTTCAAAAGTTGTTCTTCTTGGTCCTTAAGGAGATCGGTGGCCAAGATTACAGGGAAATTTTCCGAAGAATCTAAGTATGCGTACTTAAGCTCGATTGGAAGAGGTTTGAGTTCTAATTTAGGGCGTTCTTCGGTTGAGGCTTCGATGGAAGTCAATTGATTGAATTCTAGCGAATCATAAGAAGAGTGGAGCAAATCATTTAATTCTAGCAAATCATAAGAAATGTATTCATCCTCGTTGAAGTTGGAATTAAAATGATCTAGGCACATATTAAGAGATTCTGTGGTATCGCTAAAATCATTTTCTACAATTGTTTGAATCATGTCAATTTCTTCTATTTCAAGATCCCTTGGTTGTTTGTTAAGATTGAAAATATTTAGTTCGATGGTTAGGTGTCCAAAGGAAAGTCGAAGTTGACCATTCCTACAATTTATGATAGCATTTGATGTTGCCAAGAATGGACGACCTAATATCAAGGGAATTTGACTGTTCGGATTTGAGACGGGAGCGGTCTCTAGGACTATGAAATCGACTGGGAAATAGAATTGCTCAATTTGTATCAAAACATCTTCAACTGTGACTAATGGTTTTTTGACAGATCGATCAGCTAGTTGAATTGTGATGTTTGTAGGCTTTAATTCCCCTAGTCCAAGTTGACAGTACACAGTATAAGGTAGAAGATTTACACTCGCTCCAAGATCAAGTAGGGCATGACTAATGTGAGTGTTACCAATTTTACAACCGATTGTAGGACAACCGGGGTCCTTATACTTGATTGGGGAGGGATTCGAAAGAACAGAGCTAGTATTTGCAGTTAGAAATGCGGTCTTTGGAACGTTCGTGGCACGTTTTTGAGTACATAGCTCTTTAAGACACTTGGCATATTGAGGAATTTGCTCAATGGTATCAAGAAGTGGAATATTGATTCGAACTTGTTTGAAGATTTCAAGAATTTGGTCAAAATTAGCGGGCTTCTTCTTTTTGTTGAGTCTATGAGGAAATGGAGCTATGGGTTTATAGACTCGTTCGGTAGTTTTTTCATTTGAAGAAGAAGGTGTTATACTAGATGGTGAAGATAAAGAAACTGGAATGTTGGGGTTGCCAACATCAGAAGGTGAAGAGTGGTTGGGATTGCCAACCTTGGATGAAGAATGAGAGTTGATAGGATCAACAACAGTGGGTGTCGACTGAGTCTCAGAATTTTGAACATGGGTAGACTTAGGGAGGATGTCAGGGTTGCCGACGTGGTTGTCTACCTTCTTTCCAGACCTTAATGTGGTGACAGCATTAACTGGATTTATATTTTCGTCCTCACAAGAATTTGCTCCTCGAGTGTTATACTTTGGATTCACTTCGGGTTGACTAGGCAATTTACCTTTCTCATTGATTTTCATAAAGTCCTTCATCATAATCAACAATTGTTCATTTTGTTTAGTGATTTGCTCAATTCTCGCATCTTGGTTAGTGATTTGTTTTTCTAATCGAGCAATTTCTTGTGATGGTTGAGAAGGTTGGGCTGATGAATTGAAATTAGGATGCCTGTATGGTTGATTCGAAGGTTTTGTTTGAGGAGTTGGTTGAGAATTTTGAGCATTAGAGGTTGGGGCTCGATAATTCGGATTTGGTATCATCGGATACAAATGTGATGGATTAGCTGCATTGTTAGGATTTGACCACGAAAAATTTGGATGATGCTTCCAGTTAGGGTTGTATGTGGATGAGTAAGGACTGTTTTGAGCTATAGCATTGATTTGGTCTTGTGTGTAGTAATGGGGTAGTCCTTCTCCTTCTTGAGGAGTTTGGGCTTCTATAGGAAGATGTGATGGGTCAATGGCATGTACTCCTCTGTTTGGAGTACGAATTGGAACACGAATTGTTTCCCATTGCATATCCTTTTCCGAATACTCTTCTAAAAATTCCCAAGCTTCCTTGTCTGTTTTTGCCATGAATTCTCCTCCGCACATTGATTCGAGTTGGGATCTTGTTTGATAGTTAAGCCCTTCATAAACGATTTGGCACAAAACGTGTTTAGGGATTGCATGATGTGGGCAACTATATAACAATTGATTAAACCTTTCAAAATATTTTGAAAAAGTTTCTCCTTCATTCTGAGAGAATTGATTGATTTCAGTTCGAATTTTAAGAGTTTTGTGGAAAGGAAAAAACTTTTTCAAAAATATAGTGACGAAATCATCCCAACTTTTAATTGAATTTTTAGGAAGAGAATTAAGCCATCTTTTTGCACTTTCTAGAAGTGCGAATGGAATAAGCCTTAGCTTGATGGATTCATTAGAAAGTTGTTGCATTTTAGTTGTAGAAGCGTATAACTCAAATTCACTAAGAAATTCATATGCATTTTCAGACCCAGTGAATTTTGATACCCCTTGAATAAAAGAATGTTTTAGCTCAAAATTATTTCCTTCGGCCGGTGGAAATGAAATAACCGAAGGTTGAACAGTCCGAGTTGGATAGCATCGGTCTCTAAGGGATAGTGGTCTATTCTCATGAAATTCATTATTTCCAGCATCAGATTTAGGTGAACTATGATGTGAACTGTGTTGCGAACCGTGATTGCTCATATTTGTTTGATTTGAAATTTCCGTTGATTTGTTTAATGAGATATTCTGGCTTTCTAAACGATTAAAATTATTTCTTGCCCAAACGCGCATAAACAAATCAAGTTGTAATAGCCAAAAGTAAAATTAAACAGCTTTCAGTTGGGCACTAGTAGAGTAGAAAATTACTTACAGAGGGATATGGCAGTCCGTCCAGTGCAACTGAGCAGTGCTAGTGAATGGTTGCGATTTACTGAGTTGGAGCTATTTGACCAACTTTTCTTAGCTTTTAATTTCACTGACTTGGTCTACTCCTTACGCCTTAAAACCAGAACAAAACGTGAATATGTTACGTGTTGTGAATAGCAAAATAAAGCACAGTGTAATGTGCTAAAGGGCACGTAATATGCAGAACACGTAATACTGGAATGAGATGAAATGATACTGGAACTAGAGGTTACGTGAATGCAGCAAGTGGTATGAATGCAGAACTAAAATAGAGGAAGATGAATATATGCACATGAATATACGCAAACGTGAAAACATAAACAGAACCTAAACAAAACAAATTAGTGTGAATGTTTTAGAACAAAGACTAACTAAAATGAAACTAAAACAACAAACGTGTATGTGAACAGAACGGGTGAATGAATCTGCAACTAACGTGTAAATAATGCAAACAGAAACTAACCAAAATAATGCAAACACTAAGTGGTTACGTGTAAATAATGCAACTAACGTGCAACAGAATGGGTGAATGTTTTAGAACAAAGACTAAGTGGATACGTGTAAATAATGCAAACAGAAACTAACCAAAATACAACTACGTGAACATGGTGTATGTGAACAGAAAACAACTAAATGAGATGCAACTGACATGCAAAATGTAACGTGAAAAGCAAATGAAACAGAAACTAAACCAAACGTGAAACAGAAACCAACTAAATGAAAAAGCAACTGACATGCAAAATATGCAGCGAACGAAGAAAAAAAGAAGATTTTTTTTTTTAAGTAAAACGCTACTTTAGTGAAAGGAACTGAAAAACGGAAAAAAAATGAATTTTTTTTTTGAAAAATAATGCAAAAAATAAATTAACACGAATAGACTTAAAAAATAGAAAAATCGAAAATTTCAAAATAGCAATTCCCCGGCAACGGCGCCAAATACTTGTTGCGACTTTTCTATTGATTAGAAAAACACAAATTTTAATAAGTTCTGCAAGCGCACAGGTGTGTAGTATGCAGGTCGAACACAGGGAATTGCGTTTTAAAACAATTGAAATTCATTTTTAAATCTTAGGCGTGTTAAACAAATTCGATGATGGTTTTGAACGGATAATAAAAACAATAATAAAAGCAATCACTCTGAAATTCCAAATTTCACTGAAACTAATCAACGAAATTTACTGTAGAATTCAGAGTAGAAATAAAAATTACGGAAGGGAAATAAACAGAGTAAACAACTGGAAATCAAACGAACTGTATTTAAATTACTGAAAAGAGTACTAAAACAAAAATAAACAGACTGCTAAAACTAATTAACAAATCTGTCCATGCTCTGAAATAAATAACATTGTTGAAAAAATAAACTAGAAGAAAGAAGTGCTGGGTAAGAGATGATCCTTTGGTTGCTGTATGATGCTGTATATATAGCCTTTTCCAGCCCAGAAAATCAATTGCTACTTTTTAGGAGGAACTAGTCTTTTGCTTGAATTGGTGAAAGATAACATATATACGTCCACATCATTGCTTGAATTGGTCCATATTGCTTTGAATTGATATTTGCTACTTGAGAGTATGCAGCCAATATTTACTAAGTCAAAGTATGTGCATGTTTTGCCACGTCATTGATTGAAGAAAATATATGTTGAACATTGGTTGGTCCCCACTTGCTTGAATTTATTAAATTTGTTCCATGCTTTGAGATTGAGCACGTGACTTGAGATATATATGATTTGTTTCCCATGTTGCTTGTACCCATATGCTGAAGTGAAAACGTGAACTGACTCATTACGTTGAAATATACATGTCTTATTGCTTGATTTATTCGGTGCTCAAAATGTTGCACTCTTTTCTACGTGTCATTTGAATCAATGGATGGCACAACCGATTAATTTCAGCATAGCACTTCGGAATCTATAATCTGCAAAACGACAACAAAATACCCGTATAGTACCGCTTTATTAAAATAAAAATATATGAAACAAACGGTTTAATATGCAGAAAAATACGTTCATCAAATAACTTAACAAGGATCATCGTCCTTAGTCCAACTTAGGAGTCGTGCCTTAGGATTTAATTCGAGTCTTCGTACCGGTATATCCTATTTCCTTCTACGAATCCTTGTTTTATCTATCAAGATTTGCTTGGTATTTATTTGGAGAATAACTTTTCTTCTTCTCTCTTTCTTAAAGGAGAGAATGTCAAGACCAGGTCGTCCTAGAGCCGGACCATCTACTGTCACTCCCCAGGATGGAGTTTTTATGACTGCTCAACAGCTTCTTGATTTAGTAAAGAATGCTCAAGCAGTCGGTCCTAATCAGGAGCCTACTCATCCTAAGTCTGGATTTGCACGCTTGTGCAACGATTATACCAACTTGGGTGGGAAACCATTCAAAGGATCCGAAACTATTATCGAGGTCCAGGCTTGGTTAAGAACATGCGATCGAATCTTTTCTCGCATGAATCTTGTCAATCTTTACCGTGTTCAGGTGGCTTCCAGTATGCTCCAAGAGAGAGCATTGGATTGGTACGAACTTCTTATTTCTGAAATTAATGAAGCGGATCTCACCTGGGAGCAATTCCGGGAATGCTTCGAGTTGAAATTTGTACCAGAAGCTGAGAAAGTAACATTGGCTCGTCGTTTCATAGACCTTGTTCAAGGTGCATCCTCTATGACAGATTATGTCGCATCCTTCGAGTCACTGTCTAAATATGGGGTTGAATACATCAACACCCCATTGAAGAAGAATTAAAGATTCATCTATGGCTTAAACAAAAATCTCAAGAAGCCATTACTTCTAAAATTAGAAGTTTCTTTCAATCAACTCATTGATATCGCTCTTCGTCTTGAAGAGGCCGATAGAGTGTGTGATGTTGAAGTTGTGGGTGCCAAACAGAACTTCAACAATAATATGAAGAGGCCTATTATGTTCAAAGACCCCAACCCCAATAAGAAAGGGAAACAAGAGACTTCGGTAGCAAAGACCCCTACCTCTAGCAGTGGGCAATGCTACAATTGTGGTTCCATGGACCACTATGCGAGGGAGTGTCCGAAACCCCTTTGTTGTCGCTATTGCAAAGATTCGGGTCACCATATATCTTCTTGTCCCAAACTTCAAAGTAGGAGAGAGGGAAAGCTAAATGCGCCTAGTGACACTTCTCGTGGTCGAGGTACTCCTCATTCAATCCTTGATGACATTTATTTTGTGATTATCTTATTCAAGTTCTTTTTGATATGAGTTCATCTCATTTTTTTATCAAAAGAACTTGTGACTCATTTTCTTTAAACATTTTTGGGCTTGTTGACTTCTTTGAGGATTGCGAATCCGGTTGGTGAATCCGTAACACTCAATTTTCTTTTTATTTATGTCGAAATTATTTTATGTAATTTCTCTTTCCGAGCTTACTTATGCTTCAGAATTGACTTTTGTAAGGATTGGCTTAATTATTACAAAGCCATATCCTTTGTCCCGTGTGGGCTATTCATCTTCGACATTTTTAATCTGCTAAGCAGATTCCCGTCTTTTTTCCTTTGTGATTTTGGTCCAATTTGATGGCATCATTGTTTTAGGTGGGGAAATTTGTTCTTCACCTCGATCATAAATCTTTGGAATATTTATTTCTCATAAGGAACTTAATTTGCGTCAACCCCGTTGGCTCAAGTTCCTTGTATCTTATGATCTTTCTACCAAATTCATCGGACGTTTCGATGTACTTTGTTTTGTTGAGCTTCGTCTCATTTCTTTTATGGACTCGTGTCCGATGTTCTTTTATGGTGTTTCGAATTATTTGAGTTTCCGTTCATTGGACGTATCGGTATTGTACTACGTCGGTGTTCGGATTTATTCGAGTTTCCAGTTTCTTAGGCGTATCGCTTTTTGTGCTACGCCGTTGCACCGGCTCAATTTTCTGTTATTCATGATGTTTTCTCACGTCTTTTATTTACGGAAATACCTTTGGGATTCCGATTTTTATTCTTGAGCCCGGTGTTATTGTGGAAGTTGAAGTTTCGCCTATTTGACTTGTGAGCAACATTCTATTCGCATCATTGCTTCAGAGGTTGAGCGCCTTCGAAATAAAGATGTTTTCCTTGTGAGAGTTCAATGATTTATCGAGCGAACACGTTCGGACTTACTCTTTCATGCTTTTTATGGTGAACTTCTTATTTCAAATTTCTTTTGTGTTAATATGCTTTTATGGTTGTTACTTTTTATTTCCATCTTATATATTGCGAGGACGCAATTTCTTTAAGGAGGGGAGTCTGTAACAACCCGCATATTTATCGATTTTATATTTAAATATTTTATTTAAATATTTTATCGTTAATCGGATTTTGGTCCGAAAAGCTACTTTTTGCATACGGTCAAACTAGGACTCGAGACCACTTCCATTGAGTTCAAAATGACGTTTGCGATCTTTTTGAGTGTAAACTTCGATACGTTTGGAGATAGTGAAATTTTCGTCACTTTTTGCTTTGAGCTTTGATTTGGGGCTGAACCCTTCACTAACTCAGCCCAACCCCTTCCTCCTCTTCATACTTCATTTCTATTTTTGCATATACATTCAAGCTTCTTCAAAAAGGGTGGAGGGAATGGGAAATTAAAACTCCAAAGCTTTAATCTTCATTGCTAATCCAACATCTGCTCCGAATTTAAGTGAAGACATTGATTCAAGCTTGTTGTTGTCCTTGTTTTGCTTCAAGCTTCATCTTCATTGGTTTTTGGTGCAAAGGTGAGATTTTTAATCTCACATCTTGCCTATAACTGTCATTGGACTGTTGGGAGTGATTCCCTATCACTTGTGCGCATGCATTTGCTTTTGGTTTGGATTGAATTGATGAAAAACCCAATTTTTAGTGTTTTGGTAAAATTCTGGGCTTATGTCGCGCGGCTTTGGAGAAGACAGGCCTGCGAATTGCTCGTCTGGGCCTAGGTCGCTCGCCTGCAAGTTAGGTTGTTCGACAGTTAGGTCGCGATCCTTAGGTCGCTCAGTCTTCCAGCTCCTTTAGGTCGCTCGACCATAGCTCGTAACCCGCTAAGTCGTTCTGCCTATGCCATCAACTATTCTGCGGAGCTCTCGGCCAACATAGGTCGCATCGGCACTTAGGTCGTAGGTCGCATTGGCTTTAGGTCGCGTGACATTAGGTCGTTTGACCCCATCTCTTTTAAGTCGCTCTGGCGTGCTGCCTTCAAATATAAGCTCGTTCTGGGCTTAGGTCGTACACTTCCTTAGGTCGCTAAGCCTTAGGTCGTTCTGCCTTGAATATTTAGGTCGCTCGCCTTAGGTTGCTTGACCATTAATGCATCTAGTGAACTGTTAGGGCATTCGCTTTAGGTCGCGAGTCTCTTATCCCTTAGGTCGCTCGACCTCACAAACATTTAGGTCGCGCCTTTCCTTTTCTCGACCTTGTTAGGTCGCTTATCCACTAGGTCGTTCGACCTGTCCCCTATAGGTCGCTCGCCTAATTTAGGTTTTTTGCACCATTAGGTCGTAGGTCGCAAGACCCCTATGCCTTTAGGTCGTTAGACCTTATTTCTTTAGGTCGTTAGACCTTATTATAGTTAGGTCGCATGCCTAGCTCTTCCCTTAGGTCGTTTGACCTGTTATGTTTTAGGTCGCTGGCCCCTAGGTCGCTCACTTAGCTAGGTCACCTCATTTGGTAGTGCTGTCCTCTGTTAGGTCGCACAGCCTTGTTAAGACGTTAGGTCGCTCGCCTTTCTACAATTAGGTCGTTTGACCTGTATTTCACTAGGTCGCTCGACCTGTTCTCCAGCTAGGTCGCACGACATTCTACCCTTGGGTCGTTCGACCTATTTTACTTTGTGTCCTTACACTTTAATTCGACAACATTAGGTCGCAAGTATATTTCTACTTCGATGGTTTTGGAACTGATTTCCTTGGATTTTTCTCACGTCCTCGAATGTGAAATTTTGTGATGCGATTTGTTTCAACAATCGTTTTGTGACTTGTCACTTTAAAAATGTGAAGGCTTCAATACTAGTAGTAAATAACATAACTCTTTCATCAAAGCGATTTCAACACTGTTTTAACTACTAAGCTCTTTTTCTCAAACCGTTTTCCAATCTACTAGTATATACAAGCCTTTACTTCACTCGGATGAGAAATCTAATTAAACGGCTTAGTAAAACGAGTGGTATGAAACGCTTGCGTTCACTTCGTCGGTTAATTCATAGACTTGTTCGATTGAACCCTTTTGTGACAATTTTCTAGTGAAGATGCACAGCTTGTTCGTAAATATTTAAGTTAAGCAAGTCGTTATGGGACATGAAGCTAAACTCATATATTTACTAGCTTGGTGTGGTTGACACTTCTTGATGATCATGACGATCATTTTTGTGATTTAGACTAGCGATTGAGCGTTGTCTCTTTGTCTGCGAGGGAGACTGGACCTCGTTTATGTGATGTTTCTACTCACTTTCGTGGAGCATTCGGCTCATAGGTCTTCGGACCATTCGGCTCATAGGTCATCGGACCATTCGTGGAGCATTCGGCTCATAGGTCTTCAGACCATTTGTGGAGCATTCGGCTCATAGGTCTTCGGACCATTCGTGGAGCATTCCGCTCATAGGTCTTCGGACCGTTCGTGGAGCATTCGGCTCATTGGCCTTTTCCATTTTTATGTGATTTCTGGATTTCGTGTGTTGATTTCTGGAATTTGTGCTTCTCCAATTTTCATGATTTTCATTGATATGATATCAATTTTTGTGCATTGGTGAATTTGTGTGTCATTGACTTGTTATGAATACAAGTTTAGGGTATGATACCCTATTTTATCTTTGAGAAGATTCTTGTGATATTGATTAATCTCTTGTTGATTTTCAATTACAAACTTATAGTAGTATGCCATTATGGTTATTACATGTACATGCCATGTCTTTTATTCTACACCATGTTATCTGATATTTATAGCTAGACTGATCCGTTTATTACTTTCTTATGAAATAATACTCGGGTCAGACCGAGATGTTACAGGTTCTTCTGCTTGACTTCTCTCCAGGGATCTATTACTCTTACTTTTGGCTAACCACTTAGATTAGTAGTTTTTGGATGTACGCATTTGAGATATAGACTCTATGTTGTGTACTTATTCTTTTGTATAGCACGTGTCGCTATTCTTTTGTATTATCGTGGATCTTTCTGACCACTACTCTGATGTACACTTTCACGTGTTATATACATATTCATATCTTCTTCCGCCTTTGTGATATGGATGTCTGCGACTGATTTATGTTATGATTACTTCTATGTTTGTTTCCGAAGATTATATATAGCCACCGTGTGATAGCTTTGAGTTTGTATCGGTATGTCGGATTTCCTCCTTAAAAGATATGCATTCTATTCTATCTGACATATCGGTGCTCGCACAAAGAAGTTACATGGATGGTCGCTCCTCCACAGCTTTATTCTCCGTGCTAATTGACAGCACTACCTCGTAGTGTTCTTGGTTAGCGTGGGTATAGAGGTGGGGCGTCACAAGTAGCTTTCAATTATTGTAATGAAATGAAATATTGACTATATTAATCATTGGAAACTTCTAAAATGAAAAATAAAAAATTTAGATGCTAAGTGATTAATGGAATATATATGAAATTGAAAATTTGTAACTTGTAGATATGAAAATTTAGGAGATGTAATTATCGAACATTTTGTAAATTAAAATGAATAAGATAACTTGTGTTACATTCAGTTACATTCTAAAAGGCATATATATATATATCTTACCAAAATATTAAAAGTTGAAATGTTGATAAGAATATGTAATAGAATATTATATAAGTAAAACTTAGGAAATGAATGTGTTCAATGGAATTATGTTTATAAATGAAGAATTAAGATGTATAAGAATATTATAAACTTAAGTTAATAATTTAAATGCTAATAATTGAATTTAACCGGAATACTATAAGTAAATAATTATAAACTTAAGCAAATGATTGAAACCATTTATAATTAAAGTGATTAGTAAAAGTGAATACCATATTAAGTAAATGATTTTAACTTCAGAAAGTTGAAATGATTCAGAAAATAGATTTAATGTTCAATGACACCATATGAGGAAGGGTGAATGTAAATTAAAAAGTTAAGGAACTAAAGTATGTATTGATTCACTAATGAATATAAATCTTCACTGGAAATCAAGTTTTATAAGTAAATAATAACTGTTGGTTAAATTCAGAAAGAAACTTACATATTATTTTAAGTATTGATTTTGGACAATCTAAGTAATTAAAATGGACATAACTTATGTAAGCAATGAATGTAAAGTAATGAAAAGAAAAAAATGGCATTATATGAGTAAATGAGAAATGAATTTTGTAAGTAATGAATGTAAATTAATGAAAATAAGCATAGTATGAATGAATGAAAACATATGAACAGTAAATAATGTGAAAGGAAATTTAAAAAAGAATGAACTTAAATAATATTTGAAATTATTGTTTGTTTTGGCTTATGGATGTTTGGGAATGAATGCTTCTAATTGTTAAGGTTGTATGAATAATCTATTAAGTTTTATCTAAGATTGTTGAGTGTATGGTATACTTAGTAGTTTACCTATCATTTTATACAATTAAAAGTTTCTGAACCCGAACAAAACATTTGTTTTGTTGTTATGGATGGATGGTTGATTACTTTGATTGCATGTGATGATTGTATGGTTTTGTTTGCCAGTAACTATTGTATGTTGTGCTGATTTGTTTTGTTATTAATTGAAACAACTAAATAATTCTATTTTTACATAATTATTAACTTCTTTGGATTATATAAGTGAAATACAGGTTAAGGAAGCAATAGGTATTGCTTTTGGTTTCATAAATAAAGCGTTATTTGCCCGACAAATAGGTGTGTTTTCTGATTACGATTTATAGCGTTATATGGGTTTTCCCGTTGTTTGGGATATTTTATTTTTGAAATATGATATATATATATATATGGTTATTATTGATATTATTGTTTCTCCCTGACCTCTTCGTACAAAGGAGAATCTACCGAAATTTTTCGTGAATTTTGGACTTAGAAAATTTTGTGAAAGTGGAAATATTTTCAAACTTTTATTTAACTTGAAAATGAAAATTTAATTGTTTATAAATTTATATATCATATTTAAATACTTAATTATGTAAGTTTAAAATGTTTATATATTGATCGTTGAGCAATAATATATTAATTCCTTAATTCCTTCTTTTCCCTTTTCGAGGACGAAAAGTTAAGTGAGGGAGACTATAACGATCCGTAATTTTCGATAATTTAATTTAATTAATTAATTAAGTTTTGGAATTTAATATTGTGAAAGTTGAAAATTTAAGATTTATTAAGGAGAATAATTACTAGAATGAAATATAATAATGTTAATTTAGGGCAATTGCTACCTATCTTAATGTAATTCCAATCAATTGAAATAATTGAAATGTTATAATTGGTTAAAAAATTTAAATAAGAAAATGAATTAAATGTCGTATTAATGGTGAAATTATATGTAATTTAATTGAAAGTGGTTTTAATATAGAATATGAAAGCAACTATTTGTAAGTAGATGTATAATCTTTGTTTGTAAATAATAAGTTTATGAATATGGATTACTAAGTTATAACAATTGGGTTTTCTCATTAATTAGTCCATTTGAATATTGAATTGGTAATTAGTGGAATTAAATGTAATTAAATATTGTGGTTAATATAAGAAAAGGCGTCAATTGTAGAAAATAATGATAATACGATAGAAACCTATGCTAATAATTTCATAAGGTATTGGTTGATTTAATAGTAGGAGTGTAAATCAAAATAAAAGAATAAAAATGAATAAGTTTAGTAAAGGAGTAAATATATGTTTATTTTTTTGAAATGTTTGGTAGTTGAAGGATTGATTGTAAAGACAAGAAACTATTATTTAGTAAGAAATGTATAATTACTGTTTGTATCGAATAGTGTATAAATATGTTTAAATTACTATTAGATAGGAAATAATTGTTCTACTTCTCATTACATTCATTTAGTCCATTTTGAAATTTAATCAATCGAAATTAATGTAATTGAAAATTTTCAATTAATAGGAGAGAAAATACTAAATTGTAAATTAATAGGTGTAATTAAAAGTAGCTTATGTTTTGTGAAAATATAAAGAAAGTTTGATTTAATGAAAGAACATTTACATCAAATAAAATGTATGTTTCATTTGTGAATGTAGGTTTAATTTCATTAAAATAAAGAATAGAATGATTGATTTTAAAGGAAGAAATACATGTTTATTTGAAATGTGTTTTAGCTTATAGATTGATTACAAGAATAGGAAAATAATCTATTTTAGTAAGTTATTTATTACTCTTGTGTATAAACAATAAATTTATAAACGTGTTTAAATAAACAATTGTTCTATTTTTCATCCATTTTAGTCGTCTGTTTTGAAATTTAACTTTGCAAGTAATTGCAATTAATGTAATTGAAATATTTCAATTAAAAGGAAAGAAAACGTTGATTGCAACTAATAGATTTAATAAAAGAAACGCACGTTTTGTGTTAAACAAAAAAGGTGTTTTAATGGAAATAAAAGATCATTTTGGAAAACCAAATTGAACGTTTTCATTTTTAAGGTAAGTATAATTATTTTTATTATGCGTAGATAAAACCTAAATGCGTACAAATTTGAATATTATTTGAGTTAATGAAGTTAATTTGGTTACGTTTCAGGAAATTTGAATTTCAAAAGGTTGTGCGATGTACATGGACCCTTCATTTCTTCTTTTATTAATTGTTGCATGAACGTTTTAAAATAGTTACCTTATTATTAATACTTGATTCGTTCATTTCTCCTTCTGTTTAATACCTGAGCCTAGACTTTTAGGTTGTATTTAATTCTTGCCACCTCATTTTCCCATATACAAAATTTTACTTTCCTTTGGTTTGCAAACTTTTCCATTCCTACGTACATTTCCTTTTGCATTATTAATGCCTGAAGCTTTCAAAATAAAATATGACATTTATTTTTGTCCCTCCACCTTCATTTCCTAATTATAAATAACCGGCATATTATTTCTTCATTCGCGTTTTGTTTCTCCTGACACCTCATATTCAAAAGCTCTTATTCTTGCAAATCCAAAACTTTCTTTTATGAAACATGTTTATTTTTTATTTTTCGTACACGTCCAGTCCTTATCTTAGTTGTTCTTCAATTTTTTCCTGAAGCCTCATCATGAGAAAAAAGTAAGTATTAAAATTTGTTTATTTTTTTTAAATGCATACTAATTATTATTTTAATAATATTTCTTATAACATGAATATCTTTTTCATATAAACTTTGATGCACGCACGATTTCTTCTATTGGATTCATATTTAAATTCTGGACAACATGAAATTTATTTAGTTGAATTTGGAGACTATTGAGTTTTTGCACTTCTGTTTGAATTTTTATGGGCTAAATCAAAGGTGAGTGTTTTAACCCACTCACAACTACTGAATTTTCTTATGTTAGTTAAATTTAATTTATGATATGATTAGAAGTTGATTGGTTGTTGTTTGATATATTTAAATTGTCATTCCAATTAAATCTAACTTTTATTGAATTTAATATTGAATTTTAAAATTTCCAGTTAATACCTGTTATTGATAATCAGTAAATTGTTGTTATTTATTGGTTGATTTGGATGATGATTGTGATGGATGTTTGATTGTTGATATTGGATGACTGGATGTTATATTTTTATATTGTTATAACATTGCAAGTTCCCTATCGGTTGAAATGATACATACCCGAACGTTCTGATAGATTAGGGAGAAATCGTTATGGGGTGATGTAACATCCCACCGTTTTGGACCATTCAAATCGACAATAAAACCACACATGTCAGACTTGAATAATTCAAAACAACAGATTGTTAATAAAATTTGGGGCAAATAAAATCAATCACAGAAATACAGACACAGAATATCAAAATAACTCGCAGCGGAATAAAATAAACATAGGAGTTCATGAAGCTCCTAGATACATAGTCTCAAACTAATACATAATACCCAAGTCTAAAAACAAATACAACGGAAAGTTTAGATACATAAATTCTTTACTACAAAAGCAAAAGCTGAGTGGAAATAACTGGAATGGAAATATCAGGTAGACAACTAAATCTCCGGCGGATCTCTAGCTCCAAAAAGGATGAAACCAAAGCTGTGAAACTCAGGCTGACCCAAGCGTATAACAAAACACAAAACACTCGATTCAGGACATACATACTTATAAAATGTAAATCAACTCAAGTGAACTGCAAAGGCAATGCATCAGTAACTTAAAGGATGCTTGAGATTGCCCATCCTTTAAGGATCCGTTAAACTAGCTACTATGTAGTAATATACGCTATTATAATAATGTCTAAAGTAAAGTAAACTATTAAAATAGCATTAAGGCGTTATCCATTTCCCCCTTAACACATTTTATAATGCCAATAGTCTATACAATACCGTAACTCCCCGTAAACTCGAGCCGCTAGAGGATACCCTATAGGTATGACATAAAACAAACTCATAGAAGGCGCGCTAGGGTAGGTGACACGGCACAACTAGGCAATGCCGGGGTAGATATACCAATTACACTTCCGGACTGTTGGTAACGCATAGCCGCAACTACCGCCCAACTCGATCCACACTCCCGAATCAAAGGTGCGCACCATATCAATCACAAAGTAATAGAATGGCTAACGATGAAGTGTGTCCGATTGGAGGAGCTACCTCACTTGGCCCGTCAATTGCTACTGTTTTAGCCACCTTATGCTAACTCACGGGAGTTAGGTCCATGTATGTATACCTTTAGGATCGTTGCCACCTTCCTACTTCATTCTGGAATCTCCACCACGTAAACAGTTGTTATAGTGGTTTTCGGTATCGACAGAGAGTATGCCCATATATGATCCCGGTCTCTTTAACAACCAAATGTTATTATAACCCATGGTTATTCAATTTCAAATGGTTTATTTTTTTCATATCAAACATATTCCTTTCAAAACCATATAAATTCCATATCATTATTCTTTAAAATATTATTCATTTTTCCAAAGTCGTACACTTCCAAATTCATTTAATTATAACCCCTTTGAAACATAAAAATTTAGAGATCATAGCACTTTAAAAATGTAACCTTTAGAACCATAACATTCGGAACTATAACCCTTTAGAAAATTTTGTAGCATTCTGGAAATGTCACCTTTAAGAAAATGCAGCAGTACAGAAATGCTACTGTAAGAATTCGCAGCGGTGCAGAATTATTACTGTAAGAATCCACAACCGTGCTGAATTGTTATTGTAAGAATCCGCAACAGTGCAGAATTGTTACAGTAAGAAATCGCAGCAGTTTTGAATTGTTACCACAAGAAATCGCAACAGTTTTGAATTGTTACTGTAATACTTCCTACTACAATAGTTTATATAATCAAATAGTACATATATTTACAGTTTTTATCATAGTCATTATATCATTCTCATTATATTACTCTAATTTTAGCTATTTGGTCATTAAAGAAACCGCACCTTTAGTTGATAACTTTGTTGCTATATGTCAAATTTTAAAGATGAAATCCTTATGCTAAGTTAAAAGTACGTTATTAACTTACACTTTATTTTCTTTTCAGTAAATAACATTTATCATTTTTATTACCCAAGTTATACCATTTACATTAGTTAAAACTTACTTATCCAATGTACGTTTTAACTTACATTTTTTTCCCATAAAAAAAACTCATTTATCATTTTAATCACTATTACATGAATTAAAACTTACAATTTACAGGTTAGAATAAAATACCATTATTATGTCAAATCAGATTATTAAATTTCAATTAACCTTCATACTGTAAATTAGATTCCAAAATTTACATTTCCAACTATTTATTTCTTATAAAAATTTTAACTCATGTGAACAAATTCATAGAAATTATTACATTAAATTTTAGTTGAGATTCATATATAGAAATCCAAAATACATAAATAATTTTTAGAAAATCATTTTACGTCAACCACGGAGTCTGTATAAAAATTCACTACCCTAGGGTCAAGTAAATACAGACATATATCATTTCAATCCGCAATTTATTAATTTTCCGGGTTTTATATCATTTCAAACCCGCAATCCCAAGTCAAATAAAATTGCTCAGGCCTATCATTTCAGCCCATAATAATTTTCCTTAATCTAAAGATCATTCGGGTATGTATCATTTCAACCCATAGTGAAGGAACTTGCAGTGTGAGAACAGAATATTAAATAAACATAACAATATTCAATATATCATGGCATATGATCATAACAAGTAAAATATGATATGAAATAACATAATATAAACATAGGTGAAATTCTCAACTTGCATATACAAATCCATACAATTCCATTGTCATCAATTCACCAAAATATAAGTACGTTGTCAAGAGTGATTACTCACCTTTCTTTGGTTAGAGAAGTGATTCAAAACGCAACACAACGACTACGACAAGCACAACAAATTACGGACAAGCTTGAGTGAGAGGAGAATCCAAATCTAACGCTTTGAAAAATAAAATAAATTCCATACGTAAACAAATAATTCACATAGAAAAATAAAAGTAGAAAAATTATATATTTGTAAACATGTGAAGAGGGCTTGTCTAGGGAACACATAGGTTTTGTCTAGGGTTTATTTGGGTTCGGCCATAGGGTTTGGTTTGGGTTTGGGTTCGACCGTAGGGGTTTGGACTAGGTTAGGGTTCGGCCATAGGGGTTTGGACTAAGTTAGGGTTGGGTTTTGATGGAAAAGGCTCGGCTTAGGGATAGGGTTTTGGTAGTGGAGGCTCGGCCTAGGGTTTTGGTGGTGGAGGAGATGGTCACGGCCAAGGCAAAGCAATGGGAAGGGTTTGAGGAAGTTCGGCTATGGGATTTGTGGTGGGAAGAAGAGGAGTGGAGGCCGAAATTTGTGAAGAGGGAAGGGAAAAGAGAAAGAGAAGTGGTTTTTGGCTAGGGTTTGTGGTTGGAGGGAGAGGAGATAGGTGTGGCCAAAATTTTTGAGGGGAGGAGGAGGAAAATTTGTAGAGGAAAAGAGGAAGAAAGTCCAGGGTATTGAGGAGGAAGATGAAGAAGAAAACTTACATTGATTTCTTTCAACGGAGGCACAAATGAAAAATGAGGAGTCTAGAAAACCCTAGGATATTATATAGTCATCTCAACAGGTGGCTTCTCATCTAACTAAAGCATTTCCTAGCCCACTAGTATAAGCCCAAACAAATCAAAATATAAATAAGATAAAAGTTATAGGGAAAATAACTGCGTGTAATACGCCAAAAGTTGTAAATTTTAAGAAGTAGGAATCAAAATTTAAAAAAACAAAAAACAAAGAAAATGTTAGAATTAAATCCATCTTCATAAAAAAAGTAATAATTCAAAATTTAAAATTTTCACAGAAAGTCAAACTTTGACCAAAGTTGGCCAAAAATTTGCATTTTAAGAAAAATCTTTATTTTATTAAATTTGGAAGAACATTTCACATCAAATCCCAAAATATTACATTAAATTTCCAAATTTATCAAATTTTAAAATAATTATATTCAAAGTTTCAAATGAATTTTCATTTAAAATATTTTCAAAATTTGCGGGTTGTTACAGTTGAAATGATAGGCTCGAGCGATTTCATGTATTTGAAGTCAAAATTCGGGATTGCAGGTTGAAATGATATATATCTGTAAATATAAAATAATTGCGGATTGAAATGATAAATATCCGTATCATTTGACCATGGGGTAGAAAATTATATACAGACACCGGATTGGTTAAATTAAATGATTTTAAATCCTTAAATTTTGAATTTAATTAAATGATACTTTGAAGAATATTTGATTTATCTAAACCGAATTATTTTGGAAATATGAGTTTTAAATGTTGAAATTGGAATTGGTTTAAATTGAAATTTTAAAGTTAGACCTGAAGTATAAATGAAATTTATTGAAATTGAGTTATTGAAATATTGAATATTTAAACCTCGAAATCCGCTAAAAATTGAAATAGTTTAAGTGTATAGTTCGAACATGGATTTGAAATGGATATTGATTTAATGGTTTAAATGATAATTTGAACTGAAAGACAAATTTTAGTTTGTTGATTTGAAAGCTGGAATGGTCCAGATGTGTTGAATTTAAAGAAATAGTTTAATTTGATATTAATTTCAAATTTATTATTTTAATATAAGCTGTTTGAAAATATATTATTTTAAATCCTAATTATTAATATTTTCAAACTATTAAACTAATTTTAATCTATTTTAAACTATTTTAATCAGTTTAAACTATTTTAATCAGTTTAAACTATTTTAATCAGTTTAAACTATTTTAATTTATTTTAATCTATTTAATCCAATTATTCTATTTTAACCTATTTTAAACTAATTAACCCATTTTAATCTATTTTAAATCTATTTAATTTTGTTTAAATCTATTTAAACTATTTTAATCTATTTTTAGACTATTGTAGAGTATTTTAATTATTTAAAAATTTATCTTAAATTATGCTAAACTATCTAAACTATTTTTAATTATCTAATTATTTTTTAAATTTCAGAATGTGTAAAGTGAAAGTGTTTATATTTAAATAATTGATCTTTAGAGCGAATATGGTTAAATGTTGCTATAACATAATTTGGGATTTGAAATGTTATTTGCTAGTGAAATAACCTATTATGAGTAAATATGATGATTTAAAATAAGGGTTTAACCTATTTTGGAAATATGATTTCGAAAGTAAATATGATTTTGAAAGTGATATGGTTTGAATTGAATATGATATTTTGATATCAATTATGAATTGATTTTTGGAAATGCAAAAGAACCATCCGCTGTGAAATAAGCGATTGGTTGTTAAAGAGACCGGGATCAGATATTGTCATACTCTCTGCCAATACCGAAAACCACTTTAACAACTGTGTACGTAGTGGAGATTCCAAAATGAAGTAGGATGGTTTGACGAACGATTCTGTATGAGTTATTATCGTAGCCCTGACTTCCGTGAGTCGGCTTGATGTGACCAAAATAGGAGCCACGCCGGGCCAAGTGAGGTCGCTCCTCCTATCGGGCACATTCATTCGATACCATATTATGACTTTGTGATTGATTTAGTGGCCACCCCTCGATTTTGATTATGGAGTGTGTTCCGAGGTGGGCGGTAGTAGCTGCTATGCATTACCACTAGTCCGAATCCGCAAAACGTAGTATCCTACCCTGGGCATTGCCTCGCATGCCTTGTCACATGCCTTATCGCGCCTTCTACAAGTTTGGTTTGTGTCATACCTATGGAGTGCTCCCTGATAGCCCACAAGTTTACGTTGGAGTTTACAGTATCTGTATAGACTACGACATTGTACAAAATGTGATAAGGGGGATATGGGTAACTCCTTAACGCTATTTTAATACTTTACTTTACTGTGGACACTATTATAATAGCGTATTGTACTACATAGTAGATAACGGATCCTTAGGAGATGGTAATCCCAAACATCTCTTAAGTTATTGCACTCACGTTAGACACTGGATAGGAGATGTCAAACACCGTAAACATCTCTGACGCCGTTACACTCATATTTATTTACTATTGATTTAACTTACGTAAGATCTTTTAGTTCTGACTCGAGTGTTTTGTCTTTTCAATTCGCTCGGGTCAGTCTGAGCTTCTCAGTATATCGAAGACTGCTAATCTGGAGGACGAAGATGGAAATTTTGTATACTATTATTATTTATTACATTTATTCCACTACATCATATTGTTCCGCTGCATTGTTATTTATTTCTGTTGTATGTAACTCTGATTCTGTATTGTAAAAGTGTAATCAAATGTTATTTGTAAAACAACTTCATGAACTGTTTATTTGATTATTATATTTTGTCATTCCGCTGTGAGATTCTGTATTTGTTTTCTTTCTTTCTCTACTTTTCTTACTTACCCTATAACAATCCTCCCTTTTGACTAGTTTGAGTTTGACATGTGTGGTCGTTGATTTGAACCGTCCAAAAAGGTCGGTCGTTACAAAGGTAAAAACTTGTCTGTGTTTATATGCGGTGTGGTCTTATGAGATACCTTTATTTTTGAAAGGTTTTATGACATTAAAAATCCATATGATTTGTGTTTCTCATGTTGGTTTACCAGACTGATCGGGTGTTATTTTCTTATAATGCTTGAGTCGGCCCGATCATATTTCTAGATTTAGTTATGGATGCTTTGAAATTTCAAGAGATGAGTTGCATGCGTCCCAGACATATTCACATGTCTTTTATTTCCGCTGCATTTCTTGTTTTGTATTTATCAGCATTTGTGAGGACATGCTATTATAACTGTCCAAGTTGATGGTAGGTTTGTTTACTCCGATTGATGTATGTATATTACAGCTTTCTTTTGTAAAGAACTTATGTATATTATATGTTACTCGTCACGATATGAGATTCTGTTATGTCATTTCTTTTCTTTCACCTCAACAATTTGTCTTTCCAGCACTGGATGCTCGGTATGTGAATACCGTAGATGTATTGGTGTTGAATTTTGAGTGTTGAAAAGTTGGGTTCTTACACATGGTATCAGAGCTTAGGTTGAGTGAATACCTAGGCCATAGTGGGGTAAACTCATTAGATATATGGTTTGTAACACCTTAGAATGAGTGAGTTTATTATATATATGAGAGTGCATATTTGATAGCGCTATAAAATTATTTTATATTGTGTTGATTGATCCGTTGAGTGGTTTATGAATTCTGGTCAATACAGAAGGAACAACTATATCGATAGGGGTTTCTAGACACTTTGATAGGGCAAGCAGACACAATATTGTTTTGAAAATTGGTAAATGAAATAATTATACCTAGATTTTATTTTTATATATAAAATAATAATTTTCAGGATTTGATATAGTTATTTATGTTGTGTTTGTTTGCTAAGAAATGATGATATTCAAATATTATCATTTATTGTTTGATTAGTTGTGCTCAGCCAGTATATGAGCATTGATCATTGTTTGTTGATTTCTGAATTGTGCTCAACTGGTTTTTGAGCAATTTAATCTTTTTACTACATAGGCTGGGTAGATAGTAATTGTGGGAACATTGGAACAAATACCCTATGAATTAAGTTTCACATTTTGACTATAAGGCATTCGATGATAATGTTGGGTTAAAATTTAATTTTAATAAAAGTTGTACAATCAATGTAAGATATACATTTGTGAAATGGTTTTATATAAGAAGGTAACTTTATATAAGAAGGTAACTTTATATAGTATGATTTATAAAGATGTGGTTTATAAATAAAAGTATTTAGAAACCGAGAATTTGAGAACTTAAGTCCTGGTGTTTTGAAAATGGTTTTTCTAAAGTTCTAGGGAAAATAATATTAATATTATTTGAAAGTATTTATGAATAGAGATATTTTAATAGAGACAAAAAACACTGAACTCACTTCTGTCGCTAGAAAATTATTCTGGTGATGACTACAGTATTACCGGCATTCATTTTTGAGTTTCTAAGTGGAGGATTCAGCCATAGTAATTTTCTATAGATTTATTTTGGTAAAATAGATTTAGATTCAAATCTGAAAAGTATTATTTGATATGCAAAAGGATATATGTATATTATTATTTCAAATAGAGTTGAAACAAAACCCTGTTTAGTTCTTATGTTCTCTATTAAGTTGTATTATGGACTCATGTAAATGCATTAGGGTAGTTTGGTTTGTGCATCTCAGTACAATATATTGTTTGGTATTTTTCATTTGTTGAAATGGAATGGAATTTTCAACGATTTTGGATGAAAACTATTGAATTAGTTGAGAACTTGAAACTAAATGTTTGTGAAAAAATACAAATAGAGTTTTATAACTCTAGAATGGAATGATAGTAAGTTAAACATGATTTAAATTTGTCGGACATTCATGTTAAGTAAAGCAAATTGTTATTGTGTATATAATCTTAAGATGTTGAATAGTATTATATGAATATAAATGTGGGTTATAAGATGTTAATAGACTTAAGTAGTGGATTTATTAAATGGTTCATAAATAATTTTAGTCTTGAATGAAATACTACAAATGAAATGAATGTAAATAAAAAGAAACCGATGTAGTTAAAAACCAATGAATAAATACGTGTAGATCATTTTATTCGCATAACTATTCTTGATCCAAATTCGAGTACATGATTTTGAGCAGATTTACATCGATCCAAGTTTGGATTTTTCACTCGATTCTTAATGGCAAACACTTGATGCAGATTATTGATATGATTCTGAATTTTTCTATCATAGTATAGGGCTACGTAAGGAGAAGAGAGGTTTCTAATTAAGGAAGCTGATCAAAGTCCACACTAGAAAAGCCGAATGAGCGATACTAGTTCGAAGTGATCATAATTGATATTACGTACAGATGTCATATGTACATCGTACAGGCTTTAATGTAGTTGTATACTTCTTACATTAGAAATGCAAGTTACATCGTTTGATATGACATGTTTATATAAGATGATTGCTATATATGAATTATTGTGATTAGATTTATGATATATGATAGATGAGTTGTTGTATTGTTTCATTTGTCATGTTTAACTTTTTTTGGGTTATGTAAGTGAGATACATGTACATGGAAGCAAAGGCTTGCTAGTTGCTTTTGGTTTCATTAGTAGAGTTTGATTGCTCGACAAAGAGGTACACTTTTATGCTTACTGTATGTGTTTGCTATGTGTCATACACACTCTATAAGGTATATCATAAGAATATATTGTTGTTAAGTTGTCCTCAAATATGGAAGGTCTTAGATACGGGCGAATATTGTTGTTGTGATCTTTTAGGACCTAGCCATGCAAATGAGATGCAATCAAAATTTTCTGTAACATAAGGAATTTCAAAAGTAAGAGATTTTATAAGTCTAAGGGTGTGAGTATATTTTCTTCCTTTGATAATTTCGAGGACGAAATTCTTTTAAGGGGAAGAATGTAACAACATGGAATTTTTAAAATTTCGAATGAGAATATTTAATTTATTTAAGTATTCAAATTTGATTCAAATATGATAAATAATAAGAAAATCAATTTTTAATAAAACGAGTTGATTTTTAATGACATGTTTTTATATTGATTTATAGGATTTTTCCATAATTTTTAATTTGAAAAATATTTACATTATCGTTTAACGTATTTTTCGACAAGCATTGGTATTTTTGAAATTTCATAGAATAAGATAACCGGTGTATTTTATTATTGTTTTGGGATCGTACTGCATTGTTGTGCACGATAGTATTTTTTTCTTTTGTTCGTGGTTCATACGTGAATGAAATACTGTATAGCGAACTGCTAGAAAAATTAAAATTAAATAAACCCACACACACATCTCTCTCATTTTCTTTTTTCCTCTTTCATTTGTCATTTTCTCTTTCCTATAAACATTTAACCTAGCCTTTTATTTAAAAATCAAAATCTTAATTGTTTGTTAATGAAAGCCAAAATTGTTTGGTCCTTTGGTTTCATATAAGTCCGTGCTTCAAATCCATTGGCTCGAAAGGGGATGTGCTTAAACTTGTCGTTGATCGACATGTGTAGGTGAGGCAAGGGTTAGGGTTTATGCAAGATTTAAATGGATTTAGGTTGTGGCATTGGTTGCATCGCACTTGTCGTGTAGAGGAGCATCGATTGGTGAAGTTTGGTGGAGTGCGATGCTAGAATGGGAGGTGCAACATTTTACTACCGCATGGAGGGGCTATACGTCGGAATTCGAGGGAGGCGATTGAGCTTCACAATGTTAGGGTCGGTGCGTCGAGTTTGGGAAGAGAGGAACAACGACGAAGTCCATTCGTCGAACTGTGGACCAAACTCCATGCCGTTGAGTGGGAGTGCACGCCCATGGTGGGTTTGGTGTATCACTATACATGTTTAGGAAAGGGAGGGAGAGGGATTTTAAAATAATCAAGGTAATTAGTTTGTTAATGAATTTAAAATTGATTAATTCAAGAGCTTATAAAATGAATAACTTCTTCATGCGAGGTTCAATCGAGATGCGGTCTTTTGCATTACGCTCGTAGAAGCATTATCTATGCATTGGAGTTGATTTCAGAAAGTTTAGAGCGAGTGAAATTTTAAACTAAAATCGACTGCCATTCGATTTTAGATCAAATTGGAACGCGTAAGTGTTAATTGGAATTTTGGTGAGTTAGCTCACCTCTGAATGAATACTATATGATATATGGTAGATATAAATGATTGTTTTTGTACTTTAATGATTTATTAGTGTGGTTTGGTTAAATTGTCGCTTTGAAAAGTAACATATAAAATGAAATACATGGACTTTTATAGAGGAATCCGGATTCCTTGCCATTGCGATTTTAAATTTTAGTTATATACCTATTGTATAAATTGTTGAATGTCAAAACTTGGTGGGTTGGCCATATTGGATATGACTTTGATTTGTTGAAAAGTTGAACCCTTTTAGTTGTCGATCTATGGGAACACCTGTAAGTGCTATGGTAGCTCTAGGCCTTATTATAGTATTTTGAAATACCATTATTTGCAGTTTTAATTTGAAAATGGTTATGATTCGGAAAATTATTTTAAACATGACTTTTGGATTTTCTATGATGTTTTATTTTGAAATAGTTTTTGAACTTTTCTACTTTATTCCAACCTTTTTGGAAATGTTTTGAAAAGTATTTCAAGAAGTAATTATTTTACAAAGAAGTTAATATAATAATGATAGTATATTTTAAAGGAAAATAAAGGAGAATTTATCTTTTATAATAAAGTGATTCTGTTTTAAAAGGAGACAAAAATATTTTGGAATGAATATTTATGAATCACTTTATATAAAACGTTGTATAAAAGGATAGATTTCTAAATGTTATTTTATAAATAAAAAGATAGTTTTATAAATGGTATTTTATAAATAAAAGAATGGGTTTGTAAATAATATTTTATAAAAGGGAAATGATACCATTTTGATAAATTGGAATAATAAATCACATTTGGGGATTTATAGTGATAAATGGAATGATCGTTTTATGGAAAAGATTTAGCCCAATTTTGAAACCGAAGATTTGTGATAAGTATATTAGATTTAGAATTATGGAATTTAAAATCAGGAGATTTATAAAAGGAGTTTTATAAATAAATTTTGAGATTTATAAAAGGAGTTTGTAAATATAAAAGTGAATTATAAAAAGGAGTTTTATAAAAGGAATGAGATTTGATTTCTTTATTATTTATGATGGTATGGCAAGTATTCTTTTCATACTTAACACCAAATTTCGAGGAATGGAAACTTGTCTCAATCTTGAGAATTAAGAATGAATGTCGAGGCAAGGATAGTTTTCTAACATGCCCGATTTTATTGTTAGTCAGGCGATAGTACGTTTGAAATCGCAAAGTGGTTGTAAGTATATCTGGTCTAATTTCCATATAATTCATTTACTTACACCAAAAGGAAAGTGGTTTGGGTTTGTAGTAACAATGTTTTAAATGACATTTGATTTGGCATGGTTAAATACAATTTTGGAAAAACAAGGAAAATATTTTCTAACTATTAGAAAGTAGTTTTTTGCGAATATATTTAATACTATTGATATAAGTATATTAAAAAGTCTTTTAAGTATTGAAAGTGAAATGTTTTGTGAGTATATGTATACGGTTGAGATAAGCATATCAATATATTTTCAAGAATTGAAAAGAGTAAAAGATATTTATGAGTATCTCTTTTGTCAAAAATTATTTTGATACATGTGTTTTCAAAGTAGTTTTGATTAATGAAAGGATTAATTATAGAGGGTTAGTGGATGCTTATGTGCTTAACCCTGTTTGGTTTCCATTTGAAATTAAATCTCTGATTTGATTGTTGTTTATTTGTTAGTTAAATAACTGACTACTGAATCTTAGCTAGTTTTAAAACTATCGATTACTGGTTCGGAGAAACATGGATCAAATAAGCATGAGTTATCCATAAAAAAGGATGACAAGATAGCGAAGATTCTGAATAAGTTGAGAAGATGAGAACATTTTCCCTACGTCAGTAGATATGCAGTTGACGAGAAGGGATGTTTAAGAAGGGATGGACGCCTTTGTGTCCCAATGATTGATAGTATGTTGGAGGAAGTGCTTGTAGAGTGTCATCACTCAAAGATGACCATTCACCCCGAAGGAGATATGATGTATAGGGATATGAAGAGAATTGAGCTGGAATGAAGAAGAGTGTAGTTGAGTTTGTTCATAGGTGTTTGTTATGTCAAAGAATAAAGGCTAAGCATGGAAAACCCGAAGGATTGTAGTTACCATAAGAGCTTTCGAATTGGAAATGGGAGAAAATTTCGATGGGCTTCATAGAAGGATTGCCTCGGAGTCAAAGGACAAAGAAGCTATTTGGATCATAGTACATAGACTCACTAAGAGTGCCCATTCTATTCCTATTAGGAACAATAGGACCAGGGCGTCTCTAGTACTAATTTATATTAAAGAGGCGGTTCAACTACATGGAATTTCGATGAGCATTATTAGTGATAGGGACCCTTTGTTCACTAGCGAGTTTTGGAGAAGTCTGCAGGTAGCTTTGGGAACTTTGTTGAGTCTTAGCACTGTTTGCCACCCATAGACTGATGGTCAAACAGAAAAGGTAAACAGAATCTTGGAAGACTTGTTGAGGGCTTGCATCATGGACTTCAGAGGACACTGGAAGTAGCACCTATCTTTAGTTGAGTTTGCATATAATAATAGTTACCAAGCGATGATTGGATGACCCCCTTCGAAGTGCTTTATGGGAGGCTATGCAAATCACAAAATTGTTGGTATGAAACTATCAACAAAGTTCTGCTTGGACCAGATTTTATTCGAGATAGTTCAGAAAAAATAGAGTTGATTAGGAAACATACGAAGGTATTGCAAGACTGCCAGAAATCCTATGCCTACAGGAGAAGGAAAGAGTTAGAGTTTGAGGTTGGAGACTCAGTATTTATCATTGTCTCCCCCTTAGAAAAGTCGCAAGGTTTGGAAAGTCAGCAAAATTAGCACCAAAGTTTGTTGGGCCTTCCCGATTTTTAGAAGGGATAGGAATACTTGCTTATCACGTGGAGCTACTGGATAGATTGGCAAGAGTTCACGATGTTTTTCATAGTTCACATTTGAGGAAATGCCTTCATGACACAGCCATTGTGGTAGAGCCTGATCAGCTGGAGATATTGAGACAGAGCCAATAGCATCCCGTTCCACCGCACACTGGAGCATGGAACTAGGAAGCTCCACAACACAAAAATTAGGATGGTTTGAGTACAATGGGAAGAAAACTCTATGGGAAGCATATGGGAAATGGATGAGAAGACGATGATCTCTCATTCTGAGATTTTCACTGGTAAACTTTTCTCTCCAAAATTAGGATTTTAGTTGCATTGTGGTTGCTAGATTGGATGGTAGGAGATGGTTGCTTAAATTTTCACTATCACTTTGCACTCATGTAGAAAAATCTTTATGCATGTTTAGGGTGTTTTCGTACATACTTATATGTCATGATTACACATTTGGCTTGGATTAAGCTCACTTATAGTATGTATGCAGTATATAATCACATTGCACCTTTTGTCGAGTAAATGGTTGGTAGATAACTTGGTTATGTAACATGGATGTTTATCGCACATTACACTATTCGCCCTTGGAATGATTTTGGGGATGAAATCCTTTTAAGGGAAGGATAATGTAACACCCCATAAAATCAACCATAAATAAATAAATTGGATAAATTAATTTAAATAAGATAGGATAAAAATGAAATTTTTGTAAAAGTGGTAATTTGACCATGAAAGTTATGTCGTTGCGTTCGCAGCGATTCTCTAATCAATTTCCATATATAATATGTTGAAAATGGAGCTCAAACGAGGAAATTATGGATGTTTGAAGTTTTGGGTTCAAATTAATTTAAATAAAATTCAAATTCAAATAATATTAATTTCCTAAATTTAAAATTCTAAAGTTAACAGTAATTATACTTTGGGGTTAATAAATGTTGAAATTAACGTTAATATTAAATTATAATAAAGGAATTAATAGAAAAGTCAATGACAATTAAAAAGTTGCCAAAATAAAGGACTGGTCGACCCCTGACCTACGACCTGTCGACCGCTTTCGGTCGACCAGTAGGTGGAGGTGGTCGACTGGTGAAGCTTAGTGGTGGATAGGGTTTGTGCAATAGTAAACGCCTAGATTTTTATTATTTTAAACCGACTTAAATCTGACAGCTCTGGTGCGTTCCAACCACTAGATATAAGAGCCTAGCCCTCTCACTTTTATTCAAAAAATATTTTGAGAAAGTTGGCTCGGTTTTTAAAGCAGGCAGAGAGAGGAATGTAAGGAAGCAGGTTTAGGATATGACGAAGAAGGCAGAACTGCCAGGCCAAATACTTGATCCGACATTCACTAAAATGCCAGATCAAACATTTGGTTCGGCACTCTCCGGAGTACCGAACCAGATATTTGGTCCGGCACTCTCCGGGATGACGGACCAGATATTTGGTCCGCACTCTTTGGAATGTCGGACCAAATGTTTGGTCCGGCTTGACATATCAAGCACCAAACCAAATGTTTGGATCGACGAATGAGAAGCTACCTGACCAAACGCCGAACCAGACCTTCCTACCCAAAATGCCGAGCCAGATTCAGAGAGCTATATCTCCACCTCCACACTTCACAACTCCACTCTATAAATACCAGAGCTTCTCAACAAAAATGGGGATATATTTTAGGAGAAAAAGAGAGAAAAATCTACCGAAAATCCACCACTTTGGCTACTTGAAGTTTTACTCTTTTCGCATATATCTTGTACTTGTAATCAAATCAAAGATAGAATAATAAGATGGAAAGTGGATGTAGGCACATTCGGACTGAACCACTATAAAAACTCTGTGTTATTTGTTTTCCTTATCCGCTTTCCAAACTTTGCACTTGTGAACTGTCTCTGCGTTTCTTGAAATTCATTCCGTACATGCTGGAACATAAAAACCCCACGTCAATCAAATCAAATGAAACTTAACTAAAAAGAAAGAAAAAGGAAGAAATCAGATTTTGAGGTGTTTGTCCAACTTTTGAGCAAACATTTTTGGTGCTTTCACCGAGAACGAACGACGATGGGCGAGCAGAGAAAGCCAAACTCTCCCGTCCATTACTCTTCCAACCTTAGTGCATCATTAAAGCATGGTTCCCTCTAAGCGAAATGCTGACAAGGGTAAAAATGCAGTTACTGCAAATACACTCAACCCCATCTAAGAAGATCAAGAAAACCCAACTGCTCGCTTCCTACCTCTAGGCTCAGTTGTCACCCGAGAAGACTTAGAAAGGGTTATGAATGAGATGAATGACTACTTCGCTGCCCAACAAGAAGCTTTGGTGGACCAACTCATGACACACTTAAGGAGCACAGAGGAATCCACTCACAATACCGGATCCCAAGGTGAATCCCAGTTTAAAGAGTCGCGTAGAAGGAACAGATCTCCTGCCAATGATGAGTTCGATCAGGAAGATCCAAGGGCTCGAAGCCAAGCCAGACCCAACCCGAAGCTGGTCCAACAAGGTCGTCAAGAGCTGGACCCAGTGAAGGGGGCCCCAGACATGGACTGTCTGTGGTTGATCCTGTCACGCTTCGAACCAATCATTGCCAATCTGGCCTTAATCAAGGCACCAGGCACCATCACTATCAAAGAGAGGGGGCCTCTTCTCCCAGGGCCACTCCCGAGTCCGAAGAAAGAATGACGTGTCTCTTCAGGGAGTACCTTAGGCGCGAACAACTTGAAAGGAGGATAGGCGCCAGAGTATCTAGCCCTTTCACTAGGGACATAGAGGCAACAACCACGCCTCAAGAATGGAAGATGCCCACCATGGATCCATATAAGGGCACCCCTGACCCAATTGTCCACCTACAACGATACTCTCAGCACATGCTCATGAATGGAGCAACTAAAGGTGTATTATGTAAATGTTTCCCGCTATTTTTGTCAGATTTAGAAACCACACGGTTCTGTCGCCTACCTAACAGATCCAACAGTTCTTAGGAAATGTTGAAGGAGAAGTTCATAAGCCAGTTTTGAATTCATGTGGAACTGCCTAGGGACCCGTATTCCTTGTCCGATGTAAAACAGAAATCAGGGGAATCTCTGCAACAATACCTTACCCGTTTTAACGTGGCCACAGCAGTGGTGCAAAACGCGGATGAAAGACTTACACTGATGGCACTATGCGGAGGCGTCCATCCGAACTCGAAACTTGCAAGAAGACTGACAAAGGAGAAGCCTCTAACTCTTCAGGAATTCTACCATGAAGCATGAAAATATATGAGATTGGAAGATGCCGCGGCTATCCGGCATGGCAAGCAGCCTGCAGGAGGTTCCAGCTCCTATGGAAACACAAGAGTCCCACCTTGAGGAGAAGGGAGCAAACCAAACAATGACGATAAAGGTAACCTTCAGGACAACCCTGGAACTGAAAAAAGCAATAAACGACGATACGGACCGGGACTGAGATTTGATTCCTACACTCCTCTGAATGACACTGTGGAAAATATTTACTTGGCCACTCAACATGAATTGAAGTACAAGCGCCCTCCATATAAGAAGGAATCAGAAGCTGCGCTTAGGATGGGAAAGTACTGTCACTTCCACAAGTCTTATGGACGTAACATAGAAGAATGTCAACATTTGCGGGACCTCATTGAAGAATACGTCTGAAAAAAGAAATTGGAATACGTACAGCAAAAGCATAACTCCCCCGCTCCGACCCACGAAGGACCAGGGCCACTCTGACATGGAAATAACAAAGAAGAAGTAAGTGCGAGCCGCGCCAATCAAGAGAAAATAACTGTTCATACTATATCAGGGGGCCCACATTTAGCTGGCGGAAATTGGGCCGAGATGGAGAGGTACAAAAAGACTTTGAAAGAGGGAGAAGGGTATGTTCATTCCATTACAGAAGGACGCCTCACCAAACAAAGAGAAAGGACCAATATAACCTTCAGCGATGAGGATTTGGTTGGAAGGCAGTACCCATATACCGATCCCATGATCATTTCTTCCTAGATCGGCCCGACAGAGGTGTTCCGCATTCTAGTCGATACGGGAAGCTCGGTGAATATATTATTCAAACATGCCTTCAATAAAATGAAGTTATCAATAAGAGACGTATCGCCATGCAATAAGCCCCTACACGGATTCACTGGAGAAGCCACAATTCCGTTGGGGTAGTTGGACTTGTTTGTTAAGCTGGGAAATCACCCTCGATCCGTTATCCGAAAGCAAACATTTGTGATGGTAGACGGACATTTTGCTTATAACGCATTTCTAGGCAGACCTGCCTTATCAGATTTCTAGATAATCTTGGCCCCTTGGTGCTTGAAAATGAAGTTCCCTACCAATGGGGGAATACGAGAAGTAGAAGGCGACCAAGACGCAACCCGCGATTGTTATGTAACAGAACTCGTCCAGAAGAAAAGGAAGGAGAAGGGCAAAAACGTAGAGGCCGCCCTCTACGCCAAAACCGTGGAAGCATAGCAATTAAAGAAGGCCCCTCCTCTCAAGTATACTAGCGACCAGTTTAATGAACTAGACCTGAGGGACAGAGAGGAGGAGGCCAGCATTGAGCCCATGGAACATGTTGCGCAAGATGATCGCGACGAAACAAGGCTTTTCAAAATAGGGTCGCGGCTGGGGAAAAAAATCTGAAAATCCAATTGGTAGGGTTCCTATATAGAAATTTGGATGTGTTCTTATGGACCCACGAAGACATAGTGGGAATATCCCCCGAAACGGCCTGTCACCACCTAAATATAGACCCAACCAAGACCTCGGTCAAGCAGAAGAAAAGGAGCATGGGAATGGAATGCTCAACTGCCCTCAACGAGGAGGTAAAATACCTACTTGCCAATGGTTTGATTCGTGAGGCTATCTACCCCAAATGGATCTCTAACCCGGTTCTGGTGAAAAAATCCAATGGAAAATGGCGAACCTGCATCGATTTCTCCATTCTCAACAACGCTTGCCCCAAGGATTGTTTTCCCCTGCCCCGAATCGACCGACTGGTGGACAGAACAGCAGGGCATAAATTGTTATCATTTATGGACGCCTACTCGGGATATAACCAGATTCCCATGCATGTACTAGATCAAGAACATACTAGATTTGTCACAGATTTAGGCCTATATTGCTAGAAGGTCATGCCCTCCGGGCTTAAGAGTGCTGGTGCGACCTATCAACGCTTGGTTAATAATATGTTTGAGCAGCAAATTGGTCACTCCATTGAAGTGTATGTCGACGACATGCTTGTCAAATCAAGAAAGGGAACAGGTCATTTACACCACCTAAACGAGATGTTTCAGGTATTGCCCAAATACAAAATGAAGCTGAATCCATTAAAATGCTCCTTTGGAGTATCCTCGGGAAAATTCTTGGGTTTCATTGCACACACCAGAGGAATTGAAGCAAATCCTGAAAAGGTCGAAGCCCTGAATGGCATCAAAATACCAACCACACGAAGGGAAATGCAGAGTCTAAACAGGAAGGTAGTCGCTCTAAGCAGATTTATATCTAAGGCCACAAACAAGTGTGTCCCATTCTTCGAAGCCCTAAAGAAGGACAAGGGAAAGTTTGAATGGACCAGCGAGTGCCACTCGGCCTTCCAAAGCCTGTTGGAACACATGCAAAAACTACCAGTGCTTTCTACCCCGTTAGATGGAGAAAGCCTCTACTTGTACCTAGCCGTGTCCCCTCATGCATTAAGCACCGCCTTAGTACGAGAAGATGACCGTACCCAAAAACCAATATATTCATCAGCAAGAGGTTTACTGGGGCAGAGGCTAGACATCCGAAGATCGAAAAATTGGCCTACTGTTTGCTCATAGCATCCAGAAAAATTACGAAATTACTTCCAATCTCACTTAATAAGGGTCCTAACAAATCAACCAAGGCTCTAAGTCCTACATAAACCGGATACATCAAGACGTCTGCTAAAATGGTGCATCGAGCCAAGCCAGTACGATATCACCTACCATCCACGCACCGCAATCAAAGGGCAGGCCCTGGCTGATTTCATAGCTGAATTCACCATTCAGGACAAGGATACAACCATCAGAATAGAGGAAACAACCGAGTGGAATATGTTTGTGGATGGAGCATCCAACGAGCTCGGCTCGAGGGCAGGAATAGTGATCATCACACTCGGAGAAAGAAAGTTAAGTTACGCACTGAGGTTAGAATTCACCGCAACCAATAACGACGCTGAATACGAAGCAGTAATAGCTGGTTTGGAGATCACTAGGGTAATAGGGATCAAATCAATATGCATACACAATGACTCGCGGCTAATCTTAGACCAAATCCTAGGGGGATTCCAGACTCGTGGGCAAAGGCTCGCCTCTTACCTCCGTAGGATTAAAACCCTCCTGAACGAGCTAGACTACTATGTAATCAAACATATCCCACAGGAGGAGAATCGAGAAGCGGATGCCCTTGCCAAAGAAGCTAGCATGAGAAACAATCCAATGCTGGGGGCAACCCCCGTCATGATGCAAGCTACACCAAGCTTTGAGTGTCTTCAGATCACACCCATCAGTAGTAACGAAGAAACATGGATGACCCCCATCGTCAAGTACCTACAAGAAGGGATCCTATCGACAAATCGCAATGAGATTAGAAAAATCTTAAGGAAGGCATCCCGCTACATCTCCAGGAGGGCATCCTGTACCTTCGTGGGTTTTCCAATCCCCTACTCAACGTGTGTCGTAGGAAACGAAGCAAAATATATTCTCAACAACACACACCAAGAGAGTTGCGGTGACCACACCGGTGGTCAAACTCTAGCCAGAAAGATCCTGCGCTATGGGTACTTTTGGCCCACACTCAACAAAGGTGCTACCAAGTTTGCTAGAAGATGCGACAAGTGCCAGAGATTTGCTAAAATCCCTAGACTGCCACCTACTGGTCTGATCCAGATGGTTAGTCCTTGGCCCTTCTCCATCTAGGGGATCGACCTAGGGGAACTCCCCATGGGGCAAGGATGGGCAAAATATGCCATAGTGGTGGTAAATTACTTCACCAATGGGTGGAGGCGGAACCTTTAAATAAGATTTCATCTACCAAGGTGATAAATTTTCTAATACGTAACGTCCTGTGCAGTTATGGGGTACCATAGAAAATTGTATCGGACAATGGGCTCCAATTTGACAATGAGGAATTCACCAATTGGTGCCACGAGCATGGGATCGCCCGAAGCTTTTCAGCTGTGGCGCATCCATAGGCAAATAGACAAGTCAAAGTAGTGAGCAAGGTATTGAAAACATTGATCAAGAAGAAACTGGAAAAATCCAAGGAGGCATGGGTTGACGAGTTGCCTACGGCTTTGTGGGCCTATCGAACTTCTTATAAAACCACGACCGGACACACTCCATTCGCACTGGCGTATGGAGTCGAAGCCATGCTCCCCGTTGAAACAATCGTCCCCTCACACCAAAGGATACACTATAATCCGGAAGAAAATGAGGAGCTATTAATCATATCACTCGACCTGATCGAGGAGAAGAGAATGATGCCGCCCTCAAAGCAGCTGCTCATAAACAAAAGGTGGCAAGGCAATACAATTCCAAGGTGAGGCATCGAACACTACAAGAAGGAGACTTGGTTCTCAAATGAGTCTTCCCACGACCTGGGCATTAGATAAAATTTGGGAAGGACCGTTCATTGTATATAAAGACCTCCACAACGAAGCTTACATCTTATTGACGGTAGATGGAGAGGTGTTTGGGAAAGTGTGGAATTTCCAACATCTCCGCCGCTACTTCTCTTGGGTTGTAAAGAAGCATGTACTAAAGCAATAAAAGAAAGACAGTGGACGTAGGCATATTTTGGCCGAACCACTATAAAATCTGGTGTCTCGTATTACTTATCTTATTCAATCATTCTTTCATTTAATTATTTTATCTGATGACCATTCCTACTACGAACAATTGCAGACTCTCGTCGGCAGGAGTGAAGATAAGATAGCCATGATGAAGGGCATGAAACAAGCCCGGGAAGTTCACTGCTGACGATCGGCACCCCGAAGCCGGCAACGATGAACCGATCATAAGCCACGAATTAGGCACAAATTATAGCCAAGGCAGTTCATCATTGGCGTTCAGCTTGCCGACAATTGCGAACCGACTATAAACCCCACGATTAAGGTATGGCCGCAGCCAGGGGTAGTTCGTACTTGACGATCGGCACTACACACGGCAGCAACGATAAATCGAATAATGCTCACGACACTAGCTTTATCCCGAGTAGTTATCATTCGCGATCGGCCTTGAATATAACAACACTTCTACGTTTCTCTGTATCTCTAAACACTATAACGATTAACCAAGTCATAAACAGTTCACAAATAAATAGAGCAGACTATAAAAACACGCATGACAAAAGTCATCCCAGAAAAACACACACACACACACACACACACATATATATATATAAACAGAAGTAAAACAGTATAGTGTTAAATTCCTCCCGTACAAAACTTATCGTTTATATTTATGTACATATGTGGAACGTCCATACATCCTTAAAAAATGCATGCAGGAAAAGGAAAAAGAAATCTCCTTGGCTAAGAAGGAGGGACGTCCTTGCCGCTCGGCCCGCTCCCTCCAGCCCTGTCCTTCGAGGGCTCTGATTGCCCGAGAAGCTCGCCTTCCTCTCACGAAGACCCAACTTTCCCCAAAGGCACCCCTGCACGAGGCAAATAAAAATAATTGTAAGCTTTGCAGTCTAGAATAGGTAATGACAGAGCTAAAGTAAAAAGGCAAGATACCTGCGGCAATGTGACTTGGATTACCAAGCCTTTCGAGATCCGATACGCCCTCATCATCCTCGTCTTCAGCCAACAATTCATACCCTTTGGCTATAGCCTTGGTCTCCTCCACTGTGAACTGGCTATTCACCATTCCAACGTCATACATAGGCCCTTTTTCATGCGCAACTACACCTTAGTCTCCTCGATAAGTCGAGCATGGATCCCGACCATCACCTGAGGGTAGTCATCCATCCACTGAAGGTTCCTATGTTTCCAGAACATGAAGTAAGTCCTTCAACATTTGGTTGACCATGTTGCAAAAGTCGCTGGATTTATCGACTTCGGTCTGGAGGGCCGCCACCTTACTCATGTACTGTTCCTTATCTCTCCTCAACTGAGCATGCTCCACCTTCAACCTATCGACCTCAGCTTGATATGAGTCTCTCTCCTTTTGCCATTTACCCGAGACTCCCTCAGCTCGGCTAATGCCACTTCCGATTTCTTCACCTTGCCCTTGAGGGAGCGGATTTGCTCCAGATCCTTAAGCCGAGCCTCATCCACTGAACTGATGGCTATGTCAATCTGCATCTTACATAGGTCAGCAGCCTCTTTTCTTGCCTCCTCCTTGGCCTTCATTATCTCGGGGGTGCGGGATGCTTTGACGTCCTTTAACTTAGCCTCTTTCTCCCTGAGCGCCTTGCGAAGGTCCTCCATCTCTAAGCGCAACCGCACATTAACACTCCCTACTTCTTCACTAGCTTTGGCCAAACGGGACTAATAGTCAACTATGTTTCTGGTCTCATCTGTAATCTGAACCATCCGCGTTGTCAAGTTAGCAAAATCAAGAGTCTTCGCCTCATCCAGGATTCAGACCAAGGGATTTTAAGGTAAAAGGAACTCGGTGTCAGGATCCGCCGTGCGATGACCCGCAGGGTCGGGATTTATATCAAGATGACCCTCAAAGGGATCCATGCTGGTTGTTGATAATCTGAGAAGAAAGAAGCAATATTGCCCTCTCCCATCTCATCCGGCACTTCGTGCACTTCGGAACCCATCAGATAGTGACGACGACGACGGAAGGAAGTTTGGGAACCAAGGAAGGCGGCTTCCTTACCCGGGGACCTCGCATGTTTTTGAGAAGACTCTAGTTTATCTCCCTTATCCAGGCCTGACGGGCTCTCCCTAACATTCTCTTGCATAGTATTTTCCCCTTGGAAAGTCGCCTTGGAAGAAATGGAAGTCATTTTCATCCGTTTGAACCGCTCAAGCCGCCTGGCAACTTCATTCAACTTAGGGTTTCTCCTTTTCCCTGGACACAGGAAACAACATTAGATCCAAGGAAGCAAGAAAGCGTAAAAAATGCGTAACACTCAAGACACTAAGACACAATAAGCTACTACAAACCCTTGGGGTAGACCGGATCATATAGCCGAGGCGGGGTCTCACTTAAATAAGGAACACCCAGGGACGGGACTCCACTCGAAGGAAGGAGAACACATGGTGACCAGACTTCATTGGATTGAGGAGCAGGAGGAGGCTGGGACTCGTCGAAAAAAAAAGTTTTCAAGAAGTATCTCAAAGTTCGTACAATAATCAAAAGTACCTGGAGAAAGCCCGAACTCCTCGCTGATTCCCGCTCCACCTGGTGCTGGAGGAGGCGGTATTTCACTCGGATCACCTGAAGCCACGTTCTACCGGGAAAGATCGGCAGTAGAAGACGGCCTTAGGGCTGGCTCGGATTGTTTTAACTGCTCAAGCCACTCTTGAACGGACTTGGCATTCTTTAAAGAATCCATGCCCAATCCCTCACCACTTATATCCACATCTGGAGATACATGAACATCCCCTTCCGTTTCAGAATTTCTCTCCGATCCTTCCTCCTCTTCACTTTCTGCTCCTAAATGAGAACCTCCCTCATCGCCAGGGGAGGGAGTGTCTTGAATACGTAGAGATTTCCCCAAGCGGGGAGGATGAACTGCACTCTTCTTATGTCTTAGTTTCTTCGAGGCTTCAGCCAGACCACTTCCTTCATATGGGCCTTCACCTTTGTCTCCGTCACCGCCGTCACCACCAGCTCCCGCTGCTCTCTCAGCAGAACTTGGCCTAATCTTGTACATGGACTATCTAAAGGCCAATCAAGTTATAGAATCGGAGGGCTGCATCACGAAGTAGGAATGAAGCTTCTTGCTCAACCTCCGGGATAGCCAATATTTCCTTGGCCATCTTTTTCAAGCCGTCATCCTCCGTCGTCTTCACATAACTTGAAATTTATGGAGCAATAAGAGGTCAGGCCAACAAAAAGTTCAGAAAAAGATAATACAATAACTTACAACCAGAGGTAAAGGCGTGTTAGGCCATGGTGTCATCACGTATAAAAAAAATATTCCCTCTTGAACATACTAAACTTAGAATATAAATCCAAGACGGGTTTGAATTTATGGGCGGACTCTAAACTGGTAAAAGGACTCCTCTTCTGATAATTCCTCACGTTATATAGACATCTAATCTCTCTATGAGTAGGGGCTCTCCGATACCGCTTCATGAATATCAGATATAAACACATCAAGATAGTATAAGAGTTCGGTTGAAGTTGCATAGGAGCAACCTTCAAATAAATCACGAAGCTGGCAATCCAATTGGTAAGCGGAGGAATTGCACCGCACATACATTGATACTTGCTATATGCCATATACCCGCCTGGGGGAAAGCACGCTTTATCATCCGGACCAGGTAGTATCATGTCCCGACGGTCTATCCCAAACGTAGTAGCTATGGAGTTCAGCTTCTCTATCGTCAACACACTAGGATAACACTCCAAAGGCCTAACCGGCATTTGATTAGGAGCATAACCTTCCACCGAAGAGTAAGCAGAACTGGTTTGCCTGGGAGGATTGGCTGGAGCGTCAAAGGAAGAAGGACCAGCCCCGGCAGGATGAGAAGCCGTAAACTTGGAATGAAGCTCATGACCAGAAGACATGTTCCCTGTGCAAGAAAGTGAAGGTCAAGAAAAGTTCAAAAAGAAGTTAAAAACACTCACGGGGAACCTCCTATTATCTAGCCCAGTTGAAACCATACTCCTAGCCTAACCATCTCGAGCTCGGCAAACCTGTGGACCATGTGCTTGGGCTATTTGGTTTGGCAGTATCCTATCCCAGAGACCGAACGGCATCACGATGCCAAACCAAACCCACCGAATAATGGCTATGTTGGCTCGAAGCTCGCCCTCCTGTAAGCAAGCCACGCGCACACATTTCATGCCCTAGCCTAGCTGAAGTTGGCAACGTGAACTTGTGACCAAGTGGAGCATCAATATGATGATTTACCAAATCCACTGTGGGAATAAAGTACAATACTGTCTCCTATGCTATAGCCAGCATAATCAGATCTTACAGCCCAACCACACAGGCCACTCAACAACTTGGATCAGGCAGACCAACTAATTGCACAATGTACCCAACTCCAATAACACATACTAACATTCCATCGGGAATCGCTAACCCAACAGGAAAACCCTTTCACCCTCCATAGTCACGGCCACCTTACCTTCACCAAGCATGATTTTTTCCTTCATCGAATCACTCTCAAATCCCCTCGCTCACTTCCTCTCCTCGATTCGGAACAAAAGCTGTTCACACTCAAGTATGTACCAAACTCCCCTAAGATCTAAACCCTAAAAACTAAGGAAAAAAATTGAATTTAGAAAACTTTACCTCGAGTAATAAAGATGCAGAAATATCAAGAGTTCAAGCAATGAGAACTAGACAGATTCGAAGTTCAATCGATTCGAAGTAAATTGAGGAAATTTAGTAAAAGAAAAAATAGAAGTGGGGAGCGGTATTTAAAGGGGATAAGAAAGGGAAGACGAACGGTCTCGAGTTTTCAAATGGTTGTATAGACTTAGTGCCGAACCAAACAAATCACGTTGTGTGACTACACAACATACTTTAGGGGGCAAGTGTTGGCTCGGTTTTTAAAGCAAGCAGAGTGAGGAAACGCCGAACCAGACCTTCCTACCCGAAATGCCGAGCCAAATTCAGAGACCTATATCTCCACCTCCATAATTCACAACTCCACTCTATAAATACCAGAGCTTCTCAACAACAACGGGGATAGATTTTGGGAGAAAAAAGAGAGAAAACTCTACTGAAAATCGACCACTTCGACTAATTGAAGTTTTACTCTTTTCGCATATATCTTGTACTTGTAATCAAATCAAAGATAGAATAATAAGATGGAAAGTGGATGTAGGCACATTCGGGCAGAACCACTATAAAAACTCTATGTTATTTGTTTTCCTTATCCGCTTTCCAAACTTTGCACTTGTGAACTATCTTTACGTTTCCTGAAATTCATTCCATACATGCTGGAACATAAAAACCCCAATTCAATCAAATCAAATGAAACTTAACTAAAAAAATGAGGAAGAAATCAGATTTTGAGGTGTTTGTCCAACTTTTGAGCAAACAGAGAATTTAGCGAAGCTCTGCCAAATCATCTCTTTATAGATTCAGAAAAATCCATTAGGGTTTTAGGTAAGAAATCTTATATATCTATTTTTATTATTGTTTATTTTCTAAACTTCTTTTCCTCCAAACCTCTAATTTTCTGGATCTAACGTATATACAAATCCCTTGATGTATATATCAAAAAGAAAAGATATGAAAGGGTTCATTAAAGGCCTGTCAAATCCAAAAGAAGCAAAGTTAAGGACTTCTATGAATGGAAATCATAGTTTTTTTTATTTTAGTAATTGAATAGTGTAGTTTGGATTTGGTATATGTCTTGGGGAGTTTTAGATTGCGAAAACATCTCATTAAAAATTCTCAAAATTACCCTAAAGCGAAATGTCAGGTCTTATTTTGGAATTTTAATAGTTTTATATTAAAATAACGGAGTTTGTATGTATTTTGCAATTTATGTATTTTTCCTTCTATTCCACTTCTTATTCTTTTTCTTTGGATCTAATTAAGGGATTTGATTGAGAAATGGTGTGTAAGGTACAAATTCTTATTCGTAGTTTGCACTGCATATTGCTACAAATTGAATAGAAATTCCATTTATATGATTTCATGTAAAAGAAGTTGAATAAATCATAAAATTAATTAAATTATAAGTTTTTACTATTGATTTATTGCGTTGTTTTAATATGAAATAAGTTCGATTTGGATTCTGCATATAAGTCTATTGATTGATTTTGGAATATTGAATTTATGGTATACATTATTATGGAAATGAGACTTGTATAATTTTGGAAGATTTGACATTTAAAACGTTAATTTAGGGCGTAATCTCCACACAAATAGAAAGTAATCGATGCATGTTTATATGTATATAAACTACGTGAATAACGTACAGTCATAATGCATTAATGATGTAGTTAATTAGGTTAATAATTATCACTTAAACCCCTCCTAGAAAAGTAATTAATTATAAAGGCAAAATAAGAAGGATTTCTTTTAAGGCCTAAATAATTAATAAGGTGAGATGTGTGATAATTTTATGAAATATGACTAAATTATAGAGGTGCAAGGTCAGTCAAAAGCACACATGTAACAACCCGCAAATTTATCACTTCGAATTTTTTTTGAAATATTAAAATATAATTATTTTTAACATAAATGATAATGGTATGAACAATAAATAATATTGGTAATCTTATTTTGAACAAACATTTACAAAAATATATACTCTGGAAGATATATTGATAAAATAATCAAAAATCGTTTTAGTAACAAACAACTTTTAGATCATCCGACATCGTGCACAGAGCTGGATACATACACTCATTTATATATATGAGTGAGAATATGTAATAAATTATTTATTATTTCTAAAAGCAAAATCTCTTTATGACATCATCAATGATATCACTATTTTGGAATAACTGATTTTTGAGTTTAAATTGATTTTAAATGATTTAATAATTATTTTATTCAATAAATAAGCCCTTTTAATTATTACATAATGATAGAAATATTATTATCAAACTTTGTTTTTATATATATATATTTTGAGATCATGTGAAACCTTAAGATCATGGTATACATTGATACTCCCTTAAGTAAACCACGCCGTGTGTCTACCCCGCTTTTATTTAGTCGTCGCACACGGATGCTTAAGGTTGAAACTCCCACTGATGGTTTGGCGCTGGGATTCGAACCTGCCCGGACGCAGTCCTTTGGTTCCCAACTCCCAGCTCCCAAACCAACATATATATATATATATATATATATATATATAGTAAACAAGAAGTGAAAATATGACCGGAAATCGAAATCGAAATCCGTAACGATTCAACGTAGAAAAATTATGCAACGTTGTGAATCATTTGAGATATACATATACACACATACATGTACATATACATGAACACATTCACATGCGCATGAACGCATATATACATATATACCAACACACACACACACACATATATATATATATATATATTACAAAATATCCAAGATAATTTCCTAAAACTTAACCCTTAAGTAAATCCAAAGTCAAACACTTACAGCCTAAGTACAAGCACATGGCTACACACATGGAGGGGGGGTTTGGCTGAGAATGATGAGCGGAGAGGGGGGTGTGGTGGTGATGAAATGGTGATGTGGTTATGTGGAAATATAATGATATTTTTATTCATTTTCTTCCTATAAATACCACCACCCATCTTCACTTAATTGCTTCATAAATTCCTAAGCTTCTTCACTTCTTATACTTCACTTTAATGGCTTTTTGTCTAAAGAAAGTTATGTCAAAAATTATGGCAAAAAGAATTAAAATTATATAGTAAGTATATATATTATCGAAACACTTCAAATCCAAAGAAAATCCACTCCTTTCCACCTCTACAACCCACGGCTACACCATCCGCCACCACTTGTCAAGCAAGGCCGAGCCCTTCCAAGCCTCCAAGACCAAGGCCGAACCCCTAGGAGCAATTGTGCTAGTAGTTGTGAGCTCCGATTTGAGATAGCGGATCTATAGCCGTTTTAAAGTTAGTATGATCAAAAAAATCAAGTGAGAAACTCTTCCAAATTTATTTTATAAATATGATGATGTGATATGATTGCTATGACTATTTACTATGTTTGATCATCAAATTTAGATGTTGATTATATGATTAATCTGATGTTGAAATGATTCACGTTTAATAAACGTCGAATATCACAACTGAAATCACTAATTTTAATAAATGAAATGGTGTATTTAAGATTGTTAAACATCTTTAAAAATGGTTTAAATTGGTTTATAAATGTTTTATAAACACTAATATCCAATTTGATGAAATTTTGACAAGTTATGAAAATTAAGTCAAAAATAGGTGTGTCGCGTAACGGTAGTTCGCAATTTCGCACCGTAAAAAGTAAATCCATTTATGCGATGGAATCGGAGTTGGAATTTTTGCAATAAATTTTTTCTAAACTCTTATAATCATAGTTTTCAAATGAAAGAAAAAGATTGAGATTTTCTTTAGTAGATTTTGAAATATGAGCAAATCAAGTTTTCAAAATAGTCGCGGTTTGGCAGTTCGGAAACTAAAGAGATATATTTTTTAAAATTAATATTTTTAATTCTTTAAAAATATGGAAAAATTCTATAAATATTTTGATATGTTTTAAATGAGATCTGAGTTATAAAAATGGACTTCTTAATGATAGAAAAATTGTTTTGATCAAATAAGCCTTAAAAGCACTATTAAGAGCACTATTCACAGTACCTATTGTAGCACTTTTAATAACTTTTGAAAATATGGCTTTAAACTTAAGTGTTCTTTCCTAAATCTTTTACAAATTTTTTCAAATAAATAATTAAGTATTTTAAAGGTGATTTGGAGGTTTTATAATTTATTTTAAAAAGTTTAAATAAATGATTTAAAGAAAAGCTGTTAAAATCAAGTGATTAAATCTTGGCTCTAAAAGCCGACGAGTAGACTGGATTTTTTCTATTCGTGAGATTCTGGTGTAGGGTACTTAAACAACGGAGATGTTTAGGAGCAACCAGTGCCCTAGCTCACCTAGCCTTTTTCCTGGGTGAGGAATGGACAAGGTCGAAATGTCGAAAACGAGGCAAGTATAAAAGGTTTAATTTTTCCAAATTTAATACAACTTGGATTATATTGAAATAATCTTCTTGACTACGTATTAAATTTCAAGAAGGGAACCTGTACTATCTGTGGAAATTGAAAATGTGATTTCATCGTTATTCGATGGATAGTAAAAGTTGAATACGGAAATTGATGTTGAGTAGAATTAGTATAATTTCTATCGATACTTTTTACTCAATAATGTTTTGCAATATGATTTATGAGAAATGATTTTGATTTGGTATTTCCAAAGTTAAAAGGAGGTTTAATGATTTCGTATATATGGAAAGCAAATGTATTAAAGATATATATCTCTAGAAGATATTTTTGATAAAAAGAAAGTAATCAATCAAATGATAAGAACCAATTCAATTAACATCTTTTTATCGATGGTTGGTTCGAAGGAACATGGATAGCATTTTACTGATTCCTATCCGAAAACCACTTTGAACCAATTTACATATTCGAAGTGAAGACTTGGAAAGATAATAAATGGAACGAAGGGCTACTTGTCACTGACCCTCAAGGTAAATTTTCCATATATATATATATATATATATATATATATATGGTAGTAGTATCTTCATTTGATCTTCGATGAAAGGGCTGCTCGCTACAAATCCTAAGGATGATTTCCAATAGGATGTGGTATGAGAGTTCCTTCGGTTTGTCTTGTTCTTGTACAACTTGTATAGACAAATGTCTGGCATTGCATTTCCAATATACATGTACATTGATTTTTACGAACGTAAATCTGTTTGGTGGTGTAGGAAGTAACTCTCCTATACTTAACACCCTTCTCTGAGACGTACAAGCTTAGAGGTTGTACATTTATGGGAATCAATAGCGTGTCATGGAATTGGCAATGTGGCATTCAAAGTGGAATATGCTATGTGAAAGGTAATCATTACTCAGCCCTCATCCTCCAAAAATGGCTTAAATAGAGCATGTTGCAAAGCTATATGGGGCTGCAACTATCAGGTAATGGTCATTACCTTTCTAGATTACTCTATATGTTTTGTATTTAATGCATGCCATGGGATCTCAGATAGGTCAGTTATGACCGAAGTGATGTCATATTCGGTTCTACCCGCCACCAGATGGGTCTGCGGGTAGGCCGGTCTTGCCAGATGCAAAGGCTCCAAAGTTGTTGATCCTCGATACATCCCTCTAGAGATGTACTATATGGAAGGTAGTTCCCTACCTCACATTGTATGGAAATACATTCTCCAATAAGTGCCTTTGGACTTGATTGTAGAACCTATTATGTTGGAATTTAATCAATGTAACAATTTCAGCTAAGATTATATAAGTTTACTTGAAAATTGTTTTCAAAATAAAGCCATTAAAAATAATTACCCTAGATTTTGCATAGTAAATGATTTGGTTATCATAAGTTAAAAGGCCATTCCATATTTATGTGCGGCGTGGCCTTATGAGATACCATTTGTTTTCAAAGATTCATAATATGAGTTTCTCATACTAGTCTTATGATTGACCCAAAGTTTATTTTCTTTTTCCCATAAACTCTAGGTGCCCTATTTTTTTGGGCAGCTAAGTATTTAGTTAGCATGGAGTAATTCGAGGAGGTGCATGGAGCATTTTGAGTCCTTTGTAGAAAGTTATCTATTAATTCTATTGTATTTTATATGATGTATCTAACAACACTTGTGAGGATAGGCAGTTATAACTATCCTGACTGGGTTAGTACTTACTAGAAATATGATGGAACAATTTAGAGTAATTGCATGTACTACTAATATGTATAATTAAATGTTGAATATGATGTGAGATTCTATTTTTTTGGTCTTCTATCTTTATTTTCTTTACCCCATGACAATCTGCCTCTCCGTAACTTGGATTTGCGGCATGTGAATACCGAGCAAGTATTAGTGTTGGTTTATGAGGATCAAGGAGGTGGGTCGTCATATTTGGTATCACAGCTAATGGTTGAGTGAATACCTAAGCCTAGATGGGGTTAACTCATTAGAGATAGGGTTACTAATATCCTAGAATGAGTTTAGTCAGAAAAAGCGCATATTTGAAATTTTATCTAAATAAGTATATTCGAGTTTATACTTATTCCCTAAGATAATTTCATTTATATTTCTAATATGTTTCCTTACTATATGCAGATCGTAGGAGATGAGTAATAGAAGAGGACGAAGGGGAGGAAGCAGCACTACGACCACAAACGGTCGATCAAATGCTGTAGTAATTGAGGAAATTGTAATCCCTATGCAACCTCAAATTAACTTTGCTACTCTATTGTAACACCCCATATTATTAGTAACATTATTTAAGATATTTAATTAGTTAATTAAATAAAATAATGTGATGATTAGGGGATTGAGATTTATGATTAAACTAAGGGATAGTCGTGCTATGTAAATAATAAACTAAAGATGAGTTAAAGTGAAATAGAGAAGGGGTAAAATAGGAAAAATATTATTCTTATACCCTAAACCCTTAGGAATTCATTTCATACATTCACTTTAGAATCTAAACAACAAGAGGCTAGTCACCATTAGCAAGAAAGAGGAAGATAAACATGAAAAGCTAAGGAAGAAGATTAATCAAACCAAAGCTATTCAAAACTCAAACTCCTTAATCTCAAAGCTGAGGTGAATAATGACTACATCTCTTGTTTTCTTAATTATTTTCGGTCCTAAGGATAATTCGATTTATTTGCAATATTATGCCATAATTTTGAAGGATAATATGTTTATGTATGCCTGTTGATGATTTATGATAAGTCATATAGGATTTATGATATGTTTTAAATGTGAAAACCTTATTTAATGACATCCAAATGCCTTGTAATTTTAGATTTAGATCAGAAAAGATATTTTAAAGATGGTTTTCAATTTTTATAATTTTCTGAATTAATGTGGATTTAATATTAATTTTCTAGCGGGGAAATTGATTATTTGGGTTTAAAATTGGCTCTGAAATTATTATATGTTAGAAAACATATTAAAAATGATTTTCTAGAATTTTTGTAGAATTTTCCTAAGTGTTTTAATAGATATATAAAATTATTTAAGGTATGAGACTTAAATGTTTTATATATTTATAAAAGGAGAGGGGTATTTTGTAAATAAATTAAATTGTTTAATTCTGAAATTTGGCTGTTCTTTTAGAAAAGAAAATTAGCAACCAATAATATTTTGACAAACAAGGCAAGTTAGTTGAAAAAGATTTCTTTTTAAAGTTAAAATCAGTTTTTATATGTGTTTGCAACCAAATTAGCCACAACACCCGAGAATAGGTTTAAGTAGTGAAATAAATGAAGAAATTAAATGAAAACTAAGGAACAACACTGAATATCAAGAAAAAATGCAGTAGAAAGCAAAAATAACAAGATTTATTGTGGTTCGGCGTTGATTACCTACGTCCACTTTGAATATTCTCTTTATTGCTTCATAATTCACCTGATTATAGTTATAATCGGTAAGAAATAGTAAGAGATCAAAAAAGAACAAAGGAAGTTGATTACAATAATGACAGAGTTTTACTTGCAACCCGAAAAGTCCCTCAAAATGGCCCCCTATGCCTTTATTTATAGATGAAGGTGACCTCCAAACTGACTAAAACTTCAACAACAAAACCTTTCTGACCACATGGGCCCACCATAGGGTGGGCTAGACCCCACTCTCAATGGATAGAGGTTAGCACTGACCCCTCCATGGGTTGAGTTTGGGCTAGCGATCCCTATGGTAGCTTTTTTATGGTGTAACATAATGGTACTTCAAGTATCATGACATTTGGACATGTGGAACTATGGTTCTTGTAGTACTTTTGTTTGAATTCTAATCTAGTCAGGGTGGTGCCGACCCTTTCTGCTATGCCAACCTGGGATGCTTCCTTCTGCTATGCCGAGCCATCTCTATAAGCATCAATGTGCCGACCCATTCCCCGTAACCATTTCCATGCCGACCCATCTTACCATACCGACCAATCACTTAGGAACACACTATGCCGACCCACATAAATAATGCCGAGCCCCAACATATCATGCCTATCTATATCTTATGAACAAAATATACCGACCCGTCCATATTCCCACTAATTTGCCAAACATCCATGCCGACCCCAATTCCAACCAAACTAAATTCCATAATTCTAACATCCTGCATTATCTATCTATCGACCAAATTGACCCTGGGTTGAATACAACTATTCGGACATTATACTTTGGTCATCTAGATGTTGCCTCATGATCATCTTTACTATCAACGGTCGAGTCTAGACTTCATAATCAATCCTATGTAGCCAGGTCAAGGCACCGGGTAACACTCCCCCCCCCCAAAGTATGTCTTGTAAATAACATGACGTGCTTTGAATTGGAGAAACCCAGGTTCCTAGGAACAAGCCTATCCAAGTCCTTGGTTGTTCACTGTTCCTTTATTAACCTTCGATGATACAGGTCTGATGTCATATTCCATTAGAATGCACAGATCTAGCCGTATGAAATCTTCAGATTTTCTATTAATTTGACCTTTCAAAAAGTTAAATTCATAAATCCCTTCCGTGCATGCTCATACACATGTTTCTGTAGTTGACTCCCGGATGTGTTCGGATGTTCATTGGTCTTTTCCAGGGTGCTCTATTCTATATGTTTCCATTTACAATCTAATCTTCATGATATTGGTTGCCATTCAGTTTTCAAACATCTGCCATTTCCTGTTGTCCCCCTTTCTATTTCATTTGCATCCATTTTCCATGCACATCTCCCTTTTTCTTCCATTATATATTTTTTTTATTCTTTTATTATATATTTATTATTATTATTTTATATTTTTTGGAGGGGTCGGCATTCGATATGCCAACCCCGTGGTGAATTTTCCTGGATAGAGGTCGGCTATCCTTGGGACCGACCCCTCTTCAACCTAGGGACCGAGTCAATTGGGTATGACCAGTTCGTCTCCCTTCCTTCTCATCTATATAAAAGTTCGTCCCTTTCTTCTTTTTCTCTTCACCTTATCTTCTCCAATACTTAGCTCCTTTTGACTTTGCTCCTCACCTAGCCGACCCTTTTGGAAAGAAGAAGATCCCCATTTTAAACCCAGATCCGAGCGCAAACTTCCATTTTTGATTTCCACCACCGTTAATTCTCTCTTAATCCAAGTTTCTGACCTTGTAATCCTATACCAAATAGGTATGATTTCCACTCATAATTGCATTAGTCGAGTCATAGGTTCATGGGTTCACTTACACTTCAACCTTAGGCGAGCAAATCGGTGGGTTTGATTAGGTTAGGCGATCCGAGGAAGGAGAAAAAGTCACTGGAGGAGAAAGAGAAAGGGACAAGGAACGAGTAAGGAAGAGGAATGAGAAAAAGGAAGGTAAAAGGAGGGATCGGTATAAGCTTTTCAAAGGAATGACAGAATTGTGTTCATTTGGGGGTCGGTACGTGCTTGTTAGGAGAGGGTTTAGTGTTAGCCACCATAGTGTAAGGATCGGTATAGATAGGCGTCTTAAGAGGGATCAGTATAGAGGCTTATCTATAAGGATCGATATAAGAATCGAAAAGGAGGGTTCGTCCTAAAAAGTTAAGTATAGGGATCAACATCTAGGTTAGAAGGGATTTCAGGGATCGGTAATGAAGGTTAACACATAGGGTTCGTTATGTAGGCTAATGGGAAGGGTCGGTATTGCCAAGTGAGTCAAAGTGTAGGGGTCGGCTACGAGAGTAAGGCGTAGGGATCGACATCTAAGGCAGGGATCGATGTTGAATATAATGACCATCTTAACTAAACCATTCAAACATTTAACTATATACTTCTTTTCCCGGACATAAAACGACTAAGAACAACACGACTTGCATACTTGGACCAACGGACTTAAGTTTGAACAAAAAAATTTCCAATGTGATTAACATGAGCTGAGTATAAAACCCAAATATACTTGAACAAAGAACTTCATAACTCAGAATGTCAACATCCGGTCTTGAAGCTTTGGTAGCCGATCAATTTTCATGTCGATTGAGACGATCAGCGATGACGGTCTCTCTAGTTGAAGCTTCTAAGCTTTGACATTTTACTTTTGTTTTTTCAGTTTCAAACCGCTTACGCTTATTTCATGTTGCACTACACTAGTTCACACATGACATGGGGGGATATGTTATTATTTCTATTATTGATTGTCTACTGAGTATAGCTATCACAGACCCCAGGTTACACGAAGTGACCAACTATAATGTCTTCCGAATCAGCCGCGAAATGAAGTTCTTCTACCTTATCTGATAAACCTGGACCGAGTTAGCAAATAAAACGAGTAGGGGCACCTGACCCACAAGCAAATCTTTTTTCCGGCATTCCAGTTATTCCTACAGAAGTTATTGATCCAGCTCTTGATGCTGTGGAGGATGCCATTATTCTAAACAATCCGGTTGACTCACAAGCGTCCAGAATCGGCAAAGCCGCTCTTCGTCGATTATGTTCTATCCATGGGATTCCTTTCGAAGACGTTCTAGTTCCATCGAGGCAAGACATACCTCACTTGCCCCCAACCGGATATACTGCAGGTAACAAGTTCATGTGCTGGGCCAGATGTGTGCCTCCCTTCAATTCTTTCGTTTGGGAAATGCTAAGATTTATGGGAATCACTCCTATTTAGCTACACCCTAACAGCTATGCCTTTATTCATGGCACTTTTCTCCCCTTCATGAACATCATATTTCTTCCGTCTACTCTCGAAGACATTTGATACATTTACAATTTTAAAAGATGGGTTGATAGTCCTTCGTACGTCTTTCTTGAACCCCTACCCAAATGCCAGGTCTTAACGGGCGCATGTAATAATCTTTCCCTATTCAAACATGAATGGTTCTACATATGGTGTCCTCTTGGCTTCGCAAGAAGATGGTTGGAAAGACGTAAGTTCCCTTTGCCTTCGTCTTTAGTTCAAAGATTCAAGTCGCAGCTTCTTCCTTAATTGTACTAATATCTTCAATCCTTTTAGGTGTCCGCCCTCGACCTGATGGCGTTGAGTACTCCAGGACTATTGCGGCCATTCACGCTACTATTGTGGAGGATTGGGACATTAAACTCCTCATCACCGATGAGTTGCTTTCGTTATTCGAGCTATTAGAAGATGGCGGTAGAATTGGTCTCCTTGGAAGCAGAGCGGTTTCAAAGAATGTCATCGAGAGAAGGGAAGAAATAAATAACCATGTAGTGCGCCCTATTGAGGGAACCCAAGTAGGCACCAAAGAGGGAGAGATAAAGGAATCATAAGATATAGGGCAAGAGACAAAGACATAGGCCTTGGAAGAATGCCAGCAGTTGAAGCGTCACATACTAGCCAATCGCAACCTCCCTCGAAGAGGGGAAAACGTTTGGCGTACAGGATACGAAAAAGGAAAGCCGGGGCAACCCCAAAACTCATCATAACTCTGGTTGAAAAAGAATCATCTTCTTAACAGATGGAGAGCTCATTGAAGGGACTCTCCGACATTCTACTAAATCAATTTTTATCTTTTAAAATGAAATCAAATGAGTCAATTATTGACATGTGTGCTAGATTTCAAACTATATAGCACGATCTTATGGCACTAGGAGTAAAATTCACTGAATTTGATTTAGTCACACGAATTTTGAACTCTTTAACAAATGAATGGGAAAGAAAAGTTTTAGCCATCGAAAAAGATAATGATCTTTCCCAACTCAAAGTGGAAGAGTTAATAGGAAATCTGATGTCGTATGAAGCTAATTTACAGGCAAGAAAAGAGCAAAATCAAGAAAGGAAAACATCGCATTTCAGGCAAGTAACGACAACTCCGACTTGGAAGAGATGAGATTGTGTTCATAACCAAAAATTACAAGTTCAAGAAGTTCAAAAAGATGATGAAATTTCAAAACAACGGCAGCACAAATTCCTCAAATCAAACATCAATGAAGTGCTTCGGGTGTGATATATTTTGGCCATATGAAGAAAGACTGTCCACTAGTCGATAATGATAAAATGAAAAATAAATTTGAAAATTTCAAGAAAAAGAGAAGAGCATTTCAAGTAACTTGGGATGATTCAGACTCTTCCTCATCATCCAATAGTGACAGTGACTTAGAGCAAGCAAATACTTGCTTCATGGCTAACACAAATATGGTACGTTCTGAATTAACATACGATGAAATTCTTGAAATTAGTATAGAATTAGATGATAAGTATAGAGAATTTAAAAAATTAAGTAAATAAAATATGGGAAAATTGAATAGAGCGGAATTAGAAATTTGATTGTTAAAATACGAGAAAACTATTTTAGAAGAAGGATTAGAATTAGCAAAAAAAGAATGTAGAAAATTATCATCTCAAAATGCTACTTTAACACAAGATATAGAGAATAAAAAATAGAGAATTATAAACTTGAAAAGGAAAAGAATGAATTAAAACAAAATTTAGAAATTTCCGATCTCAAAAATAAATTAGATAAAATACTAATAGTGTTTCAAAATTTAATAAAGGAAAGCAAAATCTAGATACTTTGATAAAGATTTCAAAACCATCAGGAAATAGGAAGGGATTAGGATTTAGCGAAAAAATTCATAAACATTCTAGAAATAATTTGGTTTCTAATAATAGTCAAAGATTCAAGAAGTATAGTACATTATATACAAATTTTAGGAAAAAAAATCTAAATATGAAAATATGGAAACAAAAGTTATTAAAATATGGATTCCTAAAACAAAGAACAAATTGATTAGACAAAAACACACACACACACACACACACACACACACACACATATATATATATATATATATATATATATATAAGTTATAGTCCATAATGAAAATTACATCTCTAAAGGTTCCAAACCCTCATGGGTATGGTTACCTTCTCCTACTAAACACATAGGACCCTAACGAAGAAATTAGGTACCGATTAAAACTTTTTATTATTTTGTAGGTACCCAAAAACAAAACCAATAATAAGAAGAAATGGATACTCAATAGTGGATGCTCCAAACATATGACAGGTAATGCACACTTGCTATTAAACATCACTTACATGGACGGTGGCACGGTCACTTTTAGGGATAATTCTAAAGGACATGTTATCAGAATTGGAAACGTCATTAGTGTTGGTATATCTACTTCTTCTATTATTTCAAATGCTTTATTAGTTAAGAATTTAAAACATAATTTACTTAGTATAAGACAATTATGTGATAAGGGATTTAAAATTTATTTTAAAAAGATAAATACAATATCTATGATCAAAATAAAATTTAATTTTTGAAGGAATAACAAATCGAAATATTTATATTCTAAACATGAATATTAATCATAATTATGATTTATGCTTAATCGCAAATCATGATAATCCATGGATATGGCATAAAATATTTTGTCACATAAACTTCAAATATATAAACAAATTAGATAAAAACAATTTGGTAAGAGGATTACCCAAAATAAATTTCAAAGTTAAAAATCTATGCGATGCATGTCAACTTGAAAAATTAAAGAAAAGCTCATTTAAATGTAAATAGGAAATCTCTACTAAACAACCTCTTGAATTACTTCATTTGGACTTATTTGGTCCAACTCAAGTATGTTCGATAAATCACAATAATTATGTCTTTATAAATGTAGATGAGTTTTCAAGATATACTTGGATGATATTTTTAAAGCATAAATGTGATACATTCAAAATGTTTAAAATTTTTGCTAAACGGATTAAAACTCAAATGGATCTAAAAATATAAAGTATAAGAAGTGATCACGGTGGAGAATTTGAAAATGAATTATTTACAAAATTTTGTAATAAAAAGGGAATTACTCATAATTTTTCATTTCCACGAACACCACAACAAAATGGAGTAGTTGAAAGAAAAAATCGCACTTTGCAAGAATGTGCTCGATCTCTCCTAAATGGCAATGGTTTACTAAAGAATTTTTGGACTGAAGCTACATGTTACGTACTAAATCATGTAACTCTTAGACTTATGACTAAAAATAAATGTTATGAAATGTTCTACAAAAAGAAACCAAAAGTATCATATTTTCGAATATTTGGATCAAAATGCTTTATTTTAAATACAAAAGATAATCTTGGCAAATTCGATTCAAAAGCAGATGAAGGAATTTTTGTTAGATATTCTGATCAAAGTAAAGCTTACAGAATTTTTAACAAATGAAGAAATGTTATAGAGGAAAGTCTTCATGTGTAACGACCCAGGGTCTGGTCGCTTTACCTAGGCAAATATATATATATATATATATATAATTTATATAGTCAATAAATGGATTTTTATTGATAAACGAACTCATTTTAATTAATTAATGATGATGGAATTTTTTTTTCAAAATATGTTTAACAAATTAAATAGTTCATAGAAAAATGAAAATGTGACCGAAGAATGTTTTCTAGAATTTCAACCTTTCGACACCGAATAGTTGTCAGGAACGTTGTTTGTCTTTGTGCACTATATATACATATATAAGAGTTAATTAACCAAACAATAATAATACACTAATAGTATATTATCTTATGTTAATTATGTTTAGCAAGTGATGTGACAAAACATGGTTTATAATAATAACTTATATATATACACTCACACTCTAAATTATATCATCATCTCTTGTCATTTTCTTATGTATCACCATCTTTACCCATCATGGGTTAGGGGATGTGACTAGAGAAGGGGGAGATGTGACATATGAGGGGAGGAAGGTGGTGACGTGACATGACAAAATGATGACATGTTATGATATTTTAAACTAAGAATAAAATGGTAATTTCTCCACTTTTCTTCATATATAAATACAAACCCATGACACACACATTTTATTTACATTCTCTCCTTCATTTTCTAAAACTTCCTCCATAAAATTTCCATGGCTTCCAAATCCTTTCTAAGTATTTAAAATTCTAACTTTTCATTGGACCATGTTTTTAGTATTTTGAAATACTATAAAATGAGGATTTAGTTTTTCAAATGGATTTTAAGTGATTCCGAAAATTTATATGTTTTAAAAATTAATTTTGAATCATTAAAAGAAGGAATTTAATTATTTAAAATAAAAGGTATGGATTTTAGATATTATAAATTTATAGTTTTATGAAATATTTTAAATAGAGATTTTGAAGTATAAAATCAAGATTTTTAAAATCATAAGAATAAGTCCATCCTTTATAATAAAGGAATGCAGTTTTAAAAAGAAGATAGAATTATTTTGGTATTGTTTTTTGTAAAGTGGTACGTGCGCGCACACACACACAAATATTAAATTTTATTTATAAATGTGTGTTGATAACGGTGGAAATTTTTATCGATTAGAAAACCGTTGTTAAAAATATTATCATTATAAAACTGCAAGTGCATGGCGGACAATTGTAGTACATATGCGAGTACGGGTCGATCCGCAGGGAAAGAATTAAATTTCAATATTACTCAATCAAATTAGCCAAAAGTTTTGAAGTGATTTTAAACTAAGAAAAAATATAGTAAATAAATTAGATCAAAGGTGAATAAAACTATGTGATAAAAAACAATTTAGAGGCAAATATACTTCCAATCATTCATATAAATCAACACAAAATTCATTTATAACCTTTCTTCAAAATATTGAGTAGAAATTGTTGATGTGCTTATTATAAGTACGGTTTATTTGAGCTATTAATTAACACAACTTAAACCATCAAACTCTAACACACCATTCAAACCCACTTATCAATTCTCATGATCATTACATGAAATTAAAAATAAAATATATTTTAAGTATAATCTATTCACTATTAATTAGTACCATAGACCATCAAATTTTGATTCTAGCTTAACTTTCACATCAAAATCACTTAGGAAAATAAACAAATAATTTATGTTTACAATGGAATAAGCATAGCCTATTTGAGATGTCAACATAGGCTATCAAAATTCAATAAAAAGAAACATAAACCACAATCATTCATGACTTCCATTAAACACATAAGAGAGATCACAAATGAAACCATTATGTTAATTTAATATATTTCATAAGAGCTTCATTACCCCTACATTGAAGGGGTTTAGCTCCTTATATTTGAAAACATGTTAACATAAAATGATTTCAACATTAAAAACAAGGAAAATGAGAGCTTATTAAAATAAAAGAGAGCTAACTACTTGAATGAAATAAAACTAAACTAATTACAAGAATTAAATTTATGCTACTAGCATTAAACAAGAGAAGCATAAACTAAGTAAGAGAGAGCATAAACTAAAAAGGGCATGAAAATAAAGCATAAAATAAAAATTGCATGAAAGAAAAAACAAGGATAATAAGCCATTAAAGAGATTTTTATTTATCTTTGATTTTGTGGCTATAATATTGCATAAAAAGAAGAAGATGATTACATGGAACATAAGGGATATTTGTACATGCTTAAAATCCTAATTCATATTTTAAGTGCTACCTAAATTGCCTTTGAGAAAGTGTAACCTCCAAGTAATCACTAGAGAATTAATTAATACCCAATAACATGCCTTTAAGCCTTCATTAACATGTGCTTGTGCTTTTAATTATGGACCATATGGTAGTGGGTATGTATGCTCCTCCATGTTGCATAAGTTCTTTTATTTCCATTTTTCATTTGCCTTCAACATATGTGCATGCATACATCCATGAAATCTCTTCATATTTGCACTTCAGTTCCTACAAATAAAAATACACAAAATTTTCTTAAATTAAATCATACACAAAATTACCATTTTACCCCCCAAATGATGATGAATAAATGATGATTTGAAAACAATTTAAATTTTGGTTTAAACATGTAAAATACCATAATATGCTCATTTATTTAAATAAAAGTGGATTAAATATGGAAGTAAAAATATGCACTTTTACATGCAATCAAACACCCCTACACTTATCTTTTTATTCGTCCTCGAATAAACTAAAACTAAGATAAATCCATTTTCGTAGGAAACACAATTGAATTGAGCATGTGACAAGTCGTTAAACCTCTAGGCGTCCTTGGTAGGATGAGTGTTGTCTCGTGAGCGTTTTCAGCGGATACTACCCACAAAATCCAAATGCGATATGCAGATTCTAATGTGACTACATGATGGAAGTATTCAAAAATATTTACAAATGAAGAGTTTACTTTTAAATTGACATGAGTAAGTTAAATATAAGTTTTGGTCATTATCAAGAAATTTTAGTCCTTTTAATCATCAAAACTACCAATAAAAATTAATTTATCATCACAATTTGACTCTAATTCGGCTAGTTGTTTAGGTTGAAAACATAGTGCAACTATGAAATGAATCCTTAGTTGATTATCAAGGTTTTGCAAAGTGGTATTTTTTTCCTTTTGAATAACAAGTCAAATCAAATAAGTGAAGATAATGCTTGGATTTCACTTGCTTGCTCTCTCTATTTTGATAAATATTAACATTATTATTATTTATGCACTTAACTCAAATAAATTGAGGCCAGATATATTGATCATGCACTGTCTTTCGGGCTTACGTGATAAGAGTAGAGAGCGTGGCGAGTGTACACACTTACGTATAAACACATGACTCTAGGTGGTTATTTTTATTAATCTTATTTTATTTACATACACCTAACTAAGATAAACCGAGGCCAGATATATCGATCATGCACTGCCTTTCAGGCTTACGTGAGAAGGGTACAGACATTTCGGGTGTACACACTTACATGTAAACACCTCACAATAGGTGTTTCTTATTTTTATAAAAGCTTTTTTTTAAGAAGAGAGAGTTTGACAAAATCATCTTAGCACCACTTAAATTAGAAGATCAAAAATGTTATCGCCTTTACTTAAAATCAACCACTCTTTTAAACAAAGATTACAATTAGGCCATACTTCATAATTATCACCTATGAACCTTCCTAGATGCTAGTTAAACCATAGTTACTTATAATCAAACTTTATTTTTATTTTTCTTTAGACAAATAAATTTTCAAAAATTTCAACTTAATAACTAAAATCATATACTTATCCTATAGTGTTTCTTCAAAAGTAAATCAATATGCTAAAACATAAAATTTGTTTTGGAATTTTTTTGTTTTTTTGTCTTTTTTGGAAAGAAAATGCAAAAAATAAACCATGAAATATAAAAAATGAACATGAGACTCCCCCCACACTTAATTTTGACCGTGTCCCCATAGTCAATGCATGATATAATGTGTGTAACGGGGAAAATTATGTACATATTTACAAGAGATGGTTAGCCTTTCTTACTAGACATAGTATGGCTCGTGAAGAGTCATGAGCTCCTCCTCTCGATCACTTGCCAATTCCAAGTAAGGCTTTAAACAATGACCATTGACTTTAAAAATCGATCCATCCCTGGGATTTTCTATTTTTCTGGCACCGTGTGGAAAAACAGTACTTACAATGTACGGTTATGACCACCTTGATTTTCATTTCCCAGGGAACAGATGAAGTTGAGAGTCATACAAAAGAACTTTTTGATTTGGCGAAAGTGTTTTCCTTAGGATTGACTTGTCATGAAAAACTTTTGTTCATTCTTTGTAAATTTTCTCATTTTCATATGCGTCGTCCCTAATCTCCTCTAATTCATTGAGTTTCAATTTTTTGTTTTCGCCTTCTTTTTCAAGATCAAAGAGTATATTCTTAATCGCCCACAACGCTTTATGTTCGAGTTCGATGGGTAAATGGCACGCTTTATCATATACAAGCCTAAAAGGAGACATCCCAAGATTGGTTTTATACGTAGTTCTGTACGCCCAAAGCGCATCTGTCAATTTCTATGACCAATCTTTTCGATTTTTACTCACAATTTTCTCCAAAATTTGTTTGATTTGACGATTCGAAACTTCAACTTGACCACAAGTTTGAGGATGATAAGGAGTTGATAACTTGTGGGTTATCGAGTATTTGTTCATTAGAGATTCAAGTGAACGATTGCAGAAATGAGTTCCGTTGTCACTTATTATCATGCAAGGTGTTCCAAACCTCAAAAAGATGTTTTCTTTTATGAATTTCACAACAACTTTGTGATCATTTGTTTTACAAGGAATGGCTTCAACCCATTTGGAATAATAATCAATAGCAAGAAGAATGTATAGATTTCCGAAAGAATTCTCCAAAAGAATTGGAAAATTGTCCAATAAAGTTAATACCCCAAACGTCGAAGATTTCGATCGTAAGAATGTGGTTTAAAGGCATCATATTTCGTCGAGAGATTCTTCCTAACATTTGGCAGCAATCGCAAGTTTTACAAAACTCAATTGAATCTTTGAAAAGCGTAGGCCGGTAAAAACCACATTAAAGCACTATTCTCGCTGTTTTCTTCGGACTGAAGTGACCACCATAAGCTTGGTCATGACAAAAATGAATGAACACTCTTTATTTCTCAATTCGGGATGCAATGTCGAATGATTTGGTCGGAACAGTACTTAAACAAGTATGGATCATCCCAATAGAAATACATGACTTGGGAATGAAATTTATAGTTATCTTGTTTCGACCAAAATGAAGGAGTTCCTTGGTGACTAAATAGTTTGCTATATCGGCATACCATGGATCAACAGAAACAGAAAAGAGTTGTTCATCAGGAAAGTTCTCGTTGATTGGTAAAGAAGATGGTGCGTTTGGAAGACGCGACAGGTGATTAGCAATGACATTATCAGATCCTTTTTTGTCTTTGATTGCAAGGTTAAATTCTTGGAGTAATACAATCCAACGGATCAAACGAGACTTAGCATCCTTTTTGGCGAAATAAATAGTAATGTGCAAGCCAATCAAATAAGGTCTGAACTTTTTAAGCACAAAGACTATCGCTAGAAGCTTCTTTTTAGTGGTCGTGTAATTGAGTTAAGGATCATTAAGAGTCATACTAGTGTAGTAGATGACATGAAGAAGTTTGTTGATGCGTTGTCCAAAGACAGCACCAACCACAAAGTTAGAAGCATCACATATTATTTCAAAAGAAAGATCCCAAATGGGCAAGCAAATGATGGGAGTGGAAATGATTTCATTTTTAAGACGTTCGAAAGTAGAAACACAGTCAGAATTGAAGTCAAATGGAATGTCTTTTCCAACAAAAGTCGTCAGAGGTCAAGCGATTTTACTAAATTCCTTCACAAAGCGTCGATAGAAACTAGTGTGTCCAAGGAATGAACGAATATCCTTGATAGATTTGGGAATGGGTAGATTCGCAATCACGTCAAATTTCGCTTTATCTACCTCAATGCCTTTGTTTGAAATGACATGCCCAAGGACAATGCCATGTTTGACCATAAAATGACATTTTTCACAATTTAACGTTAGGTGTTTGTCCTTGCGTCAATTAAGAACCAACTCAAGATGGTGTAAGCATACAAAAAAGAGTTTCGAAAGATGGAAAAATCATCCATAAACACTTCAAGAAAGCATTCGATCATATCGAAAAAGATATTGACCATGCATCTTTGGGAAGTGAATGTCCTTTTCTCTTGATCTTTGAGAGCGATTTGAATTTTGTTATAACCAGAATAACCATCAAGAAAGCAATAGAATTCATGGCTGGCTAAATGTTCAAGCATTTGGTCAATGAAAGGAAGAGGGAAGTGATCTTTATGCACTGTAGAATTTAATTTCTGATAATCAATGCAAACACGCCAACCCGTTTGCATATGAGTTGGAATGAGTTCTTTAGCATAATTCTTGGTAACGGTAAGTCCAGACTTTTTAGGCATGACATGAAATGGGCTGACCCATGAACTACCAGAGATGAGGTGTATGATGTCGTAATCAATGAGTTTAAGAATTTCATCATGAACCGCAGCCTTCATTTTTGGGTTAAGCCTTCGTTGTATGTCACGAACAGGCTTGGCATCGTTAACTAAATGGATACGATGTTGAATGAGAGTGGGATTAATTCCCTTTATATCGGTGATCAACCATCTGATTGCTTCTTTGTTTTTTAAAAAAATTTAGAGAAGGGAAGCTTCTTGGTCAAAAGAGAGAGTTGAAGAAATTATGAAAGAAAACGTTTCGTTGTCACCTATGTATGTATACTTAAGTTGACCAGGAAGGGGTTTAAGTTCCAACTTTGGGGTTTGTTCAATCAATGAATTTGGTTGAAGTTCTGACTCAACAGTAAGGGGTTCAAACTAAAGTGCATTTTCAATCTCGTGAGGCTCATCTTGAAACAGTTATTCATATTCGATCTTGCGTTCGTTGTTTCGGTCAACTGTTTCATTATCAAAATTTTCTTGGATGGAGCTAACTTCAAATGTTTAGTCATGTGGTTCGTTCGATTGATTTTCAAGGTTGAAAATGTTAAGACAAAATTCATGTTTCCAAAAGAAATTTTCATCGAACCGTTTCGAAAATTGATTAGAGCATTCGAAGTAGCGAAGAAAGTGTAACGACCCGTAAATTTTAGCCGTTTATTTATTTGATTAATTGAATTTTTCTGAAATTTTAAATGATAAAAATTTTGAAATAATAATTTGATATTTGGAATGCGTCTAATTAAACATAGCAACTGGTAAATTTTCATCCAAAAATATGGAAGTTTATTACGTACGTAAATTTATTTTAACTTAAATCAGTTGGTAATCGATGAAAATAAAGCGTTTTCGAAACTTAAATATTTTTACATAGAAAAATTCTAAAACATCTTCTGAGCAAGATGTCAGTTGTTCGTTTTTCTAAATTCGGACTTCTTTAGCTCCGTCGATCTTATTTTTCCTGCGTTTTCTTGCATTTTCTGCTAGTTGAAAATTCGAATTTTTATAATTCAATCGTACCACTGATATTCGTATACCGTTTTGATCGTCTCGTCGCCCTGATCTTTACGGTATATTTGTTTGTGTATTTTGGAATCTGGTGCGCGTCAAAATTTGCGGAGCGATTTCCATAACGGTTCAGCATTTTGACATTTGGTTTCCAGAAACCTTTCAAATCTGCCACCAGGATAACGAATAGTCATGTGTCTTTAATTTTTCTGAATTCAACTCAAAAGACCATTGCTATTCCCAAGTTCTTGATTATTTCATATTTCATTTTATTATCGGTTCAACCTTATCCATATTCTCTTCTCTTCTCTGTGTATTCATTCTCTCCTGAATAAGATGCGTGCCTCCTTCCTCTACAAACAAATCACAACTACCTACACAAACTCCACCATATATAGTTGCAAACCTAAAAACCATAAACGCAAATCACTAACACTTCCAAATTCCTCCACCTTCCTACGTCAAGCCCGCATCTTCCCTACTCCTCACCGCCTGGCAACGCGCCCACGCACCCGCCGAGTATCCATCGACCACCGCCCTTGCTTTCCCTTTAGCCCAACAAAGCCGCCTGCACCTTCCACTTCCGCAACCACCCACGCCGAACTCAATAGCAACTCAGCCCCGCAAGCAAACCCGACCTCCGCCTGTTCCTCACCTTGTCTCCCCTCAGATCCGCCTCTCATCAATCTCCACCCAGCCTCGCCGACCACCTCCTTTTCTTCTCCGCCTCGGCTTCAACAAACTCCACTCTTCCTACCAATCCTCCACCCAAACCGATCTCACAACATCTCAACCGGAGCATGCATCCAACCACCTTCACCTGCCGTGAGACAACGTGGCCAGCCGAAATCTGCTCCTCTCCATCGCAGCCTTTTGCCTCCATCTCTTCGCACCAGCTAGAGTTGCCTTAGCTTACCTCCTTACATTTCAGACGCATACATGATATATGTATATAGGTGAGTGTGTATATGTTTGTGAAGTTTGCATTTGTAAGGAGTGTGCATTTTTCGCATATTAATATACATTTGTTTTGTATTTATATAGTCTGCGTGTGTTATGATTTTATTCATAACAAAATATATGAGCTGTCTGCATATGTAACTTACATATTAGCAAGTATATATGAGTCTGGTATTAGAGTATGTGTATGGAAAGTTTATCTTGTATGTGTTTTAAAATTTAATAATAGTAAAGACGTGTGTGTGTATATATATTGGTTGCAACGTTTGCTATTGTGTTCCGTGCTTTTAAAATATATTGTTTATAACAAAAATTATTATTATTATTATTATTATTTTGTTCCTATATATATATTAAGTATAATCTGTATATGTTGCAGTTATGTTTCAAAGATATTTAATTTGTATACATATATGATATGGTTTTGGTACTGATGTAAGGTCGGTAGTTAGTTTAGGTATATAAAGTTTAAATATGCTAGTCTATACATATTTTGCAGTTAGTATTTATAAGTTGTGTGGTGGTATAGTTTTCCAATCTGAAGCTACTTTATTTTGTCTTATATTTAAAATGTACATATATGTCCTGTTATGTGTATAAAGTTGACACATGAAAAAAATTGGTTGTTGTCTATATTAGGATACATACTAGGTTGTATGTTTAGATCGAAGGCATCTTTGTAGTTTAGGAAAGTTGTATGGGTATGCTAGTTTATATATTATGTTCGTAAATCTACATAAGTATTTATTTCAAAATATATGTTATGTATATATACATTTGATTTTAGTATACGTGTTCTAATTTAAAACAATGATTTTAATACATATATATTTAAATATAAAATGTGTTTGAGTTTAAATTATGATTTCATGTAAATAATTATAATTACATATAAGTTCACTCATACCATTTTACTTTATCGATCCATTTCTGATTTAATTTCGTCAGTTCTCATTTATCAGATCTGTTTGTCAAATTCATGCCAATTCAGCTTTGTTTGGGATGCGTGCTTGGATTTCGTAACATCGTCTATTTCTCTAGCCTCGAAAGGTGAGCAATCACTCACGATTAATATTCTTTTATTTATTAAATTTGATTTCAATTGAAACGACAATTGAAATATGCTGTTGTTAGTTATGTACACTGTTACTACCTGTATCAGTTCACTTGTGACATCTGACATCATTATCTGTATTTATGAAATGATAATCCAGTTTGGTTGATAATTGATTGAATTGTTTGATGTTGTAATTGGACGTTAAATTGTTAATGTAGTAAGTGATAATAAATTGAAATTGAAATTGACGTAGAATAGTTAACAATTTGAAATTGATATGTGTTGAAGTTGATTAGTAAATTTGTATAATATGATCCCTTTGAATGATAAATAAATTGACACGTAGAAATAGTGTTAACAACACCTTGAACCATTTAAATGTATGTTGTATAAATTGAATGACAAGTGGAAAAAAAACCGTAATGTAATAATCTTTAATCTACATGAAATGATAGTGTAGATTCTAGAAATAATTATATTAATTCGCACAAACAACAATGTGAATGAATACGATTATTTCGAGATTATTTGAATTGATTATTGGATTGTGTTTGATTGTTGTTATTGCTTGTTTATTTACCTTGACACCATCCCAGTTATCACACTGCAAGTTCCCTTGTTATGTTTTGACTTTTGAATTGGAATTGGAATCGGGTTGAAATGATAAATACCCAAATGAACTTGACTTAGGATAGAGAATTAAATAAAACCCGATTGGTCAATGTTTTGATTGGAAATAAAATAAAGATTTTATTTGAATAATAAGGGTTTGAAATAAAATTGGAACGTAAATTTTGATGAAAGGAAAATGTTAATATTGAAATCTGAAATAAAATATTAACGTGATAACTGATGAAAGAACGTTGTTTGAAATAAATTATTTGACAATAAAATTTGGAATTATTCATTGAATTAAGTTTGAAATGATTTAATAATTAAGTTGTAAGTAAGTTGAAATTATTAAGTTTTGAAAAATTATTAATAATTAAGATTGGAATTATTTAATAATTGAATAAGATTGAATTATTTGATAATTGAATAAAAATTTGAATTCTTTGATAAGAGAAAGTGAACTTTTGAATAAGTGAATTCGGACTTCGTTAATAAATAAAATTGGGTTTCTTTATTTATTAAGTTTGGAAACAATTTATTTAAGTAAGTAAATAAGTGAAATTGAAACTTCTCGAATATGTGAAATTTAGTTTCTTTATTAATTGAGTTTTGAAATTTGTAACTAAGTAAATGAATAAGCGAATTTGAATTTCTTTAACAAGAAATAAAATGTGATGTATTGAAATTTATGTAAGACTTGTAATTTAAAGCATTTGATTTGACAAATCTAATTTAATTAAATTTGTAAGTTTTGATATAATGTAGTTGAACTTAAGTAATTGATTTAGTGAATTGGAAATTAAATAGAAATTGTTTTGAATGATAAATTAACTTAACGAATATTGAATGAAATCGATCAATGAATTTAAATTGATTTGAATGTTAAATTAAATTAATTTAAATGATTTCGGAATGAAACTTATTTTTAAACTTGAATCAATATTTGAATTGTTTGAATGGAAATTGAAATTGAATTATAAGATTTTGAAATGGAAATTGGAAGTTGTGAACGTAAACTTCGGAAATGGTTTTAGAAAGACAAATGAAATGTTGATTTACGAATTCTATTTGAAATTGATTTGGTTTTGAAATATATTAAACGACCAATCGGTGTAATAATTACGAAAGTTATTAAAGAGACCGGAATCGGTTATGGACATACTCTCTGTCTAAACCGAAAACCACTTTAATAACTATACGCGGAGTGATGATCTAGAATGAAGTGGTTGGAATGATGTACGTGATGACTGAAGAAAGAGAACGATAATGGATAGCCTTGACACTTGTGTCAAATTGGAAATGACTAAAACAGGAGCCGTGCCGGGCCAAATGGAGGTCAGCTACCTCAAGCGAACACACTTCTTCGAACTACTCATTACTTGTTGTCGATTGATGCACCCTTGATTTTGGGAGTGTTGTTTCGCAGTGTTGCGGTCGCTGCGGCGATGCGTTCTCACCAGTCCGGATCAGGCAAACGGTAGTTTCACTACCTTGGGTATTGCCTCATGTGCCTTGTCATACTTGTATCCCTATACACGACCACTACGATTTTTTTTGTACCTTTAGTATATGGATTGCCCTCTGGTGACTTCCGGTTTTGGGGAAACTACGGTCTTGTATATGCTCTTGGGAATAAAAATGTGTTAAGGGTGGAATGGGCCATGACTTAACACTATTTTGATATCTTTATATTACTGATAGACTTTATCTACTTATCGTACACTACTACCTAGTAGATAGTTTAACGGATCCTTAAAGGATGGTTATTCCAAACATCCTTTGAGTTACTTGTATTTCAATTGCTATTTCACTTGAGTTGGTTTTATTAATATGAGAATGTTAATCCTGACTCGAGTGTTTTGTGTTTTGCTTTACGCTCGGGTCAGACTGAGTGTACCAGTATTCGAGACTCACCTTTCAAGTTGGAGCTTTGCTCGAAGATCCAGCCATCTATTCTGCTTTCAGTATTTGATGATGATTCCAGTGATGTATTCTGATTTGTATCTGATGTACCGTGTTACTTGTTTCCTGGAGATTTGACCAAGCAACTAGTGCTCGGCATCAGGTAGTGCTCGGCATTAGGTAGCACTCGGCATCAACTAGTGCTCGGCATCAGGTAGTGCTCGGCATTAGGTAGCACTCGGCATCAACTAGTGCTCGGCATCAGGTAGTGCTCGGCATCGGGTAGCACTCGGCATCGGGTAGTACTCGGCATAGTACTCGACATCCAGTAGAACTCGGCGACAGGAGTACTCGGCGTAGTACTCGACATCCAGTAGCACTCGGCATCAACTAGTGCTCGGCATCAGGTAGTGCTCGGCATCGGGTAGCACTCGGCATCAACTAGTGCTCGGTATCAGGTAGTGCTCGGCATCGGGTAGCACTCGGCATCGGGTAGTACTCGGCGTAGTACTCGACATCCAGTAGAACTCGGCGACAGGAGTACTCGGCGTAGTACTCGACATCCAGTAGAACTCGGCGACAGGAGTACTCGGCATAGTACTCGACATCCAGTAGAACTCGGCGACAGGAGTACTCGGCGTAGTGCTCGACATCAAGTAGAACTCGGCGATAGTAGTACTCGACATCCAGAGGCACGTTCGGCCTCAACTGACAACCATTATGCACTTCCCACACATCAAACATACCGTTCGGCATAGAAAGGATCGTTCGGCATTATGGTGTTCGGCATATCTGGTTCGGCATGCAGCGACCACTATGCTTGGGCTAGAGTGTTCGGCTACCGAGCCCACCTGGGAAGTCCAGCCCATCTTTGTCTATAAATAGAGGGGCAGGGTCACAGTGAAGAGGGATCCTTTTTTGGAGAGAGAATACGGGGAGACTCTGCCATTTTCAAGACTCATCTTCTCTACTTAAACAACTTCATTCAAGCATTTGATTCACGAATTGTATTTGTAATCAACTATAGAGAAGATCAATAAAGTTTAACCTCAAAGTGGACGTAGGCAATTATGCTGAACCACTATAAATTTGGTGTTCTTACTTTCTGCATTTAAATTAGCATTGTCTTCTCTGTTTAATTTACTTTCATCACTTATATCTCTACACAATCTTTCTGAACGAGGTTAGTGACCAATTTTGGTGCTAACACTTTGGTGCTTTCACCGAGAATTGAATTCTCAGACCTCAAGGATCTGCTTTGAAGCTACTGGATTGAATAAATCCCCCAAGGAAGATCCGACTCATTGATAGGACATCCGTTGATTCTACTCAGAGTTCATACCGATAACTCTACAATGGCAGGACCACGTACCAGGTCAGCTTCTCATAATGCGGATGCCCGCGAGACAGCTAGCGTGCAACAAGCAAGACCTAGCAATCAACCAGCAATTCCGGGTGAAGGAATTGCCGCCCATGACCAAACTCCAGTTGTCGCCAGAATAGAGTTCAACGACTTGATGAGAGAGCTCAGGGAAAGCAGGAGACAACTAGGAGAGCAGATGCAAGCTAACGCCAACCTGATGGCACAACTCACTCAACAGCAGCAACAGAATGCTGGGGGCAATCCCGCTCCTTATTCCTCATCTGACAGCTCTACTTCCTCTGATGAACCTCCCAGGCGCAGACGCCGCAAGACTGAAGCTGCTGTTCAAACAGCTGGAGACCGTGACCAAGCAAGAGCTGGAAACTTCAGGACATGAGTACAAATGGAGGCTGGAGGCCCAGACCATCAGAACGCTCCAGAAAAGGCGTATGCCGAACGCTCCAAAAAAGGCGTATGCCGAACGCTCCAAAAAAGGCGTAGGCCGAACGCTCCAGAAAAGGCGTAGGCCGAACGCTCCAGAAAAGGCATATGCCGAACGCTCCAGAAAAGGCATATGTCGAACGCTCCAGAAAAGGCGTAGGCCGAACGCTCTTCCAGGCCGAACATACCTCTGGGCCGAACGCTCTTCCAGTCCGAACATACCTCTGGGCTGAACGCTCTTCCAGGCCGAACGTATCTCTAGGCCGAACGCTCTTCCAGGCCGAACATACCTCTAGGCCGAACACTCTTCTAGGCCGACCATACCTCTACACCGAACGCCCTAATTCCGAACGGTATTGTATGCCGAACGACTCGGTTGTGCCGAATAGTGTGGATGCCGAACAGCTTTGGCCGAACCACTCCAGGCCGATCCACTCTGCCGAACAGCCTTGTGCCGAACAGCTTTGGCCGAACCACTCCAGGCCGATCCACTTTGCCGAACAGCCTTGTGCCGAATAGCTTTGGCTGAGCCACGTGCCAACGCCGAACGCCCCAATGCCGAACGGTACTTCTGTATGACCGAACGGTACTTCTGTGCCGAACGAAGTATCCAGACCGATCCATGCACTGTATACCGATCTCTCTCAAAAAACAATCTGACTAGTCCATATACAAAAAATATATGGATCGGGTACGACCCTTATTTTCAAAAAAAAAAAATCTTTTTTGGGTACGACCCAAATTTCCAAAAAAGAGGCTAAAAAATTTTTTCCCTGACATCCCATGATCGACCCTAGCCGCAGCGCAGTGCCTCCGAACCCTAGCCGCAGCGCAGTGCCTCCGGATAATGAGTTCAAAACTCAACTTAGTAAAGGAACATTCTATCCACTTCCCTGACATCCCATGATCGACCAGGGCATAGAGGATCTAGCGGCAGCTTATGAACGACATCAAGGGAACGGACAAGCAACCGCTATTCAAACGGTACTCCCAAAGGTTGGAGAACATAGATGATGTGACTCTAGCAAACGTCAAGATGACTCCAAGCACCATTCTTCGCTGACCCAGCACTTCGAATTTAGTGACTCCAAGCAAACCAATGTTTATCTCTAAGCAATTTATTCCAAATACTAACAAGGGTATCATACTAATCACATTTGAGGAAAGTCGACCTCTAGAGATATGCTCTTTGAAAGATTCAATTGATAACCTCTACTTGAAGATTCATGACTCGGAGTGGTACTGGAAACCAACCTCGAGAGAGTACACCAAAGTCTAAAGAAAATCAGGGGAATGTTGTATATTCCCAGATGCTCACTGATCCTAACATGGGCGATTACAAACACCTCCGAGGTGTGATCGAAAAGATGACCTGGAAAGGAAAGCTTCAATAGTATGTACAAGTCCTGCAGAATGGAGGGAAGCGAATATCCGATGTCTATTAATAAAGGGCTATGATTATCAATTGGACGGTTGACGGCCGACATCCCTTTGAAAGGAGCCAAGGGCGGAGTCGAATAGCGAGCACACGATGCTGCTTCACATATCAATGAGATTTACCATAATCTTCTTTGAATTATTTCCATTTCCATCTCTATTTCAATTGTTCTATGAACTACGACTAGCTTGAACTAAACTACTTTCAAAACGATGCAGGTGACCAGGTACTCAGATTTGGTTACCAACCAATCTACGCAGACCATGATCGGACGTATGGAGTTACATCTGGACGAGCATAATTCTATCGCTCATCATCAACCATATGCCTTTGATTTGGGGCTATGGGTTAAATACAATGTACAACATCATGATGCATTGAGAGCTGAATTCCATCCTGCAAGTGGAATTTATTCAAGTAGAGAGCGGCTGCGATACGGCCGGCCACTCGCTAAGTGAAACTCAAGCTCGGGGGCAAGCCATCACATCATGGCTAAAAATTGGTTGATACACGACGATCCTTCGCACAACTCCGTACTCCCAGAGTGCGAGACGGAGTATAAACATCTACTTAACTCCGTACTCCCAGAGTGCGAGACAGAGTATAAACATCTACTTAACTCCGTACTCCCAGAGTGCGAGACGGAGTATAAACATCTACTTAACTCTGTACTCCCAGACTGCGAGACGGAGTATAAACGTTAATCAACTCTGTACTCCCAGAGTGCGAGACGGAGTATAAACATTCGCTTAACTCCGTACTCCCAGAGTGCGAGACGGAGTATAAACATTAATCAACTCCGTATTTCCAGAGTGCGAGACGGAGTATAGACATCTACTCAACTCCGTACTCCCAGAGTGCGAGATGGAGTATAAACATACATCAACTCCATACTCATCCCCAAAACTGGGGGCAGAACCAAAGCAAAGCACGCTAGTTGAACATTTGTCTAAAAGAAGATTGCAATGAAATGATTAAAAGACGACTGTCAAGCAATCAACTGAACGAAAATATTCAGCATGAAAGACTGCGGTTTTTCAAAGCACGTCATGTTTACACAAGACATCCTTTGGGGGGCAGATGTTATCCCGTCTTTTGGCAAGGACGTGACACCAAGAACTTGATTACAAACCAGTGACAATTCGTCTTGGAGATCGGTTACACAAAGGCTCACTATGGATATCGATGGATTTTGTCCGAGTCTGGATCGAGCCACGATTAACAAGACATAACAATCAAAGCCAGGGAAGCCAATGTTCCAAGTTTCAAGACGATCCGAGTTCGTATGCTCAACTTATGATCGATTCGAACAACCGACCATCCATCCATCAACCTCCACATTTGACTTGGAGACCTAAACTGCTTGGAATGAATATGGCCCGATCATCCACTCCAATCGAGTCATAGAACAGAGTTCGACAAAATACAGATACACCTCATGAAGCTCAGTGACGCCGGGATCCGTCAAAAGTGGACGTGATTTGATCATCTACACATCAAATCCTACCCTGAACACGAAAGGTTGTTCGAAAGCCCAACTTGAAGTAGCTATGGTAGACTGTGTACTCGCTAACCATCACTGTCAATATATGGACACGACTGCACCTTGGAACATATGCAACTTACTTTGTCTACTCAACAATCTATTATCCTTATTTTCTAGAAGGAGATACGGAGCAAATTGTAAGAGATTTGGCTATCTAACCCAACATGGATGTGATTCAACCATCTGTCATATACCTCCTTCCTTGACTTGATTAGAAGAGCTATAATCACTAAGCGGACGAGAATCGATCGTCCATTTTTCAAATTTCGTCCCTCATCCTGGGGGGCAGAATCTCATTCCGTGAGCAAACGTGGTTCGATTGTTCATTCGACGACATTAGCCTCGATACAGTAGATGAATACAAATTAAAGAATGGAAATACGACTGCTCTCAACTTAAAACCTCCAAGTCCCCAGAGTGCGGACTGGAGTACTCTAAGTCCCTAGAGCACGGACTAGAGTATAAAACGACTTAAACCTCCAAGTCCCCAGAGCGCGGACTGGAGTACTCTAAGTCCCCAGAACGCGGACTAGAGTATAAACGACTTAAACCTCCAAGTCCCCAGAGCGCGGACTGGAGTACTCTAAGTCCCCAGAGCGCGGACTAGAGTATAAACGACTAAAACCTCCAAGTCCCCAGAGTGCGGACTGGAGTACTCTAAGTCCCCAGAGCGCGGACTAGAGTATAAACGACTTGAACCTCCAAGTCCCCAGAGTGCGGACTGGAGTACTCTAAGTCCCCAGAGCGCGGACTAAAGTATAAACGACTAAAACCTCCAAGTCCCCAGAGTGCGGACTGGAGTACTCTAAGTCCCCAGAGCGCGGACTAGAGTATAAACGACTTGAACCTCCAAGTCCCCAGAGTGCGGACTGGAGTACTCTAAGTCCCCAGAGCGTGGACTGGAGTATAAACGACTAAAACCTCCAAGTCCCCAGAGCGCGGGCTGGAGTACTCTAAGTCCCCAGAGCGCGGACTAGAGTATAAACGACTAAAACCTCCAAGTCCTCAGAGTGCGGACTGGAGTACTCTAAGTCCCCAGAGCACGGACTAGAGTATAAAACGACTTAAACCTCCAAGTCCCCAAAGCGCGGACTGGAGTACTCTAAGTCCCCAGAACGCGAACTAGAGTATAAACGACTTAAACCTCCAAGTCCCCAGAGCGCGGACTGGAGTACTCTAAGTCCCCAGAGCGTGGACTGGAGTATAAACGACTTAAACCTCCAAGTCCCCAGAGCGCGGACTGGAGTACTCTAAGTCCCCAGAGCGCGGACTAGAGTATAAAATGACTTAAACCTCCAAGTCCCCAGAGTACGGACTGGAGTACTCTAAGTCCCCAGAGCGCGGACTAGAGTATAAACGACTAAAACCTCCAAGTCCCCAGAGTGCGGACTGAAGTACTCTAAGTCCCCAGAGCGTGGACTAGAGTATAAACGACTAAAACCTCCAAGTCCCAAGAGTGCGGACTGGAGTACTCTAAGTCCCCAGAGCGTGGACTGGAGTATAAATGACTTAAACCTCCAAGTCCCCAGAATGCGGACTGGTGTACTCTAACTCCCCAGAGCGCGGACTCAAATATAAGTGAATCGGATCTCCAAGTTCCCTGAATATGAACTATGACACAAATAACTTGAATTTGTCAAATCCCTGATATATGGGCTAGAAAGTATTCTAAGTGCTCGAAGCACAAAATGGAAGTTCAACGACTCCCGAAGAGTTTCCGAGTTATATGAAGATGGACTAAGAAGTCTATGTTACTCACAACTGCTTGGATTAAAATCACAATCACAAAGAAAACTGAACAATAAGAGTCTTTTGTAAGACAGAAAAAGAAACTAAATCTTATTCAGAAATGAGTTTCTATTACAACCCCTCCAAAGTTCAGGGTCGACATTCTATTTACAAGGACTAAGGAAATAGATGAAAATAATTACATGACTTAAACTAACTCTTGTTGAACGAGGATAGTAATCACTTCTTGTGCTTCTTCAACTTCTTTCCAGACGGCTCCTCTCTAGAGCATTTACCCTTGGTACTCTTCTTTGATAGAGGGGTAGCAACTGAAGGAGTACGGGGGCCTTCCATGGGCTTGGACCCGCCAGGAAGGATGACCTTCAACGGCTTGTTCAAAGGATCGTCCAAGTCCACAACTCGGGGCTCTACTATGACCTTGACCGTCTCCTCCTTCTCTTTCTCGAGCCGCTCCTCCATGCTCAATTCGGATGTGTGCTCAGAGGCGCCTGTAATTTCTACTTCATAACCCCCATCAGTAGGAGAGGAGGTTTCAGGCTTGTCTTCATCAAGCGCTCCGATCACCTGAGCGTCTGGACCAGAAGCCCCCCCTACGTGAGTGGCTTCACTTGTTTTCTCCTCCACTTCCTTGGCGACATCGCTCCTCGGAGTGGGCTCGGGGTCAGAACGGCCTGCACAAAATCGTGGAAAACAAGCATTGGAATGCAATAGTCCTGCATAAAGAATAATGACTTTCGAAATCTCAAAGAGAATCTTAGAGAGAAGGATTATCTACCAGGTTTAGGCAAACTCTCAGCCATCCGGGGGGTCTCACCCTCTAGAACGGGAGACAGAATGCAGACTAAAGTACTCTAAGTCCTTGAGTGCGGACTAGAGTATAAATGACTCAAAAATCTCTACGTCCCCAGAGTGCGGACTACAGTACTCTCAGTCCCCAAAGCATGGACTAGATTATAGACGACTTCATAAAACTCCCTAAATCCCAGAAGCGGACCAAATTACTCTAAGTTCCCAGAGTGCGAACTAGAGTATAAACGAGTTGACGAAAATCTCTGCGTCTCGAACTGTGGACTAAAGCATAAACCGTTCGACAAATCTCTAGGTCCCCGGAGTGTGGACCGAAGCATGAACACAAATTGGGCGCGAGTCAACCGGGGGGAGAATAACACTAAGTCACCAGAATGCAGAGTGGTGTATAAACATCGATAAATAGACGAGTGGATGTCGAACATTTTCTATTCCGCAAACTTCAGCCTGGAATCGACATGAGGATTATTAACCCGCTGAGGATGGAGTTCGACCATCCAACTAGTGACCTGGCCAAATCAATGCCCGGGGCAGGGGTATAAAACACTAAAAAGCCGAATACGACAGCTTACTATAGCTCTAGCGTGGTGTTCTTTATAACTTGAGGCAGCGACTACAGGGAGGCCTCAATACAGAACCAATTGAAATGGCATCCAAAGCTATGAGCAACCCACTATATCATACCTCAGACCAAGGGTCAATGCGATCCGCACCAAGCACATACGAATGTGACTCAAATGTTTGTTGAAAAACTATAACCCCCAGAGTATGGAAAGAAGGGTAAACCATGAATACTTGGTCAAAAATTCTCCAGCACCCTCGTTCGATTCGTCAGGAGGAGTATGAAACTGGATGAGCATAACTCAACTGCATTTGTAGCCAACTTTACCTCGAGATCTGATTACAGAGCATGAACCAAAGTGGACGTGGATGACCATCCACTGTCCAAATTACGCCATGAAACTTACGTGGCATCGAAGTATTCCTCTTGGAATGAAAAACCACGATAAAATCCAAGATAGGCGAGACCTAGTCTCCCATCGACTGACATGATCCCACGATTCAACAGGAAAGAGAGTAAAGCTAAAGTGGGCGTGGTTGGCCTTCCTACTTATCAGTATATGCCCCAGACCTGGGGGCACGAGCAAGAAGCAAGATGAATGTGAACCGACTTTTCACCAATCACCTCTATGTCTTTGGAGTTTAGGTGAAAACATATACATAGCTAGGACGAGACTCAACCGTCCATGCAGTACATTTATCAACCCGAGACTGGGAGAAGACGCATGGTCATCCAAAAATTGGCTACGATAGCTCAGTATTAAAACTTGTGTATAGTGCTTACAGCTACTCAAGGCAACGACCGAAAGGATGCCTAGAGATAGAATCATTAAATCAATGCCAAAGCTTGTGGGCAACTGACTGTCACTCCAACCCGAAGGGCGAGTAAAGGATCATGAATGCATTGAATAGAAAATGCGTTACTCGAATATACAAGCAAATTCAAACTCATGGCAAGATCCAGCTATGCAGTTGCACGCAACTCGAGGCTGGCCCCTACTCGACGTTTCCTTCAACGCGCTTTTAAGCCTGATCTTTGGCCATTTGCTGATAATCTATTAGAGCATTCAGAGCCCTTCGCTATTAGGCTCAATAACTCATGACAAGACTCTAGGATTCGACTAGAGTAACCATCAACATTGGCCGTCCCAACCATATTTCACATTGAATGTTATGATAGTTACATCTTTACTCAAAGAATCTGGGATGGCACCTGCTAATCTGACGGTCGACATTACAACCAGCCATGGCGACCCTTTCCGGGCGCTGAATATCGGATCACAGCTCAGTGCAGTGATGATAAAAGAATTAGTTGAATTTTTCTGAATAAATGATGATATCTTCCCTTGGACCCATTCTGACATGCATATGTGATTTCATTAACTATCACGAGCCATGCATTGGATATCAACCCGAAGCTACAAAAGCTAGCACAATCTCTATTGATTTCATCATGAAAGATCCACTCTTACTTTTAGGCTCACCCCATCAACGTCTACGCCTACCAGCCGTTGCGACAGGGCACACAATGACCTGAGACGTCTGAAAGACTACTTAAATAGAATATCGAACTAAGCTAATTCAATATCACTTATTTCCCACGAAGGGCTATCCAAGGACGGAAATTAGCAGACCTCACACCCAAATTCACTACCTCAGATGACTGTTCGAAGAGTAGCAGAGAACCGACCATAAGATGGAAAATGTACGAGGATGGAGCATCCAATGATCAGTGTTATGGCTTGATAATGACTCCTGAGGAACGATCAATCTGCTACGTCCTAAAACTCGATTTACCTGTAACAAACAACGATGCTTAGTATGAAGCCTTGACTGTTAGCCTCAAACTTGCTAGAGGATTTGAAGTGAAAACTTTACATATCTTTTGTGATTCTTGATTGGTAGTATACAAATTTAAGGAAGTTGATCTTGCTGGGGGGAATTGTCTTGCTCCTTATCTCGGCCAAGTCCAAGAGCTACTAACCGACTTCACATATTACATCATTACACACGTACTCAGTGAACAAAATGAAAAGGTGTCATGGTTGACTCCTATCAAAGACTATCTACAATGAGGAATTCTTACTGAACGGAGGAATGGAAAACGACAGATCCTCCTCAAAGCTTCACGCCAAATCATCTAAGAATAATTCGTGTGTCAAAAGGAGTTTATCCATCCCCATGCTTCGGCATATCGCCCATAATGATATCTTGAGCAAAGTCTATGAAGTAGAATGCGGTAATAACATCAGGGGGAAAACCATGATAAAGAAGATACTCTGCTACAGGTATTATTGGCCAACCATCAACCCAGATGCGGTTGATCATGCTAGACAATGTGACGAGTGCAAGATGTTTGCAAAAAGTCCGGGAACCCCACCGATGGAAATTAGTCAAATGGCTAGTTCATAGCCGTTTGCCACTTGGGGGCACTAAAATCATCTTCTTGTCGATCCTAAAGGTGGTGCGAAATACACCGTCATAGCAGTTGATTACGTCACCAAATGGGCAGATAAAGAACTCTTAACCACGACGAAGATGAAGAAAATAATCAACTTCTTTATCCGTAATGTCATCTGTCCTTATGACCTTCCATGATCCATTATAACTGCAAATGGACAGGTCGAAGCTGTGAACAAAATCATAGAGTTTGTACTGAAGAGAGGTTTGGAAAACTCCTCAAGTGGCTGATTGCAACCCTTATTTCACAGAAAATACAAACAAGGAATCGCGATTGAATTGCAATTAAACTAGATGGAGTTGGCGACGACTTATACGCATCCGAGAGCCAATGGCAAGAACATGTACCCGAACGTCCATGTGTACGTCCGAAAAAGTACGACTTCTTGAAATCAACAGAAATTGAATTCTCACTAAGGGTTATTAAGAGAAGACTAGATCAGATAGCCGAAGCCTAATAGCTCTGCAGAATCAGACACGCATGACCACTGATATTCTCAAGAAGGCATCTCCATTAGAATTTATTCAAGGATTTGAAACGAGACATGGAGGATACATAGTTCAAAGCGTATTACGTGCAGTCACGTAATACACTTTAGGGGGCAAGTGTTTCCTGGAGATTTGACCAGGCAACTAGTGCTCGGCATCAGGTAGTGCTCGGCATTAGGTAGCACTCGGCATCAACTAGTGCTCGGCATCAGGTAGTGCTCGGCATTAGGTAGCACTCGGCATCAACTAGTGCTCGGCATCAGGTAGTGCTCGGCATCGGGTAGCACTCGGCATCGGGTAGTACTCGGCGTAGTACTCGACATCCAGTAGAACTCGGCGACAGGAGTACTCGGCGTAGTACTCGACATCCAGTAGCACTCGGCATCAACTAGTGCTCGGCATCAACTAGTGCTCGGCATCAGGTAGTGCTCGGCATTAGGTAGCACTCGGCATCAACTAGTGCTCGACATCAGGTAGTGCTCGGCATCGGGTAGCACTCGGCATCGGGTAGTACTCGGCGTAGTACTCGACATCCAGTAGAACTCGGCGACAGGAGTACTCGGCGTAGTACTCGACATCCAGTAGAACTCGGCGACAGGAGTACTCGGCGTAGTACTCGACATCCAGTAGAACTCGGCGACAGGAGTACTCGGCGTAGTGCTCGACATCAAGTAGAACTCGGCGATAGTAGTACTCGGCATCCAGAGGCACGTTCGGCCTCGACTGACAACCATTATGCACTTCCCGCACATCAAACATACCGTTCGGCATAGAAAGGATCGTTCGGCATTATGGTGTTTGGCATATCTGGTTCGGCATGCAGCGACCACTATGCTTGGGCTAGAGTGTTCGGCTACCGAGCCCACCTGGGAAGTCCAGCCCATCTTTGTCTATAAATAGAGGGGCAGGGTCACAGTGAAGAGGGATCCTTTTTTGGAGAGAGAATACGGGGAGACTCTGCCATTTTCAAGACTCATCTTCTCTACTTAAACAACTTCATTCAAGCATTTGATTCACGAATTGTATTTGTAATCAACTATAGAGAAGATCAATAAAGTTTAACCTCAAAGTGGGCGTAGGCAATTATGCTGAACCACTATAAATTTGGTGTTCTTACTTTCTGCATTTAAATTAGCATTGTCTTCTCTGTTTAATTTACTTTCATCACTTATATCTCTACACAATCTTTCTGAACGAGGTTAGTGACCAATTTTGGTGCTAACATTACTCTTCCGTTATATCTGGTTTAACTCTGATGTATCGTATTACTCTTCTGTTGTAAACTCTGATGTATCTTATATATTCATATAGTAGCTTCATGAACTAATATCTCTTTTACTTCCGTTGCATTTATTACTCTGTGTCTGTGATCTGTGATTATTTATTTACTGTATATGTTCAGTTTTGCCAAATTTAAATTAACAACACGGTATTTTGAGCAATTCAACTCCGGCATGAGTGTCTACCTATACACTTATAATGGATGTGAATGGTCCAAAATATCGGGTCGTTACAGTTGGTATCAGAGCTTTTGGTAGCTCTAGGCAAAACTCAGCATATGGGGAAAATGTATTTACAGAATCACTCTCATTCGAGTTTCAATCTCTTCCTTTTGACTTAATTTCTTTGAATTTTGGAACGTTCCCTGTGGTTTCAAAATTCATTCGTGTCCCTCACTATTTGTCTTCTTTCAATTCTGGAGCATTCCATAACTCCACTTCGAATGATATCTATAATGGATCGGCGGTCTCGCCAATCTTCGAATTATTTGTAAACGGGTGAAACTCCTTTACAATAGACATCGATTTACTGGAGATCTCTGTATCATCAGTTTACGATGCTATATATTCCCTGTTATACCAGAATTCTATCTCTTGAGATCGAATGTTGATTTACCTAGGAATCCAACATCGATCTTACTCTTGAAGTTACAAATCGACCCGGTTAAGGTTGCCCACGATTTATATAAACCTATCCATCGCCTTATTTTGTTATTATCTTATCTTTGTTTCAAATCTATCTTCGAATCTAAATTCTCTTTAATTGGAGTCCATCAAATTTGAATCTCTATACTTATTTTGAAATCCATTCTTGTATCGTCGAGCGAGGAAGTGTGTTTGTAATTATACTAAAATGTTTTATATATTGTGTTGTTGAGTTGTTGATGTTGATTTGGATTTTCGATCGATTCGTCTGATCAACATTATCGATAGGATTTCCAAAACACTTGAACAGAGCAAACTGACACACTATTATTTTCAAATTTGGTAAATAAAATAAATTTTGTATGATTATATGATATGTAAGTATAAATTTTTTTGCAATTAAAATGTTAATGAAATTGTTGCCGGAAACAACAATATTGATTTCAGTTATGGTTTGTAAGTCATTGACTATTGAATAATATAAATAAATTAATTTATAAAACTTGGTTAAAATTAATTTGGAATTTAAATAGATTTAGACTAAAATTTGAGAATTTAATTTCCAGTAATTCCAAACTATGGTTTTAAAGTTTTAAAATGTATATTATTTAAAATATTTTCGAATAGAAATGGTTTCCAAAGAATTTTAAAATGTTCAAATCAGTACTCTCCTATTTTATCGCTGGAAAATAATTTCGGTGATGGCGGCCGCATCATCGACATTCATTTTCGAGTTTCGAAGTGGAGAGACCATTCAGTAACTTTGCTACACTTTTGTTTGGAAAATGAAGTTGATTTGAATTTCTTAAGAATGACTTTATTTATAATATATGATTATAAATTTGATTTGATATATATATATATATATATATATATATATATATTTTTAAATTGTTTGAATTTAATCAGAAATTTAATTCTTAATTTTTCCTAAAGTATGATGTCAATTATTAAACGAAGCCAAAATTTTGAATAAACATTTAAACTTAAGCTTATTGAATTGGAGAATTTTATTTGTATAATGTCCAATTTCATTCTAATACAACTTACCTAAATTATCCAGAGGTTGAAAATGAATTTGGATAATATACAATATAAACTGATTTTATAAATAAATTTGAGTGTTTATAATAAATGTTATACACTGAATTTGATTATAAATGATAATAGAGATAAGTAGAATAATAAGTTAATTGAATAATTGATGTGATTAACAAAATAAAAAAAAATTCGTTTTGAAAGTAAAAACAAATTGAAATTAAATCAACTTAATGAGATATCTTGAATTAATTGAATTTAAATTGAATTTCATTTGAAAGAAACCTTTTGTATAAAACATTCATAAATGTGAAAACAAATCAATTTAATGAAAATCATGAATTTAAAAACAAATTGTTGAATATAAATTTATTTAAATTGAAATTCATATGGTTTAAATTAATTGGATATTATATAATTCAAGTCTATTTTCTTTTGATTGTTTCTATTCTCCTACCTTCTTCCTTTTCGGGGACGAAAAGTTTTGAGTGGGGGAGAATGTAACGACCCGTAAATTTTAGCCGTTTATTTATTTGATTAATTGATTTTTTCTGAAATTTTAAATGATAAAAATTTTAAAATAATAATTTGATATTTGGAATGCGTCTAATTAAACATAGCAACTGGTAAATTTTCATCCAAAAATATGGAAGTTTATTACGTACGTAAATTTATTTTAACTTAAATCAGTTGGTAATCGATGAAAATAAAGCATTTTCGAAACTTAAATATTTTTACATAGAAAAATTCTAAACCATCTTCTGAGCAAGATGTCAGTTGGTCGTTTTTCCAAATTCGGACTTCTTTAGCTCCGTCGATCTTATTTTTCCTGCGTTTTCTTGCATTTTCTGCTAGTAGAAAATTCGAATTTTTATAATTCAATCGTACCACTGATATTCATATACTGTTTTGATCGTCTCGTCGCCCTGATCTTTACGGTATATTTGTTTGTTTATTTTGGAATCCGGTGCATGTCAAAATTTGCGGAGCGATTTCCATAACGGTTCAGCATTTTGACATTTGGTTTCCAGAAACCTTTCAAATCTGCCACCAGGATAACGAATAGTCATGTGTCTTTAATTTTGCTGAATTCAACTCAAAAGACCATTGCTATTCCCAAGTTCTTGATTATTTCATATTTCATTTTATTATCGATTCAACCTTATCCATATTCTCTTCTCTTCTCTGTGTATTCATTCTCTCCTGAATAAGATGCGTGCCTCCTTCCTCTACAAACAAATCACAACTACCTACACAAACTCCACCATATATAGTTGCAAACCTAAAAACCATAAACGCAGATCACTAACAATTCCAAATTCCTCCACCATCCCACGTCAAGCCCGCATCTTCCCCACTCCTCACCGCCTGGCAACGCGCCCACGCACCCGCCGAGTATCCATCGACCACCGCCCTTGCTTTCCCTTTAGCCCAACAAAGCCGCCTGCACCTTCCACTTCCGCAACCACCCACGCCGAACTCAACGGCAACTCAGCCCTGCAAGCAAACCCGACCTCCGCATGTTCCTCACCTTGTCTCCCCTCAGATCCGCCTCTCATCAATCTCCACCCAGCCTCGCCGACCACCTCCTTTTCTTCTCCGCCTCGGCTTCAACAAACTCCACTCTTCCTACCAATCCTCCACCCAAACCGATCTCACAACATCTCAACCGAAGCATGCATCCAACCACCTTCACCTGCCGTGAGACAACGTGGCCAGCCGAAATCTGCTCCTCTCCATCGCAGCCTTTTGCCTCCATCTCTTCGCACCAGCTAGAGTTGCCTTAGCTTACCTCCTTTCATTTCAGATGCATACATGATATATGTATATAGGTGAGTGTGTATATGTTTGTGAAGTTTGCATTTGTAGGGAGTGTGCATTTTTCGCATATTAATATACATTTGTTTTGTATTTATATAGTCTGCGTGTGTTATGATTTTATTCATAACAAAATATATGAGCTTTCTGCATATGTAACTTACATATTAGCAAGTATATATGAGTCTGGTATTAGAGTATGTGTATGGAAAGTTTATCTTGTATGTGTTTTAAAATTTAATAATAGTAAAGACGTGTGTGTGTGTATATATTGGTTGCAACGTTTGCTATTGTGTTCCGTGCTTTTAAAATATATTGTTTATAACAAAATTTTTTTTTTTGTTCCTATATATATATTAAGTATAATCTGTATATGTTGCAGTTATGTTTCAAAGATATTTAATTTGTATACATATATGATATGGTTTTGGTACTGATGTAAGGTCGGTAGTTAGTTTAGGTATATAAAGTTTAAATATGCTAGTCTATACATATTTTGCAGTTAGTATTTATAAGTTGTGTGGTGGTATAGTTTTCCAATCTGAAGCTACTTTATTTTGTCTTATATTTAAAATGTACATATATGTCCTGTTATGTGTATAAAGTTGACACATGAAAAAAATTGGTTGCTGTCTATATTAGTATACATACTACGTTGTATGTTTAGATCGAAGGCATCTTTGTAGTTTACGAAAGTTGTATGGGTATGCTAGTTTATATATTATGTTCGTAAATCTACATAAGTATTTATTTCAAAATATATGTTATGTATATATACATTTGATTTTAGTATACGTGTTCTAATTTAAAACAATGATTTTAATACATATATATTTAAATATAAAATGTGTTTGAGTTTAAATTATGATTTCATGTAAATAATTATAATTACATATAAGTTCACTCATACCATTTTACTTTATCGATCCATTTCTGATTTAATTTCGTCAGTTCTCATTTATCAGATCTGTTTGTCAAATTCGTGCCAATTCATCTTTGTTTGGGATGCGTGCTTGGATTTCGTAACATCGTCTATTTCTCTAGCCTCGAAAGGTGAGCAATCACTCACGATTAATATTCTTTTATTTATTAAATTTGATTTCAATTGAAACGACAATTGAAATATGCTGTTGTTAGTTATGTACACTATTACTACCTGTATCAGTTCACTTGTGACATCTGACATCATTATCTGTATTTATGAAATGATAATCCAGTTTGGTTGATAATTGATTGAATTGTTTGATGTTGTAATTGGACGTTAAATTGTTAATGTAGTAAGTGATAATAAATTGAAATTGAAATTGACGTAGAATAGTTAACAATTTGAAATTGATATGTGTTGAAGTTGATTAGTAAATTTGTATAATATGATCCCTTTGAATGATAAATAAATTGACACGTAGAAATAGTGTTAATGACACCTTGAACCATTTAAATGTATGTTGTATAAATTGAACGACAAGTGGAAAAAAAACCGTAATGTAATAATCTTTAATCTACATGAAATGATAGTGTAGATTCTAGAAATAATTATATTAATTCGCACAAACAACAATGTGAATTAATACGATTATTTCGAGATTATTTGAATTGATTATTGGATTGTGTTTGATTGTTGTTATTGCTTGTTTATTTACCTTGACACCATCCCAGTTATCACACTGCAAGTTCCCTTGTTATGTTTTGACTTTTGAATTGGAATTGGAATCGGGTTGAAATGATAAATACCCAAATGAACTTGACTTAGGATAGAGAATTAAATAAAACCCGATTGGTCAATGTTTTGATTGGAAATAAAATAAAGATTTTATTTGAATAATAAGGGTTTGAAATAAAATTGGAACGTAAATTTTGATGAAAGGAAAATGTTAATATTGAAATCTGAAACAAAATATTAACGTGATAACTGATGAAAGAACGTTGTTTGAAATAAATTATTTAACAATAAAATTTGGAATTATTCATTGAATTAAGTTTGAAATGATTTAATAATTAAGTTGTAATTAAGTTGAAATTATTAAGTTTTGAAATTATTAATAATTAAGATTGGAATTATTTAATAATTGAATAAGATTGAATTATTTGATAATTGAATAAAAATTTGAATTCTTTGATAAGAGAGAGTGAACTTTTGAATAAGTGAATTCGGACTTCGTTAATAAATAAAATTGGGTTTCTTTATTTATTAAGTTTGGAAACAATTTATTTAAGTAAGTAAATAAGTGAAATTGAAACTTCTCGAATATGTGAAATTTAGTTTCTTTATTAATTGAGTTTTGAAATTTGTAACTAAGTAAATGAATAAGCGAATTTGAATTTCTTTAACAAGAAATAAAATGTGATGTATTGAAATTTATGTAAGACTTGTAATTTAAAGCATTTGATTTGACAAATCTAATTTAATTAAATTTGTAAGTTTTGATATAATGTAGTTGAACTTAAGTAATTGATTTAGTGAATTGGAAATTAAATAGAAATTGTTTTGAATGATAAATTAACTTAACGAATATTGAATGAAATCGATCAATGAATTTAAATTGATTTGAATGTTAAATTAAATTAATTTAAATGATTTCGGAATGAAACTATATACAAACTTGAATCAATATTTGAATTGTTTGAATGGAAATTGAAATTGAATTATAAGATTTTGAAATGGAAATTGGAAGTTGTGAACGTAAACTTCGGAAATGGTTTTAGAAAGACAAATGAAATGTTGATTTACGAATTCTATTTGAAATTGATTTGGTTTTGAAATATATTAAACGACCAATCGGTGTAATAATTACGAAAGTTATTAAAGAGACCGGAATCGGTTATGGACATACTCTCTGTCTAAACCGAAAACCACTTTAATAACTATACGCGGAGTGATGATCTAGAATGAAGTGGTTGGAATGATGTACGTGATGACTGAAGAAAGAGAACGATAATGGATAGCCTTGACACTTGTGTCAAATTGGAAATGACTAAAACAGGAGCCGTGCCGGGCCAAATGGAGGTCAGCTACCTCAAGCGAACACACTTCTTCGAACTACTCATTACTTGTTGTCGATTGATGCACCCTTGATTTTGGGAGTGTTGTTTCGCAGTGTTGCGGTCGCTGCGGCGATGCGTTCTCACCAGTCCGGATCAGGCAAACGGTAGTTTCACTACCTTGGGTATTGCCTCATGTGCCTTGTCATACTTGTATCCCTATACACGACCACTACGATTTTTTTTGTACCTTTAGTATATGGATTGCCCTCTGGTGACTTCCGGTTTTGGGGAAACTACGGTCTTGTATATGCTCTTGGGAATAAAAATGTGTTAAGGGTGGAATGGGCCATGACTTAACACTATTTTGATATCTTTATATTACTGATAGACTTTATCTACTTATCGTACACTACTACCTAGTAGATAGTTTAACGGATCCTTAAAGGATGGTTATTCCAAACATCCTTTGAGTTACTTGTATTTCAATTGCTATTTCACTTGAGTTGGTTTTATTAATATGAGAATGTTAATCCTGACTCGAGTGTTTTGTGTTTTGCTTTACGCTCGGGTCAGACTGAGTGTACCAGTATTCGAGACTCACCTTTCAAGTTGGAGCTTTGCTCGAAGATCCAGCCATCTATTCTGCTTTCAGTATTTGATGATGATTCCAGTGATGTATTCTGATTTGTATCTGATGTATCGTGTTACTCTTCCGTTGTATCTGGTTTAACTCTGATGTATCGTATTACTCTTCTGTTGTAAACTCTGATGTATCTTATATATTCATATAGTAGCTTCATGAAATACTATCTCTTTTACTTCCGCTGCATTTATTACTCTGTGTCTGTGATCTGTGATTATTTATTTACTGTATATGTTCAGTTTTGCCAAATTTAAATTAACAACGCGGTATTTTGAGCAATTCAACTCCGGCATGAGTGTCTACCTATACACTTATAATGGATGCGAATGGTCCAAAATATCGGGTCGTTACAGAAAGGTTTGCCTAATATCAATGGAATTTGAATCATCGGATTATTCACGGGTTGTGTTTCTAGAACGATGAAATCGACGAGGAACATGAATTAACCGATTTTTATGAGTACGTCGTCGATTTCTCCCATGGATTTCTTTATCGAACGATCTGCAAACTGAAGAGTTACTTTCGTCGCTTTTAGTTCACCCAAGCTATGTTGCTGGTACACTAAATAAAGAATCAAATTGACACTCGCACCCAAATCTAGTAAACATTTATTAATAGTTTTGTCTCCTATCCTGGACGAGATCATCGGACATCCTGGATCTTTGTATTTAACGGGGATTGATTGAGACAAAACTTCACAAAGTCCCGCAACCAAGAAAACTTTCTTGGGTACAAGAGTGTGTCGTTTTTAAGTACAAAAGTCCTTGAGAAACTTAGCGTAAGTTAAGAGTTGTTGAACGATACCAAGAAGAGGAATGTTAACTTTGACTTGTTTAAAAATTTCCAACATCTTTTCCATTTTATCAGAGTGTTTCTTGGGTCGAAGATGATGTGGAAATGGAAGACGATGTGGAAATAGATTGGTTTACTTGAGTAGAAGAAGAATTTGGATTTGCATTTGATTTGATGTTTGGCTCAGTGTTTTGTTCAGAATTACTTGTCATTTTCGAAGTGTCAAGAGGAGCTTATGGTAATCATTTGGATTAACAACTTGATTATCGATTTGTTTACCGAAACGCAAAGTCATGATAGCATTCATTTGATTCACATTGTTATCTTGAACATCATGGGCTTGATTTGAATTCGTGTTTTCATTTCTGGGATTCAAAACTGGCTGACTTAGGAATGTGCCTCGTTCACGTTCACCCATAGACGTGGCTAATTAACTCATTTGCATTTCAAGTTTAGCAATCAGCTGACTCGTATTCTACATGTACGAGGTTAACAAATTTTGCAAATTGTTGTTTGATTGAAGACTTTGAGTGGTTGCTTTAGCCAAAGTTTCAAGACTTCTCTCAAGTGAAGTCAATCATTTATCATTTTAGGGAGAAAAAGATTGTTGCAATTGATTTTAGGACAAAGGCACAAAATTTTGTTGAAAATGATTAGGTTGAAAGGGAAGATCCGAAGCATTGTTCAAAAATGCTTAAAAATTGGGACAAACCAAATTCATGTTGGTATTATTTTGGTTCCATGCAAAGTTAGGATAATTTCTCCAACCTGGATTGTACGTAGGAGAAAATGGGTCATTCTTAACCTTGTTGAAAGCATTACGTTGTTCTATCGAGTTAGGGCACTAATTTGCTATGTGATTTGAATCATTGCATTTATAACACATTGGTTAGGAAACTTGCTTCATTTGTTTGGATGAGAAAATATTGTCGAATTTATTGATCATCGCATTGATTTTAGCTTCCAAAGCCAAAAATGATCCTATCGAGTGTGCGCTCGATCATGAGTAAATGGATTATTTGATAGAACGTTCCCATTGGGATGACTTTTCAGCCAAGTTTTCAAGGAATTACCAAGCATCATCGTGACTTTGGGCGAGAAAATTGCCTGGGCACATCGATTCAAGCATTGTTCGTGAGCTATTTTCAAGTCCATCGTATAAGATTTGGCAAAGGGTCCATTTTCCGAAATTATGGTGTGGACATTTTATCAAAAGCTCTTTAAATCTTTCAATATTTTTTCTGAAAGGTTACCCCTGAATTGAGGAAAATTGACAATTTCGTTTTGGATTTTAGTGTAAGGGTAGAACTTTTTTAAGAAAACTTTAACAAATTCTTCCCAAGTTTTGATTGAGTTCGACGGTAAGCTATACAACCATTTTTCAATGTAATCGGTAAGGGTAAATGGAATTAACCGAAGTTTGATTCCATCATCACAAAGTTGCCGAAGTTTAATGGTCGCACATACTCGTTCGATTTTCTTTAGAAAATGTATGGGTCATTATGTTCAAAATTGCCAAATTTCGGGAACATGGCAATATGATTCAAATGAATTTCAAAGTGATTACCCATTGGGGTAGGTAATGTCATACAAGAAGGGATAGTAATCCAATGGGAAGATTCTATCCATGAGAGTTCGCAGAGGATTTTAGTTTGCCATCGTTGGAGGGTTGTTCGTTCGAGTTAAATGATTCGTTGTTATGTCAGGAGTCAAACTACTCATGCACAAGTGAAAAGATCAAGGTGAGAAAGAAGTGAGAATCAAGTTTAAGAGAAGAAAACAAGGTTTAGAAAATGAAATCAGTTGAATTTTTTTTTATTTCTTAAAGGAAAAATATTTACCAAAAGGAATTTATTTTTCAAAAGGGAGATTTTTTTTTTTTGGATTTTGGATATTCAGATTTTTTTATATGTTTTTTCTTTTTTAGTTTTTGTTTTTTGAAAAGATTTTTTTAACAAAAACTAACTTAAGGAAAATGCTTGTTTTTGGATACTTGATTTTGTTTAATTTTTTAAAGGAAAAGATTTGAAAAGATTTTTTTGGATTTTTGTAAAGAAAAAATAAGTTAAGTAAATTTAAATTTTTTTGGATTTATTTTAATTTTTTATATATGCATGAACTAATGCAAATAAATGAAATTTTTTATCCTTAGTAGCTCCTAACCCAAAATTGTATGACCACACTTTATCTTAATCCAACAAAATAGTTCTTGGCCAAGCAACAGACAGGAGTTATTGGTGCACCACGAATCACCGTAGCAATGCGGCCGAAGGTTTAAGTACCTTCACAGAAACAATCACTATAATATTTAGAATCTCCATAATATTTATATATGATTATCGCTCAGCCATAGCCTAGACAACAAGAAGTTAGGTTATCGAAAGAAGACAACTTATCAAGACACAATTAATCCCTAGGTGAGCTCGTGTCACCCTTAAGTCCAATGTCTAACCCTTATTATTAGTCAATTTTTAGGATGATTTGCAATTTGTGGGCCAAAGAATGGGGATGAAATCCCCCACCTTATGTGGATTTGAGTGTTGCCCGTAGAAAAGAAAATAAGATGATATGAATGCAAAACAGAAATTAAACATATATTAACATTGCAACTACGAATGAGATTTGCTTTTTTTTTTGGATTTTTTAAATGCAAGCAACCAACAATGCAATAAAAACAAGTGACAAGAGCACGATACCAGAGCGTGCAGAATTATTATCAATTTACTTTAAGCAGATAATGTTTTTTAAAGCAAGCGATTTATTTTGGCAAGTAGAGCAAAGTAGTTTCTAGCAAGCAATCCTTGACCGATTTTCTTCTATTTGCAACCTTAAAAGGTGTTGAAAACAATTTATTTAATAAGGATAGAAGGAAAACAAAAGAGTAAAACAATTTTATGAAAAAAATTTAAAGAAGAGAAATAATTAACACAAAATTAAAAAATGTAAAAGAAAAACTTAAAAAGAAAAAAATATTAAACAAGAACTCGCACACACGCCACACAGCCCAAAATTTGAAGCTCACTTTACACAACAACTCACACACATGTAAATCACTTTCACAAATCACGCATACACATAGTAAGATAGATCTATTTACATCCTGCAACTCAAAATAAAAAATCTTAAATCATAATTCTACAAAACACATAGTGAAAACTAGGGGTGTTATGGTTGCGGCAACCGTCGTTATTACCACCAACCGTAACCGTAACCGTTGTTGACGGTTATAAATTCTTATAACCGTTACCGCAACCGTTCATGATGGTTAACCGTTGTATTTCCAATTTTAAATCATGTTGTACATATATTTTCAATTATATGCATTATTGATGATAAATTGATATAGCTCTAACTGTTTTTTGCAAATTTATTTATTTGTTTATAAACCGACCAATATGCATGCACATGTTTTCAGTCTATTAAGGCACATATTATTAATGTACAAGCTATTCCTTTAACATAAATTACTAATTTTATACTTTAATATTAAATATTATATAAAACAATCATGTATGGTTGGTATGGTTAACCGCGATTTTCAAATTCTTCAACCGTTACCGTAACCGTTACCGTTATAGATGGTAACCGCATGAACGGTTGGTACGGTTGAACGGTTGAGTGATTCAACCGTAACAGCCCTAGTGAAAACCGAAAATCACAATTCCCAAATGAATCAACAATCGAAACTGCGAGTTGATGGAAAAGGTTACTAGTGGGAGAAGAGGTAGGTCACGACAATGGGTTTGGGGTTTTGTGTACAGGTTGAGGGTGTTGTTTCTAGTAGTGGATTGAAAGTTGCATGTTGTAGTGATTTTGTTTGGTCATGGTTGGTGATAGAAATCGATGATTGGAGCAGTCGCCGGTTGTGGGTTTGACGGTTGACGGGAGCAGTGATTGCTTGAGGCAAAAACTTGGTTGGGTTGTGTTTGAATGAGGATTGCGTAGGGTTTTCAAAATCGAAGATGTGGAATTTGGGTTGCAGTATTTGTTGCAGGTAGGATGAGAGGCTATCATTTAAGGAAGGTTGTAGTGTGGATTAGTGCTTGATGATGATGGAGTGAGGCAGTGAAGAGGAATGTGCAGTGAATGAATAGGTATTTAGGTGAAGGTGGAAGAGCTAGTGATGGTGTTTTAATGATTGTGCAATGAGGCAGAAGTGGCTACATGTAGTTGTTGGTGGCAGAGGAATGCAATGGTTGGAGGCAGTGGGTTGGAGGTAGTTTGAAGTGGTTGCAATAAAGTGGTTGCTACAACGAAACCAGGAATTAGCATTGTAGTGAGTGGATTAAGTATGAGAAGTTGGAGATTGGAGATGTATAGGTGTAGGTTTGAGTAAATGGGGATGAAGTGGTAATGTGATGCAATGGTTATGGCAATTGACAGGGGGAAGTGTGCAAGGTGGTTGAATGAAGTGTTTATGGTTGAGCAGTAAGGGGTAGTGAAGTTTTGATGTATGTTGAAAGTTGTTTGGTTGTTAAAGTGGCAGTGAATGTGAAGTGGTTGAATTGGAAGGTGAAGTGCAGTGGGGTCTTTTGGGATTGTTTTGTTGAATGTAATGGGTTTGGGTGGATAGCAGAGTTGTAGTGGTAGTTAGGTGATAGGCAGAGGTCACAGCAGTGATTAAGTTTGGTGTTTTAGAAGGAGTTCTAGTATAGGATGAAGTGAGCAGCAATTTTGGTTGTAGAAGACAGAATTGTAGTGAAGTATAGGAGTTGATGGTAGGCAGAAGTATGGGATGCAGTGATGTAGGAAAATGTAATAGAAATAGAAACTTTAAAAACTTGTTGAAATCTTATAATGCAAATGTACAGTGAACTACAAAGCTAACAGAGACTATTTTCTCTTATATGCTGCAAATGTGTAATCAACAGTTTTTTTAAACTAATGCAAAATGCAAACTAACAGCGAAATGCAAAATCAATAGTTCAAATTCAAAATGGTTTATATGTTTTCTCGTATATGTAGCTAACAGAAAAATGTAACAAATGATCAAAATGCACAGGGATGAACAATAGCAAATGAAAACTAACAAGTGAAATAATTTTTTTAAGGAACTAAACAAAAAAATTTGGAGAAAATATAAAAATAACTTGAAGAGTAAGATTAAAATTAAATTGCATTTCTTCGGCAACAGCGCCAAAAAACTTGTTGATAAAAATTTCTATCGATTAGAAAACCATTGTTAAAAATATTATCGTTACAAAACCACAAGCATACATCGAACTATTGTAGTACGTACGGGGGTCGATCCGTAGGGAAAGAATTAAATTTCAATATTACTCAATAAAATTAGCCTAAAGTTTTGAGGTGATTTTAAACTAAGAAAAATTATAGAAAATAAAGTAGAGCAAAGGTGAATAAAACTATGTGATTAAAGTACAATTCAGAGGCAAATCCACTTCCAATCATTCATATAAATCAACACAAAATTCATTTATAACCTCTCTTTAAAATATTGAGTAGAAATTGTTGATGTGCTTATTATAAGTATGGTTTATTTGAGCTATTAATTAGCATAACTTAAACCATCAAACTCTAACACACCATTCCAACCAACTTATCAACTCTCATGATCATGACATGAAATTAAAAATAAAATATATTTTAAGTATAATCTATTCACTATTGACTAGTAACATAGACAATAAAATTCTGATTCTAGCTTAAATTTCACGTCAAAGTCACAAGCAAATAAACAAATAGTTTATGTTTATAATGGAATAAGCATAGCTTATTTGAGATGTCAACAAAGGCTATCAAAATTCAATAAAAAGAAACATAAACCACCATCATTCATAACTTCCATTTAGAACATAAGAGAGATGACAAATGAAACCATTATATTAATTTAATATGTTTCATGAGCTTCATTACCCCTAAATTGAAGGGGTTTAGCTCCTAATATTTGAAAACATGTTAACATAAAATGATTTCAACATTAAAAACAAGGAAAATGAGAGCTTATTAAAATAAAAGAGTGATAACTACGTACATGAAATAAAACTAAACTAATTACAAGAATTAAATCTATGCTACTAACATTAAACAAGAGAAGCATAAACTAAGTAAGAGAGAGCATAAACTAAAAAGGGCATGAAAAGAAAGCATAAAATAAAAATTGCATGAAAGAAAAAACAAGGCTAAGAAGCCATTAAAGAGATTTTATTTATCTTTGATTTTGTGGCTACAATGTTGCATAAAAAGAAAAAGATGATTACATGAAATATAAGGGGTATTTATACATGCTTAAAACCCTAATTCATATTTTTAGGGACTATCTAAAATGTCGTTGAGAAAGTGTAACCTCCAAGTAATCATTAGGGAATTAATTAATCCTCACTGACATGCCTTTAAGCCTTCATTAACATGTGCATGTGCTTTTAATTATGGACCATATGGTAGTGGGTAATTGTACTCCTCCATGGTGCATGAATTCTTTTATTTCCATTTTTCATTTGCTTTCAACATATGTTTTACAAATAAAAATAAAAATGTGCAAATAAATTTTCTCAAATTAAAACATACAAAAAACAACCATTTTACCCCCAAATGAAGATGAATAAATGATGATTTGAAAACAATTTAAATTTTGGTTTAAACATGTAAAATACCCTAATATGCTCATTTATTTAAATAAAAATAGATTAAATATGGAAGTAAAAATATGCACTTTTACATGCACATCAATGTGGAAATTTATAAATGTGATAATGTACAAAAGTGACATTTAACAAATAAAGTGAAGATTTGTAAAATCGTATTTTATAAATAAAAGGATAGATTTATAAACGGTGTTTGTAAATTATGGGAACTATTATCTTTGGATGAATTGGAGAGATAAATCATAATTGTGGATTTATAATAAGATGCGGAAAGTTGTTTAAAAAATAGTTGATTCTATTTTTGGAAATTCTATGATATTTCAAATTAAATGTGTTTTTAAAACTTTATATTTATTTTAAACTTCTTATTTATTCTTTTAAATTTACCTATAGATAAGAAATGTTAAAAAAAAATCATTTTAGCAGTATTAGTTTTTAGAGAAATGATAATAATAATAAATATTTATTTTAAAAGATAAATTTAAAAGGGTTATCTTTTAATTTTTAAAGGGAATTTTGTGATTCAAAGGAATATCATAATATTTGAAGTAATACTTGTGAACCCTTTTATAAAACAAGTCGTAAAAGGAAATATATTTTAAATATTATTTCATAAGTGGAAATAGAGTTATGAAAAGTGTTCAATGGAATAAGAGGAATGGTTTTATAAGTAATATCTTATAAAAAGGAAATCGATTTCATTTTGGGAAAGGAAGAATTGAATCCATTTGGGAATATATTGCAATATTTGAAGTAGTCATGTTATGCAAAACTATATGAGTTTCATAGGTGTATTTTGGAAATTGTCTATATGTAGAGTTTGATTTTTTATTCAAGAATGTGTTTAAAAAGGAGTTCTGTTGTATAGTTGGAGTTTGGTTTTGTAAAATGGTTTTATAAATTGATTGGAATTTGTAAAATGAGTTCACAAATGATATTTTATAAAATAAGTTTTATAAAGAGTTTATAAATAGTATAAGGAAGGTTTATAATGGAGTTATCAAATAAATTTGAAAATTTTATAAAGAAATTTATAGGTATGGTTTTAAAGTTTATAAAGAAATTTATAAATAAAGTTTTTAAAGGAAATTTTGGAATGGAGTTAAAATTATGAAAGAGACTTGTAACAAGAAAGTGTTTAGGTTTATTGGTATTAATGTTTTTAAACGACTTTGTTTTAAATCAAATATGTGTGATTATAAAAAGAATCTTCCTTAAGGTTTGTGAATATACTCATACTATTAAAATAATTATATGAAAATTTCCTAAGTTTTTAAGATGAAATGGGTTGTGAATATACTTATACAATTGAGTTAAGTATATGAATATTTTCAAAGTATTGGAAAGTGTAGAGATGAGTTTGTGAAATATATCATCTTTGTGAAAGTGTTTTTAATATAATGATTTACAAAGTGGTTCTATATTAAAGGAATGATAATTTATAAGGCCCAGAGTTGCTTTGTATTTAACCAATGTTACTTTCCCTTAGGAAATTAAACCTCTGGTTGGATTGTTGTTATTTGATATTTATATAACCGACTACCAAATGTTGGCCAGTTTTAATTATCGTTGTCCGTTCGAAGTGACCGAGATCGGATATGTTATCTGAAAACCACTTCGAATTGGCATAACCATTTAGAATTGGAATATCTTGAAGATAATCAAAAGATTTAAATTGTTTTAAAGATGCGAACTAATTTTAAAACTCTTTCTTCTCCATTTTCCTCCAATTTATTCGACCACAACTTCCTCTATTTTACAACAAATCAAGATTTTCTTTTATTCAAATAGTATAAAATTTCAGTAGCTACGATTTTCTCTTTTAACAACTTTTATAATTTCAAGCTTAGGTATGTCATAATCTCATTTCTTTGTAGTGTACTTTTAAACTCAAAAAATCAGATCCGAAAATAGCCCTACTTCTTTTGACCATATCTACCTCAAATGGAATCTGATTTGAATGATTCTCTTTTTCTAATTTGTAGAGAAAAGAAATTTCTAAAACTTTTCTTTTGATCACTTTTTCAAAACCCGAGTGTAATATGTTCAAAAATCACGTGGAAGATGACATATTTTTGGGATGATTTTTGTGCATTTAAGGCATTTCAGGTTTCAACCGATGAGTAAAACTATCTCATTTTTGGAAAGAACTAACTTTATTTCCATAGATTATATGTTATGGAAATACACAGTTCATGTTGTTAAAATATCATGATATGATAATGGTATACGTTTGTGATTTGTGGTTAGCATAGTTTGGATGTTAATATTGTGTTCGGATGTTAAGCATCATGTTTGAATGTTTAAAATGGTATGTTTGGTGGTAAGAATGTGATATTGGTGTATGGTATGTTGATGGTATGGTTGTGATCAATACTAGTTGTATGTTGGGTAAGAATTACAAAGTTTATATCTTTGTATGTTGCAACCGACGTGAGATCCGATTTGGAATCAAAACTAAGTTTTATAGTTTTAAATTTTGGAAATGGTTTCAAAGTTTTATCTTTGTTTTTAAGTTTCAAAAACTTTCAAAATTAGGTTTCCAAACCATTACTAGTAAGGAATAATAAAAGTATTTCGCTTAAAGTAAGTTTAAGCGAACTGAGCTCATAGCGATAGTCGCTATGGACGCGGTTCGACAAAATTGTCGATTTTCATTTTAAAATATTTTCTTTTGGATGTTTTGAAAATGTTTTTCTAACTTGATTAGTAACAAAAAAGAGTTAAGATTAGATAATTTAATAATTTATTTATTTAATAAATTAATTAAAAGCAATTAGTACTTAATTTTTCATTAAGTAAGTGATTAAGGTTTAAGTAACACTTAAGGATGGTTAATGATTAAAAAGTTTCTAATTAGGGATTTATGAAGTTAATAAGTAATTAAATGTTTAATTTTATTTAATTAAGTTAATTAGTTGATTAATTATTTTTTAATTAAGTGATTATTTAATAAATTTTTAATTAATTAGGGTTTAACTAATAATGAATTGTTTAAACCTTAACTAAGATACATTAGGAAGTTAATCAGGACTTAACAAAGTTCATTAAGTTAATTAAAATTCAGTTATGAATTAATATTGATTTACTTAAGATATAATTAGGATTTAAGCTAATTGAACTTAATCGATTATGTTTTAAATCAATTTTCGTTTTAAGGTTAATTGATTTCAAATCAAAGGATCTCTCGTTTGGACCATTAAGTACCTAAATGAATTAATGTAGTGATTATAAAACGTTGACATATTTATGGGAAGTAAGCGGACTTGGGTTTGGCACAAATGTTGAATATCGGTAACGTAATAAACACAAGGATGTTGAATATCGGTAACGTGATAAACACAAGGAAGTTAATTTCAATAAGTGGGTCATGGTAACTTAAGCATATAGAATATACTTCTATTTGTACATTTTTAATCAATAATGGATGTATATATATATATTTGTAACTTGGGCATCCACTTATGATTTATTGTATGTTATGTGTGAATCCTTTACATATCTGATGTTAGGAAATACCCATGATATAACTTCAAATTTAATGATCCATTGTAGTCATTAAGCCTTCGTTTGGTTTTGGAAAGTTAATATTTTGTTTTCTTTTAAAATGGTCTTCAAGGTTATTCTATTTTGAACAAGATATTTGAAGAATGATTTTACAATTGTTTTGAATATTATATAAAAAAGTTTATGAATAATTTCAGGGTATTCATAAAAGGAGTTTTACAACTAGTTTTGAATGTTTATAAAAAGATTTATAAATGGGTTTGAATGTCTATAAAGGGAAGTTTTATACAAGGTTTGAAAGTTTATAAAGAAGTTTATATAACCGGGTTAGAATATTTATAAAGAGTCTCGTAAATGCGTATGGAGGTTGATAAATGTTTCGTAAACAGGTTTGGGTTAAAGTAAAAAGGATTTCAGGGGTATGGGAAATTTATAAAAGGATTTATTTAAGATAATTACAACAGGAATTCGAGGTTTGGTGTGACACCCCGCACCTTTAGGCACCTCGAAAATCAGACTTGACTAAAAGCACGGGTGGTCGGGTGAAATAAAAATCCATAACATAGCACAAAGACTAAGGCAACAACATAAAATGATTAAAATATTACAGTGGAAGAAAACTTTTACTAATTATAAATTAATAGCAAAATAGCTTCATTAAAAACAACATTATCCCAAATTTATTTCTGAAACCAAAAGTACGAAGTAGTCTCCACCAAAACATAAAACATAAAAAAATTCACAATATAGGTTCCCATATATAGAGTAAAGTATGGAACAGAGAAATGAAGTACATGAAACAAAAGAAAAAAAGCTGAAGATAACAACTGCTCCAATGACCCTCCAAGTTGCGAAGAACTGCAACCTAGACCCGCCCTCCTGTGATTTAGGGAAAATAGGAAAAATAGGAATGGGTCATACATAAAGTTTAGTGAATGAGAAATAAAATGAAGAAGAAAGAATAAAACAGTTTAATTCCAGGTCTTCCCCAGATATCGTAGAGGGTGAATAATATAATGCAGTGAATCCTTCTTAGATAGAGTTCCTAAGAAGCCAAAGTCCATGGTCACTCTAGGGAAGTCAACCATGCAGTAATACTAAACGTCAATCCACCTGTCGGACTTTCTGTCCTTACCTATCCATGTGCTACATCATGAAAGTCACGCTCTTCACCCGTGCACTATGATTAAATGCCTCTTACGTCTGACCGTCGCCGACTCAAACAACCTCGTAGGACCCCGAAGTTGCGCTCAGGCTCCACCAAACCGGACTCCTATCCTCCTGTCTCCTCGGTCACCAATGTGGACTTACCCCTATGCAAAGTGTCAATCCTCTGAAAGAGCGCCCGCAGCTGGGTCGGCTGTGCAAAATCCTCCAACGATCTGCCTAAATAAGCCTATGTCGGAGCATACTTATCCGGTACCGTCCGCGTCGATCTGCCTGAAGAAGCCTACAATTGCGGATGCTATCTATCCTACGTACTAGCAACCTATGAAAGGTAACAAACATCCTTGAGAACCTACTTGCCCGCTCCTATTATGTACGACCAAAATTATATTTTGGTCTTAACCGCATGAAACACCTATCCAGACCTTTACAAGGTCTGCCTACCAAATCGCTTCCAGATTAATTAATTTTACCGTTACAGTTTACATACTGTTTATTTCCATTAATCTGTTTTAGGCCATTTTTACATCCGATTTGGTAATTTCACAATTTTCCTTTTTCTTACATAAATGGTATTTCAATTTCACGTTCGTTCAGTCCATATGGTTTGTTTGTAATTTTTATGCCATTTTGTTACAGATTTACACTAGCCTTTAGGGTCCATTTAATTTACATTTTTTCCACCCTAATTTACGTTCTCCTTTTAGAGATTTAATCTGTACAAATTTTTTATCCAATAGCCACAAACCATTTGATTACACAAAATTCCACTTTTACATTTTTAGGCCACATATGAAACAAACATTTATGCCAATTAGATTTCCCAATTTTGTTCTAAAACCATATTCAAATCTATGTAATTATATCAATCAAAACCATAATTTTATTCAAGTAACATATTCTGAATTTATTCAACTAACTTGTTCTACCATTAGAAATTGAATAACAATTCTAATTTAATTTAATTAAACCAATTTTATTTACGCCATGAAACATGAATAACAATTTGTTTGTTCCAAATTTCAACCTAAACATGAATTAGAATTGAGAAGTGGAAGAAGAAGAAGATACAATAATTTATATAAATTTCAATCTTATTTATGCCATAAAACGTGAATCGACAATTTATATGTCCCATATTTTAAACCAAACATGAATTAGATTTGAGAAGTGAAAGAAGAAGAAGAAGTTGCAATAATTTACATCTATTCTCAATTAATAACAGAAATTAATTCATATTAGCGTGCTAGAAAAGAACTGAAATTGAACTACTTTATTTTTCTATTTCATATTAGTTCCCACTCACCTGGCACTCATAAATTTACAAAAAGCTTTGCTTTAATCTTTCTCCCTTTGATTCTTCTAAATTCCCCAAATTACTTGAATATATATAGATAATTTAATTTGGTAGAGATTTGTTTATTTAGTAGAGAAAAGGAGGAAGAATAATACACATTAATTTTACTATAGAATCATGGCGACGGCTGAAGAGGAGATTAGGTTTAGGTTAGCTGGTTTATTTATAGATTGTTTGAGTGAATATAATCCATTAGATTATTTTATATTAAATTTGGTTCTTTCATACACTTAATGGTTATCCATTCTAGCCCATACACATCACTCAACCAATAAAATTTAGCCATCTCATCCTATTACACCACTGGAGTGAATGGAAAGCTGCCACATGCCAAAAACAACGTTGAAATACGTAGGAAAATTGTTGGAAACGAACCAGCTAAAAAAACCATCGCTCCAGATTTTGGGCGACAACGAGACTTGATCCCTGGTCACTAAGGAAGTCAACATGCGCCTTTACCACTGTACCAAATGCGCTTTTAATTTATTTTTAATTATATTCCCCTTTAAATATCGGGTGTTACATTCTCCCCCCTTAGAGGATTTCATCCCCGAAATCTCTAAAGACGGAAGAACGTAATTAACAACCAGCATCCAAGAACTACTTCAATCTACTCAACCATCATCCATTTCTACCATTGTCCTTATTTTTAACTAATGCAATTTATGATTTATGCAAAGTGAAATAACTTACCTAATGATAAAAGGTAGTCAGTCCACTAACTCAGTTGACCTCCTGTAATGCAAGTATGCTTTTGCCATGTAACCAAATGTATGTAATTACCCTAGTATAATTTATAATTCTATATGTATGTTTCAATCATTCACCCAAATGGACCATTCGTATGCAACATCCATTTATACACACACAAACACACACACACACACACACATATAAAACCATGTGGAAATGCAATAGGTAACATGCACACATATGCAGGTGTGTGTATCTAGTTGGCCGATTATCCTAATAAATATCTATCTAGTGAATGCAATGCATCCATTTGTAAACATTGGCATCCACTTGCAATCATTTTCATCCATCAAACATAACATGCTCTAATGACATGTTTACAACCAAGCTACCATCCATAGGTTTCACCTAAAGAACATCGAAAAGTCCATAACTAAGGAAAGATCAAAGACCAAAGATAGGATATTTGTAGTGTACCTTCAAATAGAAAAGGATAAGAAGTTCGAATTCTCTCCTTAGATTCCCATGTGCACGCCTTGGGGTCATCTCCCCACTGAACCTTCACTAGACAAACTTCCTTGTCGCGTAATCTCTTAACGTGTGTTCCAATATGCAGGTGGATGTACGACGCATGAGTGATTCACGCTCTACCTCCACTTCCCTTAGCCGATCAGGTTCTACTACTACTGCGGAATCATATAGACACTTCCTCAGATTCAAAACATGAAAAACATCGTGAACTCCTGCCAACTTATCTGGAAGATCAACTCTGTATACCAACTGTGACGCCCCACCTCTATGCTCATAATAACAAAGAGTATTAAAAGAAATACTGTCTATTATTACGAAGAATAAGGATGGATAGGAGCGACCATCCGTAGTTGGCCTTACACTAATATTGGTTATCTCGATAGGAGTGGTATATACTTTTTATTTTTCATCTATTATTTATTTACTCCCATCGACACACCCAATTATCAGTATAAAACAAACTACGATAGTTCATAGTAGTTTAGGACATTAGATATAACAATAACACAGATAATATAAATGCGGAACACAGATAAAAACAAAAGTCTCATATATATATATATATAACTGATGTCAGTTAATACATAGTTGACACAATACATATGATACAACTACAACTGTCGACTCTAGAAGTTATATATACAAGTACATTATTGACTAATATACATGTATACATATCGTTCTATACAATGACACGACTACTACAAAATGACATTGACACTTCAGAAGATGTGAAAAGTCTTCATATCCTGAACAGCAACTCAAAGAAGAAAATCTACAACCCGCGATAATAGGGAAGAGTCCTACAAATCTCGGTGCCAACTTACCCACTGATCCAAATCTCATAACGTTTCTCAGAGGAGAAACCTTGACAAAAACCATATCTCCAACCTTAAACTCCAAATCTGAACGTCTTCTATCGGCATATGACTTTTGTCTATCTTGTGTAGTCTTCAACCTCTAGCGAATCAAATCCACCTACTCGGAAGTTTCCCTCACCAAGTTTGGTCCAAGCAAGATCTTATCGGTGGTATCCCACCAATAGGCTGGTGATCTACATGGTCTGCCATAGAGGGCCTCAAACGGTGCAATCCCAACGCTTGCTTGATAACTATTATTATACACGAACTCCACCAAAGGTAGGCGGTCTTCCCACGAGCCTCCGAAGTCAATGATGCACAATTTGAGAAAATCTTCCAAAACCCTAATTACCCTCTCGGTCTGTCCATCTGTTTGAGGGTGATATGCCATGCTCAGATTCAATTCCATTCCTAAGGCTTGCTGAAGACTCCTCCAAAACTCGCTAGTGAATAATGGATATCTGTCGCTCACAATGCTGGTGGGAACTCCATGAAGCCTAACTATCTCCCTTAAATAAAGAGTCACCAAAGAAGATGCCATCCTATTACTCTTAATGGGTATAAAATGAGCGCTCTTCGTCATTCTATCCACAATGACCCAAATGCTCGTGTTCCCTCTCGGTGACCTTAGTAATCCATCCACAAAATCCATAGAGACACTCTCTTATTTCCGTAATGGAATATCCAATGGCTGCAACAGTACTCTGAGCTTCTTCTATTCTACCTTTACCCTTTGGCAAGTGATGCACTTCGATACATACTCCGCTACCCTCTTCTTCATTCCAGGCTAATAGAATACCGTTTTCATATCCCGGTACATCTTATCACCACCGGAGAGCACGGTCATCCTAGAATGATGTTACTCGGCCAACACCGCATTTAATAAATCCTCACTACAGGGAACGCAATGTCTACCATCCCTTCTAAGCCATTCCTTAGTGTCCATGGTATAGCACCTAATGTGTGGTGATGACTCTCCTCTACCAAGCTTATCTAAAATGTACTTTAACTCTTCATCCTCACCTTGCCTTCCTCCAATCTGCTCCATCAAAGTAGGCTGGACGTCGAGGGTTGCTAATAATCTTGGAGCTAAATCCGATGGAGATCTAAATTCAAAGGTAGCTATGTACTCCAAATGCTTCCATTCCAAAAATAGAGGACTTAAAACCACTTTGCGTCTACTCAACGCATCTGCCACTACATTACCCTTGCCAGAGGTATAGGAAATCTCAAAGGCATAAGAGGCTAAAAACTCCATCCATCTTTGCTGTCTCAAATTCAAATCATTCTGAGAGAATAGATACTTCAAAGACTTATGATCTGTGAAAAGCTCAAATCTTTCTCCTAAGAGATAGTGCCTCCAAGACTTGAAAGCAAAAACTATAGCTACCAACTCAATAATGCGTTGGGTAGTTCTTCTCATGCGTTTTCCACTATCTACTCGCATAACACACTAAGCTACCCTCTTACATCAGTACCGCCCCTAGCCCAATACCACAAGCAGCCGTATAAATTGAGAAAGGCTTGGTTCCATTCGGTAATACCAATATAGGCGTGGTAGTCAAAGCTTCCTTCAATTAACCAAAGGCATCCTCACACTTGACATCCCAAACAAAAGCCGAGTTCTTCTTGGTAAAGCGGGTAAGTGGAGCTGATATCCTAGCAAAGTCCTTAATGAACTTCCTATAGTAGCCCGCAAGACCAAGGAAAATCCTTATGTCCATGGCATTTTTAGGGGTCTGCCAATCCTGTACTGCTACCACTTTCACCGGGTCTACTGCAAGTCCGTCCTTCGAAACAATGTGTCCCAAAAAGCGAACCCCATCCCTCCAATAGTGGCACTTGGAGAACTTCGCCTTCAACTTATGTGCTCGCAGGGTCCTAAGCACTTCTTCCAAGTGAACAGTATGATCTTTCTTGCTTCGCAAATAAACCAAAATGTCATCGACGAACACCACCACATACTTGTTCAACGATTCGCGAAATACTTGACTCATCAGGTCCACAAAATATGCCGGAGCATTGGTTATCCCAAATGGCATGAGTAACCACTCAAATAACCCATCTGAAGTCTTAAATGCAGTCTTCTCGATGCTATCCTTCGCCACATGCAACTGATGGAATCCCATGGCCAAATCGAGCTGCGAAAATAACTTGGCTCCTACTAGCTGGTTGAAGAGATCGTCTATACGGGGAAGAGGATAACGATTCTTCTTTGTCGGCATATTAAGCTCCCTATAATCCACACAAAACCTGAGAGAGCCATCCGCTTTAGTGGTAAAGATGACGGGTGCGCCCCACTTCGAAATGCTCCTACGAATGAAGCCCTTCTCCAAAAGCCCTCCAATCTGCTTGCTCAACTCACGACGTTCCTTAGGAGCCATATGCCTTACCGGTTAAGAAACAAGTTAGGCATTATCGACAAGATAAATCTTGAACTCGATCTCTCTTCGAGGTGGAAGGCCGGTAACCTCCTCGAACACATCTGGAAAGTCTCTAACAACGGGTACCGAAACTCAAACTATTGGGCGATAAGTCAAGAGAATAAAGGTAGCTCAACATGACCGATCCTCTAGGATTATAAGATACCTCCAAGTACGTCCACTACAAGTGCCTAACCTCACTACCCTCTTATCGCAATCAAGAACAAAACCATACATGGATTACTAATCCATACCAAAAATCAACCCGAACCCGAAAAACACCAATACAAAGGCACTACAGTCAAACTCAACCCCTAAAATAAACAATTTCAAATCTCGACATAACATGGACAAATAGGCCGATCCTCCTTTGTGATTCAGTACTATTACTGGTTTGGTCACTAAGCGAGCATCAAGACCCAGACCCTCTACCAGAGTACTAGATATAAAAGAGTGCGAAGCTCCAGAATCAAATAGGGTACGAACATGAAAATCAAAGATAGATAACACACCTTCGATGATCACCTTCTTTCCCTTATCCACAACTGGACGAGTACTAGAGGAAGGAGCTGCCTCTAAAGCATAAGCCTGAGCCAGTTGTGAAGGTGCCTATGAATTGTCCTTGGGCTTCGAATGATAGTCCTTTTTCATATGCCCCACTTGATCGCAAAGATGGCACCTTAGTCTCGGTCACTCTTCTGCCCCTCTACAATCCTTAGCAAGATGACCTGGTTTCCCACAAGTATTGCACATCCAGTCATTCCTTGGAACTTTCCTTTTTCCACCTAACCCTCCTCCTCCTCTCCTCTTTCCTTTCCACTGCTTCTTTCCATAAATCTTCTACGCCACATCTCCTTTCTTCTAAGTATCAACAAGTAAAGCCATCTCTACCAATCCCTCAAAAGTGGCTCCCATTGGAATGCGGCTCACCGCCAAACTCTACAGTGGCTGACTCAAACACTTGACAAACTTCAACGCCTTCTTGTGAGGAGTATTGATCAGGTCTAGTCCAAATGTGGCAAGCTCATTGAAGTGATTAACATATTCCTTAACTGTCATATCCCCTTGCTTGAGCTGTATAAATTTCTCTAGCTGCACTCCCTCTTCAGCCTGCGATAAGAATTTCCTCTCGAACCTAGTACGAAAATCCACCCAAGTCAAATTATCAACCTCAGCCTCCACAATCTCCCACCAACAAAGAGCCTCTATCTGCAACTGCAATGAAGCCAACCACCTCCGAGCCAAGTCCTCCAATCCCATAAGTCCAAATATCCACTCACAACTATAGATCAATGCTCTCGCCTTGGTATGTGACTCAATGCCAAGAAACATCTTGCCTCCTAAGCTGGTGTAGTCCTTGCATAACTTGGGAAAATCGGGAATGCCTGGCGGACGGGCTGGAGCCTCTTTCGCCAGAGCAGCATCCCTAGCTGGTGGCTCTGCTCGTGCAGTAGCTTGCAAATAACGTCTAAACTAAGCAGGCATATTAAGGCCTAGAATTTCAGGGATATCTTGCGGTTCAGACCTTTCTATCTGTGGAAATTAAAATAATAGGATTAGGTACTCCATAAATAGTTCAATAGATAGGGAGGAAGAGATAAGAGGGACCTATTTCTAAAATTTCTTTTTTCTTCCAAAATATACACACATACTTTTAAAAGTATTATTTGGAATATCCTTTAAAAATTATTCGAAAACCTTTATATTTTTAAAATGTTTTTAGGATTACCAAAACCTTAGTTCTGATACCAACTGTGACACCCCACACCTCTAGGTATCCCAAAAATCAGACATGACTAGAAGCACAGATGGTTGGGTGAAATAAAAATCCATAACATAGCATAGAGACTAAGTCAACAACATAAAATGATTAAATATTATAGCGGAAGAAAACTTTCACTAATTATAAATTAATAGCAAAACATCTTCATTAAAAACAACATTATCCCAAATTTATTTCTGAAACCAAAAGTATCAAGTAATCTCCACCAAAACATAAAACATAACAAAGTTCACAATATAGGTCCCCATATATAGAGTAAAGTATGGAGATGAGAAACGAAGTACAAGAAACAAAAGAAACAAAAGAAACAAAAGCTGAAGATAACAACTGCTCCAATGACCCTCCTAGCTATGAAGAACTACAACCTAGACCTGCCCTCCTGTGATTTGGGAAAAATAGGAAAATATGAATGGGTATGACAAAAAGGCTGGTGAATGAGAAATAAAATGAAGCAGAAAGAATAAAATAGTTTAATTCCAGGTCTTCCTGGATATCACAGAGGGTGAATATATAATGTTGTGAATCCTTCTTAAATACAGTTCCTAAGAAGCCAAAGTCCGTGGTCACTCTAGGGAAGTCAACCATGCAGTAATACTAAACGTTAATCGGCATATCAGACTTGTTGTCCTTACTTATCCATATGCTACATCATGAAAGTTTTGCTCTTCACTCGTGCACTGTGACTAAATGCCTCTTACGTCTGATTGGCGCCGACTCAAACAACCTCACAGGACACCGAAGTCATGCTCGGGTTCCACCAAACTGGACTCATATCCTCCTATCTCTTCGGTCACCAACGTGGACTTACCCCTATCCAAAGTGTCGGCCTACGAAAGAGCACGTGCAGTTGGGTCGGCTGTGCAAAATCCTCCAACGATCTGCCTAAAGAAGCCTACGTCGGAGCACACTTGTCCTGTTCCGTCCGCGTCGATCTGCCTGAAGAAGCCTACGATTGCGGATGCTATCTATCCTGCGTACTAGCAACCTATGAAAGGTAACAAACATCCTTGCGAACCTACTTTCCCACTTCTAGTACGTATAGCCAAAACTATATTTTGGTCTTAACTGCATGAAACACCTATCCAGACCTTTACAAGGTCTGCCTACCAAATCGCTTCCAGATTAATTAATTTTATCGTTACATATTACATACTATTTATTTCCATTAATCTGCTTTAGGTCATTTTTACATTCGATTTGGTTATCACAATTTCCCTTTTTCTTACATAAATGGTATTTCAATTTCACATCCGTTCAGTCCGTATGGTTTGTATGTAATTTTTATGCCATTTTGTTATAGATTTACACTAGCCTTTAGGGTCCATTTAATTTACATTTTTTTCCATCCTAATTTACGTTCTTCTTTTAGAGATTTAATCTATACAAAAAAATTATCCAATAGCCACAAACCATTTAATTGCACAAAATTCCACTTTTACATTTTTAGGCTACATATGAAACAAACAATTATGCCAATTAGTCTTCCCAATTTTGTTCCAAAACCATATTCAAAATTATGTAATTATATCAATCAAAATCATAATTTTATTCAAGTAACATATTCTGAATTTATTCAACTAACCTGTTCTACCATTAGAAATTGAATAACAATTCTAATTCAATTTAATTAAACCAATCTTATTTATGCCATGAAACGTGAATAACAATTTGTTTGTGTAGGATCGATTTCACCCTAGAGGAGGGGTGAATAGGGTGTTACTATCAATTATAAAAATTTATTGCGGAAGTATATAATTTCAACACAAATCACAGCAGAATAATCTCAACACAGATAATAACAGAATAGTAAATGCAGAAGAGAGAACACACAGATTTACCCAGCGTCGGCGAAACCCTGCCTACGTGCTGCCCCCAAGGTTTCTACTAGAAATTAGATAGTCAGACGCTTACACACGTAAACTCGCTATACCCGCTATTGACTAATCTAACTCTACGCTCAAAACCCTGCCACAACTCAGCCACTAAGTTACGAATTCCCAAACTACGCCACGTAGTTTGTTCTCTAGTCACACGACTAGTAATTACAACCTTTTAAAAGAGAATTTAAATTTAAAAACAAAGTTTAAAACTAAAAACCCTAATGTAATATAATTAAGCCTTATGTAAAGAAAAACAAGATCGGCCCAAATAATTTAAAGTGATAACAAAAAATATCCCTTTCTCTTTTATGTTGCTTCGGCCCAATCCTTGATAATGGCTTCTTCTTGTTCATTCCTTTTCAAGTGAATTACGGCTTCTGAAAACTGGAGCGCCGATTCTAATCAATTGCTGGTTGTTCACACTTGGCTTCGATTACTTCTTCAATTTTGCTTGCGGTCGCCTCTAGTTAGTCGAGTTCGAATGTTTGCTTCGGTATGTAATTTATCCTTTTTGTGCTTTAATGATTTTCGTACTTGAACACGATGATTAATTGCCGGTGATGATTGTGGGTTTTATATGCGTTCGATCTCCTTTATTTGCGTTCGTATATATTTGTTTGAATTTGTCAATTGATTTGCTCGGCCGTTCGATTTCGTTTGGATGTTGATGATTACTCTGACTTTATCAAATTCGTATATTTTCGTGTTACTTGGTTGACACGGTTTTGATTTTGAGCTGTTCAGTATCCTTAGCTATCACGGTATTGATTTCTCTATGACTTCGGCATTGACTTTGACCTGCAGTTGTCTTCGACTACAAACTTGATTTTGTGATGTTGATCTTGTTCGACATTTTCCATACTATTCACTACCTCTGGTAGCACTTTCGACCTTGTTCGATTTTACTTGTTGTTTCTAGCCATTATGTCTTTACTGCCATGTGTATACATACATCATGTATGTATATATGTGTTATATTTGTAATGTTCACTGTGATTCGCTCGAGTTGCTTCAATGTGATGTTTACACTGCTGCATATCTCTGCATTTCCATTACTGCACTATTTACTGTATGTCAAACTTGCTTAATACGAAATTCTGGTGGCTTCACCGTCTTGTTCAAACCTGATACTTTCATTTGCACTTGGTCACTGTGTTTTACAGTTGCATTCCTGTATATGCTTCGAGTCATTGTAGAAGTGACTTGAACTTTTAGCCTTTGTTTTCATGTACTTCATTGAGTTTGATATGAAATGGTTCACCACTGTTTTATATACTGTTGTATTCCTGTATATGTTGTTCTGGTTCATGTTGCATTCCTTCATCATGTATACACTATGTTGTAACTGGACTTGTACACTTGGTACTCTTGAGTCTGCATTTTGATGTTCACCTGATATTTTTGGTTTGAGTTGATGAGTAGTGCCATTTGCTTCTGCACTGAGTTGTTTGGTCGATTGACTGTTCCATACATGTTGCTTGATTTTTGTGTTGTTGTGCACTGACTATGTATATGTCTGGGTCTTTGAGATTCACTTGAGTCAGTTGTTTGCTATTGTACATTAATGTGCCTCTTTGTGTATTGATGGTCTGATCATTCTTTGGTCTTGCTTGCTTGATGGCATTTGATCTTGACACTGTTGTATTATGGTTTGTACATTGAGTTGAATCCAGCTTAAACGCTCGGGTTTGACCTTGTGCTCGTGTTGTGATTTTATTTGTGTTGCACTTGAGTTGAATCCGATAATTTGGGTTTGACCTGTGCTCACCTGTCCCTGTAAATATATCAAGTGTATATATATATATATATATATATATATATATATATATATATATATACGGTGTGCACGGCCTTGTGGCATATATAGTGATACACTGTGTATGTTACAAGTTGTTCGTGTATGATGAATTCAGAATTAAATGATGACGAACAACCCAAAAAACTTAGGCAAATAAAAATTTCAAAATCACATTTATTTTAGACTGCAAAATTATTTTATTTTCAATTTTACTGCGTCAGTATATATTTTTGCAGATTGCTCAGATGCTAGATTCTATCTGGAATGAAGTTGAAGATAAAATATGAGTGTGAGTGATATGTAGTGAGGTGGTGATGTAAATATGAAATGTATTATAATTGAAATTGTATGTATATAGTGAGAGCTTTAATTTGTACTATTGTAATAAATATTTGTTTGAATAAAATTCATGTTTGAATACAAATTCTGTGTTATTTATTTTATTCAGCAAATATCTATTTAATCTATGAAAATAAAATAGTACAATAGCAAATACATTTAAATGAATATATATATATATGTTTATTATCATCAAACAAAAATCATATACACCCATATTCAACAGTTTGCTCCAAATTTCAACCCGAACATGAATTAGAATTGAGAAGTGGAAGAAGAAGAAGATACAATAATTTACATAAATTTCAATCTTATTTATGCCATAAAACGTGAATAGATAATTTATATGTCTCATATTTTAAACCAAACATGAATTAGATTTAAGAAGTGGAAGAAGAAGAAGTGGTTGCAATAATTTACATCTATTCTCAATTAATAACAGAAATTAATTCATATTAACGTGCTAGAAAAGAACTGAAATTGAACTACTTTATTTTTCTATTTCATATTAATTCCTACTCACCTGGCACTTTAGCTTGCATAAATTTGTAAAAAGCTTTGCTCTAATCTTTCTCCCTTTGATTCTTCTAAATTCCCAAAATTACTTAAATATATATAGATAATTTAATTTGGTAGAGATTTGTTTATTTAGTAGAGAAAAGGAGGAAGAATAATACACACTAATTTTACTATAGAATTATAGTGATGGTTGAATAAGAGATTAGGTTTAGGTTAGATGGTTTATTTATAGATTGTTTGAGTGAATATAATCCATTAGATTATTTTAGATTAAATTTGGTTCTTTCATACACTTAACGGTCATCCATTCTAGCCCATACACGTCACTCAACCTTTAAAATAGCCATATCATCCTATTACATCACTGGAGCGAATGGGAAGCTGCCACATGTCAGAAACAACGTTAAAATATGTAGGAAAATCGCTAGAAACAAACTAGCTAAAAAAACATTGCTCCAGATTTTGGGCGACAATGGGACTTGATCTCTGGTTACTAAGAAAGTCAACATGCGCCTTTACCACTGTACCAGATGCACTTTTAATTTCTTTTTAATTATATTCCCTGTAAAATATCGGGGTGTTAAAAGTAATGTACTTGTATTTGCTATATATATAAGTATATATTATATCTCTACTCTCCTATCTCTATTAGGCTATTCTTCTATATCTCACAGGGTTTGAATACAGATATGGATGCTTGAAGAGGCAGAGTTAACCTAGAAGAGGACAGCACCACCACCAATGGAAATGCTTGACCCAATATGAGGAGGACTCAAGGTCAGTCTCAAGCTGAGAGTGCCGATGTTGGAGTCCCACAAGTGTACATGGGAGCCATGTATTAGTTTTTCATAAACATGATGCAAGCTGGAATTGCTACTGGGGTTGTTGGAGGAAATGTTGCGGGAGGAGTTCAGGAAGCTCCGGTTGTCAACCATTATGCTAACTTGAGTAGGGACTATGATAGGCTTGGAGGGAAGCCGTTTATTGGAACTGAAGATGCTATAGAAGTGGAGGACTGGTTGTTACACTATGAAAGGATATTTGCTAATTTAGGGCTTAATGACGAGTAGAAGAGGAGGCTTGCCTGGAGACAGCTTCAAGGAGCAGCTTTATTTTGGTGGAATAGTGTGACAGCAGGAGTAAATGAAGAGTAGATGACATGGGCCGAGTTTTGGAGGAGGTTTCAGGAGAGGTTCATGTCGATAATGGCGCAGTCTGTTTTGATCAGGAAGTTTGCCAAGTAGGTCCAAGAGAGATGACTGTTTTGGTGTATGCTAGCAGGTTTGAAGAGTTGGCTAGATATGGATACGTCACTGTGGATACGGTGATGAAAAGAAATGAGAAGTTTATTCAGGGGTTAAAGCCTGAGTTTGCTAGGTCTACCTTACCACATATCAGAGATCCCTGTGATGTGGTAGTAGGGATGGCGTTAAGATATGAAGAGATGCTTGCTTGTTTAGAGAAGAAGAAGCAAAAGGAGGTCCAGGTTGGGCAAGGTTAGATGTGATGACCCAGAATTTTGGATATTTGAAATTGGAATATTTAATTGATTTTAAATATTCAAGTGTTGATTTTTAACTTGAATTTCAAATATCTCTATTTATTAGATAATTTAATTATTGGATTAAATAAATGAAAATTGGGTAAAATATGACATCTTTGTTTTTAAGCTCGCTAAAAATAATTTGAAGGATTGTAAAATTTATATTGATAATATTGAAGGTAATAAAAGTTTTAAAATTGAATTTGAAAGTAGTTTGTTTAGTTTTAAAAATATATCGTTTAAATTGATAATTAAAAATAGCCTACCAAGGCACAGTCTTGGATTTCGACGAAACCAGTTCCATTAGATCCGTAATAGTGTATTAGTATCGGATTTCAAATTTCGTAACGTTTGGAGAATCGTTTGGCCGTACGGTATATAAACGCGCTGAAATTTTTATTGAAAATTCAATATAAATAGCTGGGTCCAAAAAGCTACCTTCTCCATACGATCGAGTTAGGACTCGAAACCTTTTCCATTGCGTTCGGAATAGGGGTATAACATTATATACGCGTAGCGGCATGCCTCTATAGGAGGTCGAGATTTTGAGTTGCAAATTCGAGACGATTTAAATATATATATATATATATATATATATATATATATTTCAATTCTTCACATCAGCTGTTTTATCACCTCAGGCTACTGTAGCAAAACCATTCAAACACACAAGGCATCACTTCTTCTTTTTTCAGGTCGCTTCATCCTTTCATTCTTTTTAATCACGCATCCTCTCCTCCTCCTCTTTTTAAAATCATCCAGCCGAACTAAACAGCTTAAAAAAAAGAGAAAGAAGCCGAGATTCAAAAATGTATTTCGTTCGGAAAAAAATGGCCGCGGTTCATTTTAGAAAAAAAGATAAAAATCGATTTCCCTCTTCAGTTTCCCTCTTTCTAAATCAAAAATGAAATTCTCTAAAAAAAATGGCAGGGCGCGATTTCAAATCGCGACGAATTTCGCGAGTTCGAGGGGGTTGACTGCATCGTCGATCGATTTTGGAGGAGGCTCGGTTTGGAGCAGACCGACCTAGGGCTCAAGGTGGGTAGAGTGTCAGGTGGAGATTGTCATATGGAAACCTCGTTTGAATTCGCAACATCAAGAGTGACCAGTGGCCGAGGCGAAGTCGCCTGGTGGAGTGTGGTAGAGCGCGTTCAATTTTGAACAGTAGCAGGAGGAGGCTAAGTCGCGTACAAGGTGGGGTTCGTGTTCACGATGATGGAGGTCGATGTTCGAGCATGCTTGAGAGATGGGTTCTGGGCAGTAAGGTATCGGTTTTGTTTAATTTAATTTAATAAATAAATAAATATAGATTAGAGAAAAAATATAAATTAATATATATGCATATTAGAGGAAGACAGGAAATATATATGGATGAGATTTTAATTTATAGTAAGATTTAAAACAATTCTATTTTAAAATTCAATATGTATATATAAGTTAGAAGGGAATTTTATTTTTCTTAGAATTCAATAAATATATGTATATGTATATAGGTAAACAGAAAATATATGTATATAGATAAGATTTTGGAAAAAAAAGGAATTTTAAATGTTTGAGGAGTTTATATAAAATCAAATTTTTAAATCTGTGTAGATTATTTTATAAGTATATATATGTAGTTTCAAAAGGAAAATAAATATACATATATACATTTTAAATTTACTAGTTTATTTTAGAATAATGTGTTATGATGATTAACTTGTTTAATTAACCTATTTAAATATTTTAGTTACTAAAAGATTTTTAAGGGAAAATTTATTAGTATAGAACTAAATTATTAGTTAATTAAATTTATTAATGGTAATTGATTGTTCGATTTCAAATGTTAATATATCATATAATGTTTATACAAGGTCTAAAATCGTGGAGAGACAAGCCGTTTTGGATTGGGTGGCAAATAAAATCAATGGTGAGTAAATCTCACTCAAATTGGACTACTGGTTAATTTAATTAGTTAAAATTAAATTATTGGATGATTGATTGAAATCGATAATTATTATCAGACTGGATGTGATATATATATATATATATATAATAGTAAATATATATATTGGAGTGATTGAAATTCCCACATTATATAGCGGATGAGACCCTATGTGCCCCGCATAATAGCAGATGACCCTATATACCGCGATATCCCCTTCGAAGTGGGATTGGTATTTTTATATTGCACTAATATCTATGGATGCAGGGAAACAGGTTGGAGGGATCCAACTGGATTCCTAAAAAATATTGAAATTTATTCTCATATTCAGTGATATTATTATTTGATAACCTGTGATAGATTATAGTGTAAATTGAAATTATTGAATGCTTTGGTTGGGCTGAATATATTTTGGCATTTTAAGATATCAAAAATATAAAGATTGGATTTTGAAGGAAAATAAAAAGAAAATTTTAAGTAAAATAATTATAGTGAAGATGAATAAATAAAAAGGGTGAATTTGAGAAAAAGTAAATAGTTGACTTTGAAATCCTATTGAATAAATTCCGGGGAATGGGAAATAGAGATTTTGAATAAATGGGAATAAAGGAGTTTTGAGGACTTAAGCGAGAATTGTTTAAGAATTAAAGGATTTATTTTTAAATCCAAGATTTAAATGGTTTGGGAAAATAAAAGGAGAATTTTGGAAATAAAGTATGAAATTGGTGTTTCAGGTTTAAATAAGATTTTGAATCAGAAGAGGGAAGTTGTAACGACCCAGAATTTTGAACAAATTAAATTGAGAATATTTAATTTATTTTAAATATTTGAACGATGATTTAATTTAAATCCCGAATATAACTTTGAAACTGACGATTAAATTTTAAAATTTAATCTATTGTAAGTTGAATAAAATTTGAATCTTCAATTTTAAGCCGAAGAAAAATATTTCAAACGCTTGTAAAATTTACATTGATAACACCGAAGATAATCAAACTTTCAGAATTTAATTTTAAACTGTTTTGCTCAGTTTTGAATTTAATTGTTTGAACCGATATTTAAAAATAGTCATTTTTCAAACAGTCTCGAAAATGGATGAAACCAGTTCCATTGGATCCGGAATATTGTATTATTGCCGGGTTTCAAATTTCGTATTTTTTTTCAGAGTTATATGTGTGCACACAATAGATAAACGCATTGAAATTTAAATGGATTTGATTTAAATTTAAATTTAAAATCTAGTCACATCAGCTACTTTCCCCCTTTAAACACGCCTTCAAACCCGCCCCTTTGTTTCAGCCGAGAATCACGAACAAAAGAAATCGTGATAACCATGCCTCTGTTTATTTTTAAATACCTTCGTTACTCCTCTTCAATTCAAGGAACAAATAAAAATCAATGGCGTCCACCTTTTATTTCATTCAAACGAAACCATCCTCCTCTCATTCCCAATTCAATGTCGACAGTTCCTTCCCAAACAAAAGAAAATAAAAGAAAGAGATTTATGGCCGCGCGCTCGAACGAGATGGGGAATGGGTCGCGACTCGTGGATGCTCGATTTCGAGCATCGCGAGATGTTGGCGAAGCGGTGGTCGATGCCGCGTACGATAGCGATGTCAAGCGGTAGCTAGGGGTTCGCGTGAGCCTCGATGTGGGAAGCGGCGCGCGAGCGAGGCACTGGAGGAAGGAGGTCGCGATAGCAAGGATGCTCGCAATCGAGTTCGCACGCGTATGTGAAGATCGATGAGGCAACTCGAGGCAGTGGCGAGCAGTTTCGCGAGCTTGAGGGCGTGGTGGTTAGTGGTAGCGTTCAGGCGATTTGGGGTATCTTGTTTTAGTCGATGAGGCCAGGAAGTTGCGACCGAAGGCAGTGGGGAGGCTGTTGTGTTGACATCTGGTAGGCCGTGATATAGAGGCAACGACGGAGAAGTCGAGCATCGAAGATGGGTCGTGATGCCTCAGGTGGCTACGCGTGCTCGCGGGTTAATTTGGGGTTCGTTCGATTCTGTCAAGAAAGGTATAAATTTTTGTTGTTAAATTTGATTGTAATTAAAATACTTGTTATCAGAAAAATATTATACAGTTTCAAATTTTTATACTGACAGTAAAAGAAATGAAATGAAAATTTAATTATTCGATTTTATATAAGTATAGATAGGCAGATAAAAGAAAATATATATAAGGTTATATAAAGATTGGATTTTTATAAAGTGTAGTTTTATATATATAGATAAACTTTGAAAGGTAGAAATTTTAAATGGGAAAATACATATTTTTATAGATATTTGGAATCTATATAAACTATTTTCATATGGAAGTGAGTTTCAAATAAAAATACAGATAAAAAGACATAGTAATGAATTGTTCGGTCAATTTAAAGAGTTAATAGAAAATTGTTTAAACAAATCATTCGATAAAATTAAATAATTGGTTTAAAGAAATTAATAGATGATAATTTATTGCCAATGTATTAAAATATTAATAGCTTGTATAAATTATTTATACGAGGTTAAAGTCGAGAAAACGAAAGAAGAATTGGAAACGGATTGCAAAATAAAAGGCTAAGGTGAGATCTTCTCACTCGAATGGAAAATTTAATTTAGCAGTTATTGATTGATTTGATTGCGGTTTGGATTTGTGATATTAGATATAGTAGGATATATCTATATATATAGCAATATATACATATTGGCATATGTATATATTGGATTGATTGATTTCCCGCCTCGTATAGCGGATGAGACCCTATTGCGCCGTTAGTAAGCGGATATTTTTATAAAACCCATACACCGCGATATTCCACCTCGAAGTGGAATTGGTATTGTGCTAACATCTGTGGATGCAGGGAAACAGGTTGGAGGGATCCAACTGGATTCCTCACCAGTATTTATTTATTTACAGATATTGATGTATATTCTGTTATCATACGTTGATATATGATGTTTGATGTTGTGATTGACTAATTGGTGCTGTTGCATCATCAGATTCATTTTTGAAATTTAAAAATAACGACTTTTACTTTTAAAAAAAAGGGATTTTTAAAGTGAGTTTTGACAATAGACGTTTTATTGAATTTTTGAATCGATTTATTTCAAATAAATAAACGTTTAAAATTTTAAAGTTATAAAAATTAAGATTTTTGGTGAAATATAACCAAAGTGTGATTTTTGAAATAAAAGTTGATTCATTTATAAAACGGTTTAAGTTGGGATTTTTGAATATTGTAAACGGTCTATATAAAAGATTTATAAAGTTGATATTTATAAATTTAAAAATATTGGAATTATAAAACGAGTTATAAGTGCTAAAAATGAAATATCAATGGAATTCGTAAGTGAACGAGATTTATAGATTTATAAATTGTGAAGTTAAAAAATGAATGAAATTGTAGAATAAAAGATTTATAAGTAATTTACTTATAAATTTGATTTTTGCACTTAGATGGGATATAAATAGAAATTGCTAAATGAAATGATTTCATAAGTTGAAATTATTATAAAGTATAAAAGTGATTTATAAACGTTGTTTATAAATCCGAAATCACTTATTTTGATAAGTAATTTTAGAAGTTAATAAAAGTAGAATTTTATAAATCGAAGTTGTTAGAAAATATAAAGGTGAATTTATAAACGTTGTTTTATAAATTCGAAATCAATCAAATTTGATGAATTTAATATATAAGGCTATTAAGGGAATTTTATCCACGATTTTGGATAGTGGATAATTCTTGAAATATAAATGTGTAGAACATATTGAAATTTGGTTAGTGAAGTATATTCACGATTTTGGACAGTGAATGTATTATTAAGTAAAATGGTTATGTTTTTGGAAAAGTGACATTGAAAATGAAGTTAATTGTTTTAAACGATGTTTTAAAATGTGTTAAATATCGAAATCATAGATTTCAACATTCATTGTTGATATAGACGTTTCGAGAAATAAGGAAATGATGGACTATAACACTGTTGTTATAGTAAATGATTTTCGAAAGAAAATGTTTTATGTAGTATTGGGATTTATATATCTATCTTAATTCCGAATCCCTATACTAGTGATTTTGAGTCGTCGTAACGATGTTTTACGTAACATTCGTTTTGACTCAAATAGATGTTAAAATAAATGATTTCCTTAAAGAATGAATATATACTTAATTTTGATTTAAGTATATTGAATATTTTCAAATGTTGAAAATAAATAGATTTGTGAACCACTTAATTTTAAATAAGTATGGAAATGTTTTCCAAAACGAAATGAAACGTTTTTGAGAATTTATCTTTGTAGAGATAAATTGAAAATGAATTTTGAAATCGATTGAAAATCGTATATCAGTAGATATTTTGAAAGATATAAATTCATATGGGATTTATAAAGAAAATGGAAATTGTTTAGAAAAATAAACGTTGATTTATTTTTGAAGTGTGGAAATTTTATATCTAGTAAAGATATTTTGGAAATTAAATAATTTGGAAAATTATTTGGAATCTGATGATGTTGCGCATCTTTATTGATAGTTAAATAACCGACTATCAATAATTACTTTGAATGGTATTTGTTGTGAATTGGATGAATTTGAATGCCATACTTATTTTTGAATAAGCGCTCACTATTCGGGTTAGCCGGGAAAGGACCATGGGGTCGTATAACCCATTCCGAATATGTGATACATCGTTATGAATCGCATTTGATGACCGGTGTTGAAGACCGAATATTTTTGAAAACGGAAGGATTACCGTCGAGTTACTCTACATCGGCTGATCTCTAGAGGATTTTATCACCCTTAGTGACGGGAAGTCCGAACGTGATTAGAAATTTATCCGGATGTGCAAGGGTTTCGTGAGAAGTGCCTTCGGTTCTGTTCGATCCCGGAACAGACTTGTATGGATTGTATGTCTGACGTTACAAATTTGAGATATAAAGATGATTTCTTTCAAATACATTTCTGTTTGGTGGCGGAGAATTTATTCTCTTAGCTTAACACCCTTCTCTGAGACGTACGAGCTCAGATGTGACAACCGCCCATGACCCCTGCACCGAATCTAGAAATAGTGCGCTGTAAAGTGTGCCAGGCAACCATGGACGATTGTCAGGGTAGATTAAAACAACAGAATCTATCGTATTACTCACAGCGCATGGACAAAATACAATAGAACATATGTATAGTGAAGCTTTACAGAACAAAATGAAATCATATAAAACTCCAAAATAGTTGAATAAAAGCATCCAAATAGTCAATACATCAAGCCTCACTACATATCTCTCAGAGAATACAAAACAGCGGAATATCCAGTACATAATAAGAAGATAATATGCAACCCTCCATCTCGTCTTCGATATCAGCATCGTGAGAAGAGAACAACACCTGTCACCTGCTACCTAGTCTGCCCGTCCAACAATGGACGAACAGCCCAAGGCAATAAGAATTAAAACATAAAGCCTTGAGTCAGACAACAGTCTTAGTGAACAGTAAATTAACTAACAACATACCAAAAGAGCATAAAGGAAAAGGAATAGGAATACAACCCTCCCACTCCAACCTCATTCTACAGTGATAGCCCCCAGACACAAACTAAGCAGAAGCAAACATAGCAGAGCATACAATTTAAAGTAAAGCTACTATCACTCGAGTCAAGGGCGATGTTTTCCAAGTACCAAGGCCTAAATCAGATAAGCACCCAGAAAATACCGCTCTTGAGTCCGAATGACGATACAACCAAACATCCATGACTCAGGCTATCACTGTTATCATTGCTTCGATATCACCGTTAGTTGAATGACCGGCACATTCTTTCAGCCGTCCGTCAAGGGCTAATGGAAACCCCGGTTCTAGACATAACTCCCGCATGTCGTCGCAACCCGTGCCTAGGACTTTCGAATCTGCCCAGAGTACTCGACCATCAACAGTTGGCTGTTGGGACTATCGAATCTGCCCAAACGCACTCTTGCTTAGAGCATGCTAGAACCTTCAAAAACGATGCTATCCTAGCCTCCTAGTCATCCTCCTCGACGACTATTCTCATATCCATTCATTATCCTCAACTCGAATCATATCACCGAGTTATCAACATGCTTGGAATGATCCCGTCTGGATTAGACCAAGTCTTCATCACATGATTGCTTCGCTTCATCACATCCTCGCAAAGCCTCATCTCAACATCACATCATCAAATCTATGCATAAGAGCTTCATCATCCCGCTACATATGCCACGAGCAGCTTTCCCAATTCAAGAGCCTTTCCCTTAGCTTTTGAATCGTCTTCGGTCTAAATCAAACCATCAATCATCTAATTCATAACAATCCATCAAATCAAACATTAATCCAAACAATCAAGCATTCAAATAAGTTCTAAGTAGACAATTATCACAATAATGGCATTTTCGTAATTAAAGAGTTGAAAGTCCAATAAGCATGAAAACATGAATTATATCCCTACAAACTTGATGAATGAACTTGCATAGGTTAACATATGATAAAATGGATGTAACATCATCATGAACAATGGATCTATATGGATCTACACTTAGGATGAAGAAAATGCATGGGAATCACTATTTTAACACCACAACGAGCCAACAATCCGATATACTCCTTTGGATCCGTGTGAGAGATAATCACCACTCACCAAATCACCTAAAAAAACCCAAATCAACACGCTTCAGATCTGGACAGCGAAGGATCAAGCTTGATCTATCACGAATCCGCTTCAAACGAAGAAATCTCTCTTGAAAAGATGAAGATCTTCAACCTAAGCTCTTGAATCTTCAATCTTGATCTTCAACTTGGATGGATGTAAGCACTAGATTAGAGTGGAGAAAAGAAGTGAAGAAGTGTAGAAGTCGAGCTCTCAAAATGGCAGCACTTCGTCGCTTCAAAATCCGGATCCCAAAAAGTGAGAACAACCCCTCCTATTTATAGCTGAAATTCCTTAAGTCGAAATTTGGCTATCTCCCTAAGTCGCTTCCGACTTACGACCTAAGCCCCTACGACTTAACAAAACCCAGCGACCTAACAAAGCTACTACAAACTCCTCAGCGACCTATCGCTTGCGCCTCTACGACCTAAGACTTAAGAGAATGCGACTTAGCACAACTGCGCACCCAAACGACCTACCAAAGCCTTACAACTTACGACCTAACGAGGCTACGACTTAACTATATGCGACCTAATACCTTAAGTCTAAAACCCAGCGACCTATCGTACGCGCGACCTAACAACTCACGCGACCTACGACTTAGCAAACTCGCGACCTAACACACACGCGACCTAACTATCTTAGGTCGCCTACGGCCTAACTCATCACAGAACTAACGACCTAACTACGCTAACACTTAGGTCGGTCAATTCTATAGGTCGCAAACTCCTATAAGTCGCAAACTGCTTATCCCCTAAGTCGTTAACTCTACTAGGTCGCCACCTCCTATCTCTTAGGTCGCTAACTCGAACTGCCGACCTAACACTTAACTCACCCAAACACTTAGGTCGCTCACAACAGTTTCCTTAGGTCGTTGCCGACCTATCCCTTAGGTCGCTCAAAACCCTTAAATCGCCCGAAACCCTTAAGTCTCCTATCTTAGGTCGTCTACGACCTAAACCCAACATCCTTAGGTCGCACCACATCCCTAAGTCGTCTACAACATAGCTCTTAACTCGCTACCATCCTATAGGTCAATCACGACTTAGCTCTTAGGTCGTTCACGACCTAGGACTTAGACAAATTACACCAAAAATCTGAAATGTCTTAAAGTGCTGAAAATTCCAGATTTTGACGAACTTGTCGATCCATAAAAACACGGGTCGTTACATTCTCTCCCCCTTAGGAATTTCGCCCTCGAAATTCCAAACAATCATAGCATTCAAAAACTATTCTGTACGCCTACCATCCATAGCAATCAACAAACCATGCATCCAATTCTAGCTTAGCGTACAGAAGTCTAAAACTAGAACAAGTTACAATATCGCGAGATGACACGACACCTTAGGGCCATACCTTGAAGAGTTCAGGATGAGCTGCCTTCATCCTCTCTTCCACCTCCCACGTACAGTCGTTATCATCATCACTCCATTGTATCTTGAGCAACTTAACTACCTTCCTCCTAAGCTGTTTCGTGTCGGTTTCCACAACACGAAGCGGCTTACGAGGTCTTCTATCGACCGGATCAATTTCGAAGTCTTCACAGCTATCAGCAGAAACCACTGTATTCGAGTCTGCACATACTTCCGTAGATATGATACATGAAAAACATTGTGCACACTCGACATCTTCTCTGGTAACTCCAATCTGTAGGCGAGCTTTCCAATACGCTCGATGATCGGGAATGGTCCAACAAATCTCGGAGTCAATTTTCCTTTCTTCCCGAATCGGATAACATTCTTCAGTGGAGAAATCTTCACAAAAACCATATCTCCTACGTCGAATTCCAAATCCTTTCGACGCTTATCTGCATAACTCTTCTGACGGTCTTAGGCTGTCTTCATTCGTTGCCGAACGATCTCTATACAATCTGAAGTCTGCCGAATCATCTCTGGCCCAAGTATCAGCTTTTCTCCAGTTTCCAACCAACATGTCGGAGAGTTACACGGTCTTCCATACAATGCCTCATACGGTGCCATACCAATGCTTGACTGGTAACTGTTGTTGTACGCAAACTCCACCAAATGAAGGTGATCTTCCCATGATCCTCCGAAGTCCAAAACACATGCTCTAAGAAGATCTTCCAAAACTCGGTTGACTCTCTCGGTCTGACCATCTGTTTGAGGGTGATAAGCTGTACTCAAACACAACTCGGTTCCCAAAAATTCCTGGAAGCTCTTCCAAAATCCACTAGTGAACAATGGGTCTCGATCGCTCACTATACTCTTCGGAATACCATGGAATCGAACTATCCACTTAACATACAACTCAGCCAACCTTGATGCAGTCCTAGTCGATCGGACATGAATGAATCTTGCGCTCTTAGTCAGACGATCTACAATGACCCAAATCCCTTCATTTCCCGTTCTTGTTCTAGGTAGTCCATCAATAAAATCCATCGATATCTGCTCCCACTTCCATGTAGGAACTTCTAATGGCTGAAGCAATCCGCTTGGCTTCTTCTGTTCGGCTTTCACCAACTGGCAGTTCATACACTTGGAAATAAAATTTCCAACATCCTTCTTCATACCTTCCTAGTAGTAGGTTCTCTTCATATCCCGATACATCTTATTTCCACCTGGATGAATTGTCAACTTCGAGTGATGACTTTCCTTCAGAACTTCACTCCTCAATTCATCTATATCGGGAACAACTAGTCGTCCTTGCTTCCGAAGCCAACCCTCTCGATCGACATCGAATCCTTTATCCTTTTCTGGATCCAATCCAGATTCCAAATCACGGATAATCTTGACAAGCTTATCATCTCGCTTCTGACTCTCGCCAATTCTCTCCACAAGAGTCGGTCTTATCGATAAGTTTGCCAACATCTCAGGTTCCAATTCACATCTAGGTCTGAAGTCAAATCCGGCTAAATACTCGAGACTCTTCCATTCTGAAAACATAGCTCCCAATCCTGCATGTCTTCGACTTAACGCATCTGCCACTGCGTTACCTTTTCCCGGAGTATAAGCTATACCAAAATCATATGATGCCAAAAACTCTAGCCAACGTTGCTGCCGAAGATTCAAATCCTTTTGGGAGAAAAGATACTTCAATGACTTATGATCCGTAAACAACTCGAATCGAACTCCCAACAGATAATGTCTCCACATCTTCAGAGCAAATACAATCGCCGCTAACTCCAAATCATGAGTCGGGTAATTCCTTTCATGCGGCTTCAGTTGTCGACTGGCATACGCAACAACTTTATCCTTCTGCATCAGCACTGCTCCAAGTCCAGTACCACATGCGTCGGTGTAAACCACCATCTCATCATTCCCACTTGGAATAGTCAAAACAGGAGCACTCGTCAATCTCTCTTTCAGGATTCCGAAAGCTTGCTCACACTTAGCATCCCAACTGAACACTTGGTTCTTCTTTGTCAATCCTGTTAACGGTGCAGCTACCTTGGAGAAGTCTTTGATAAACCGTCGATAATATCCTGCTAATCCAAGAAAACTTCTCACATCAGATGCATTCTTAGGTCTAACCCAATCCTGGATTGCTGCCACCTTAGCGGGATCAACCGCTATCCCATTTCCAGAAATCAAATGGCCTAAGAACCTCACTTCACTCTTCCAGAAGTGACACTTTGAAAACTTAGCCTTCAGCTGATGTTTCCGTAAGATTTCCAAAACAATATGCAAGTGCGTCTTGTGCTCCTCTTCCGTTCTGGAATAAATCAGAATATCATCCACGAACACAAGTACGAACTTGTTCAACTGATCTCTGAACACTCTATTCATAAGATCCACAAAATATGCTGGCGCGTTAGTCAATCCAAACGGCATTACCAGCCACTCAAAGAAACCGGATGGTGTCCTAAAAGCAGTCTTCGGCACACTATCCTTAGCTACTCTCAACTAGTGAAATCCCGTTGCTAAATCCATCTGAGAAAACACCTTGGCTTCGTGAAGCTGATCAAACAAGTCATCTATTCTCGGCAATGGATACTTGTTCTTCTTAGTCACCTTATTCAGCTCACGATAATCCACACACAATCTCAACGATCCATCTGCCTTGGTTGCAAACACAACTGGTGCACCCCACTCGGACACACTACGCCGAATGAATCCTTTCTGTAAAAGGTCATCAACTTGCACCCTCAACTCTTACTGTTCCCTAGGCGCCATCCGCCTAAGAGGCATCACAACAGGTCTGGCTCCTTCAACTAGATCTATACGAAACTCGATCTCTCTATGCGGCGGCAACCCTTTGACTTCGTCAAAGACATCCTCGAATCCATTTGCGATTGGCACTAAAGACAGTCCATCCCGTGGAACAACTAGTGAATACATGAAGCTCATGAAGACGCCTTCCTCATGCTTACATCGTATCACAATCTTTCGCCCCTCCACATTCTCGACTGTCACCTCCAGCCTCTCACAATCAACCTTAGCCGCATACTTCCTAAGCTAGTCCATACCCAAAATAATTCCGAACCCCGCAAAGTTCAGAACAAAGCAATTACAAACAAAAGAGCAACCATGACTCGATACAACTAGACCACGGCATAACATACACAAACAAGACGAACCCCCAACCGGATTAGTCACAACCAATGGCCTATCAATAATATCCGGTTCCAAACCTAACCGGTCTACGAGTTCATTACAAACAAACGAATGCGACGCTCCAGTATCAAACAGAACTCTAACTGGAGAACCACATAGGAAAAGAGTACCTTGAACAACCACACTCTTCCCTTTCTCTTCAGCAGTAGGAGCTTTCGAGGACGACGGAACAGCTCCCAAAGCATAAGCTTGCACAATCTGCTTGTCCTTCCTCGGTTCTGGACAATTCTTCCTGATGTGCCCTGGCTTGTCACAGTTGTGACACTTCATCGGTGCCTTCGGATTCTTACAATCCTTAGAGAAATGGCCCTTCTGCTGACAATTGTAGCAAGTCACCTCGCCTTTCGGCTTCTTCTGGCCATCCTTACCCTTCTGCTGCTGCTGCTTCCTCTTCTGGTTTCCACCCTGCTGTGGTTTAGACTCTCCCCTGGTAACAGCAACAACAGGTCCTTCCTTAGGAAACAGACTCTCATGCCTAAGAGCTTTCTCCACAAGCTTCTCAAATGAATCGTCCAAATGATCCACCAATTGTCTCCTAAGATAACCATCCAAGCCGGTCACAAACTTCTCATTCTTCTGATAAGCAGACTCAATATACGACCGAGCATACTTGGACAAAGCTTCAAACTCAGAAACATACTCAAGAACAGATCTTCCACCCTGCTTGAGCTCCACAAACCTCTTGAACAAAACAGACTTCTGAGCTGTAGAAATGAACTTAGCTTCAAATCTAGCTTGGAATTGCTCCCAAGTAATCTCTTCCTCCGGAGTAGTGATGGTAATAGAGTTCCACCAATCAGAAGCTCTCCCTTGAAGCTGTCTCGATGCCAACTTGCTCTTAGTCGCATCATCAATTCCCAAATCACCAAAGATCCTTCTACAAGCATCCATCCACCTCTGGACCTCAATAGTTGATTCTGTTCCCAAGAAAACCTTTCCTCCAAGAGCAGTATAGTCCTTGCACAACTTAGCAAAATCCACTGGTTTCGGAGTCTGAACCTGCACTCCAACATCAACTGCTGCCCCCGGAACTGGTATCCTTCTCATGATCGAAGTCATCATAGCTTCGAACATGGCTGCATAATCAACAGTCTCTTCAGTAGCACGGCCTTCCCTAGCAGCTGGTCTCCCTCTTCGACTCATTCTCAATATCTATAAAAAGGAATGATCAGAACATCTTAGAGAAACAACTGCATAAAGGACTCAAACTCTACTAATCTACTATATTATATATAGTAGTCATCCATCAAAATTACAATTACGTCTCTCATACGTAGTTACGTCAGCGAGCGTTGGGTAAAATCGATTAACCAATGCTCTGATACCAAATGTGACAACCGCCCATGACCCCTGCACCGAATCTAGAAATAGTGCGCTGTAAAGTGTGCCAGGCAACCATGGACGATTGTCAGGGTAGATTAAAACAACAGAATCTATCGTATTACTCACAGTGCATGGACAAAATACAATAGAACATATGTATAGTGAAGCTTTACAGAACAAAATGACATCATATAAAACTCCATAATAGTTAAATAAAAGCATCCAAATAGTCAATACATCAAGCCTCACTACATATCTCTCAGAGAATACAAAACAGCGGAATATCCAGTACATAATAAGAAGATAATATGCAACCCTCCATCTCGTCTTCGATATCAGCATCGTGAGAAGAGAACAGCACCTGTCACCTGCTACCTAGTCTGCCCGTCCAACAATGGACGAACAGCCCAAGGCAATAAGAATTAAAACATAAAGCCTTGAGTCAGACAACAGTCTTAGTGAACAGTAAATTAACTAACAACATACCAAAAGAGCATAAAGGAAAAGGAATAGGAATACAACCCTCCCACTCCAACCTCATTCTACAGTGATAGCCCCCAGACACAAACTAAGCAGAAGCAAACATAGCAGAGCATACAATTTAAAGTAAAGCTACTATCACTCGAGTCAAGGGCGATGTTTTCCAAGTACCAAGGCCTAAATCAGATAAGCACCCAGAAAATACCGCTCTTGAGTCCGAATGACGATACAACCAAACATCCATGACTCTGGCTATCACTGTTATCATTGCTTCGATATCACCGTTAGTTGAATGACCGGCACATTCTTTCAGCCGTCCGTCAAGGGCTAATGGAAACCCCGGTTCTAGACATAACTCCCGCACGTCGTCGCAACCCGTGCCTAGGACTTTCGAATCTGCCCAGAGTACTCGACCATCAACAGTTGGCCGTTGGGACTATCGAATCTGCCCAAACGTACTCTTGCTTAGAGCATGCTAGAACCTTCAACAACGATGCTATCCAAGCCTCCTAGTCATCCTCCTCGATGACTATTCTCATATCCATTCATTATCCTCAACTCGAATCATATCACCGAGTTATCAACATGCTTGGAATGATCCCGTCTGGATTAGACCAAGTCTTCATCACATGATTGCTTCGCTTCATCACATCCTCGCAAAGCCTCATCTCAACATCACATCATCAAATCTATGCATAAGAGCTTCATCATCCCACTACATATGCCACGAGCAGCTTTCCCAATTCAGGAGCCTTTCCCTTAGCTTTTGAATCGTCTTCGGTCTAAATCAAACCATCAATCATCTAATTCATAACAATCCATCAAATCAAACATTAATCCAAACAATCAAGCATTCAAATAAGTTCTAAGTAGACAATTATCACAATAATGGCATTTTCGTAATTAAAGAGTTGAAAGTCCAATAAGCATGAAAACATGAATTATATCCCTACAAACTTGATGAATGAACTTGCATAGGTTAACATATGATAAAATGGATGTAACATCATCATGAACAATGGATCTATATGGATCTACACTTAGGATGAAGAAAATGCATGGGAATCACTATTTTAACACCACAATGAGCCAACAATCCGATATACTCCTTTGGATCCGTGTGAGAGATAATCACCACTCACCAAATCACCTAAACAAACCCAAATCAACACGCTTCAGATCTGGACAGCGAATGATCAAGCTTGATCTATCACGAATCCGCTTCAAACGAAGAAATCTCTCTTGAAAAGATGAAGATCTTCAACCTAAGCTCTTGAATCTTCAATCTTGATCTTCAACTTGGATGGATGTAAGAACTAGATTAGAGTGGAGAAAAGAAGTGAAGAAGTGTAGAAGTCGAGCTCTCAAAATGGCAGCACTTCGTCGCTTCAAAATCCGGATCCCAAAAAGTGAGAACAACCCCTCCTATTTATAGCTGAAATTCCTTAAGTCGAAATTTGGCTATCTCCCTAAGTCGCTTCCGACTTACGACCTAAGCCCCTACGACTTAACAAAACCCAGCGACCTAACAAAGCTACTACAAACTCCTCAGCGACCTATCGCTTGCGCCTCTACGACCTAAGACTTAAGAGAATGCGACTTAGCACAACTGCGCACCCAAACGACCTACCAAAGCCTTACAACTTACGACCTAACGAGGCTACGACTTAACTATATGCGACCTAATACCTTAAGTCTAAAACCCAGCGACCTATCGTACGCGCGACCTAACAACTCACGCGACCTACGACTTAGCAAACTCGCGACCTAACACACACGCGACCTAACTATCTTAGGTCGCCTACGGCCTAACTCATCACAGAACTAACGACCTAACTACGCTAACACTTAGGTCGGTCAATTCTATAGGTCGCAAACTCCTATAAGTCGCAAACTGCTTATCCCCTAAGTCGTTAACTCTACTAGGTCGCCACCTCCTATCTCTTAGGTCGCTAACTCGAACTGCCGACCTAACACTTAACTCACCCAAACACTTAGGTCGCTCACAACAGTTTCCTTAGGTCGTTGCCGACCTATCCCTTAGGTCGCTCAAAACCCTTAACTCGCCCGAAACCCTTAAGTCTCCTATCTTAGGTCGTCTACGACATAAACCCAACATCCTTAGGTCGCACCACATCCCTAAGTCGTCTACAACATAGCTCTTAACTCGCTACCATCCTATAGGTCAGTCACGACTTAGCTCTTAGGTCGTTCACGACCTAGGACTTAGACAAATTACACCAAAAATCTGAAATGTCTTAAAGTGCTGAAAATTCCAGATTTTGACGAACTTGTCGATCCGTAAAAACACGGGTCGTTACATTCTCTCCCTCTTAGGAATTTCGCCCTCGAAATTCCAAACAATCATAGCATTCAAAAACTATTCTGTACGCCTACCATCCATAGCAATCAACAAACCATGCATCTAATTCTAGCTTAGCGTACAGAAGTCTAAAACTAGAACAAGTTACAATATCGCGAGATGACACGACACCTTAGGGCCATACCTTGAAGAGTTCAGGATGAGCTGCCTTCATCCTCTCTTCCACCTCCCACGTACAGTCATTATCATCATCACTCCATTGTATCTTGAGCAACTTAACTACCTTCCTCCTAAGCTGTTTCGTGTCGGTTTCCACAACACGAAGCGGCTTACGAGGTCTTCTATCGACCGGATCAATTTCGAAGTCTTCACAGCTATCAGCAGAAACCACTGTATTCGAGTCGTGCACATACTTCAGTAGATATGATACATGAAAAACATTGTGCACACTCGACATCTTCTCTGGTAACTCCAATCTGTAGGCGAGCTTTCCAATACGCTCGATGATCGGGAATGGTCCAACAAATCTCGGAGTCAATTTTCCTTTCTTCCCGAATCGGATAACATTCTTCAGTGGAGAAATCTTCACAAAAACCATATCTCCTACGTCGAATTCCAAATCCTTTCGACGCTTATCTGCATAACTCTTCTAACGGTCTTAGGCTATCTTCATTCGTTGCCGAACGATCTCTATACAATCTGAAGTCTGCCGAATCATCTCTGGCCCAAGTATCAGCTTTTCTCCAGTTTCCAACCAACATGTCGGAGAGTTACACGGTCTTCCATACAATGCCTCATACGGTGCCATACCAATGCTTGACTGGTAACTGTTGTTGTACGCAAACTCCACCAAATGAAGGTGATCTTCCCATGATCCTCCGAAGTCCAAAACACATGCTCTAAGAAGATCTTCCAAAACTCGGTTGACTCTCTCGGTCTGACCATCTGTTTGAGGGTGATAAGCTGTACTCAAACACAACTCGGTTCCCAAAACTTCCTGGAAGCTCTTCCAAAATCCACTAGTGAACAATGGGTCTCGATCGCTCACTATACTCTTCGGAATACCATGGAATCGAACTATCCACTTAACATACAACTCAGCCAACTTTGATGCAGTCCTAGTCGATCGGACATGAATGAATCTTGCGCTCTTAGTCAGACGATCTACAATGACCCAAATCCCTTCATTTCCCGTTCTTGTTCTAGGTAGTCCATCAATAAAATCCATCGATATCTGCTCCCACTTCCATGTAGGAACTTCTAATGGCTGAAGCAATCCGCTTGGCTTCTTCTGTTCGGCTTTCACCAACTGGCTGTTCATACACTTGGAAATAAAATTTCCAACATCCTTCTTCATACCTTCCCAGTAGTAGGTTCTCTTCATATCCCGATACATCTTATTTCCACCTGGATGAATTGTCAACTTCGAGTGATGACTTTCCTTCAGAACTTCACTCCTCAATTCATCTATATCGGGAACAACTAGTCGTCCTTGCTTCCGAAGCCAACCCTCTCGATCGACCTCGAATCCTTTATCCTTTTCTGGATCCAATCCAGATTCCAAATCACGGATAATCTTGACAAGCTTATCATCTCGCTTCTGACTCTCGCCAATTCTCTCCACAAGAGTCGATCTTATCGATAAGTTTGCCAACATCTCAGGTTCCAATTCACATCTAGGTCTGAAGTCAAATCCGGCTAAATACTCGAGACTCTTCCATTCTGAAAACATAGCTCCCAATCCTGCATGTCTTCGACTTAACGCATCTGCCACTGCGTTACCTTTTCCCGGAGTATAAGCTATACCAAAATCATATGATGCCAAAAACTCTAGCCAACGTTGCTGCCGAAGATTCATTCCTTTTGGGAGAAAAGATACTTCAATGACTTATGATCCGTAAACAACTCGAATCGAACTCCCAACAGATAATGTCTCCACATCTTCAGAGCAAATACAATCGCCGCTAACTCCAAATCATGAGTCGGGTAATTCCTTTCATGCGGCTTCAGTTGTCGACTGGCATACGCAACAACTTTATCCTTCTGCATCAGCACTGCTCCAAGTCCAGTACCACATGCATCGGTGTAAACCACCATCTCATCATTCCCACTTGGAATAGTCAAAACAGGAGCACTCGTCAATCTCTCTTTCAGGATTCCGAAAGCTTGCTCACACTTAGAATCCCAACTGAACACTTGGTTCTTCTTTGTCAATCCTGTTAACGGTGCAGCTACCTTGGAGAAGTCTTTGATAAACCGTCGATAATATCCTGCTAATCCAAGAAAACTTCTCACATCAGATGCATTCTTAGGTCTAACCCAATCCTGGATTGCTGCCACCTTAGCGGGATCAACCGCTATCCCATTTCCAGAAATCAAATGGCCTAAGAACCTCACTTCACTCTTCCAGAAGTGACACTTTGAAAACTTAGCCTTCAGCTGATGTTTCCGTAAGATTTCCAAAACAATATGCAAGTGCGTCTTGTGCTCCTCTTCCGTTCTGGAATAAATCAGAATATCATCCACGAACACAAGTACGAACTTGTTCAACTGATCTCTGAACACTCTATTCATAAGATCCACAAAATATGCTGGCGCGTTAGTCAATCCAAACGGCATTACCAGCCACTCAAAGAAACCGGATGGTGTCCTAAAAGCAGTCTTCGGCACACTATCCTTAGCTACTCTCAACTGGTGAAATCCCGTTGCTAAATCCATCTGAGAAAACACCTTGGCTTCGTGAAGCTGATCAAACAAGTCATCTATTCTCGGCAATGGATACTTGTTCTTCTTAGTCACCTTATTCAGCTCACGATAATCCACACACAATCTCAACGATCCATCTGCCTTGGTTGCAAACACAACTGGTGCACCCCACTCGGACACACTACGCCGAATGAATCCTTTCTGTAAAAGGTCATCAACTTGCACCCTCAACTCTTGCTGTTCCCTAGGCGCCATCCACCTAAGAGGCATCACAACAGGTCTGGCTCCTTCAACTAGATCTATACGAAACTCGATCTCTCTATGCGGCGGCAACCCTTTGACTTCGTCAAAGACATCCTCGAATCCATTTGCGATTGGCACTAAAGACAGTCCATCCCGTGGAACAACTAGCGAATACATGAAGCTCATGAAGACGCCTTCCTCATGCTTACATCGTATCACAATCTTTCGCCCCTCCACATTCTCGACTGTCACCTCCAGCCTCTCACAATCAACCTTAGCCGCATACTTCCTAAGCCAGTCCATACCCAAAATAATTCCGAACCCTGCAAAGTTCAGAACAAAGCAATTACAAACAAAATAGCAACCATGACTCGATACAACTAGACCACGGCATAACATACACAAACAAGACGAACCCCCAACCGGATTAGTCACAACCAATGGCCTATCAATAATATCCGGCTCCAAACCTAACCGGTCTACGAGTTCATTACAAACAAACGAATGCGACGCTCCAGTATCAAACAGAACTCTAACTGGAGAACCACATAGGAAAAGAGTACCTATATGTTTTATACTTATATGTTTTATGTATATATATTATTGGATAAAGTGATTTAATTTATTTAAAATCTAAATTTAATAAGACTTAGGGTTTTTCAGGGGAAATAAAATGATTGGTTGAATGAATGTTTAATTTGATAGTTAAATAACCGACTATCAATAGTGGCCAATGCGCTGATCGTTTCGAAGAGACCGGGATCAAATTTAGTTATCTGAAAACCACTTCGATCTGGTTTGAACGTAGCGAATGAATACCGTGAAGTTGATGAAGACGGTGATTCGGTTTGTCTAGACCCAGGACAACTTATATAGACGAATGCTATCAGCACATCGTCATTAGAGGACGATGAGCATTCTAAGTGTTTGTGCTCTTTAAAAGGTAACGCTTAGCCTCAAGCCTCATCAACCGGGAATGGCTAAAACAGGGGAGGTGTAGCAAGGCTAAGTGGGTAGCACCCAATTAGGGTAAGGTCACCCTGTCTAGAGTCCCTTTGATCTATATGGGCGGTTGCTGATCCCAACCGCGAGGTGATCTTATTCGGACTATCCAGTAAGGGGTAGCTCCGGTCTTGTGTTGTAGGGGATCGGGAATAGTCCTCAGTACACTGATCTAGGCCAGGTATTGTAACGGCCGGTACCCCAGTAGCCCTGCCATTGTATGGAATCCATTCTCCAATAAGCACCCGTACGGTTTTAATTATGCCCAATGATGCTGGAATGTGATGCAAGCATTTCAGCTATATTCTATTTTACTTTCTATAGACACTATTATAATATAAGACGAATTTGATAAAAATGTTTTGGTTATCGTAAGGTTAAAACCCGGCATGTTTATTTGTGGCATGGTCGTACGAGATACCTTTGATTTCAAAGGATTTTGAAAACTTTAATAATTCAATCGAGTGTGTTTTCTCACGCTGGTTTTCCAGACTGACTCGAGTGTTATTTTATTATAATGCTCGGGTCAGACTGAGTATTATAGATACAACATACGATGCTATGGAGCTCAGGAGACGAGCTGGATGATGGAGACGTATATAACGTATCTGACTTATATTGCACTGTGTACGGTACGTTGTATAGTCAGATTTTTTGAGGACAAGTTATTATAACTGTCCAGTATTGTGTTATTGTTTGGTGTGTACTCTGATGATGTAATTTATAAAACAGTAATAGTTCTTTTTGTATAAAGACCAGTGTTATCTATTATATATTGTTCCGCTGCGATTGTGAGATTTTGTGTTGTTGTTTTCTTCTTCTTCTACTTCTTCTCTTTTTTCCCTAACGATCCGGTATTTCCGACATTCAATTGTTTGGCATGTAATACAGTGAACGTATTGATGTCGATTTTTGAGGTCGAAAATCAACCGGGTCCTGACATTGTGGTATCAGAGCTGAAGGTTAAGCGAGAACCTTGGTTCTGGTGGGGATTACTCGTTAGAGATAGAGTCAGTGGTACTCTAGAATGAGTTTGAGAGTATTAATAGATATGAGCGAGTATTTGTTAGTGAAAATAAAATCGTTTTATATTGTGTTGGTTGATTTGTTGAGTGGTTTATGGATTCTGGTCAATATGAGTAATTAACGTTATTGATAGGGATCTCTAAACACTTGAATAGAACAATTCGACATAGTATTGTTTTAAAATGAGGTAAATGAAATAATTTTACCAAAATTATTAATATTTATAAAAGGAATAACTTTCATAAATTATTATGGTGTATATGGTGTGCTTGGTTGTTAGGAAGTTATAATATTAAATTATTATCATTGTTGTGTGGAAATTGAATAAGGAATTAATCCAAATAACGGAATGGAATTTGTAAATGTGAATTATAAATGTGATTTATAATTGAAATGGGATGAAATTCCAGAGTAATATTTGAATATAGATTGAAAGGATTTGAGATTTGGAAATTTGGGAAATTTAATTCCCTTTGAGTTTGAAAATGATTTTCAAAGGTTTTGGAGGAATAATAGTGATATTATTTGGAAATATTTTTGAATTGGATATGAAATCTGGTGAGATTTTGAATTAAAAATATTTGAAATGTTTTTAAAAGAGTAAAAGCACTGAACTCACTTCGGTCACTGAAAAATAACTTCGGTGATGACTGCAGCATCATCGATGTTCGTTTTTGAGTTTCCAAAGGAGGAATTACTACCTGAATGTGTGAATGTTGAAGTTTTGGTTTGGAAAAACTGTTTTGATTTTTAAATGCAAAGGAATAATTGGATATGCCAAAGGATTTCAGATACAATTGATTTCAAAAATGATTTTGAAATGTTGAGTAATTGTTTAAAAACTCTAAAATCTTATTTAGAAATGTTTATGGAATTTAAATAAGTTGGAAGACTTATGGAAGTTTAAAATTTGAATTGAAATGGAATTTAACTGAACTAAGTTAAATAAAAGTGAACTTAGAGGAAATGATTATTGAAAATAAATTTATTAAGATTGTAAACAAATTTATAGAGGAACAAAGGAATTTACATTTGTAAGTAAACGAAATCAAAACCGAATATTGGAATTTAATTTGAATTATGTTAAGGTAAATGAGTAAAATAAACCAATTAAGTGAAATAAAATGGGAAGGAATGGGTGAATAGAATATTGGTAAGTTTGAACTTATAAAATTTGAAAATTTAACTGGAAGGGAATTAAGTTGAACTAAGAGGGATCTGGAAATTTAGCTCAAGTTGGACTAAACAAAACAAAGGATTAGTAAATAAACTAATTGATTTAAATGGGTAAGCAAATGAATTGAAACTTGAATAAAAATGGGTATAAACTTCAGTGGTGAAGTGGAAAATTAACTATAGAAGGTTGTATAAGATATTTATAATAAACTTAAGAAAGTTAAGAGAAATTCTTAAGTAAAATTGGTATTGGGAAGGTATACTAAGTTAGTATATGATGAAGATTTAATAAAGGCGTGTGAAATAATAAGTGTGGATAAGTGAATAGAAATCAAAATAAATGTGAATAAAAAGAGAATTGATATAGCTAATAATCAATTGAGATAAATACGTAGGATGTACGCGTATTATTTTATTTGCATAATGATTTGATCCAAATTCAAGCACAGAATTTTGAGATATTTATATCGATCCGAGTTGGGATTTTTCACTCGATTTTCGACCGCGAACCCTGGATATGGATTTTTGATTGATTCTGGAAATTCTCCATCATAGTATATGGCTATGCAAGGAGAATGACGGTTTCTAATCAAGAAACCGGATCTGAGTCCGCACTAGGGAGTCGGGGGAACGATACTCGTTCGGAAGTGAAATTGTGTGATCGAGTGAGCGATCAGATTTGATATTGCATACGGATGATATAGGTACATCATACGGGCTTGAATGAAATAGATATTGAAAATTTTGAAATGAATAAAATGATTTTAAATTCTGTGATGAGATATTATTGCTAAGTAGAATACAAGTATTTAAAAGCAAAAGAAAATTGGTGTTTTCGATTTCAGAAGATAAATTTGAATTGCCCGACAAAAAGGTATGTGTTTAAATTACCGTATGAAATTTGATGATTTTCTGATCTAGCCGCTTGGCTTTTGTTTTCTTTTGAAAATTTGGGGCTCGTAGAGGCATTTTGTAGTTGTTCCGATCTAGCCGTGCAAAGGAGACGCTGGCGAAATTTTCGAAAATTTGAGAGTTAGAAATTTTTTGAGAAAAAGGTGGTAGTTTAAAATTTGGTTTTAAACTATAATTTGAATTATTAAGGGGTTAATATTATTTGGAGCAGATGGATGAGTTTGGAAAGTTACTAAGAGGGTTAGTGTGTCTTTAATTAAAAGATTGTTTTGGGAAGTTGTTAAAACTGGGTGGTTTTGGGAAAATAGTAAACGGGTATTGGACAATTCTTCTTAACTAGTAATTTCGAGGACGAAATTCTTTTAAGGGGGGAGGAATGTGACGACCCATAATTTTGGATATTTGAAACTGGAATATTTAATTGATTTTAAATATTCAGGTGCTGATTTTTAACTTGAATTTCAAATATCTCTATTTATTGGATAATTTAATTATTGGATTAAATAATTGAAAATTGGGTAAAATATGAAATCTTGGTTTTTAAGCTCGTTAAAAATAATATGAAGGCTTGTAAAATTTATATTGACAATATTGAAGGTATTAAAAGTTTCAAAATTGAATTTGAAAGTAGTTTGTTCAGTTTTAAAAATATATCGTTTAAATTGATAATTAAAAATAGCCTACCGAGGCACAGTCTCGGATTTTGACGAAACCAGTTCCATTGGATCCGTAATAGTGTATTATTATCGAATTTCAAATTTCGTAACGTTTGGAGTTATCGTTTGGCCGTACTGTATATAAACGTGCTGAAATTTATATCGAAAATTCAATATAAGCTATCTTCTCTATACGATCGAGTTAGGACTCGAAACCTTTTCCATTGCGTTCGGAATAGGGGTATAACATTATATACGCCTAGTGACATGCCTCGATAGGAGGTCGAGATTTTGAGTTGCAAATTCGAAACGATTTAAATTTAAATCTAAATATATATATATATATTTCAATTCTTCACATCAGCTGTTTTATTACCTTAGGCTACTGTAGCAAAACCATTCAAACACGCAAGGCATCACTTCTTCTTTTTCCAGGTCGCTTCATCCTTTCATTTTTTTAGTCACGCGTCCTCTCCTCCTCCTCTTTTTAAAATCATCCAACCGAACTAAACAACTTAAAAAAAGAGAAAGAAGCCGAGATTCAAAAATGTATTTCGTTTAGAAAAAATGGCCGCGATTCAGTTTCAAAAAAAAGATAAAAATTGATTTACCTCTTCAGTTTCCCGCTTTCTAAATCAAAAATGAAATTCTCTAAAAAATGGCAGGGCGTGATTTCAAATCGCGATGAATTTCGCGAGTTCGAGGGGGTCGGCAGCATCGTCGATCGACGATCGATTTTAGAGGAGGCTCGGTTTGGAGCAGACCGACCTAGGGCTCGAGGTGGGAAGAGTGTCAGGCGGAGATTGTCGTATGGGAACCTCGTTTGAATTCACGACATCGAGAGGGACCAGTGGCCGAGGCAAAGTCGCCTGGTGGAGTGTGGTAGAGCGCGTTTGATTTTGAACAGTAGCAGGAGGAGGCTAAGTCGTGTACGAGGTGGGGTTCGTCTTCGAGATGATGGAGGTGGATGTTTGAGCAAGCTTGAGAGATGGGTTCTGGGAAGTAAGGTATCAGTTTTGTTTAATTTAATTTAGTTAATAAATATATATAGATTAGAGAAAAACTATAAATTAATATATATGCATATTAGAGGAAGATAGGAAACATATATGGATGAGATTTTAATTTACAGTAAGATTTAAAACAATTCTATTTTAAAATTCAATATGTATATATAGGTTAGAAGGGAATTTTATTTTTCTTAGAATTCAATAAATATATGTATATGTATATAGGTAAACAGAAAATATATGTATATAGATAAGATTTTGGAAAAAAAATTGGAATTTAAAATGTTTGAGGAGTTTATATAAAATCAGATTTTTAAATCTATGTAGATTATATAAAATGTAGTTTCCAAAGGAAAATAAATATACATATATACATTTTAAATTTACCAGTTTATTTTAGAACAATGTGTTATGATGATTAAGTTGTTTAATTAACCTATTTAATTATTTTAGTTACTAAAAGATTTTTAAGGAAAAATTTATTAGTTTAGAACTAAATCATTAGTTAATTAAATTTATTAATGGTAATTGATTGTCCGATTATTTCAAATGTTAATAAACCATATAATGTTTGTACAAGGTCTAATATCGTGGAGAGACAAGCCGGTTTGGATTGGGTCGCAAAAAAAATCAAAGGTGAGTTAATCTCACTCAAATTGGACTACTGGTTAATTTAATTAGTTAAAATTAAATTATTGGATGATTGATTGAAATTGATAATTATTATCAGACTGGATGTGATATTATATATAATAGTGTATATATATTGGAGTGATTGATATTCCCGCATTATATAGCGGATGAGACCCTGTGCGCCCCACATAATAGCGGATGACCATATATACCGCGATATCCCCCTCGAAGTGGGATTGGTATTTTTATATTGTGCTAACATATATGGATGCAAGGAAACAGGTTGGAGGGATCCAACTGGATTCCTCAAAAATATTGAAATTTATTCTCATATTCAGTGATATGATTATTCGATAATTTGTGATAGATTATAGTGTAAATTGAAATTATTGAATGTTATCGTTGGGCTGAATATATTTTGGTATTTTAAGATATCAAAAATATAAAGATTGGATTTTTGAAGGAAAATAAAAAGAAAATTTTAAGTAAAATAATTATAGTGAAGATGAATAAATAAAAAGGGTGAATTTGAGAAAAAGTAAATAGTTCACTTTGAAATCCTATTGATTAAATTCCGAGGAATGGGAAATAGAGATTTTGAATAAATGGTAATAAAGGAATTTTGAGGACTTAAGCGAGAATTATTAAAGAATTAAAGGATTTATTTTTAAATCCAAGATTTAAATGTTTTGGGAAAATAAAAGGAGAATTTTGGAAATAAAGTATGAAATTGGTGTTTCAGGTTTAAATAAGATTTTGAATCAGAAGAGGGAAGTAAATCTGAAAATTTGGGGTTTGGGGTAATTTTGATAAATCCAGAAATAAATTTCAAAATGAAATTAATTCAGAGAATCGATTTGAAAATCGATTAGGTATTTTTGAAATAGTGATTAAAAGGAGATTGAGGCTATGGATTTATAAACTGGGTTTATAAATAAAGTGAGGTAATTATCAGTGGATAATTTTAAATTATAAATTCACGGTGTAAATTTATAAGGTGATGAGTAAATCATTTTAAAATAAAAGAGAGTTTTATTTTTAAAAGTATGGGAAAGAAAATTTATGGGATTGGGACGTAAATTAAATTGAAGATAAATCGAGAAGGATTTAAAATGGTTAGACCGGTTTTATTGGAGTGGAAAGGGTATTTTCCTGAAAAGCTAAGTATATTTTCAAGGAAGATTTTTAATTATAAATTAGAAGTTTTAAAGATGTTTCAAAGGAATGTTTTAGAAAAGTTAATTATTAGTTTTTTAAAAATTTTTAAAGTAAATTTAATTAAGTAAATTACCGTAGTTAGTTATTTTTAAAAGTTAAATTAGTATTGTGATTTAAAAGATAATGATTAAATATTTATACTTTATACAATAGTTTGATTTGTGGAAGTAGTTTTTGGATAAGTTCTACTTAGAGAATTATTTTAGAATTTCATAAGTATCATTTTGAACAAAGAATATAAGTAGTTTTGTACTTATATGTTTTAAGTGTATATTTTTGGATAAAGTGATTTAATTTATTTAAAATCTAAATTTAATAAGACTTGGGGTTTTCCAGGGGAAATAAAATAATTGGTTGAATGAATGTTTAATTTGATAGTTAAATAACGGACTATCAATATTGGCCAATGCGCTGATCGTTACGAAGAGACCGAGATTGGATTTAATTATCCGAAAACTAGTTCGATCTGGTTTGAACGTAGCGAATGAATACCGTGAAGATGGTAAAGACGGTGATTCAGTTTGTCCAAACCCAGGACAACTTGTACGGACGAATGCTATCAGAACATCATCATTGGTGGACGATGAGCATTCTAAGTGATTATGTTCTTTAAAAGGTAACGCTTAGCCTCAAGCCTCATCAACCGGGAATGGCTAAAACAGGGGAGGTGCAGCAAGGCTAAGTGGGTAGCACCCAATTAGGGTAAAGTCATCCCTGTCTAGAGTCCCTTTGATCTCGGCTATATGGGCGGTTGCTTATCCCAACCGCAGGGTGATCTTATTTGGACTATCCATTAAGGGGTAGCTCTGGTCTTGTGTTGCAAGGGATCGGGAGTGGTCCTTGGTACTCTGATCTAGCCCAAGTACTGTGACGGGCGGTACCCCGGTAGCCCTGCCATTGTATGTAATCCATTCTCCAATAAGCGTCCGTACGGTTTTGATTGTGCCCAACTATGCTGGAACGTGAGATGCAAGCATTTCAGCTATACTCTATTTTACTTTCTATAGACAGTATTATAATATCAGACGGATTTGATAAAAATGTTTTGGTTATCGTAAGGTGAAAACCTGGCATGTTTATTTGTGGCGTGGTCTTACGACATACCTTTGATTTCAAAGGATTTTGAAAACTTTAATAATTCAATCGAGTGTGTTTTGTCATGCTAGTTTTCCAGAATGACTCGGGTGTTATTTTATTATAATGCTCGGGTCAGACAGAGTATTACAAATACAGGATAGGATGCTATGGAGCTCAGGAGACGAGCTGGATGACGGAGACGTATATCACGTATCTGACTTATATTCCGCTGTGTATGGTACGCTGTATAGTCAGCTTTTGTGAGGACAAGTTATTATAACTGTCCAGTATTGTGTTATTGTTTGGTGTGTACTCTGATGATGTAATTTATAAAACAGTAATAGTTCTTTTTATATAAAGATCTGTGTTATCTATTATACATTTTTCCCTACGATTGTGAGATTCTATGTTATTGTTTTCTTCTTCTTCTACTCTTTTCTCCTTTTTCCCTAACGATCTGGTATTTCTGGCATTCGATTGTTCGACATGTAATACAGTGAACGTATTGATGTCGATTTTCGAGGTCGAAAATCAACTAGGTCCTGACATCAGAAGAAAAAGTTCTTTCACAAGAAGGGTGCTTAGAAAGGTGGAGCAGCAAAGAAGGGGAAGTCTGAAGTGGTCTGCTATAAGTGTGATAAGAAAGGCCATTATTCTCATGCGTGCCGGACGGGCAAAGGAAAGAAGGCTGCTGAGAAAAAAGGAGTTAGATGTTTCAAGTGTGATCAAGGTGGGCATTACAAGAACCAGTGCAAAAAGCCAGCTAAAGGATATAGAGGCCAAGTATTTGCATTGGAGCCCGTTACTTCGAAGCCAACGGCCCAGGAGAAAGGGAAATCAGTTTTGGGAGGTACGCTTCAGATCCATAATATGTCTGTTTGTATTTTTTTTGATACTGATGCATCGCTTTCTTTTATATCTTGATGTTTTGTAGATAAGCTTAACCTAGAACCCACATATTTAGTTACTTCGTTAAGAGTTGCAAATCCGATAGGAGGGTATGCGATGTTTGGGATGAAGTGTGACCACTTAGAGTTTTACTTGTTAGGTTACACCTTTGGTTGCAGTTTGCATATATTTGACTTTGCAGGGTTTAGAGTTATATTGGGCATGAAATTGTTAAATAAATACGATGTTAGGATATTTTGCCAAGATAGGATAATATCACTTAGACACCTTGATTGCAGTGATCCGATTGTATATACCGTAGTAAACCCTAGCTATGAGGTGAATGCTTTATTGGGTGTTATGGAGTTAGAAGAAGAGTTGAATCAAGTTTTCGTGGTTATAGAATTCACGAATGTCTTCGAGCCGGTTGTTGGATTGCCACCGAAGGAGCTATTAAGTTTCGAACAGATTTGGTGCCTGGAGTAGAACCGGTTAGTAGGCCGCTAAGCAAGATGACACCTATAGTAATGAGGAAGTTGAAGATTCAGTTGGTGGATTTGGAAGGGAAGAATTTTATCAAACCTAGTAGTTCACCTTGGGGAGCAGCCGTAGTGTTTGCTAAGAAGCCGGGTGGATCATTAATGTTATGTATCGATATTGTAAGCTGAATGAGAAGACGATAAAGAATCGATATCCATTGCTTAGAATTTAAGATTTGTTCGATCGGTTGAGTGGGGCCAAGATATTCTCTCAGTTGGATTTGGCGACTGTTAGCACCAAAATTGGTCACTATCCTCGTTGAGAAAGATTGTGTAGAGAGATAAATGATGAAAGTAAATTTAAACAAGGAACAATATGCTAAATTGAATGCAAAGACGAGAACACCAGATTTATAGTGGTTCGGCGTAACTGCCTACGTCCACTTTGAGGTTAATCTTTATTGCTTTACTAGATAATTGATTACAGAAACAATCCGTTTTTCAACTACTTGAATACAATTGCTAAGTAAAGAGGATGAGTCTTGAAAGCGGCAGAGTCTCCCCAGTGTTCTCCCAAAAAAGGTCTATTTCACTGTGCCTCTGCCTCTCTATTTATAGACAAAGATGGGTTGGAGTTCCCTGGCAGGCCTGGCAGCCGAATACCTTGGCCCAAATGGAGTGGTCACTGTATGCCGAACCGAACATGCCGAACGGTCGAATGCCGAACCATCCTCTTCATGCTGAATGATGCGTTTGTTGTATGGCAAGAGTAGGCCGAGTAACAATGGAAGCCGGTCGTGCTGGGGAGAATGCCGAGCCATCTTTGACTGCCGAACGTCCTTGGTATGCCGAACACTACCTTGGCCGAGCGATGTCTTTGGCCGAACGATATCTTGACCGAACGAGGTCTCTGGCCGAACGATTCCTTTGGCCGAACGAAGTCTCTAACCGAGCGCTCCTGGATGCCGAGCATTCCTGAATGACGGTTGCAAAGGGATGCCAAACGATGTCTCTAGCCGATCGATATCTTGACCGAACGAGGTCTCTGGCCGAACGATGTCTCTAGCCGAACGATGCCTTTGGCCGAACGAAGTCTTTGACCGAGCGCTCCTGGATGCCGAGCGTTACTGAATGACGGTTGCAAAGAGATGCCGAACGATCCATTTGGGCCGAACGATGGGTATGCCGAGTACTAAGTTGCCTGGCCACATCTCCAGGAAACACTTGCCCCGCAAAGTGTATTACGTGACCAAACGTGATACGCTTTGAATTACGTATCCTCCATGCTTCGCTTCGAACCTTGGTTCATCACTCTTGGGGGATGCTTTCCTGTGAAAGCCGGTTATGGAGGTGTGTTCCGAACATAGTGTAAATGGTGAACGATGCAGTTGAAGCCGAACGTTCTGTGCGTGCCGAACGATACCTTCTTGACCGGCTTTACCGGTCATGGCCTCTTCAACTCTCGTTCTTTCCTATAAAACCAGGCGTACTCCTTCTTCCCCTCTTTTCCACTTTTATTTCTGTTATTCTCCAAGAACTTGCAATTCTTGCCTGTTAATCGGATACTAAAAGCCTAATCTATCCTTCCCAAGTTTCGATCCACCGACTAGGTATTATCCCTTCTATCTAAATCCCTTCCATGATTAAACAGTTTCAATAAGAGACTTAGGTTTGTGCATTAGAACCGTAGCCGAGAGGGTTACGTGGATGGAGGAATCAAATTTTGATTAGGATATCTTTAGGACTGAATGATGTGAGGCAAGGAGAAATGACCAGGGATGATCGCACGTAGGAGTTGTTGGGTGATGTGTTGTAGTTCACCTTAACTTCTTCATGCCGAACGAGACCGGAAGAAAAGAAAGAATAGAGGAAGTGTTTGGAGGCAATTAGGATGCCGAACGGCATGATCTGGGATGATTCGCCGAGCGACCTGTTCTTGTTGTTCGGCGTGGATGGAGGAGGGGAGGAGTCGAACTGTAGCCAAGGGTGGAGTGCCGAACGTTAAGGCTCGACATAACTCTTGTCCGGCGTGTCTTACCATACGCCGAACAGTGGAATGGAAGGTTAGGGTAGAGGCATGAATTAGTGGGGATGCCTAACGTTATCTTGGCCGAGCAGGACTTTGGTCGGATGTTATTTATGCCGAACGACAGTTCTGCCGATCGATAGCACGACCGAATGATAGCTTGCCCGGCCGACAGTTAAGCCGAACAACCATTAGACCGAACGATCACGAATGCCGACCCATATTTCAACCGAACAATACTTAGGCCGAACAAACATAAATGTCGAACCACATTCTATAGGCCAAACAGTTACGGATGCCGAACCATATCAAGGCCGAACATAACTTAGGCCTAACGACCAATTGCCTTGCCTAATCACATAACTAAACAAGGACAGAAAACGCCAGCATACCAGTATATCGAACTAATTTGGACTGATAACCTCCTAGTTTCAGCAGATATAACCGGAACTTAAATTGACGTAACCGGACAACTTCTTCTAACGTTTTCTCAATCTGAAACTGTAATCACCATAAGGCAGGCTTTTGGAGATGGTCAGCGATGACGGTCTTCGAAGGCGATGATTTGAAGCTTAGTTTTATATCAGTAACCTTGTGACTTTCAAATTTTCAACGCTTATACACGATTGATTGCACTAGTTCACACACCACGTGGGGGGAATATTCTTGTTGTTAATTCTAACGTTGAACATTTTTCAAGTATAGTTCTCACAGGTGCTTTGCCAGATTCACTATTTATTGGAGATGTCTAAAAAATCTAGCTCCGCCACTATCTCAGATAGGCCCGGGCCGTCATCAAAGCAAGAAGTCGCGGACACTTCAAATCCGTCGACTTCCCCTGCTCATAATTTAGCTCTTGATGCCCTGGATGCATCGATTCTCTTGGATAATCCGATCGACTCACAGGCTTCGAAGATTAACGAAGTCGCGCTTCGGCGAATATGCTCTATCCATGGAATCCCTTTCATCGACGTGTTAGTTCCATCGAGGCATGATCCCCCACATCTGCCCCTAGTTGGATATACTGCATGTAATAAGTTCATGTGCTAGATGGGCAGCGTGCCTCCATTCAATTTATTTCTTCGGGACGTGTTGCAATACATAGACATCGCCCCGTCGCAGCTGCACCCAAACGGCCATGCGTTCATATACGGGACCTACCTCCTTTTCGTGGCCGTCTTCTCTAGGCCTCCAACTCCCGACGACATGAGATATATTTATATGATTAAGAAGCGAAAAGATAGCCCCTCCTTTGTGTTCCTCGAGCCGCACCACAAATGCCAAATTTTGACCGGAGCATGTAGCAAATTTTCCTTGTACAAACAGGAATGGTTCTATGTGCGTTGCCCTCCTGGTTTCGCGAGGAGATGGGTTAAAGGTAGTAAGTATTTTTCCTGAGTCGACATTCGCGTTCTATCGGAGCTATGCTTTTTCTAATTTCTTGTTTCATCTTTTCAGGTATCAACCCATGTCCTGAAGGCCGAGGATATTCTGAGACCGTCGAAGCCATTAGAGCTCTTCCTGCCGAGGAACGGGACATCCGAACCCTCATTTCAAATAAGTCATTATCGAGATTCGGACTGTTAGCAGGAGGTCGCCGGATTAGCCTTCCTGAGGGCGTCTCCATTCCCAAGCCCGCATCTGGTAAAGGGAAAAAACTAGCTGAATCGTTATCACGCCATACCCCTGATATACAGGAAGGGGAGAAAATCAAAGAGAGTGAAGCTCCTGAAATGCAAGGCGAGAATGTGGGTCCTACTCAGGATCCGCTGGTCGAAGTGCATGATATTGAAATGTCATCTTCCCTTTGAAGGGGAAAAAGAAATCGACGTATAAGATGAGGAAGGAAAAAGTTGGTGGAACTTCCAAAATTACCCTTGTCCCAGCGGAGAAAGAAGCTTCCTCACAACATCTAGAAAGTTCTCTGAAGGGTCTGTCGAACCTCACCATTCCTGATGATCTACTCAACTACGGTTTCAACGATCCAGAGGTCCTTAAGTTTCATTCGCCCGCAAGAGGCGATACGGGAGTTCAAGCCCGAGTCCAAGGAGATAATACTCCAATCAGTAGAGATAAAGGAACTGGTATGTCGGGGAGAACACTAGGACACACACGCACTTCACCACACATTTCAATTTTTGCCATTATCCTGATTTTTCCTAACTCGCTATTGTTTTTATTCTATGCAGGTGACATGGGGCGCTCCCACGGGTTCAATCGCCTCCACGGCTCTTCTGTATTTCACCATCCTGGACGGGATTCAGGCTCCGGTAGACGTAGGGACAGAGACGATTACGAAGATCGAGACAACCGTCCCCGTGAGGCGTCTTATCGAAAGAAAACATATTCCCAGTCTTTGTACTCTCGCGATCCCCCTCCTCAAACTGAGCTAGACAGGGAAAAACTTCCGCAGAAGGGGTCTCAACCCGATGTCTCTCGAGATCAACATTCCGGTTCATCGAGCACACGGCAAACTCGGGAACATCGGAAAAGAACAGAACTTTCAAAGCCTCCTCCCCCTATTCCTGCGGCTGACCCAACGATAGCAGAGAAGATGGTCGATCTTAAAGCTAAATTTCCCAAGATCTGCTTTGACGGCCTGAAGTTCCTCCCAGCTATTCATCACATTCCAAGACATGTCAAGCAGAGTGCCATCGCTTGCAACAACGACGTCTATGTTCAACATGACGCGTTTGTACATTTGGTCGAAAAAGTCTCGGAAGTATCCATTGAGCGTCAACAAGAAATTGACCGCTTGAAGCTTGAAGCCATCTTCGAACGGACATCATCAAGAATCAAGATGAAGAGCTCGCTTCATATAAGTCCAAGCTTGAAGCCGCAGAGCAGAGTGCTAAGGAGACTACAGAGGCCGTCGCTCGTCTAGAGACGACCCATAAGAAAGAACTTGACGTCGCAGTCCAACGCAGTGGGGCCCTAGCTCTAGAAAAAGACTCTATTCAAAAAGAAAAGGATACACTCGCCCTGTAGGTCAAAGAGCTGAAGGAGCTACTCTCCAAGGAGAGGGAAGAGAAGATAGCGGCTCAAGAAGAGTCTCAACGGTACTGTAACGAGATCGTTGATACCCGTCTCTTAAAAGCAAAGCTCGATGATGAGCTCTCTAAGGTTGAGACGATGAAAAGCGAAGCCCGTGAGGAGGGCAAGAGACTAGCTTCCGAGGAGATCGACTCCCGTCTTGAAGCAGCTGCAGAGGCCGGTAGAGAAGAGGTCAAGTGTATGTTTGACCCGCTGATTGTCGAATATAGCGCCCGCGTCCTTATGCACCGCGACTTGACATTCCTAGGCGAGGGCTATCTTGAATCATTGGCCGAGGCTTGGGAGACTTTGATAAAGATCAGGCAGGTGGAGTCGGGCGTCGAAGAAGATGACGAGGAGGCTTTAGTGAAAGAGTTTCTTAGGGGAAATGAGCCATCGGATTTGTCCGCAGCTATGGCTCTCTTTGGTAAAGGCTCTTCCCCATCAAAAAAGAAAGATGACGAAGCTGGTCCATCTGGAACCGAGGCTGCAGCCCCTCCTTCTGCTCAACCGGCCGATCGAGCAGCACTTGACCCGTTTGAGCAGCATGCCGGCTATGATCCGGAAGATCCCGGTCTCGGCATTCATGTGCTATCCCCCATTCTAGAGGGTGAAACTCCGCGCACAGTTAAAAGCCAGCAAGAAACTGGTATAAAACTCTTCTCCTAGAAGTTCTAATGTTCGTTCTTTATGTTTTTTATGTAGGCCGCTCTAATCCTGAACCAACTCCGAGGAGCGATGATGCCAAGGAGGAGGCGGGGAAAACAAGCGATGTTGCTCATGCAGGAGTAACTCCCGGCCCTGACGCTCAAGTGATTGAGGCGCTAGATGATGATAAGTCTGAAACTTCATCTCCCGTTGAAGGGAGTTTGAAATCAAAATCACTGGCGCCTCAAAACATACTTCGAAGGTGAGCATGAAGGAGCGACTCGCAGAAGAGAAGAAAAAGAAGGTCGAGATCAAGGTCGAGCCTCAAATACTAGAACTTACCGACCCGCTGAATAGGCCTCTGAAAGTCATTCTTCCCGACAAATCCAAACCACTGGATGTTCCTTCTCCCACTTCTGACTCGGCTTCTTTGGCAAGCAGAAAGTCTAAGAGGAAGCATGAGGGAGAGGAGTCATCTGAGAAAACAAAGGAAGACAAGAAAAGGAAGCCGAAGAAATAGCCACTATACTCGTTCAACGAGATTTTGCTTAGGTCCTGTAACTACTTTTGCTTTTTCGTTTTTGTAGTTTGTGTAGACAGATTTTTGACTCCAAGTTTTGGAGGAGTGGTTGTATAACCCCATTTTGGATTATTGAATAAAGTTTAGTTTCTTTGTCGTTTGAACGATTCTTTTGCTTTATTTAGCTTTTTGTGCAACTGTGGTCGAAACTCAAGTTCTTATGAGTTTCATAATTTCCCAATCCATCTTACATTGTTCGGATATTCGTTGGGATTGCACATCTCTTGTTTCACATTTTCGGTACTTAGAATATTTTCTAATCCACGCTCTGCGATTCGGTCCGCATTCAAGGGACTCAGCGGTTCAATTTGTTTATACTCTAGTCCGCGCTCCGGGGACTTAGAGTACTCCGGTCCGCACTCAGGGGACTCGGAGATCGAATTCGTTCATACTCTAGTCCATGCTCTGGGGACTTGGAGTATTCCGGTCCACACTCAGGGGACTCGGATATTGAAGTCGTTTATACTCTAGTCCGCGCTCCGGGGACTTAGAGTACTCTGGTCCGCACTCAGGGGACTCAGAGATTGAAGTCGTTTATACTCTAGTCCACGCTCCAGGGACTTAGAGTACTCTGTTCCGCACTCAGGGGACTCAGAGATTGAAGTCGTTTATACTCTAGTCCACGCTCTGGGGACTTAGAGTACTCCGGTCCGTACTCGGGGGACTCGGAGATTGAAGTCGTTTATACTCTAGTCCACGCTCCGGGGACTTAGAGTACTCCGGTCCGTACTCGGGGGACTCGGAGATTGAAGTCGTTTATACTCTAGTCCGCGCTCCGGGGACTTAGAGTACTCCGGTCCGCACTTTAGGGACTCGGAGGTTGAAAGTCGTTTATACTCTAGTCCGCACACTGGGGACTTAGAGTACTCCAGTCCGCACTCCGGGGACTTGGAGATTTTAAGTCGTTTATGTGAGTTCGTATGTCATACAGAATAATATAACTCCAGTTGTTTATCACCCGACTATAAGGTATAGAAACATCAGTAATTCATGGAACAGACGACTTCAAGCCTTTATTAATGAAAACCAACTAAATTGCCTGATTACACGGTCAAAAAGTAACTAAGAAACACTGGAACAAAAACATACATGAAATAACTGCACCTAAAACATGAAAAAAACAAGCTAAGTATAATAACGTCGCAAATGTTCACTGTTCCACGCTCGGAGGAGTGTCACGCCATCAACGGTCGCTAGCTTGAAAGTTCCTTCTCCAAGCTTCCGTTCAATGACATATGGACCTTCCCAGTTGGGATTCATACGTGATGGTACCGGGAAAACTCGTTTCAAAACGAGATCACCCACATTAAAGATCCTTGGGCGGACTTTGTCGTCGCAATATCGCTTGACTGGATGCCTATGTGCTGCCGCCCTTAGTTCAGTCTCTTCACGTTTTTCGTCGATGCAGTCCAGTGACTCCAACAAGAGATCCTGATTCGTCCTAATATCATAATATGTCACTCGATGAGATGGAACTTTAAGCTCCACGGGTATAACGGCTTCCGAGCCGTATGCCAATGCGAATAGAGTGTGGCCAGTCGCGGACTTGGGGTAGTTGTATAAGCCCGTAATGCTGTTGGGAGTTCATCTACCCACTTGCCTCCGGCTTTTTCCAAACGCTTCTTCAATATGGACTTGATTATTTTGTTCACGGCCTCGACTTGTCCGTTAGCTTTCGGATGCGCAATGGCGGTGAACTTCTTCTCAACAACGTACTTTAAACAGAAATCTTTGAACTCTCTGCTTTCAAACTGCGTTCCGTTGTCTGTAATGATGGTTCGAGGGAGACCAAAGCGGCATATAATTTTTTGTACAACGAAATTAATGACCTTCTTGGAGGTGATTGTGGCTAAAGGTTCTACCTCGGCCCATTTTGTGAAATAGTCGACTGCAACTATCACGTATTTTACACCACCTTTGGATATAGGCAAAGAGCCGATTATGTCGGTTCCCCGGATTGCAAACGGCCAGGGACTAACCATTTGTGTGAGTTCTGTTGGTGGAGGTCTCGGGATTTTCACATATCTTTGACACCTGTCACATCTTCTTGCGTAGTCTGCAGCGTCTTGATTTACAGTCGGCCAATAGTATCCATAGCGGAGGATCTTTTTTGCTAGTGTCTGCCTCCCAGTATGGTCGCCGCATTCTCCTTCGTGAACCTCCTCCAAGGCCCGCTTTGCCTCATCACAGGCAATGCACCGTAGTAAGGGGACCGAGAACCCTCTTCGATACATTACTCCTCCCTGCATTACATATCGAGCGGCTTTGCGAATGACCTGCTGCCTTTCGCTACTTCTTTGGGGCAAAGTCCCGTTTAGCAGGTATCGTTTGAACGGGGCCATCCACGACTCCTCCTCGATTTTCGTTTCCAATGCAAAATCGACTTCCATCACATCTATGCTTGGAGTGTGTAAGGTTTCGACGGGAACTAATCCCATTTGCTACGCATCGCCAGTGCTTGCGAATTTGGCCAACGAGTCGGCTTCCTTGTTCTGTTCACGCGGGACATGCGAATTGTCATAATGTTCGAAGTTCGCCAATAGTTCCCGAACCAGAGCAAGGTATGGAGCGAGCTTTTGTCCCCTTGCTTGGTAGTCTCCTCGCACTTGGTACACCACCAGCTGCGAGTCACAAAAGATTGCAACTGATTTAACCCCAAGTTCTCCAACGAGTTTTAAGCCAGCAACCAGTGCTTCATATTCTACTTCATTATTCGTAGCCGGGAAATTGAGCTTCAAAGCGTAACAAATCGATCGATTTGCTTGAGTCACGAGAACTACACTAGTTCCGGAGCAACGGTCGTTTGATGCCCCATCGGTGTACAATTTCCATCGAATGGGGGGAATGACACTGTGATTATCTGGTTCGTCAGATACAGTAAACTCAGCGATGAAATCTGCTAGTGCTTGCCCTTGTATGGCTCTTCTTGGCAGGTAGGTAATATCGAACTGACTCAACTCGATATTCCATTTTAACATCCTTCCAGAAGTTTCTGGTCGATGGAGTACCTACCGTAAGGGCTGATCGGTATAGACACTGACCGAGTGTGCTTGAAAGTATGGACGTAGCATACGTGATGCAATCACCAAGCAATATGCCAATTTCTCAATTTTAGGGTAATTTCTTTCTGCCCCCGTTAAACGTTTACTAACGTAATACACCGGCTTTTGGACTCGGTCCTCCTCGCGGACCAAATCCGCACTTATAGCATGCGTGGATATGGCCAAGTATACATACAACATCTCGTGGTCTACTGGTTTCGATAGCACTGGAGGGCTCTCCAAATGCCTCACCAGATCTCGGAACGCTTCCTCACAGTTGGATGTCCATTCGAAATTCCTCTTCCCTTTCTTTATTATATCAAAGAAAGGAATGCACTTGTCCGTGGCTCTGGATATAAATCGACTCAGAGCAGCCACCTTTCCATTCAAGCTTTGCACCTGTTTTATAGTTCTGGGCACTCGCACATCTCGAATAGCTTGAATCTTTTTCGGGTTAGCTTCAATTCCCCTAGCATTAACAATGAATCCCAAAAACTTCCCTGACGCAACGCCGAAGGAACACTTTAGAGGGTTGATCTTCATCCCATAATATCTGAGTATATCGAACATCTCTGCTAAGTCTCGAATGTGGTCGTTTGACTATCGTGACTTCACGAGCATGTCATCCACATAGACTTCCATCGTTCTACCAATCTAGTCTTTGAGCATTCGATTCACCAAACACTGATAGGTCGCTCCCGTGTTTTTCAATCCGAAAGGCATCACCACATAGCAATATAGCCCAACGTCCGTGACGAAACTGGTGTGCTCCTGGTCCGGAATATGCATCGGGGTGTGATTGTATCCCGAGTATGCATCCATGATGACAACAGCTCGTGTCCTGCAGTGGAGTCGACCAACTGATCAACCTTAGGAAATAGGAAATTGTCCTTGGGGAATGCTTTATTCAAATTGGAATAATCTACGCATGTTCTCCATTTCCCGTTTGCCTTTTTTACCAGATTGGGGTTTGATACCCATTCAGGGTAGAGGGCGTCGCGGACGAACCCATTGGCTTTGAGTTTGTCCACCTCCTCTCTAAGAGCAGTGGACCTCTCCGGGTCCATCCCTCTCATCTTTTGTTTAACTGGGACGTACTTCGGGTCTATGTTCAACATATGACTCGTAATTGCGGGAGAAATTCCACACATATCGGAATGTGTCCAAGTGAAAACATCAAGATTCGCTCGGAGGAAATCACTAAGGTCTTCAGTCATTGTGGGGCTGAGTTGTGATCCGATTTTCACTACTCGCGATGGATCGTCTCGACTGACTGAAATGTCAATTGTCAGTTCAGCCGGTGCTGCTTTTTCTCCCCTGGGTTCCTCATCGTCGTCTCTCGGATCTATGTCTCTGTAGATCCAAGGATTATGCCCGAGCTAGGGCTCGGGCATTACTTGTCAATTGTCGGTATTCTGGATGTGGACGGGATTGTCCGCAGCCTTTCCTTAATCCCTCCGATGGGCCTCTCGGAGCTCAGCCACATAACATGCACGACCAGTCGCCTGGTCGCTGTGAACAACACCTACTCCTTTGTCAGTCGGAAATTTCAAAGTCAAGCACCACGGGACTAATGCTGCCCTAAACTCAGCCAGGGCTGGTCGACCCAAGAACACATTGTACGGAGAATCCACATCCAACACTAAGAAAGGTAGGATTCGCACCCTCCTACGCTCACCTTGTCCCAGTTCAACTGGTAACTCAACATACCCCACTGCATCGGTTGCTGCTCCATTAAAGCCATGTATACGAGCTTTAGACAGTTTCAAATCCTTCATCTCCATCTTCATCTGGTCATAAGCATTCTTGAAGATGATATTGACGAAACTTCCACAATCAATCAAAATTATCTTCACATAAGACGGCCCGATTGTCGCAGATATGACCATCGGGTCGATGGTAGGGGCCTCTACTTGGTCAGCATCTCTGCTCCAGAATACTATATCGTCTGTCATCACGCGCAGCTGTTTAGCAGGGGTCCCGTCCTCTACGTTGGAATAACACTCGAAGTCTGCATGCTTCAGGGAACTAGCATACCGTTCCATTTCTTGCCAGTTCTTATCCGTAGGATGAGGTCCACTGATGATCGTGTTTATGACTAGTCTGCCTACGGTCCGGGCAGGCTCCTCGGGATGACGCGGAGCTGATGCTCGACCGGGATTGGATACTCCCTGTCCACCTTCCTACGGATTCTTCACAAACTCCTGTAACTTTTTCTTCCTAATCAACTTCTCTATAGCGTCGTGTAGGTGTCTGCACTCTTCAGTATTATGCCCATAAGTCTCATGAAAGCGGCAGTACTTCCCGGTCCGCTTTTGTTCCTCGATCGACTCCTTTGGACGTGGCTTTCTATACTGAAAGGTATTGCAGGTTGATAGGTAAATGTTCTCAAGGGAGGCATTCAGCGGGGTGTACTCGTTGTAGGTTGGAATTCTCGGCTTCCATTTCCCCGCTTCTCTCTTCTTCCCTTGATTTCTTCCTCCGGATTCCTTAGATTGCCCCAGGCTTGTTCTGGACATTGACTTGAACTTTTCTCGAGTTGTCTCCGGATTGCTTCACAGCAATGTTGCTTTTCACGGACTCCTGGACAGGCCCCGGTGCCTTATCTCGCCTTACCCACCTGGCTTCCTCTCTTCTTATGAACTGATGTGCCTTTGAGTAAAAACGCTCTAGCGTAGTCTGAGGTTTTCCTGCCAGCCAGTCTCAAAACTCTGAATCCGGATCCACACCTCGCATCACAACCATAAGAATTGCATGGTCATTAGGATTGCTGACTTCAGTTGCCGCAACATGGAATATCTGTAAATACTCCTTCAATGATTCCCCAGGAGCCTGGATTACACTTGATAGAGACATCACGTCTTTTGGACGGGTAGTATGTATCCTGAACTATTCTATAAACTTCTTCGCCAACTCCTCGAAACTGGATACGGATCGCGGAGGAAGTCGGGTGAACCACATGGTAGCGATCCCAGATAGAGTTATTGGAAAGCACCTACACTTGGTTGCATCATTTGCTCTAGCTGAATCCATCATCCATTCGTACCTCATGACATGCTGTCTGGGATCAGTCTTTCCTTCATACGCTGGGATAGTTGGCATACTAAACTTTCTGGGGTACGCTTCCTGTAGAACAATGTTTGTGAACGGAGTATAACTTCTTGACACTCCCCAATCATCGTTTGATAAGCCTTGATTCTCTTTCATCAATTGTCTGATCATGGCTGTCAGGTCTGGTGTTTGTATGGAAGGTGGAAGGTTGGAGTCTGTTCTACATGATTGATCAGGCTGATGCCTCCTCTACTGGCGATCTGCCAAATGTGCATCTTGAGGTTCGACATCATTGGCATCTTGATGATCTGGGCCTCCAGCCTCCACCTGCACTCCAGCTCCTAAGTTTCCAGCCCCTGCTTGGTCACGGTCTCCAGCTGTTCGGACAGCAGCACCTGCCAGTGTAGTTTCAGTCTTACGGCGTCTACGCCGGGGAGGTTCATCGGACGAAGTTGAGCTGTCGGATGAAGAATAAGGAGCGGGATTGCCCCCATCATTCCGATGCTGTTGTTGAGTGAGTTGTGCCATGAGGTTGGCATTCGCTTGCATCTGCTCTCCGAGCTGTTACCTGCTCTCCCTGAGTTCTCTCATCAAGTCGTTGAACTCTATTCTGGTGACAACCGACATTTGGTCCTGGGTGGTAGTCCCTGCACCTAGAATTGCTTGCTGATTGCTAGGTCCTGCTTGTTGTACGCTAGCAGTCACATGGGCGTCCGCATTATGAGAGGCTGATCTGGTACGTGGTCTTGCCATTGTAGAGTTATTGGTATGAACTCTGAGTAGAATCAACGGACGTCCTATGAATGAATCAGATCTTCTTTGGGGGATTTATTCAATCCAATAGCTTCAAAGCAGATCCTTGAGGTTTGAGAATTCCTTTCTCAGTGAAAGCACCAAAGTGTTAGCACCAAAATTGGTCACTAACCTCGTTGAGAAAGATTGTGTAGAGAGATAAATGATGAAAGTAAATTTAAACAAGAAACAATATGCTAAATTGAATGCAAAGACGAGAACACCAGATTTATAGTGGTTCGACGTAACTGCCTACGTCCACTTTGAGGTTAATCATTATTGCTTTACTAGATAATTGATTACAATTACAATCCATTTTTCAACTACTTGAATACAATTGCTAAGCAAAGAGGATGAGTTTTGAAAGCGGCAGAGTCTCCCTAGTGTTCTCCCAAAAAAGGTTCATTTCACTGTGCCCCTGCCTCTCTATTTATAGACAAAGATGGGTTGGACTTCCCTGGCGGGCCTGGCAGCCGAATACCTTGGTCCAAATGGAGTGGTCACTGTATGCCGAAACGAACAGGCCGAACGGTCGAATGCCGAACCATCCTCTTCATGTCGAATGATGTGTTTGTTGTGTGGGAAGAGTAGGCCGAGTAACAATCGAAGCCGGTCATGCTCGGGAGAATGCCGAGCCATCTTTGACTACCGAACGTCCTTGGTATGCCGAACGCTACCTTGGCCGAGCGATGTCTTTGGCCGAACGATATCTTGACCGAACGAGGTCTCTGGCCGAACGATGCCTTTGGCCGAACGAAGTCTCTGGCCGAGCACTCCTGGATGCCGAGCGTTCCCTTATGATGGTTGCAAAGAGATGCCGAATGATGTCTCTGGTTGAACGATATCTTGACCGAATGAGGTCTCTGGCCGAACGATGTCTCTGGCCGAACGATGCCTTTGGCCGAACGAAGTCTTTGACCGAGCGCTCCTGGATGCCAAGCATTACTGAATGATAGTTGCAAAGAGATGCCGAACGATCCAGTTGGGCCGAACGATGGGTATGCCGAGTACTAAGTTGCCTGGCCACATCTCCAGGAAACAGCGATAGGTTTTCATCAGCTTAGGGTGGTAGAAGATAGTATACCTTTGATGATGTTTAGAACAAGGAATGGGCCATATGAATGGTTAGTTATGCCGTTCGAACACATTAATGCACCAGCGTTCTTTGTAGACTTGATGAACCAAACTTTCAGAGAACACTTGGATAGATTCGTGTTGGTGTTCATAGATGATATTTCAATATACTCTAAGGATGAGAAAGAAAATGAAGTTCATCTTAGAGTGTTTCTTGAGACTTTGAGAGAACATTAGCTAAAGGTGAAGTTTTCAAAGTGTCATTTTTGAAAAAAGGAAGTGAAGTTTCTTGGTCACATAGTTTTAGAGAAAGGGTTGTTAGTCGATCCAGGTAAGATCGAAGCTATTAATAATTGGAAAAGACCAGAAACAGTAACTGAGATTAGAGGTATCCTTGGATTGGCTGAATATTATCGGAGGTTAATTAAAGATTTTTCGCGGATAGCAGGACCGATGACCAAGCTAACGCGAAAAGATGTGAAATATGTGTGGACCGACAAGTGTGAGGAAGCGTTCCAGAGCTTGAAACACTTATTAACCCATGAATCTGTTTTAGTAGTTCCGAAGAGGAATCGGGACTTGGTAGTTTATACAGATGCGTGTAGAACTGGATTAGGAGTAGTGTTGATGCAGAGAGGTAAAGTAATTGCTATGCTTCTAGAAAACTTAGACTGCATGAGGTTAGATATCCAATGCATGACATGTAGTTAGCTGCAGTGATATTTGTATTAAAGTTGTGGAGGCATTACCTTTTTGGAGAAAGGTTCGAGCTTTATACGGATCATAAGTCATTGAAGTACTTGTTCTCTCAGAAGGAACTGAATATGAGACAACAGAGGTAGTTAAAAAATTTAGCCGCTTATGATTTTAGAATAGAGTACACACCAGGGAAAGGCAACAAGGTTGCAGATGCACTTAGTAGGAAGCATCAGAATGCGGTGTTGGCTATTATAGGAGAATGGATAGACTTGGAAGTGTTGTCGACTTGCAGAGTGCAATAGAGATCCGAGGCTGGGTCTAGTGGAGAATCTGCTATGTTGTCTTGTTTAGAAGTCCGACCGGTATTGATTGAGAAGATTGCTTCTAAATAGAAAGAGGATCCAGTGCTAGCTGAAAGGATCAGGAAATTAAAGGGTGGAACGGAGAGCGATGACTTGAAGGATTTTAGTCTTGACCAAAGTGGACGGTTAAGAAAGAAGGGTAGATTATGTGTTTCAGATGTAGGAAACTTAAAAAAGGAAGTTTTGGAGGAATGTCATTGTTCAAAGTTCACTATTCATCCAAGAGGAACGAAGATGTATCTAGATATGAAAAGGAGTTCCTTCTAGGAAGGAATGAAGAGGGGTGTTGGCTTATGGGTGAAATATTGTTTGAACTGTTAACTGGTGAAAGCCGAGCATCAGAAGCCAAGTGGGTTGCTTCAACCATTGGATATTCTGGTATGGAAGTGGGATTCTATTTCTATGGATTTTATAGACGGGTTGTCGAGATCTAGCAGAGGAAATGAAAGTATATAGGTCATAGTGGACAGATTGACCAAGAGTGCCCATTTCATTCTCGTTAAGTAAAATAAGACGACACCTGTATTGGCTAAGTTATTTATGAAGAATGTGGTTGGACTTCACAGAATTCTGAGTAGTATTTTTAGTGATAGAGATTCCCTATTCACTAGCGAGTTCTGAAAGAGTCTACAGGAGAGTATAGGAACCAAGCTCAAGATGAGTACCGCTTACCATCCGCAAACAGATTAGCAAACTGAAAGAGTTAATAAGATCTTGGAAGACTTGTTAAGAGCTTGTGTATTTGACTTCGAGGGATCATGGGAAGACTATCTACACCTAGTTGAGTTTTCGTATAACAATAGTTATCAGGCTAGTATAGGGATGACATCGTTTGAAGCTTTGTATGGAAGACCATGCAAATCTTCTGCATGTTGGTTAGAGACCGGAGATAGATTAGTCCTTGGTCCTGAATTGGTAAGAGAAGCATTAGAGAAGATTGAGCTGATAAGAGCGAGAATGAAGGAAGCTCAATCTAGGCAGAAAAGTTATGTAGATAGAAGACGAAAAGATTTAGAGTTCTTTGTTGGAGATCATGTTTTCGTCAAGTCGTCGATGAAAGGTGTTATCAGGTTTGAGAAGACAGGGAAGTTAGCACCGAGATTCGTAGGACCGTTTCCTATTTTAGAAAGGGTCGAGAAACTCGCATACAAAACAGAGTTACCGAGTAGTTTGGCAGGAGTCCATAATGTTTTTCATGTATCTCATCTAAGGAAGTTTGTTAGGGATCTAAACACTACTATAGCACCGACTGTACTAGAAGATTTAGTGGTGGAACTAGACTTGACTATAGTTAGGAAGCCTATCCGGATAGTTGCGAGAGACGAGAAGAAGTTGGAGAACAAGATAGTCAGATTAGTAAAGGTCTAGTGGAGTGACGATGATAAGGACTGTACTTGGGAGATTGAGAGCAGGGTTAGAGACGCTTATCCTGATTTGTTTGATGGTACATTTTTACCTTTAATTGTTTTGTTGTGTACATTATCGTAACTTCGAGGATGAATTTTTTTAAGGAGAGGAGATTGTAGCACCCCATATTTTTAGTGACATTATTTAGGAAATTTAATTAGTTAAATTAAATTAAATAATGTGGGTTGATTAATGGATTGAGATTTTTGATTTAATTAAGGGGTAGTCATGCCATGTTAATTAGTAAATAATGAATCAAAGAATTAAGGTGTTAGGAAATATGGGAGGGCAAAATAGGAAATATAATAAACTTATACCATAAACCCTTAGGAAACCAAAACAGACGTTCATTTCATATTTTCTCGAACAAAAACACTTCTAAGGCCGGCCACCATTAGCAATCTCAAGAGAAGATAAAGCTAGGATTCAAGAGAAGAATCACATGAATTAATCAAGATCAAATCTCACATCTTTAGTCACAAAGCTAAGTTGAATATTGACCACATCTCATTTTTTCTTAATGATTTTCGATTTTAAAGTAAAATCCGAATTATTTGCATAATTATGCCATGTTTTTGAATGATTAAATGATTATATATGCTTGTTGATGATTTATTTTTATTCATATAGGTTTATGATATGTTTGATGTAAAAACCCTATTTATTGACATCCAAATACCTTGTAATTTTAGATATAGAACAAAAATGATATTTTAGAGATGTGTTTCAATTTTTATAATTTTCTGAATTAATGTGGATTTTATATTAATTTTCTAGTAAAGAAAATGACTCATTGGGTTATAAATAATTTATGGTTAAATTATAACTAATTTGGGTCTAAAATTTATATATGTTAGAAAACATATTAAAATGGAATTTTTGGAATTTTTGTAGAATTTTCCAAAGTGTTTTGATGAATATATAAAATTATTTAAGGTATGAGACTTAAATGTTTTATATATTTTTAAAAGGAGAAGGGGTATTTTGTAAATAAATTAAATTGTTATTTCTGAAATTATGGTAGTGCTTTTAGAGAAGAAAAATTAGCAACCAATAAGATTTTGACAAACAAGGCAGGTTAGTTAAAAATATTACTTAGAAAGGTTAAAAATCAGATTTTCATGCCAAAAATATGTTTTGCCACTTTCGGCACCCTGCTTTTTCTTTGATGGCTTTCGACTTAGTTGTTCCGCCTTTGTCACCATCAAAACCAATGCGTCTAGTATCAATTCATTGGTACGTAGTGAATTGGATAAGGGGCGGAAGGTACAAGGTCGAAACCAGGGGTTCCAAAGGGGTTGAAGCGCTACATTGTTTTAAATGAAAATTGTGCCTGCTTTGCTTTCGACTGTATAGCTTTCGACATAGTTAACGGTTTTAAAGAAATGGTAGCTCCTTCGTTTTGAGCAACTAGTTTCAACCTTGTTGGCTTTCGACTAGGTCAATGGTTTAAAAAGATTGGATTTAAAGGGGTTGCTCCTTTGTTTCTAAGTATAGGCTTTCGAACAGGTCGAAACCTTAGCTACCGCTTCTTACCTTTCAAAGCAATGCTTTCGAAAGGGTATACTTTGTTTTATAAAAACTCTGTTGCTTCTCCAATGCTTTCGGAAGGGTGGTTTCGACACCTTCACTTCATTGCTTTGTTTCTGGCTTTCGAAATAGTTGCTTTTGACCCTGTTGTTGTGACCCTTATAGATTTTTAAAGATTAACCCAAGGGTTTCTAAAGAGATGGTTTTGAATGGTTTTGTAAGGTGTTTCCACATGTTTTAAAAATTGACCCAAATGCTTCCGAAAGGTTTAATATTTTGATGCTTTCGAAAGGTTTTCTAAGGAAGGTTTCTAAGGGAGTGGTTCCCCAATGGTTTTGAAAGGTTTATGTAAATGGTTTTGAAGGGGTTGTTCCCACAATGGTTTCGAAAGGTTATGTTTTTAAAGATAGGATGTCTAAGGTTTTTTTCTTTCGAAGTAAAAGGTATTTCAATAGTTTCAAAAGGTTTCTATGAATGGTTTCGAAAGGAAGGTTTTGGCCTTTTGGCCTAGGTTAGAAGAAGGGTTTTACTTAGTTTTGAAAGAGGCGCTTTCAATGGTTTTGAAAGGGGTACTTTCAATAGATTTGAAAGAGGTACTTTTAGAAGTTAAATGTTTACTTGAAAGGTTTGAGTAAAGTATATATGTATATGTATGTATGTGTGTGTGTTTATATATATATATAACATGGTAAGGTGATTTTGACTAAAGCATGGAGTATAAATGTTTTCCTTGTTTAAGTTTGGTTTAAAAGATTTTAAATAAATTTTAGATGAGAAGGTTTTCAGGGAAAATTTTAGGAAGGTATCCCTAAGTAAAATGACTTAGATATTAGAATACTATATGGGACTGGTATAGGGTCACGCCCTATACCTTAGCTATTGCCCCAACTAATTTAGTCCAAAATTCCAGTGTGTAGGACTTTGTCACAGGTAAGACTAAAATTATGATCGCACACAGAAGGGAATATATGTTTGTATACAGATAGGTTATTGGTGAGCCCGCAAAACCATTAGGATTAGTTGATCTTGAGGGATGTTAAGTTAGGGATAGACCATCCAGAAGAGAAGTATTTAACATATAGTTAAGAATAGATCGTCCAGAAGAGGAGTGTCTAATAGATGTTATATCATTTTCTTAAATTGTCTGGTAGGCCCGAGTCAGCCAAAGGTTAGTAGTTAGCCAAACAAAACTATAGTGTTCGGACAGATAGTCCAATTGTTACCTTATATGTAAGTTTACATAAAATGCTTTACAATTTTAACTACTTTTGGTTGCAGGATTATGATTTGCAGAAGATATTTTTAAAAGGATGTTAGTGAGGTGAAACCCGTTACGCTAAGCAGCATGGTCTCACTTAACACTAAATAATCGAGATGCATAGTATTATTCACACCAGGCTTTATGTCTGACTTGAAGTTTATGTTTTTCCTTTTAAACCCTTGGGTGCTCAAAATTGATTTGAGTAGGCTGAGGGTTGGGGTTTTGTAGGTTTTAGTAGTTTAATGAATAAAAGCTTTCGGAGTCGAGCATGTGGCTGAAAGATAGCTATTTAGGAGTTGCTGTTTTGTTTTTTTATTCTGCTGTGTTGTATTTGAGACAGTTATTTGTATATATAGTACTCTGGTCAACCATGGAGGTATCATCATATGTCGCTCTTGCCATATTTATGTAATAATTATATTTTATTTAAACATGGAAAATGATTATGGGATTATGTAATTTGAATGTGAAACACGTGTTTTGAAAATGTAATGTGAAACGATGTTTTTGAAATCTGTGATTTTGTTTCCTATTCAAATGCTTCTGATATTATGGATATCATTAACATAGACATATTTTGTCACCGAAAGTTAATACTATAGATGACTGCAGCATCTGTAGCGCTTTGCGTTGGGCCTTTAGATAGGGGATGTAACAGTGGGTCGCACCCATTAGGGTATATCGTCCCCTTCTAGGCATATACACAATCATAAATGAATTCATGTACGTGGAGCTTTCGATAAAAGGTTGTAATGCAATCGGGGCAATGATATATTTGGTACTATCTACCAAGGGATAAGCCGATTCTGTGTTCGCAGGGGTCGTTAAGTACGATCTCGGTACATTTTTCTAAAGGTGTACTATGGCGGGCGGTTCCCCAGTAGCCCAGTCATTAGTTGAAATCCAATCTCCAATATGTATCTTACATTTTTGATTGTACGACCTAGTATGTTGGAATGTGAGATGTAGGCATTTCATCTATTTTATCTATTTACTTTAAACCCAAACACTATGATAATATCATTAGATTTTGATATAAAATGTTTTAGTTATCATAAGGTAAAAACCCGTCTATTTTTATATGCGGTGTGGTCTTACGAGATACCCTTTGTTTTGAAAAAAATTCAAATGTAGAAATCAGTTTGGTTGTTACTTGTTATCGAGTTTAACTCCCGCTAGTTTACCAGACTAATCCTGGAGTTATTCTATGTAATGCACGGGTCAGACCGAGCATGTTTTTCCCAGGTTTGGCTAGATACTTTGGAGCTGGAGAGGAGCTGGATAGGCAAGACATATTCATGTATTTTTACTTCTACTATAATATAGATCCTGTATGCTTGTCAATATGGGGACAAGTTTCTATAACTGTCCAAAATTTTAGGATAAGTCTAATGTACTCTAATGTTGTATACATGAGTGAAGATGTTTCCTTTTTGTAAAGATCATGGTTGTGTTATATATTATTCCCTGCGTTGTGAGATTCTGTGTTGTTTTAGTTTTCTCCATCTTCTTCCTTCTTCTTTCAACCTAACAAATCGGTATTTCCGGCACTTGAATGTTTGACATGTGATACAGTGTACGTATTAGTGTCAATTTTCGGGGGTCGAAAATCCAGTTCGTTACATTTGGTATTAAAGTTGAAGGTTAAGTGAGAACCTTGGCCCTGATGGGGTAAACTAATTTGGAATTGGTTAAGTGAGACCCTAGAATGAGCCTGAGTGTATTATAAATACGAGTGCATATTTTTTAGTGAGTAAAAATGTTTTATACTGTGTTGTTTGATCTGTTGAGTGGCTTAAGAATTCTGGTTAATGCATTTGGCCAACATTATCGATAGAGATTTTCTAAACACTTGAGCAAGTCCAATTGACATAATATTGTCTTAAAATTGGTAAATGAAACAATTTTACCTAGGATATCTTTTATATATAAAGGAATGATTTTCAAAAATATGTAGTTATCGATGAGATGTAGGGTTAAATTGGATTTAGAATAGAATATGTTTAGTTAAAAGAAAATCATTAGATGACCTTATAAATTGAAAAGGATTATGAGAATATTAAATCCCGATGGCTTTGATAAAGGTTTAAATGATTTTGGAAAAGTTGTAGTAATTGTACTTAAAGAGATTTTAAGATATAAATATTTTAAAATGAATTTGAAAGTAAAGTTTTCTTTGGACGGTTCGGGAAGGAGTTTCGATCTGTTTTGTGATAATTGGAATAATCTTCTACATGACCATCGAATGTTTGCTTAGGCAGATATGATAGTGCACATAGAAAATTATCCTCTTTGTCATTATACAATCGAAACGAGTTCGAATCTGAATGAATCCAAAACTAATGGATGATTTTATTAAAGAACTATTTATCTATAAATAGTATTGTTTCAAAAGGGAATTGTGAATAAAGAAATATTTTTATGATTAACTAGTTAGAGTGTCTTGGAAATGACTAAATGGGTAAGAGATGTGTTCGGATGACAAACACTTCTCCTGAGTATTTCCCTACTTAGTAATTAGGATATATAATACTATTTGGTAGCACCTGGTTCCTTAATATCATTTCAAAGTTACTCGGGCTATATATTATGTTTTCAAAAGGATTAAATATAAAGTATCATTTCGAAAGGTTTTTGAAATAAAATTTGGGTATTGTGTTTTCGAATCCCTTAAAAGAATAGAGTTTTCAAAATAAAATGATGTTTTGATTAATAGAGAGTTAATAAATAAAGTTTTAAATTTGTTGTACATCCTAGGTTAAGTAAAACCAACTTAAGATTTGAAATTGTATATACTCTTTTAGATATAGAAGAGTATCTTACTAAACTGAATTTGAGTTATAGTATTTTAATAAACTTAAGTAATATTCTTAAGTAAAATGGTGATTCTTTAAAAATGATGATTATAATCTTGGGAAGTAGGAACCAACGGGATTAGTGCATAGGTTGTACGTAGATCATTTCTCCTTTTCACATAGTTCTCGATCCAAGATTCGAGTACATGACTCAAGGTCTTTCACATCATTCCGAATAGGGATTTATCGCTCGATTTTTTACGGCGAGCATTAATGAAGGTTCTTATGTAGAACCAAAGGTTGTCTATCATAGTTTATGGCTAAGCAAGGAGAACAAAGCTTTCTAATTAAGAAGCCTGATCAAAGTCCACACTAGAAGTCGAGTGAGTGATACTAGTTCGGAAGGAAAGTTATGTGTTTAACTGAGTGATCAAATCAAATTTCTAAATAAGAATGATCTATGTACATTTTACAGATTGATGAATAATTTTAAGTATTTCTGGGGATAAGGTCGTGGTATAATTTCTGGGACGAAATTCTCTTAAGGGGAGGAATGTAACGACCTGCAAATTTATCACTGAGATAAATTATATTTGTTTTTAAAATATTTAGATATATGTTACAAGTAAGAAATAATCGTGTTTTAAGTGGTAAATAATAACAGTTATTTTGTTTTGGAAAAATATTTGCGGATAAATTACAGGGTAAAATATTGATAATTTGTAAATATCGTCTAAAGTAAAATATCGATAAAACATCCAGAAATCGTTTTATCAATAAAACTGCTTTTAAACAATAAGGATTGGGCACGGCTCTAGATACATACACTAATATATGTATTCAAACAATATTATGAAATAGAATATTTTATTTTATTTTTTGAAAATAAAATGTATTTAGGACATCGACAGTTGATATCATTGGTTTTATATATTTCTTCGGAAATTCAAGTTAAGCTTAAATATTAAATAAATGGGTTTTTATTTACAAATTAATCTATTTTAATTATTTAATAATGATGGTAAAATAATTTTTAAAATTTGTTTACCAAAATAGATAGTTCATAGAAAAATAGAAAATGTGCCCAAAGAATGTTTTTTGGAATTTCGACTTTTCGACATCGAAAAGTTATCGGAGACATTGTTCGTCTTTGTGCACCGTATGTACACATAAATAAGAGATAATTAACAATATAATAGTACACTTAATTATATATTATCTTTGTTAAATATGTTTAGATAGTGATGTGACAAGTCATGGTTTAAATTATAACATATATATATATGTACATGCACTTTATATATATATATATATATATATTGTTATCCCGCCTTTTGGCAAGGCCAGGACACCATGGAATTGATTGGATTCCAAATATCGCTTGTCATGGATATCGATGAATTTTGTCCGAGTCCGGATCAAGCTACAATTGTTGAGACGTGACTAGTAGAACAAAGGAAGCCAACTTTCCAAGTTTCAAGCCAATCCGAGTTCGTATGCTCAGGTTATGATGGATACAAGTTGGAGGGGAAAGCATATTTTCGTATCCATCAAGGATGTTCATTTCGTATCCATCAGGGAACATCATTTCGTATCGATAGAGGTTACCTTGCTTCGTATCCATCCGGCCCATGTACATCATCCGCTTCACATAGGCGAGTTCCCATGGTTTCGTAACGATCAAGTTGGCAATGTTCGAACCCATCGAATTCGCATCAGTCAGGTTCGAGTCCATCAGCAGATGGCGCATCTCGTATCCGTCAATCAATGCATGCTTCGTATCCATCGAGGCCACTGTTCTTCGTATCCATCGAGGAACTACTCTTCGTATCCATCAGAGAAAGGTTTGTTCGACTCCATCGGCAAGGCCTTGTTCGAATCCATCAGTGATGTTTCATTCGAATCCATCAAGCCAGCAAGCCAAGGTGATGTGTAATCCATCGAAGCAAACGCGGCGAGATCCATGGATACGACGCGGCCATACCGGAGAAAAAGATGGATCGACTCGAGATATACGCGCCACATCATTACAAGAGCACGTGCAGATGATCGATTCGAAAGGATGAATACGAGGTCATGGAGTCGAATGAAACAGCCGGCGATCAATTCCATTTCGTATCGACAATTTCTCGCGATCCATTGATCCAAATCCAATGATTTTTTCAGGGTTGCTTGCATACACACTAAAGAATATCCCTGCCAAATTTCAGCTCATTTGGACATCATCTTGATCGATACGAAATGGATTCGTATCGATCGCAGATCAAGGCGAAACTTTCTGGAAACGGTCGAGTGGGTCCCCTCACGTGCCAGACCAAGTCTCCCGGAGTTTGAGCGAGATTTGAGCCTCCTGCACCTATAAATAGAGCTCCAGAGCCTACAGAAGAGGGATCTTTTTTCTCTGAAGCGTCCAGACTCTGCCGGATTAAGATTTGCATCCAACTTTTGCCGTCAATTTCGAATTCTAATCTGTAATCCGCTGTTGTTTGCTGTAATCGCTTGTAATCATTGAAAGAGCATCAATAAAATCATCAAAACTTCATAGTGGACGTAGGCGTTATGCTGAACCACTCTAAATTGCTTGTCTATGCATTTTACATTTCTGTTTGTTGGAGTTTTTGTTAGATAACCTCTGTTTTACATTTACAATCTTCACTTTATCTCTTCAAATAACTCCCGAAGAGTGTTGTGCCCATTTTTGGTACAAACACTTTGGTGCTTTCACTGAGAAAACCAGTTTTTTCTCCTGCTCTTTGGATCTGCCATCGATACCGGATTGCATAAATCCAAGAGGAAGATCCAGATATCTGATTCGGAATCCTACCACTCTATTCAGATTTGCATAAAATCTAGGAAAGGACTCCACTACTGAAGATGGTTAGTACAAGAACCGCCTCTACCGCTGCTGATCAGGAAGGCCGAGAGAGACAGAATCCCGCGCAGCAGCCTTCTTCTAATCAGGACAATACCGCTCACTCGGATCCGGCAGCGCCAGTCACCCGACAAGAATTTCAAGTATTGCTCCAGGAGCTGACACAAAGCCATCAGAAGTTGGCTGAACAGTTGCGCGCCAATATCGAGCTGACCAACCAGCTAAACCGCCAGGGCCACAGATGGTCCAGGAGGGATGATGCTTCCCGGGCATCTACCGAAAGCTCAGCTTCATCTGACTATCACCACAGGTCTACCCGCCCCCGGTTAGAAGGGAGTCGCGCTCAGACTGCTGGATATCAACTCGCCTTGACTGTCGAGCAATTGAGGGCAGGACCGTCAACCAGTTTCCAAACAGGACCCTCAACACGAGGAGGCACTGCTCCACAATACACCATGGACAACCGCGCTACAACCGCCGCGGTAGAGACAAGGGTTGATACTGAAATCAGTCAGAACCGAATAATCAACAGCGCGGACATACTCCTGAACCATATATCCCAGAAGACGCTGAGCCAAGGAGGCGAGATACGGACCATCGACAGCGTCCGGTCCAGACTCGCACTATGGAACCCGACCACACCTTAGCTCAGCATGCTCAGAATTTGCCAGTGTCAGACATATCGACCATGATACGTCAGATGATACGCGAGAGTCAGGGGCTCACTAATGATGATTGGGGAATCTCTCGTAGTCATACCCCTTTCACAGACGAAGTGTTACATGCCGAACCCCCTCGGCGATTCAGAATGCCGACTATCCCAATGTATGAAGGAAATAGCGACCCCAACCAACATATTCTGAAATATGAATGGTCGATGAGTGCTGCAAGGGCTGACGATGCAGTGAAGTGTCGAAGTTTCCCCATCTCTCTAGGGGTAATCGCGACAATGTGGTTTACACGACTACCACCCAGATCCATTTCTTCGTTCGACCAACTGGCCAAGAGGTTTGTAGAACAGTTTCGCATGCATGTTGCTAGACCAAAAGACGTTAATACCCTGTCCAGTGTCACTCAAGCTCATGGAGAAACGCTCAGGCGTTACCTGGAGAGGTTCCACGCCGCGTGTGTTGAGATCACCAATCCTAACGATAACTCAATCTTGATGGCTTTGACCAAGGGGATTGATCCTGATTCTGAATTTGGGAACTGGCTAGCCGGTAAACTGCCCGCATCGTTGGACCGTTTTTACTCCAAAGCTGCTCAATTCTTGCGGCAAGAGGACGCAAAATAGTCTAGGAAGAAGGATGGTGCGGGGCCTAGTATTGAGGGAATACAGAGCAATGTAGCAGTTAAACAATCCGGTGAGAGTTCCGGGAAAGTTCAACTGAACATACAGAACAAACAAGCCCAGCCAAGGGGAAACAATAGCCAGGATAAGAAAAGAGATCAGAACCGAGGTCCACGACGTAGGGCTCAAATGTTTGACAATTATACACCGTTAAACACGTCATTGGAAAACGTATACTTACAGACTTGCAACACTATACAGTATAAGAAGCTTGCTCCGAAGCCCTCATCGGAGAGGCAGGTTCAGACAGGGAAGTTCTGTAGATTCCATGAAAGCTACGGCCATAATACCAATGAGTGCCGACATTTGAAGGACCTCATTGAAAAGTTGATCAGAGAAAGGAAGTTGGATCAGTTTGTACGGGCGCCGCAGTCTGGTGGAGCGGGCCCTTCAAATCAGAATCGTTCACAGAATCAGGAAAGACAGGAGGAACCCGCCCGCGCGGGCGGGAGATTGGTTATTAATACAATAAGTGGTGGTCCCCACCCGGCAGACAGAAGCTAGGGGGAAATGGAGTCGTATGCTAGTTCTATCAGGCATGCGGACTTCGAGTGTTGTAGTAATTGCGAAGACGGAACTCCAGTTAAACAACAAAAGATAATGTCTGATGATATCGTGTTCAGAAGCCGAGACGCTGATAAGGTCGAAGCCCCTACAATAGACCCACTAGTCATATCTGCCCAGGATGGTCCTGCTTGGATGAAGAGGATCTTGGTTGATAGTGGAAGCTCTGTGAATATCTTGCTTAAACGGGCTTACGACTTAATGAAAATGGAGGCAAAGGATTTGAAACCTTGCCTGTCCCGAATCCACGGTTTTAACGGGAGTGCCACGATACCCGTTGGAGTAACTGAACTACCGATTGAGTTGGGAGTTGGGGAACGCCAGAGAGTCCGGATTTTACAGTTTGTCGTCTTAGAGATTGATTCACCTTATAACGCATTTTTGGGCCGACCGGCCCTAGCCGAATTCAGGGCAGCCATCGCCCCATGGTGTTTAACTTTGAAGTTCCCCACTGATCGTGGGATTGGGGTTGTTCAAGGAGATCAGGCCACGGGAAGGGCCTGTTATGTTGCTGAGCTGTGCGGGGCGCAACGTAAAGAGAAGGGAAAGGGCGTAGAGGAATCTCTCTGCGTCCGTTCTATTGATAATTGACAATTGATGCCTAGGCCTCGGCCCGGGCACCACGACCAATTCCTGAAAGACCTGGACCCTAGGGACAATGAGGATAAAGACGAATCTACGGAGAGTCAAGCTTCTCCGGCCGAACTGACTATGGACGTCCCAATCAGCGAGGATGATGATTCAAAGATGCTGAAAGTTGGGTCTCAACTGAACGAGCAGACACAGCAAGAATTGGTCGAGTTTCTTCGGGCGAATCTCGACGTCTTCGCATGGACACACTCTGACATGTGCGGAATCTCGCCGAGCATTGCAAGTCACTCCCTGAATATAGATCCGCGACATGTCCCAGTAAAGCAGAAAAGGCGCGGTATGGATCCAGAGAGATCTGCCGCCTTTAAGGAGGAAGTTGATAAACTACAATCAAACGGGTTTATTCGAGATGCCTTGTATCCAGAATGGGTATCCAACCCTGTACTGGTTCGAAAGCCAAACGGAAAATGGAGAACCTGCGTTGATTACTCTGACCTAAACAAGGCCTGTCCAAAGGATAGCTTCCCACTTCCACGAATTAATCAGCTCGTAGACTCGACGGCCAGACACGAATTATTATCTTTTATGGATGCTTACTCTGGTTACAATCAAATCCCCATGCATCTGCCTGACCAAGAACATACGAGCTTCGTAACCGATCTGGGACTCTACTGTTACAAAGTCATGCCGTTCGGTCTAAAGAACGCTGGAGCAACATACCAATGCTTAGTCAACCGGATGTTCGCCGATCAGATCGGGAAGACCATGGAGGTCTACGTGGATGACATGCTGGTGAAGTCTCGATTTTCCACAGATCACGTCAGAGATTTAAATTCGATGTTCAGCATCCTTCGAGAGTATGGAATGAAGCTCAACCCATTGAAGTGCCACTTCGGCGTCGCGTCCGGAAAGTTCCTTGGGTTTATTGTCAATGCTCGAGGGATAGAAGCGAATCCTGAGAAAATCTGGGCAATAAGAAATTTGCAAACCCCTAGAAACATAAAGCAAGTCCAGAGTCTCAACGGAAAGGTCGCAGCATTGAGCAGGTTCATTTCAAAGTCCATCGACAAATGCATTCCTTTCTTCGATCTGATCCGGAAGGGAAAGCGAAACTTTGAATGGACCACGGAGTGTGAAGGCACGTTTCGATCACTAGTTCAACATCTTTCCACACCTCCGATCTTGTCAAAACCAGTTGACCACGAGCAATTATACCTCTACCTGGCAGTATCAGAACATGCGATTAGTGCTGCTCTAGTTCGGGAGGAAGACAAAGTGCAAAACCCGGTCTACTATGTTAGTAAGCGGCTAACAGGAGCTGAAAGAAATTATCCGAGACTGGAGAAACTGGCCTATTGCTTGGTCATTGCCTCGAGAAAGCTCCGCCCTTACTTCCAGGCTCATCCTCTTACTGTGTACACCGACCAGCCGTTACGACAGGTCCTCACGCGGCCTGAGACGTTTGGTAGGTTACTCAAATGGAACATTGAACTAAGCCAATTTGATATTACATACGCTCCGCGGAGAGCCATTCAAGGACAAATCATGGCAGATTTCATAGCTGAATTTACCGTTCCGGAAGACTTTCCCGAGACCAGTGAATCCCCCGAATACGTCCGGAAGCTGTATACTGACGGTGCGTCAAATGACCGATGTTCGGGCGCTGGGGTTGTACTTGAGACTCCCGAGGGCCGATCCATATGTTATGCTTTGAAGTTCGATTTTCGTGCGACTAATAATGAAGCTGAATATGAAGCCCTCTTGACCGGCCTAAAACTTGCCAGAGATTTGAGAATTATCGCTGTGGAAATTTACTGCGATTCACAGTTAGTTGTGTGTCAAGTACGGGGAGAGTATCAAGCAAGGGATCGAAGGCTGGCTACCTACTTGGCCCGAGTTCAGGAAATACTGAATCAATTTGATTATTATGCCATTTATTATATACCCCGGGAACGCAATCAAAGAGCCGATTCATTAGCAAAATTAGCTAGCACAGGTGAAGCACAACAGAAGGGACTTGTCCCCGTCAAAACTCTATCCTTCCCAAGCATCGATCGGATAGAAATGAACTTTGTGTTTGAAACCGCTCCTAGTAGAGAGTCTTGGATGACTCCGTATCGAAATTACATTGAGAGTGGGACGTTGCCTGAGCATAGAAATGAGAAGAGACAAATTTTACGGAAAGCTTCATGATTCATTATCCAGAACGGAGTCATGTACAGGAGAGGTTATTCTGTTCCCCTCCTCCGATGTATCGCCCACGAGGAAATCAAACGAGTGTTACATGACGTGCACGAAGGACAGTGTGGCGATCATACCGGAGGGCAAGCTCTCGCTAAGAAGATACTCCGATATGGGTATTACTGGCCGACAGTGAACCGAGATGCGGCGAACTATGCCAAAAAGTGTGATAAATGCCAGATACATGCCCTAATTCCGAGAGCCCCGCCTACCGAGATAACCCAAATGGTCAGTCCCTGGCCATTCGTAATGTGGGGCATCGATATCATCGGCGCTTTACCTTTGGCGAAAGGCGGCGCGAAATACGCCATCGTTGCCATTGACTACTTTACAAAGTGGGTTGAGGCCGAAGCCCTTGCAACCATTACGACAAAGAAAGTGATAAATTTCATGGTTCGCAACATCATCTGTCGATTTGGACTCCTGCATACCATCATCACCGATAACAGAGCCCAATTCGAAAGTACGGAATTCAAGAATTTCTATCAATGGTTTCATATCCATAAAAAGTTCTCGGCTGTCGCACACCCCCAGGCGAATGGACAGGTTGAAGCTGTCAATAAAGTTATAAAATCCATCCTGAAGAAACGACTGGAAAAGGCCGGGGGAAAATGGGTCGATGAACTACCTATGGCGTTATGGGCCTTTCGAACGACTCACAAAACCGCGATCGGACACACTCCGTTTTCCCTATCTTATGGCTCAGAGGCTGTTATTCCGGTCAAGATGGAAGTATTTTCTCATCGCGTGACTTACTATGATCCGAAAACGAACGCTGTACTGCTGGCCGAATCTTTGGATCTGTTGGATGAAAAACGGGAAGTGGCTGATTTGAGAGCATCCGCATATCGAAGTCGGGTCGCCCGACTGTACAACACTAAAGTTCGACCCTGAACCTTTGAACTCGGCGACCTCGTGCTCAAGAGAATCTACCCAGTTCCTTCACACATGAAGCCGAACTAGGGAGGACCATATGTGATTACACAAGGACTCGGAGATGGCACGTTCAAGCTGTCGACCGTTGACGGTCACGATTTGCCAAGGGCCTGGAACAGTGAAAGTCTCTGTCGCTATTACACATGACAGGCTTTATTTATTTCATTCTATTTAGCAATTTGTTTCTGCATTTCGAAATTTAAATTTTGTAATAAGGCAGCTGACTTTGCCACATTTTCTTATTTCAGCAATAAAATGCCATCTCTTCGAGCCAGAGCTGTGATTCATTAAGTACGATATACGACATCACGATGCACGAAGAGCTAAATCCCATCATGCAATGGGACTTATTCAAATGGAGAGTGGCTGTGATACGACCGGCCACTCGCTAAGTGAAACCCGAGCTCGGGGGCAAGCCATTACACCAATATCGATAGGATTGACACACGACAATCCTATATTCAACTCCGTACTCCCAGAGTGCGAAACGGAGTATAAACATTCAACTCCGTACTCTCAGAGTGCGAAACGGAGTATAAACATTCAACCCGTACTCCCAGAGTGCGAGACGGAGTATAAACATTCGACTCCGTATTCCCAGAGTGTGAAACGGAGAATAAACATTCGGCTCCGTATTCCCAGAGTGTGAAACGGAGGATAAACATTCAACTCCATACTCCCAGAGTGCGAGACGGAGTATAAACATTCGACTCCGTATTCCCAGAGTGCGAAACGGAGTATAAACATTCAACTCCATACTCCCAGAGTGCGAAACGGAGTATAAACATTCAACTCCGTACTCCCAGAGTGCGAGACGGAGTATAAACATTTGACTCTGTAATCCCAGAGTGCGAAACGGAGTATAAACATTCAACTCTGTATTCCCAGAGTGTGAAACGGAGAATAAACATTCGGCTCCGTATTCCCAGAGTGTGAAACGGAGAATAAACAGCCAACTCCGTTTTCCCAGCATACGAAGCGAAGTATAATCAGTCCACTTCGAACTCCCGAAGCGCGAGTCAGAGTGTGAACGCTAACTCAAATTCCCCAGAATATGAGTCGAAGTACTAACGTCAATCTTAAAGTCCCCAGAACGTGAACAACTGTTCATGACATGACTTGAATCCCCAGAGTGTGGATGACATTATTCATGAGGAAGTAAGTGTAGCCCGCTCGTTCGATCCTCACTCAATGCGATCATAGGCTGATCATCGTGACTTAACCCCGGAATTTGGGGGCAGATTTGGCAGATAAAACAAGCTATGCTTGAACATAAAAATAATGCAAGTACACCGGACCGAAGTTCGAACACTGCAGTATTCAAGCATGAAAGGAACATAAGCCGAAACTAGAAGACAAAATTTTATTTCAACTAAATCAAAAGCAATGGTTCATACACGAGCCTTTCCAAAATATTACTACTAGCAGGGGCCGAACCCGCATCTAAACACGGCCTACAAAAGGGAAAAAAGAAAAAGTAACAAAATCCCTGACTACCAAAAGAGGAAAGTATGCCTAAAAAGAGTGTCTAATCTTTCTACTTCCTCAACTTCTTCTTCCTCGAGGAGCTACTAGAGCCGCCAGTACTCTTTCGTTTAGAACTTTTCTCCCTAAGCAGGCTCCCCTCGGATGAAGGCATGATGTCGACGTCCTCGTCCGAGCTGGACTCTATGGGAATGCTTCCCGCAGGAGGAGTTGGAGGAATAGAATCCGTAGCCGGAGGCGGGACCGACGCACTAGTGTCAGTAAGCGTGCCTCCAGGAGATACAATCATAAGAGGGGTGGGACAATGTGCTGCTGCTCCGCCATCCGCACTGCCACCATGCGCAGCTGCTGCCATCTCAGCATTGATTTCGGCCAACATCCTTGCTTCTCGCTGCGCTCTGGCCTCACCATGTGCTGTGACAGCCTGGGTTGAAATATCAGAAGTGGACGAGAATCCGCCAAGGCTGAATGATAGGTCTGCAAAGGGATCACTCTGTCGGCCAAGGAGCTCGTTTATCATCTGTTCATCGAAAGAGAGTGAGCTCCCCTGTGTTACTTCCACCGGCACTGTTGTCACAACAGAAGTTGCCTCAGAAATGATGGCCTCCGGCACTTGACATGATTCCTGGGCTACGGAAGGCGCCGCCGGTGCAACTCCAATCACTGGTCAAAGAAAGGAAACGTCTGTTAGTATACACTTCCATACGCATTCTTCACCCCAAATGAACAAGGGATTAGTTCAGAGTACCTTCCTCGGTTTGGGTCAAGGTTGTTTGAACGGCTTCGGAGGAATGCTCCTTAATAGGAGATAAATGTGGTCGGTTTGGATCATAGGCCGGTATAGGCTGGGAGTCGATCGTCGTAGTTGGCTCAGATTGAGATGACACGACAATCTCAGAACTTGTGATACGGTGCTCAGCACCAGAGCTTTCTCCAATTTCCTGAGATCGGGCACCAAGCCTCTCCTCCTCGTGAGAAATCATGGAGCCATGGAGAACTTTCTTTTCGTCATCATTAAGAATGCGGTTCTCCAGCTCGAATTCATCGATGCCTTCATCGGGATGTCCAGATTTCTCCTCCTCAACCAACGTATTCCAAGCGTTATAGAGATGTGTTGGATAGTCGTCGAGCCATGTCAGATCTCAGTGCCTTAGCACATTGGCATTGTAAGTGATGAGTAGCTCTTCTACCTCAGCCTCAATCCTGGCCTCCGCCTGTCGTACCTTCTCGCCAACCCCAGCTTCAGCTTCGCGAGCTTGTTGCATAGCCGCTTCCTTCTCCTTTCGGAGCGTCACCGCCTGATCACAGGCCTCCTGCGCAGAGACATTAGCTGCATCTTTTTCCTTCGCCATTTCGGAGAACTTTGATTTCATCTCATTAAGCTCCTTAAGAGCGGCATCCCTCTCGGCGGTAATGGTGGTGTTCCTATGACCCATGTCTTTGATGGCGGTATAGTGCTCTTGTTTCATTCTGGTCATGGCAGAGTTTACTTCGTCAACCTTTTTTAGGGCCTCCATTTCAGATTTACGAGAAGACTCAGCCTCCGCGTTGAGCGCTTTTATGATTCGGTCATTGTGACCCAACTCCTTCTCAAGCTTCTCAATGGCGACGCCCCGATCGAATGCCACTTTGGACGCTTTCCTCGCGGCCCGTGCCCACTCCCTGTACTGGAAGAAGATGTCCGCAACATAATCATGGATATTGGTTTCAGCGGTTGGCGGAATTCTCCTCAAGTGCGGAGGGAAGACATAACCATCAAAGCAGATGTCGGGAAATTCCTTCCTCATCTGTGCCAATTTAAGCGCTCCTTCACTAGACGCATCAGTCGGGACCGGTGTGGTAGCTGAAGAGGTGGCTATTTCAGTCCTGCGTGGAGGATCGGGCCTCGAAGCTTGAGAAGGTGGCCTAGGCCGTGAAATTTCAGGAGGACGAGCAACTGCTACCGTAGGAGGTGCGGAGGTCCTGGGAGGAGGAGAGCGAGATCGGGATCGGTGAACGTATCCCCTGTCTCTGTCAGACTTCTCCTGACCACAGTGTCCTGAGTCATAATCCCTCTCGCCCTCTCTCATGCGTGGCTCATGATAACGGAGCTTGTTGGGCAAACTACCAAGCACAGAACTTTGTCCAGACATCGTACCTGAAAAGCAAACCACGGAAAATCAGTAGCCGTTTACAATATGTTGTTTATGGTTAGGAAAATGTGTTGTGCCGTGAAGAGTGTGTGAATGTGTAACCCCGCGGACCAACCAGAAGTGTCAATCGTACTGGCAGGAAGAGACTCGCTAACATCGAAGGAATGTCGCGGTCCACCCAATTCAACGTCGTGTTGCTCGGGCTCGATGTCCGGGATTGGAGGGTCAGCGAGCCCTTCGAATTGATTTTCAGCTTGCAGGGAGGGTGCCTCCGCAATTCTAACTCCTGACAGAGGGCGGTATAAAATCACCGACTTCCGCCTCCCGGATTTAGGCTGTTTGGAGGCCACCGCTTTGCCTTTTCTCTTTTCATCAGTATCCGGGACTGCATTAGCAGGTCCGACCAATGGTTCCTCGTCGGTATGAGTTCTCTCGGAATCGGGTTCCTCAATTATCACAACCCTGGGTTTCTTCCGCTTGACCTTTTCTCTGGAGACAGTCTTTAATGCGCCATCGAGCCTTATGCTCTGCCTCCGCCCAATCAACCCAAGAACTCTGAGATTCCGGTCCGTCAGTAGAAATTCAATATTCCTTTCTTCACTAGGAATCTCTTGAAGGACCCGAACTATCTCTTTATAATAGCCACCTTCAGGTCGCTGGATGTTTCCTGGAGATTTGACCAGGCAACTGAGTGCTCGGCATTGGTCTCAGCTCGGCATGAAGGACTGCTCGGCATCGAGCAATACTCGGCGTCCACTAGTGCTCGGCGACAAGAGCGCTTGACATCAACAGGTACTCGGCGTACAGGGGTGTTCAGCATCAAGCAGTGCTCGGCATCAAGAGTGGCCGGCATCCAGGAGCGTTCGGCGAAGCACTTGGCATCCATGAGTGTTCAGCGAAGCGAACGGCATCCGTAGTGCTCGGCAACGACCTATGCTCAGCGTCAGCTAGTGTTCGGCATCAGTAGAACTCGGTAATAGGAGAACTCGGCTACAAGAGCGCTCAACATCCCATGGTACTCGGCATCCGGAGTACTCGGCATCCAGAGGTGCACGGCGTCAGTAGAACTCGGCGATAGAATAACTCGGCAACGAGAGCGTTCGGCATTCAGAAGGCATTCAGTATGCATAACTATGCAAGGTAATGATATCATTCGGCCTACATACATTGGCCGGTCAAGAGCTTCGAACAGAGATACGTTCGGCTTCACTACAGCCATCCTACACTTCCCATACATCAGACGAACCATTCAGCACAGGAAGGACCGTTCGGCATGGGAAGGGGTGCTCGGCATCAAAGCGTTCGGCGTTCCTGGTTCGGCATGCAGCGACCACTACACTTGGGCTAGAGCGTTCGGCCATCAGCCCACTTGGGAAGTCCAGCCCATCTTTGTCTATAAATAGAGGGGCAGGGTCACAGTGAAAGGGATCCTTTTTTAGGAGAGAAAACACCAGGGAGACTCTGCCATTTTCAAGACTCATCTTCTCTACTTAACAACTTCATTCAAGTATTTGATTCACGAATTGTATTTGTAATCAACTATAAAGAAGATCAATAAAGTTTAACCTCAAAGTGGACGTAGGCAATTACGCTGAACCACTATAAATTTGGTGTTCTTACTTTCTGTATTTAGATAAGCACTGTCTTCTCTGTTTAATTTGATTTCATCACTTATATCTCTTCACAATCTTCTTCTACGAGGTTAGTGACCAATTTTGGTGCTAACACTTTGGTGCTTTCACCGAGAATCGAATTCTCAGACCTCAAGGATCTGCTTTGAAGCTACTGGATTGAACAAATCCCCCAAAGAAGATCCAACTCACTGATAGGACATCCGTTGATTCTACTCAGAGTTCATACCAATAACTCTACAATGGCAAGACCACGTACCAGGTCAGCTTCTCATAATGCGGATGCCCGCGAGACTGCTAGCGTGCAACAAGCAGGACCTAGCAATCAACCAGCGATCCCGAGTGCAGGGATTGCCGCTCAAGAATAGACTCCAGTTGTCACCAGAGTAGAGTTCAATGACTTGATGAGAGAACTTAGGGAAAGCAGGAGACAACTAGGAGAACAGATGCAAGCTAATGCCAACCTGATGGCACAACTCACTCAACAGCAGCAACAGAATGCTGGGGGCAATCCCGCTGCTTACTCCTCATCTGACAGCTCAACTTCCTCTGATGAACCTCCCAAGCGCAGACGCCGTAAGACTGATGCTGCGCGAGCAGATGCTGCTGTTCGAACAGCTGGAGACCGCGACCAAGCAAGAGCTGGAAGCTTCAGGACCGGGATACAGATGGAAGATAAAGGCCCAGATCATCAAAATGCTAACGATGTCGAACCTCAAGATGCACGATTGGCAGATCGCCAAGAGAGGAGGCACCAGCATGGACAGGCGCGTGGAACAGACTCCAACCTTCCGCCTTCCATACAGACACCCGATCTGACAGCCATGATCAGGCAATTGATGAAAGAGAATCAGGGCTTATCAAATGATGATTGGGGAGTGTCATGAAGTCATACTCCGTTCACGGATGTTGTGTTGCAAGCGGCGTACCCCAGGAAGTTTAGTATGCCTACTATTCCTGCATATGAAGGAAAGACTGACCCTAGACAACATGTCATGAGGTACGAATGGATGATGGATTCAGCCAGAGCGAATGATGCCACCAAGTGTAGGTGTTTTTCGATTACTCTATCTGGGATCGCTACTATGTGGTTCACCCGACTTCCTCCGCGATCCGTATCAAATTTCGAGGAGTTGGCAAAGAAGTTTATTAAACAGTTCAGGATACACACTACGCGCCCAAAAGACGTGATGTCTCTGTCAAGTGTAATCCAAAACCCTGGGGAGTCGTTGAAGGAATATTTGCAAAGATTCCACGTGGCAGCAACTGAAGTCAGTAACCCCAACGACCATGCAATTCTGATGGCTGTAATGAGAGGTGTGGATCCAGACTCTGAGTTTGGAGACTGGCTGGCAGGAAAACTTCCAGCTACGCTAGAGCGTTTCTACTCTAAGGCACACCAGTTCATAAGAAGAGAGGAAGCTAGGTGGGTACAACGAGATAAGGCGCCAGGACCTGTCCAAGAGTCAATAAAGAGCAACATTGCTGTGAAGCAATCCAGAGACAGCTCGGGAAAGGTCCAAGTCAATGTCCAGAACAAGCCTGGGCAACCCAAGGAGTCCGGAGGAAGAAGCCAAGGGAAAAGGAAAGAAGCAGGAAAGTGGAAGTCGAGAATTCCAAGCTACAGCGAGTACACCCTGCTAAACGCCCCACTTGAAAACATTTACCTATCCACCTGCAATACTTTTCAGTACAGAAAACCACGTCCAAAAGAATCAACTGAAGAACAGAAGCGGACCAGGAAATATTGTCGCTTCCATGAGACTTATGGACACAATACGGAAGAATGTAGACACTTGCACGACGCTATCGAGAAGTTGATCAGGCAGAAGAAATTGCAAGAATTTGTGAAGGATCCACAAGAAGGAGGACAGGGAACGTCGAACCCAGGTCGTGCACCGGCTCCACGTCATCCCGAGGAGCCTGCCCGGACCGTTGGTAGGCTGGTCATCAATACAATTATCGGCGGGCCTCACCCCGCGGATAAGAATTGGCAGGAGATGGAGCGATATGCAAGTTCCTTGAAGCATGCAGATTTTGAGTGTTGTTCGAACATGGAGGACAGAGCCCCTGCTAAGCAACAGCGTGTAATGACAGACGATATTGTGTTCAGAAGCAGAGACACTGATCAGGTAGAGGCTCCGACCATCGACCCCATGGTCATATCTGCAACGATCGGACCAGCATACGTAAAAAGAATTCTGATTGATTCTGGGAGTTCAGTCAACATCATCTTCAAGAAGGCCTACGATCAAATGAAGGCAGAAACAAAAGACTTGAAACCATCCAAAGCTCGTATCCATGGCTTTAACGGCGCTGCAACTGATGCAGTGGGATATGTCGAGTTACCAGTTGAACTGGGACAAGGCGAGCGTCGGAGAGTGCGAATTCTACCCTTTGTAGTTTTGGATGTGGACTCTCCATATAACGTTTTCTTGGGCCGGCCGGCCCTGGCGGAGTTTAGGGCAGCGTTAGCCCCGTGGTGTTTAACTTTGAAGTTCCCGACTGACAAGGGAGTAGGCATTGTTCACGGCGACCAAGCAGTTGGTCGTTCCTGTTATGTGGCCGAGCTCCGAGAGGCCCACCGGAGGGAGAAGGGAAAGGTTGCGGACAATCCCGTCCGCATCCTCAATGCGGATAATTGACAAGTAATGCCCGAGCCCTGGCTCGGGCATAGTTCTCGGATCTACGGAAGTATAGATCTGAGAGACGACGATAAGAAACTCAGGGAAGAGAAGGCGGCACCGGCTGAATTAACAATTGACATTTCAGTTAGCCATGACGACCCTTCGCAAATACTGAAGATCGGATCACAGCTAGGCCCCGCAATGACTGAAGTCCTTAGCGACTTCCTCCGGGCGAACCTTGATGTTTTCGCCTGGACGCATTCTGATATGTGTGGGATTTCTCTCGCCATCACGAGTCATATGTTGAACATAGACCCGAAATACGTCCCAGTCAAGCAAAAAAGGAGAGGAATGGATCCGGAGAGGTCCGCCGCTCTTGGAGAGGAGGTGGACAAACTCAAAGCAAAAGGGTTCGTCCGCGATGCCTTCTACCCGGAATGGGTCTCCAACCCCGTGCTAGTAAAGAAGGCGAATGGGAAATGGAGGACTTGCGTAGATTATTCCGACTTGAACAAAGCATGCCCTAAGGACAGTTTCCCGTTGCCTAGGATCGATCAGTTGGTCGATTCCACCGCAGGACACGAGTTACTGTCATTCATGGATGCGTACTCAGGATACAACCAAATCCCAATGCATATTCCGGACCAAGAACACACCAGCTTCGTTACAAATGTCGGGCTGTATTGCTATGTAGTGATGCCCTTTGGATTGAAGAATGCTGGAGCAACTTACCAACGTCTGGTGAATCGAATGTTCAAGGACCAGCTGGGTAGAACCATGGAAGTCTATGTGGATGACATGCTCGTGAAGTCACGACGGTCAAACGACCACATTCAAGACTTGGCTGAAATGTTCGACATACTCAGGTTTTACGGCATGAAGATCAACCCGTTGAAATGTTCTTTCGGCGTTGCATCAGGGAAGTTTTTGGGATTCATCGTCAACGCTAGGGGAATCGAAGCCAATCTAGAAAAGATCCAAGCTATTCGAGATGTACAAGCGCCCAGGACTATAAAGCAGGTACAGAGCTTGAACGGAAAAGTAGCTGCGCTGAGTCGATTTATATCCAAGGCAACTGACAAGTGCATCCCGTTCTTTGACATAATAAAGAAAGGAAAGAGAAATTTTGAATGGACGTCTAGCTGTGAGGAAGCATTCCGGAATCTGCTTTGGTTCATGAGGAGGATCGAGTCCAGAAGCCGGTGTATTATGTTAGCAAGCGTTTAACGGGGGCAGAGAAGAATTACCCTAAAATCGAGAAATTGGCTTATTGCTTGGTGATTGCATCACGCAAGCTGCGCCCATACTTTCAAGCGCATTCAATCGGTGTTTATACCGATCAACCCCTGAGGCAGGTACTCCAACGACCGGAAACTTCTGGAAGATTGCTAAAATGGAACATCGAGTTGAGCCAATTCGATATCGCGTACTTACCGTGGAGAGCCATCCGAGGGCAAGCGTTAGCAGACTTCATCGCTGAATTTACCATACCCATCAAACCGGACGATCACGACATCATTCCCCCCGTTCGATGGAAATTATACACTGACGGTGCATCAAACGACCGTTGCTCCGGCGCGGGCGTAGTTCTTGTAACTCCGGAAAACCGATCGGTCTGTTACGCCCTGAAGCTCGATTTCCCGGCTACAAATAACGAAGCTGAATATGAAGCACTAATCGCTGGCCTGAAGCTCATCAGGGAACTCGGGATCGAATCAGTCGAAATCTTTTGTGACTCGCAGTTGGTGGTTTACCAAGTACAGGGAGACTACCAAGCAAAGGGACGAAAGCTAGCTCCGTACCTCATTCAGGTCCAAGAACTACTATCAAATCTTGAGCGTTATGACATCTCGCATATCCCGCGCGAACAGAACAAAGAAGCCGACTTATTGGCTAAGTTCGCAAGTACCGACGATGCGCAACAAATGGGATTATATCCCGTCGAAGTCTTGCATGCCCCGAGCATAGACGAAATGAAAGTCGATCGCGTGTTGGGAACAGAAATCGAGAGGGAGTCGTGGATAACCCCATTCAAACTGTACCTGACGACCGGGGCTTTACCAAAAAAAAGAAGCGAAAGACGGCAGGTCCTTCGAAAGGCCGCACGATACGTAATGCAGGGTGGATCCATGTATCGAAAAGGATTCCCAGTCCCATTATTACGGTGCATCGCTCGTGATGAAACAAAGCGAGTCTTGAGGGAAGTTCACAAAGGGGAATGCGGCGACCATACTGGGGGGCAAACGCTAGCGAAGAAGATCCTCCGCTATGGATATTACTGGCCCACCGTAAACCGGGATGCCGCGGACTACGCAAGAAAATGCGACAAATGTCAAAGATATGCGAAAATCCCGAGGGCTCCATCAACGGAACTCACACAAATGATCAGTCCCTGGCCATTTGCGATCTGGGGAATCGACATAATCGGCTCTTTGCCTTTATCCAAAGGTGGTGCGAAATATGCAATAGTTGTAGTCGACTATTTCACGAAATGGGCTGAGGCCGAACCTTTGGCCACTATCACCTCTAAGAAGGTCATTAACTTCGTTGTACGAAACATTATATGCCGTTTTGGCCTTCCACGCACCATCATTACGGACAACGGAACGCAATTTGAAAGTAGAGAGTTCAAAGAGTTCTGTTTAAAGTACGACATCGAGAAAAAGTTCGCAGCCGTTGCACACCCAAAAGCTAACGGACAAGTCGAGGCCGTTAACAAAATAATCAAGTCCATATTGAAGAAGCGTCTGGAGAAGGTTGGAGGCAAGTGGGTAGATTAGCTCCCGACAGCATTATGGGCGTATAGAACTACCAACAAGTCCGCGACCGGCCACACTCCGTTCGCCTTGGCATACGGCTCTGAAGCCGTTATACCCGTGGAGCTTGAAGTTCCATCGCATCGAGTGACATGCTATGATCCCAAGACGAACCAAAACCTCTTGCTGGAATCACTGGACTGCATCGACGAAAAGCGGGAAGAAGCTGAATTAAGGGCGGTAGCGCACAGACATCGAGTCAAGCGTTACTACGACGGCAGAGTCCGCCCAAGAATCTTTGATGTGGGTGATCTCGTTCTGAAACGAGTCTTCCCGGTACCATCACGCATGAATCCCAGCTGGGAAGGTCCATACGCCATTGAACGGAAGCTTGGAGAAGGAACATTCAAGCTAGCGACCGTTGATGGCGCGACACTCCCCCGAGCATGGAACAGTGAACATTTGCGGCACTATTACATTTAGCATGTTTTTCCTTTCTTGTTGTAGGCACTGTTATTTCCTGCATGTTTCCCTTCAATAATGACTTAGTTTCCTTGTGAAAGTTGTAATCAAGCAATTTAGTTGATTTTCGTTAATAAAGGCTTGAAGCCATATTTTCTATGAAGTTTCTATATCTCTTAATTGGGTGATAAATTACATTATCATTCACGACATGCAGACTCGTACGAACGATTCCAAATCTCCGAATCCCCAGAGTGCGGAGCGGAGTACTCTAAGTCCCCAGAGCGCGGACTAGAGTATAAAAGATTTCAAATCTCTGAATCCCCAGAGTTCGGAGCGGAGTACTCTAAGTCCCCAGAGCGCGGACTAGAGTATAAACGATTTCCAATCTCCAAATCCCCAGAGTGCGGAGCGGAGTACTCTAAGTCCCCAGAGCGCGGACTAGAGTATAAACGATTTCCAATCTCCGAATCCCCAGAGTGCGGAGCGGAGTACTCTAAGTCCCCAGAGCGCGGACTAGAGTATAAACGATTTCAAATCTCCGAATCCCCAGAGTGCGGAGCGGAGTACTCTAAGTCCCCAGAGCCCGGACTAGAGTATAAACGATTTCAAATCTCCGAATCCCCAGAGTGCGGAGCGGAGTACTCCAAGTCCCCAGAGCGCGGACTAGAGTATAAACGATTTCCAATCTCCGAATCCCCAGAGTGCGGAACGGAGAACTCTAAGTCCCCAGAGCGCGGGCTAGAGTATGAACAGTCTCAAGTCTCCAAGTCCCCGGAGCACAGTGTCAGCAAACCAAATAAAGACAAGAGAATCATTCAAACAAAAAGAAACTAAAATTTTATTCGATAAGTCCAAAATGGGGATACACGATCACTCCTACAAAATTCAGACCCCTCTATACAAACTGCAAGTTGTGAAAGATAAAAGCAATTACAAGACTTAAGCAAAAAACTCGTTGAACGAGTGTATCGATTATTTCTTCGACTTCTTCTTTTTGTCTTCCTTTGATGTTTCCGACGACTCCTCTCCCTCACGTTTTTTCTTGGACTTTTTGCTTGCTAGAGAAACGGAGTCAGGAGTAGGAGACGAAACATCTAGTGGTTTGGACCTGCCCGGGAGAATGATTTTCAAAGGTCTGTTCCGCGGGTCAGTGAGTTCCAGTATTTCAGACTCGACTTTCACTTTGACTTTTCTCTTCTCCTCGTCGGCAAGATGGTCCTTCATGCTCATCTCTGAAGTATGCTCAGAGGCGCCAGTGATTTTAATTTCATCGCTTCCTTCGACAGGAGACGAAGTATCAAGTTTGTCATCATCAAGCGCCCCGATCACTTGGGCGTCGGGACCGGGAGTTACCCCTGCGTGAGCAACATCGCTTGTTTTCCCTGCTTCCTCCTTGGCGTCATCGCTCCTCGGAGTTGGCTCGGCGTCAGAACAACCTGCACGAAAATATAAGAAATGGGCATTAGAGCGAATAACCATTGCTGAAAAATGACGGGATCTCTTCGACTTCTAGAGAAAGAAGAATTTCCTACCAGGATCCGGTTGGCTATCGGTGGCGCGCGGGGTTTCACCCTCCAGGATAGGTGTCAGCACATGAACGCCGAGCCCGGGATCTTCGGGATCATAACTGGCATGCTGCTCGAATGGATCAAGCGTCGACCGACCGGCCAATTGAGCAGCATAGGGAGCGGCGATGTGAGGAGTAGTAGCATCGGCCTCTGACGGGCCGGCCTCGTCGTTCTTCTCTTTCGAAGGGGAAGAGCCTTTGCCATAAAGAGCCAATGCTGCGGATAAGTCCGATGGCTCATTCCCCCTCAAGAACTCCTTCACCAGTGCATCCTCGTCGACCTCTTCGGGGCCCGACTCGACTTTCCTGATCTTTATCAGAGTTTCCCATGCCTCAGCCAGGGATTCGAGGTAGCCGTCGCCCAAGAATGTTAAGTCACGGTGCATAAGGACGCGGGCTCCGTACTCGGCGATCAACGGGTCAAACATACTTTTGACCTCTTCCCTGCCGGCCTCTGCGGCCGCCTCAAGGCGAGAATCAAGCTCCTCCACAGCCATCCTTTTGCCCTCCTCACGGGCCTCGTCCTTCATTTTCTCGACCCCGGCAAGTTCGTTGTCAAGCTTTGTCTTCAGGAGTCGGGTAGCAACAATCTCATCACAATATCGCTGTGATTCTTCCTGAGCAGCTATTTTGTCTTCTTTCTCCTTGGAGAGTTGTTCTTTCAGCTCTTTGACTTGAGTAGCGAGCGCGTCCCTTTCTTTTTGGACAGAGTCTTTTTCTAGGGCAAGGGCGCCGCTGCGCTGAACTGCTTCGTCAAGCTCCTTTTTATGAGCCACCTCTAAGCGAGTAACTGCCTCAGCAGTATCTTTTGCACCTTGTTCAGCGGCTTCTAACTTTGACTTATACGAAGCGAGCTCTTCGTCTTGGAGTTTGATGATTTTCTTATCGCTGTCAGCCTCCAGATTCAAACGGTCAATCTCGTGTTGACGCTCGACAGATACTTCCGAGATCTTCTCCACCAAGTGCACGAATGCGTCATGTTGAACATAGACGTCATTGTTGCAGGCAATGGCACTTTGCTTCACGTGCCCAGGAATGTGATGGATGGCTGGGAGGAATTTCAAGCCGTCAAAACAGATTTTTGGAAACTTGGCCTTAAGGTCGACCATCTTTTCCGCAACAGTTGGGTCCACGGCAGGAGTAGGAGGAGGAGGCCTTGAAAATTCCGTTCTTTTACATTGCTCTCGAACTTGCCTCGTACTCGATGAACTGGAATGTTGTTCTCGAGCAGCATCAGACTGATAACCCTTCTGCAAAGACTTCTCCTTATCCGGCTCAATTGGAGGAGGAAGATCGCAGGACTGGGAAGATTAAGAGTGTGCTTTCTTGCGGTGAGACGACTCGCGAGGACGATTGTCCCTATCTTCATAATCACCTCGGTCCCTGCGTCTGCCTGAACCGGAATCCCGTCCGGAGTGATGGAATATAGAAGACCCCTGAAGGCGATCAAGTCCGTGAGAGCGGCCCATATCACCTGCAAAGAATGGAGATAACAACGAGTTAAGGAGAGTTCACAAATTGAAAAGACTTGAAGTATATTTTGGAATACGCATGTGCGTGTGTGTCCTAGTGTTCCCCCCGACAGACCCGTTCGTTTATCTTTGCTAATCGGAGTATTGTCTCCTTGAGCCGGGAGTTGAGCTCCTGCGTTGCCCCTCGCGGGCGAAGAGAATTTGAGGGTTTCAAGATCATCGAACCCATAATTAAGCAAATCATCGGGGATGGACAGGTTGGACAGACCCCTCAGAGAACTTTCCAGGTGCTGCGAAGAAGCCTCTTTCTCAGGAAGGATAGGCGTAACTTTTGAGGTGCCACCAACTTTCTCCTTTTGAACCATATATTTCAACTTCTTCTTTCCCTTCGAAGGGGAGGATGATGTCTCAATATCCTGAACTTCGATTGCCGGATTCCAAGCGGGACCCACGTTCTCGCCCTGAGTTTCGGGGGCATCATCCACTTTACGCTCGCCTTCTTCGTGCGTGTCGGGAGCGCGACGCGACGACGGTCCGGCAAGTTTTTTCCCTTTACCAAATGGAGGTTTGGGAATTGTAACACCTTCTGGAAGGCTGATCCGACGACCAGGGGCTAGCAAGCCGAACCCCGACAGCGATTCATTTGAAATGATAGTCCGGATGTCTCGATCCTCAACAGGAAGAGCTCTAATGGCTTCAACAGCCTCAGAATATCCTCGGCCTTCCGGACGCGGGTTGATACCTGAAAAGATGAAATGAAGAGTTAGGAAAAGCATGACTCCAATTAAATAACGAATAACGATTCAGCAGAGAGACTTACTGCCTTCAACCCATCTCCTAGCGAAACCAGAAGGGCAGCGCACATAGAACCATTCCTGTTTGTACAGGGCGAATTTGCTATAGGCCCCTGTCAAGATCTGGCACTTGTGGTATGGCTCGAGGAACATAAAGGAAGGGCTATCTTTCCGTCTCTTGAACATATAAATGTATCGGATATCACCGGGGGTTGGAGGTCTGGAGAAGACAGCCATGAAAAGTAAATAAGTCCCATATAAGAATGCATGGCCATTCGGGTGGAGCTGCGACGGAGCTATGTCTATATACTGCAGCACATCCCGGAGAAATAAATTGAATGGAGGCACGCTGCCCATCCAACACATGAACTTGTTGCAGGCAGTGTACCCGACCGGGGGCAGATGAGGGCGGTCGTGTCTCGAAGGAACTAACACGTCAGCAAAGGGAATCCCGTGAATGGAGCATATCCGTCGCAGAGCAGCCTCGTTGATCTTCGAGGCTTGAGAATCGATCGGATTGTCTAGTAAGATGGTTGACTCCAGAGCATCAGGCGCCAAGTTATGTGCGGGAGAGGTTGACGGGTTAGAAGTATCTGCAGCTCCTTGCCTCGATGACGGCCCAGGCCTGTCGGATATGGTGGTGGAGCTAGATTTTCTCGACATCCCAAATAAATAACTAAGTGCTTGAGAGAGCTATACTCAAAAAACGTTGAACGTTAGAATTAGCAGCACGAGTTTTCCCCCCCACATGGTGTGTGAACTAGTGAAAACAATTGTGTACAAGCAGTGAGATTTTAAAGATATAATGATTAGCTTCGAATCGCCGCCTTCGAAGACCGTCCTCGCTGACCGTCCCAAAAAGCTTGCCTTGAGGCGATTACAGTTCCAGATTCAGAAAACATGTGATTTATGAAGTGTCCGGCGTAAGTCTAAATTGACATTTATATCGTTCGGCATTTAAATGTTGTTCGGCATGCATCTTGGTTCGGTCAAGTCATAGTCAAGTGTTCGGCTAAAGTCCTGGCCCGGCTAAAAGCCTCGTTCGGTTAAAGACATTGTCCAGTCAAAGGTACTGTTCGGCATTAAAATTGTTCGTCATGTATATGTTTGTTCGGCATATAACTACTGTTCGACATGTCTAAGTCCTGTTCGGTGTATATGTGTGTTCGGCGTGACTAAGTCCTGTTCGGTGTATACGTTCGTTCGGCATGTCTAAGTACTGATCGGCACGATAGTTGTTCGGCGATTATGTCGTTCGGCTAAAGGTTATTCAGCGAATGCGTCTATTCGGCATTAGGGAAGTGTTCGGCTTAAGTTCGTTCGGCTAGAGTAGAGCTCCGCCTTAGATCATAACTCCACCCTGCTCCCACTCCATTTACGCCGAACGACAGAGACAGATCGCCCGGCGCAGGTTACGCCGTTCGACTCCCCATCTACCTTTTTCTTCTTCCAATCTTGATCAGCGCAAAGGAGCTAGGCTCAACTCCCGTGCACCGTTCGGCGATTCCAAATGAGCGAACCACTCCCACTAGCCACGCGTTTACAACTAAAGGAAATACTCTGTTTCCATAAGATGAACCTAAAGAGGAAGTAGTGCAATTGTTAGAGGAAGGATACCTAATTCGACGATCGAAGTTGAGAATGGATTATATAGGCTTTATATCTGATAGGATTGCAAATCTCTAAAAATGATAATAAAGAAGATGTAAAAGAAAATGGTGGAAGGGCGCCTGGTTATATAGAGGGAGGTAGAAGACGAAGAGGCTATACCCGGTAGAACCGGTCAATACCAGAGCGTTCGGCACACGAGGTATGCTCAGCATCGAACGTATCGTTCGGCATCCCAACCTTGTTCGTCTTGCACCTCCTTCGCTAACATTATTGAGGAGGTACATCCGAGGTAGATTGTACCAGATTCAAAGCGCATCACGTTCGGCCACGCGATACACTTTGGGGGGCAAGTGTTTCCTGGAGATTTGACCAGGCAACTGAGTGCTCGGCATTAGTCTCAGCTCGGCATGAAGGACTGCTCGGCATCGAGCAATACTCGGCGTCCACTAGTGCTCGGCGACAAGAGCGCTTGACATCAACAGGTACTCGGCGTACAGGGGTGTTCGGCATCAAGCAGTGCTCGGCATCAAGAGTGGCCGGCATCCAGGAGCGTTCGGCGAAGCACTTGGCATCCATGAGTGTTCGGCGAAGCGCACGGCATCCGTAGTGCTCGGCAACGACCTATGCTCAGCGTCAGCTAGTGTTCGGCATCAGTAGAACTCGGTAATAGGAGAACTCGGCTACAAGAGCGCTCAACATCCCATGGTACTCGGCATCCGGAGTACTCGGCATCCAGAGGTGCTCGGCGTCAGTAGAACTCGGCGATAGGATAACTCGGCAACGAGAGCGTTCGGCATTCAGAAGGCATTTAGTATGCATAACTATGCAAGGTAATGATATCATTCGGCCTACATACATTGGACGGTCAAGAGCTTCAAACAGAGGTACGTTCGGCTTCACTACAGCCATCCTACACTTCCCATACATCAGACGAACCATTCAGCACAGGAAGGACCGTTCGGCATGGGAAGGGGTGCTCGGCATCAAAGCGTTCGGCGTTCCTAGTTCGGCATGCAGCGACCACTACACTTGGGCTAGAGCGTTCGGCCATCAGCCCACTTGGGAAGTCCAGCCCATCTTTGTCTATAAATAGAGGGGCAGGGTCACAGTGAAAGGGATCCTTTTTTGGGAGAGAAAACACCGGGAAGACTCTGCCATTTTCAAGACTCATCTTCTCTACTTAATAACTTCATTCAAGTATTTGATTCACGAATTGTATTTGTAATCAACTATAAAGAAGATCAATAAAGTTTAACCTCAAAGTGGACGTAGGCAATTACGCTGAACCACTATAAATTTGGTGTTCTTACTTTCTGTATTTAGATAAGCACTGTCTTCTCTGTTTAATTTGATTTCATCACTTATATCTCTTCACAATCTTCTTCTACGAGGTTAGTGACCAATTTTAGTGCTAACACTGGATTATAGCTGAAAGAAAAGGAGTAGGAGATATGAGTTTAATTTCATTCAAAAATTTCCCTGTCGATTACTTGGAAAAAGACAATACTCACGTCTGAACAGCCATCTTCTGGCAAACCCCAGAGGACATTGGACATAGAACCACTATGATTTGAAGTAGCTCAGCCTAGTCCACGACCCCGTGACAACTTGGCAGTTTCTTACAGACTCCAAGAATGTAAAAGATGGGCTGTCAGTTCGACTTTTGAAGTTGAAGAGGTATCTTATCTCGGTCGGGCGGGGTGGTCGGTAGAGGTATTCCATAAATGCGATGAACAAGCCATTGAGTGAAGCATATCCATTCGGATGTAGCTGAGACGGAGCAATATCCAGGTAAGCCAACACTTCTCTTATATAATCGTTGAACGGAGGAAGTGTACCGGCTGCGCATGCATGTCGATTAAAAGCAGTATACCCCTCCGGGGGATTGTGTGGTCTGTCGTCCGGTCCAGGCAATATTACATCGTCCAACGATAAGCCATGCCTCAAGCATATTCTCCCTAGCATATCTTTAGAGATATTGGACGGGACAGAGTCAGGTAGACTATTAATGAAGGACGCATCAGGCAACTCGTCTGGAGCTGGACCAATAGCTTCGGCCTCGATATCCGGAATTTCAAGTCTGAGAGGGGTTAGATTCTGAGTTTCTGGCTGCTGCGAACTTGACAGTTCCATAACTAGCTAACTCACGAGAAACCATCATTAGACAATAAAAAGACCGCGTGTTCCCCCTCGTGTAAAGTGTGTGTCGTGCAGTGCGGTGCTGTGCATTACTTGAAAGAATTCTGCAGAGTTAGAGAAAATTTGCAAACGGCAAAGGATAATCGAAATCCAGTCGGAATGACCGTCATCGCTGACCGTCATCCTTAAACCATCCCGATGTTGGCGATTGATTAAAGTTAAAGTTCATTATCATAGTGTTAAGTTATAGTTCCATCGACAAGCTTCGATAGGTAGTCAGATATGCAGCTAACAGTCAAGTTCAGATATGCAAGAATGAAGCTCGTCGGAGTTACGCTGTTAAGAGTTCACAATTTCGTGTACGTCAAGAAAAGAGTTCGAATCGATCACGGGAGGCTTGTTCGAATCCATCAGGACACGAGTTCGTATCGATCTCGGAGGCACGCTTTGAATCGATAGCCAAGGCGCAAGTTCGTATCGATCGGAAAAGGTAACTTCGAACCGATCCATGGTTGTCAAATTCTTATCGGTCAGGAAAGTCTCGGCTTCACATCATCACATTCAAATCAGTGCTTTTCATGTCGAACGCAAAGATACACTTCGCATCGATCTGAAGTTGAGAACTTTGAAACAACCGTTTGTATCGATCATTTCATATCGGTACGATCCAACACCATCGCGATCAGTACGAACTGTAACACCTCCTCCAGGAAATTTCCAGGGATCGATGCAAAAATCCAAAGAGGGCGTGCTAATGGCCTGCATCGACTCGAACGCAAGCCTCCATATCGATCCATTTTCTATTTTTTCTACTTCTTCTTCACCAATCCACAGGAGCATCGCCATGGTTATTTAAAACCAAGCTTTGGTCCAGATCTGGTTTTACCAATTGCCAGAATCAGTGGTTGATGAAGATGGAGTGGATTTGAGATGACTTCGTTGTTTGGATTCGAGCTTAATTACCTAAGTTGAAGTTAAGATTTGAAGGATTGGAAGTATGGATCTGATCGATTCGAGAACAAGTTACAAGTCTTCTTCTTTCTCATAATTTCTGGATCGATGCGAGAAGTAGAAGGCGGCGGTAAAAAATAGAAGGTAAAAAAGTGAAAAGTGATGAAGTCCCAGGTATTTATATGGAGCCTAGGATGGAATCAAGTCGATTCGACTCCCAGTCAACCTAACCGGTCGCAACCAGTCAAACAGCGCATCGAAACGAAGGCTCGTTTCGAATCCACCAGACTTCTTCGATTCGAAGCGCACAGAGAGACCACCTGAAGACGATGGACTCCATCGATTCGAAGCATCCGTTTTATGAGCCATCGACCCACAACAGGGCAGGTCTATCGGTACGAGCGTGGTTTTCGTAACCATCAGAACCTTTTGGTACGACCAGTCACTTCGTATCCATCAGATATCACCGATGCGAATCAGAGTCCACCATAATCTGTGACCATCGATACGAATAAGCCTTTCATATCCATCTTGACCTGCATCGCTATAAAAAAACCACATTCCATCCTTCTATGTCGATTCAGGAGAGAATCAATAGGAAGTTCAATGATGAGTCAAACTGACAACGACTCGTGAACTTGCAACGTTAACAAAAGTCAGCTAATCATTATCACGCAGCAGTCAATTACAGCAATACAAAGTACAACTTTCAAATTGTTCAGAGAGGACCTGCAGCTTTTCAAAGCACGTCATGTTTTCACGAGACGTACTTTGGGGGGCAAATGTTATCCCGCCTTTTGGCAAGGCCAGGACACCAAGGAATTGATTGGATTCCAAATATCGCTTGTCATGGATATCGATGAATTTTGTCCGAGTCCGGATCAAGCTACAATTGTTGAGACGTGACTAGTAGAACAAAGGAAGCCAACTTTCCAAGTTTCAAGCCAATCCAAGTTCGTATGCTCAGGTTATGATGGATACAAGTTGGAGGGGAAAGCATATTTTCGTATCCATCAAGGATGTTCATTTCGTACCCATCAGGGAACATCATTTCGTATCGATAGAGGTTACCTTGCTTCGTATCCATCCGGCCCATGTACATCATCCACTTCACATAGGCGAGTTCCCATGGTTTCGTAATGATCAAGTTGGCAATGTTCGAACCCATCGAATTCGCATCAGTCAAGTTCAAGTCCATCAGCAGATGGCGCATCTCGTATCCGTCAATCAATGCATGCTTCGTATCCATCGAGGCCACTGTTCTTCGTATCCATCGAGGAACTACTCTTCGTATCCATCAGAGAAAGGTTTGTTCGACTCCATCGGCAAGGCCTTGTTCGAATCCATCAGTGATGTTTCATTCGAATCCATCAAGCCAGCAAGCCAAGGTGACGTGTAATCCATCGAAGCAAACGCGGTGAGATCCATGGATACGACGCGGCCATACCGGAGAAAAAGATGGATCGACTCGAGATATACGCGCCACATTATTACAAGAGCACGTGCAGATGATCGATTCGAAAGGATGAATACGAGGTCATGGAGTCGAATGAAACAGCCGGCGATCAATTCCATTTCGTATCGACAATTTATCGCGATCCACTGATCCAAATCCAATGATTTTTTCAGGGTTGCTTGCATACACACTGAAGAATATCCCTGCCAAATTTCAGCTCATTTGGACATCATCTTGATCGATACGAAATGGATTCGTATCGATCGCAGATCAAGGCGAAACTTTCAGGAAACGGTCGAGTGGGTCCCCTCACGTGCCAGACCAAGTCTCCCGGAGTTTGAGCGAGATTTGAGCCTCCTGCGCCTATAAATAGAGCTCCGGAGCCTATAGAAGAGGGATCTTTTTTCTCTGAAGCGTCCAGACTCTGCCGGATTAAGATTTGCATCCAACCTTTGCCGTCAATTTCGAATTCTAATCTGTAATCCGCTGTTGTTTGCTGTAATCACTTGTAATCATTGAAAGAGCATCAATAAAATCATCAAAACTTCATAGTGGACGTAGGCGTTATGCTGAACCACTCTAAATTGCTTGTCTGTGCATTTTACATTTCTGTTTGTTGGAGTTTTTGTTAGATAACCTCTGTTTTACATTTACAATCTTCACTTTATCTCTTCAAATAACTCCCGAAGAGTGTTGTGCCCATTTTTGGTACAAACATATATATATAATAGACCTGATATCTTGTTATTTCTTTAACAACATCATCATTATTAAGCATGCAATCGTAGCCTAAGGGATGGAACAAGAAGGGAATGATCGACGTGACTAGAGAGGGGGAGTAGGTGATGATGTGACCTTACAAAATCATGACATGTTATGTTAATTAATTCAAAGGATAGTTTAGTAATTTTCTTACTTTCTTTTGTTTATAAATACCCATCCCCATCATCATATTTTCATTTACTTCTCCATTTCCATTTCCCTTAAGCATTCTTTATAATTTCATGGCTTCTTGTATTAGTTTTAAGTTTTTTTTAAATCAGAAGCTTTAATTGTTTTAAAGATGCGAACTTTTTTTAAAACTCTTTCTTCTCCATTTTTCCTCCACTTTATTTGGCCACAACATCCTTTACTTTACAGCAAATCAAGATTTTTTTTGCAAATCGTAAAAAATTTCAGTAGCTACAACTTTCTCTTTTAACACTTTTTCTAATTTCAAGCTTAGGTATGTCAAAATCTCATTTCTTTGTAGTGTACTTTTAAACTCAGAAATTCAAGACCGAAAATAGCTCTCCTTCTTTTGACCATATCTACCTAAAATGAAATCTGATTTGAGTGATTGTTTTTTTCAGTTTGTAGAGAAAAGAATTATGTAAACTTTTTTTTGAACACTTTTTCAAAACCCGAGAGTAATATATCCAAAAATCATATGGAAGATGACATATTTCTGAGATGATTTTTGTGCATCTAAGGCATTTCAGGTTTCAATGATTTTCGATGAGTAAAACTATCTCCTTTTTAGAAAGAACTAACTTTATTTTTATAGATTATATGTTGTGGAAATCCATAGTTCATGTTGTTAAATATCATGTTATGATAATGATATACGTTTGCAATTTGTTGTTAGCATGGTTTGGATGTTAATATTGTGTTTGGATGTTAAGCATCATGTTTGGATGTTTAAAGTAGTATATTTAGTTGTAAGAATGTGATGTTGGTGCATGGTATGTTGATGGTGTGGTTGTGATCAAAGTTAGTTGTATGTTGTGTAAGAATTACAAGGTTTACACCTTTGTATGTTGCGACGGACGTGAGATCCGATTTTGAATCAAAATTAGGTTTTCTAGTTTAAAATTTTTGAAATGGTTTCAAAGTTTTATCTTTGATTTTAAGTTTCCAAAACTTTCAAAATTAGGTTTCCAAACTTGTGATAGCAAAAAATAAGCAAATTATTTCACTTAAAATAATTTAAGTGAACTGCGGTCATACCGATAGTCGCTATGGACACAGTTCGATAAAATTATCGATTTTTCGTTTTAAAATGTTTTCTTTTGGATGTTTCGCAAAAGTTTTCCAAACTTGACTAGTAACATAAAAGGAGTTAAGTTTAGATAATTTAATCATTTGTTTATTTAATAAATTAATTAAAATTAATTAGTACTTAATTAGTAATTAAGTGAGTGATTAAGGTTTAAGTAACACTTAAGGAAGGTAAATGATTAATTAGCGATTAATGAAGTTTTTAATTAGTGATTTATGAAGTTAAAAAGTAATAAATTGGTTAATTATTATTTAATTAAGTGAAGTAGTTGATTAATTATTATTTAATTAAGTGATTATTTAATTAATTTTTAATTAATTAGGGTTTAACTAATAATAAATTGTTTAAATCTTAACTAAGGTACATTGGGAAGTTAATTAGGACTTAACCAAGTTCATTAAGTTAGTTAAAGTTTAGTTATGAATTAACCTTGATTTAATTAAGATATAATTAGGGTTTAAGCTAATTGAATATACTTTAATCTTTTTAAAGCTACTTTTAAACTTAATCGGTTGTGTTTTGAATCAATTTTCTTTTTAAGGTTAATTGATTTCAAATCAAAGGATTTCTCATTTAGACCATTAAGTACCCAAATGAATTAACGTATAATTATAAAACATTGACACGTTTTATGGAAGTAAATTGACTTGTACTTAGCACAAATGTTGAATATTGGTAACGTGACAAACACTAGGAAGTTAATTTTAATAAGCATGATAACTTAAGCATATAGAACATACTTCTATATGTACATTTTTCACCGATAATGGATGTATCTATATTTGTAACTTGGACATCTATCTATGATTGATTGTATGTTATGTGTGAATCACTTACATATCTGATGTTAGGCAATACCCATGCTATAACTTGGATAAGTAAACCCAAATTTAATGATCCATTGTAGTCATTAAGTCTCCATTTGGTTTTGGAAAGTTAATATTTCATTTTCTTTTATATTGGTCTTCAAGGTTATTCTATTCTGAACAAGATATTTGAAGAATGATTTGACAATTGTTTGAATATTATATAAAGAAGTTTATGAATAATTATAGAGTATTCATAAAAGGAGTTTTAGAAATAGTTTTCAATGTTTATAAAAAGATTTTATAAATGGGTTTGGATGTTTATAAAGGAAGTTTTATACAACGTTTGAAAGTTTATAAAGAAGTTTATATAATCAGGTTTGAATATTTATAAAGAGTCTCATAAATGAATATGGAGGTTGATAAATGTTTTGTAAATGGGTTTAGGTTAAAGAAAAAAGGATTTCATGGGTAAGGGAAATTTATAAAAGGATTTATTGAAGATAACTACAATAGGAAATCGAGGTTTGGGTTTCTCAAGGTTGACCTTTAAAAAAATGTTGTATGGAGCATCCATTTGTAACACCCCTAATTTTTAATAACATTATTTAGGAGATTTAATTGAATAAATTAAATAGAATAATGTAAAGATTAGAGAGATAAAGAGACTGAGATTTGAAAATGAATTAGAGGCCAAGCTTTGAGAGAAATAAGTGATCCTCAAAAGTAGAGGAGAGCACAGATGTGTGTATACATATATAAATCACTGAAAATAAAGGTGCTGCCAACATGCCTGGCAGGTAACTAATCATAATACAAAAACAATGAAAAGGACTAAGGTACAACTAGAATGAGCTTCGGGAAGGCCACCGTCCATTACGCCTCAATATCGAGCTCCGGAGCGGTCACCGCCCGATAATAAGGTGTTAGAAGTACCCAAAAAATCCAAGAAGCAACTCAATGTCGATGATATCAATAGACAACTCCAGCTGAGAAAGAAACGCCTCACTACAAACTCGGAAAATCCAAAATGAATGCCTCATTGCAAATGTGGAAGATCCAGAATAAAGTACGGCACTCTACATACGTGGAAGATCTGGAAAGAATGCCTCACTGCAAATGTGAATGGTCGAGAATGAAGAACGCCACACCGCAGACGCAAAAGAACTGGAAAGAACTCCTCACTGGGAACAGGGAAGGTCCATAATGAACGTCTCACCATAAATTGTCAACAACCATTCTTAAAACCTGCAAATAGTAATCTAGCACCATTTCTGGCCTAAACCTTCATTTGTAAATGGAACTAAAGAAAATTATAAGAATAATACACACACACACATATATATAAATAAAATTTATATACATATGTATGTATCAATAAAGTAAAAGTAATAATACTAAAGCTGAAATTATAAGACGGAAAAGCAAAAAAAATAAGAAACATACTAAAAAAGAATCCAAGCTCATTATGCAACATCTTAACCAACACTAAAGATGTAAAAAAGTGATTTCGAAATCAAAAAGGAAAAAAATTAACAAAAACTATGAAGTTAAACACCAATAAACTAAAACATTTTAAAAATTATCCTTATGTTCCTTTAATCAAAAGAACATTATGATAATTAGTAAAATCCTTATTCAAATTTGAAAAAATATTAGTGCTATAATTATTTATGTTAAAAATATTGTTTTTATGTTTAAATAGCTTAATACTATTACTAAACCTATTAAGATATTCTTTGAAATGATTATTTTAGCTAATCTATATTTAGGATTTGAGATTCAATTAAAACAAAATGATGATATTATAAAAATAAATTTATTAAAATGACTATTATTATAATTATTATTAAAAAGTCTATGGTTTCTCTCAAACCAAATATACCAACAAATTATAATGAGTAAAGTATCAAGTAAAATTCTATTTTCCTTTTTAAACTTAAATCTTAAACTATTCCAATAATAATCATAATCAGTAACTTTAGTTGTAAGACTAAAGTTAAAGATTTTGAGAGTATTATTAAGAATATAGTAAGTATCCATGCAATCATAATACATATATTTGATATCTTCAAAATAAAATTTAAAAAAGGATATTTATTATTAATTTTCATATTCTTTCGTTTTAAAAATTCAATAGTATTTAGTTTTCCATGCATGATTAACCACATATGAATTTTGGATTTAGGATGAAATTTGTTTTCCAAATAAGTTTAAAAGAGTTATTAGTTACGCCTGAGAAATTAAGAAATTTATAAAAAGAATTTCAAGTAAATTTATTACTCTTATCCCATTCCCAGTTAATATTATCATTATCTTTATCAATATTATATAAATTCAATGTAGCATAAAGCAAAGAAAGTTGTCTAAGAGTTGTACCTTCTAAAATTCTATTAAAACTAAAATTCCAAGGGAAACCATTATCCGGAGAAAAAATATCTAAAATTAAAGCATTCGTAAAGTTACAAATTTCGTAAAGCTCTTTAAATTCAATCCTAAGAGGAATGGTAGAAATCTAACGATTATTCCAAAAAGCAATATTATTTCCTGAATGAACAATCACATTTGTACGAATGTTAAAAATCTCATGACATTTTAAAATGGAAAATCTCATGACATTTTAAAATTGATTTCCAAAAATTAGACAACTTATTAATAACTATAGGTGTAATTTGGTATAAATTATTATTGCCATTATAATAATGTTTAGAAATAATTTCTTTCCAAATAGAATTATCATTTATATCCTTAGATTTCCATAACCACTTCCTTAGTAAAGGCAAATTCATGTTATGTAAATTAATAACTCCTAAACCACCTTCCTTTTTTGATTTACAAACTATTTCCCAATTGACTAAACATTTAAGACTACTGTTGGGATTGTCACCACTACATAAGAAGTCCCTTCTAATTTTATCAATTTTATTAATTACCCAATCTAGGAAAAGATGCATAGACATCCAATAGATCGAAAGAGCAGATAAAACAGAGTTGATAAGAACTAATCTACCTGCTCTCGATAAAAACCTCCCATTCTAATTAGAAATTCTATTTTTAATCTTATCTATTATAATTAACCATTCATCATGCTTAAGTTTAGTTAGTCTATTCGAAAAACAAAGATAATCAAAAGGGAAAGTCATAGTTTTACAATTAAGCATATTAGCAAATTAAACCTTCAATCTTATCAACGCCATTTAATACTAAAATAGAACTCTTATCAAAATTAATTTTTAGTAGAATTTGCGTGGCTCGGGTAGTAGTTGTTTTGAACAGGTTTTACAAAACCTGTTCTGTTTTGTCTTGACATTTTAAAACTGAATTTTTAATTATAAACAAAGTTTAAATTAAGTTTTAAAACAAAAGTTTGACGGTGAATTCAAGTTTAGTTGGAACTTAGTTTGGAAATAAATACGTTTTAAATTCAAATTGTTTTAGATAACTAAAAGAGTTTAAGTAATTAAGTGAAACGGAAGAACTTGAATTTAAATTGGAGTTTGAATTTGTAAAGAAGGAATTTGAACAAAGTTAAATTAAATTTGGAACCTGGACTGGAATCTGAAGTGGAATTCTAGATTTTTAAATTAAATAAAGTTTATAACTTTAAATGTTTAAATAAGTTTAAATGTAAAGCTATACTTTAAATATGTGAAGTCAAAAGAAAATTTGATTTTAACTCTTTTGATCAATGAGTTATTAATAATTAATCAATTTTGATTAATAATGATTAATGTAAGTAATTTCTTTAGCAAAGTAATTAAAGAATTGTTATTAGTTAATGAAGGTCATTAACTAAGATTATTTAAATAATTAGTTAATGTGATTAATTTTAACAATAAATTAGATTTCTTAATTTAATAATAATCATTTGTGGAATGGTTAAGTATAATTACTGTATGGAAGTAATTACGTAATTAATTTTTAGTACAATTAATTGAGTGTAATTGAATTAGTTTAAGTTAATTACTTAGGAATAATTAATTTAAGATAATCACTTGATGATTTAATAAATGTAATTACTTAATGTAATTAATGAAGTATAATTACTTAGTAAAGTAATTAAGGGTAATTACTGGATGTAATTAGTGGAAGATGATTTAAAATGGAAGTAATTTGGATTCAATTATTATGTGTAAGGGATTAATTAAAGATAATTAATTAAGGATAAATTAATTTATTTAATGAGTAATTAAGAGTAGTTAATTACTAGATAAGATTAATCAAGAGTGATTAATAAATGGGGTTTAATTAAAGATTAATTACTTAATGTAATTAATGTAAATAGAGTAATTAATTAAAGAGGTAAATAGAGATCATTAATTAATATAATTAATGATGTAATTAAGGGTTGATTAATTAAGATTAATCAATCAATGATAAGTGATTATGAAGTAATTAATTAATGTAATTAATTAAGGATTAATGTAATTAATTTTAGTTAATTAATTTATGAAGTAATTAAAGGTTAATTACTGTAATTGGTTAAGAATAATTAATTTGTGTAATTAATTAAGGATAATTACTTAATGTAATTAGAGCATAATTAATCAAGGGCGATTAATTAGTACTTAGAGGATGATTAATTAATTTGTAATTAATTAATGGTTAAGCCAACAAGATTTAGAATGATGAAAGTAATTAATTTAATTTATTTTAAATTAATTAGAGAATGATGATTAATAGATCATTACTTATGGATGATTGTATTCTATTGAATGCTATGAATCGTTTTGTCATCTCTACTGTGTGATGCTTTGTGATTAGAATTGTTTTAATTCAAGCTGTGATGAATGTAATTTATTTTATATGTGATTTATCTGTGGATCTGTGAATGAACGATAAGTGTTATAGTTTATACCGCTTATCAACTATATTTCTGTATTTGGAATCTGTGATGATTGAATGATGTTGCACTATTGTGTGTGAAAACCCTGGACCACACTTTTACACACACAAATATGGATTTCACGTGGAAATTGGTTGAGTCACAGATGATTTAAATTTAATGTTTTTGAAATTGAAATTTTAATTTCAATTGATTTTGGAAATGGATTTGGGTTAAATGTTAAAGCTTTTGGAAAGGAGTTTCTAAGATAAAAGTTATTTTGAATCACTTGGTAAAGTTTTTCAATTTAAATAATTTAATTTGAATTTGAATTCAAAATTTGGAATTGAATTCCATGTTTGGAAATTATGGTTAAAGATGTTACAAATGTATTTATATGAATTTAAACCATTTTAAAAGTATGGTTTTGAGAATTTGAATTTAACCCAAGGACTTTAACTCGTATAAAAGAATCAGATTTTCCAAAATGAAAACTATTTGTTTTCAAATAACAGAAGCTTTCATATAAGGAATGAATTTCCAATTTGTGTCAAAGGAATTTCAAGTTTGAAAGGAAAATAGTTTTCCGAGTTATGAATAAAACTTTGTGAAAGATTGTTGAACTTTGTTTTGAAATTGGAAAGGTGTACATGTTGTATAAAAGGGAAAGCTATCAATTAAATCTTTGTTTTAAAGATTGGATGAGTTAATCCAATTGAAATGGAAATCGATTTGAAAATCTATGAATAGATCTTTGTGAAACTGGGTCAACTTTGTGAGATGAATCTTTTTGTGTAAAAGATTAAAATAGTAATTTGTTTAAACCATTTCAAAGAAAAGTTTTGGGTAAGAAGTTATGACTTAACTGAAATCCCAATATCCATATGTTTTTAAATATTACGCTCATTGTTCGGTTTAGCCGGGAGAGGACTTTGTGTCATATCACCCATTCCAAATAGTGATACGACGTAAATGGATAGCATTTGAAGACCGGTGTTGAAGACCGGTATTTGCGAGAACGATAGGATAACCTATTGATTGTCTCTGCACTGAGTTGCTCTGATATAGAGATTCCCTAAGTGATGGGAAGTCCGATCGGGATTGTGAATACTCGGATTGCAAGGGCTTCTTTGGTAGTGCCTTCAGTTCTGTTCGAACCCGGAACAGACTTGTATGGTTGTATGTCTGACATTACACTTTTGAGATATAAAGCAGATTTCTTTCAAATACATTTCTGTTTGGTGGCGGAGATTTATTCTCTTAGCTTAACACCCTTCTCTGAGACGTACGAGCTCAGAGGTTTTGTAGTTGAAGGATATCAGTGATATATTCCCAATTTGGTAGTGTGGCATGCTAAGTGTTGCTGTGTGTTGCTAATCATTTGTTGATCAAAGCATGGATTTCGTGTAAAGCGTAGCTTTGTGGACAAGACCTCATCGAGCCTCACACCCCGGAAATGGTCGAAATAGGAAAGATGCGGCAAGGTTATGAGGGTCGCACCCTTTAGGGTATGTCATTTCCTTCTGGAAAAAGGTGGTATCATGATATGGATCCTAGATATTTTAGCTGTGTGGTTGCTCCAATCTCATTTACTTTGTGATTGTTGCTTTGTGATCGAGGTACCTCGGATAAAGGTCGCAAACGACCGGGGGGTGGCATACTCGTGTAGTAGTTACCTAGTAAGAGGTAACCCGGCCTTGTGTTGGCAGAGAGCTAGTTAGTTCTCGGGACTTCCCTCCAGAGGCGTACCCATGTGGCAGTAGGAAGTTCCTTAGCCTGGCCATTCGTTGGAAATCCAAAGAAACAATACGAGCACTTTACGATTGCAGTTTGTATAACCTGTCACCTCAGGTGGCAGCTATAGTAGGCATAATATAATGGTACCTATGCTGGCTAAGATTAATATTATATTTTCGAAAGGATTTTCACACTATGCACTAGTAATAATATCAAAAGAGTTTTCTCGTATTAAGCATATTTGATTATCATAAGAAGAAATCTCCTCCAAGTCTGCGATTGCATTGTGTGTGTGGTGGGAGGTCTTATGGTAGTTTCATTTTTCAAAAGCATATCGGATTTCTCTTATGAACTATTTTTATTTCAAACAACTGTTTTGTTACTCATACCAGTCCCATGACTGACCCGGAGTTTATTGTTCCCTTCCTAAACTCTGGGTGCCCATAATTTTCTACACGGGCAGTCTAGAGTTGGGTTTTTCAAATAGTCAGGTTCAGTAGAGTATCTGGAACTAGTTCAGTTTTTGGAGTTCACTCACCGACCGCCCTTGCTTATCTTTGTGGAATGTGATGGTGGTTCGAGCTTGATATTGGAGTTGGTGGATTCATGCTCTTTTTCAGATCATTTGGAGTTATCAGTTCTGTTGTTTCCGCTGTAACATTATTATTTGTCTCTGATATTGTTGTATCATATTGATATCATTGTTGTATATCATATTCTGGATATTGTATCATTTGTGATGTATATGATATCATTCATTTCTTTCTTCCGCTGTGTTGTTATACTTACTGTGTTATAAGCTCCGGCGAGCCAGATTCGGCGTTTGAATGTACGGCATTTGAGTACAAGTGAAGTACGGGTGCCGATTTTCGAAGGCCGAATCAGGACCGTTACATTTGGTATTAGAGCTAAGGTTGAACTTTAGCTCAGGAGTATAACACATTAAGTAGCTCATTAGAGACAGGGTGAAGTATACCCTAGAATGAGTAATCCTTAAGATATCTGTCCATATACCTCAGTAAATTCTCTTACTATCCACTGATAGTAAGTATGAGTGCAAGAAGAGGATGAGATAGGAGACATGGGAATACGACTATAAATGGTCAATACCCTATAACAACAAGGAAACAATCTTTTCTCTATCAATCTCTTTTGTTTGTCATCTTTTCTCAATTCTTTGATAGTTTTTGGATGATCCAGGAAGAAGATTTGATATATTTGCATGGGACATAAACTCCAAATAGGTCAGAATTGTTTGTTTGGATGAATTGGTTGCTTTGTTTGCCATGGTTGATAGGTATACTTTAGTTCTAAACTAAAAGTTTTGGAATTGTGTCCATATATCTGTCTATTTTGGGTCCGGATATGTTCTACGAATGGTTAGTTATCCCTTTGAACTAACCAATGCCACTGCATATTTCGTAGATCTGGATAACCCGAGTATCTTGTGAAAAAATTAAAAAGATTCGTTCTTGTATCTATTATTGATATTCTGACTTGGTAAGCCAAATGCAGAATAGATGCTCAGTTTGATTTGATGAAACATTCTTCATCTATCCTTGTGTCTCCCTGGCAAATTTCGAGGACGAAATTTCTTAAGGGGGGGAACCTGTAACCATCCCGGATTTTAAATAAATTTAAATTGATAACTAATTTAATTTTTGAATAAAAATTTATGAAATTTATCGGTAAACAAATTTTAGTTCTCCAAATTCAAATAAAATATATGTTAAATAATTTGAATTTCTAAATTATATCTTACTAATATGTAAACATAAGTGTAAAATAAACATATACATTCAAACAAAAGAAGAAAACATATTCAAGAATGAAACAAACAAACAAAAATAATATATATAAATGTCCTTAGCATACAAAAAAAAAGTTTCAGCCACCATTTGAAAACAAATCTGCATAATGAAGAAACAAAACCATATATATATGCAAACATGAAAACAAGTAAACAAGAGAAAAAGATAGGTAAATGCTTACTAAGGAAGCCACAACAATTATCTCATACATGTACAGCTGAAATGAAAGCAAATATATATATTTGTACAACATCATTAATGCAGCCTCCAAGCCAAAACTTATATCAGTAAACAAAAGAAAAATCTCTGCAAAATTTTGTACAAAATATCACTGTTGTACAAGTTCATTTCAGATTAAATAATAAACCACATTGTCACACTGTAAACCCATTTTTACATATATCAACTTCAGTTCGTTCATCCATTTAAACTGAGTAAAAGAAAACTGAAGTGAATATCATCTTACACTCAAACCAAATATCAACTTAAAGCTTCAGATTTAAAACATCAAGCAATCAAAGAAATCTGAGACCAAGAAGAAGAGGAGTTCCAGTAACAAACTCAAACCAGGTTTTCAACTTTGAAAAATTCAAGAAGGATTCAACTTCAACCTGAAAAAAAAACTTCTGGAACTAAGAATGTTTAAGGTAAGTAACAACTAATGATTTCAAACTTGAGTATATATCTTGCAAGTGCTCTGTGTATATGCATCAGCGATTGTTTTTCTTCTTCTCTGTTTAGTTCCAAAGTATCAAACCACAAAGAAAATTCCATTTCTTCCTTTCTAATCAATATCAGGCCTTAGTTTCAAAACAAGATAGTTGTATTTAAGTATGAGCTAAAATCTAAATATAGTTTCATGAAATAAAAATGCATATATAATGAAAAATCAAGTTTTTACAGTAAAAACTTTAATTTCTGGAAATTTCAAGTATCACGAATTATTGATTCAAGTACATGACTCGAATCCTTATTGAAAGTTATGATTTTTAAGGTAGGTTTGGTGATTTTTAGTGATGGGAGTTAGGAGCAATTTGTTTTTGTTTAAAAAAGTAGATTTTTACCAAATACTGGTGATCTCGACGGTTTGGGAGGTCAGGGTTCCCTCTGGTGGTAGTAGAGTGATCGGAGGTTTAGAAAAAAATGCAAGGAAGGTGATCCAGGCACGGTGGCGGTGGTGGTTGATCATTTTAGTCTGTAAACCTAGTTTGGAGCTCGATCGGAATTGGATCCACCACTGCATTTAGGTTGGATCGAGTGCTACCAGATTCAAGTGAATGGAAGGTTAGTTGATGGCGAATGAGTGACCGGAAGTATAGGCACTCCGGTGGTCGGAGATTCGAGTACGAGGCGGTTTCAGGTTTGAGGTGTGCTGTTCACTTTTGGTTCCAGTTTTGGGTTTAATGCTCGATTTTGATTTCGAGTTGATGGTCACGATCTGATGATCGTGATGGGTTGCGTGGATGTTTGCTGATGTGTTGAGGCGATGATGGCCGGAGAGGGTCGGAGCCACCGTGCATATGCACGGTGCAGTGTTTTGTGACTGGTGAAGATTGGTGTGTTGTAGGGTTTTTGAACTCGAGATTTTCTCAAGTAACTCGAGTGATTTACTCGAAGATTTCCAGTGTTGGTCTCGAAGTAGTATTTGCATGGCTCGGGTAGTAGTTGTTTTGAACAGGTTTTACAAAACCTGTTCTGTTTTGTCTTGACATTTTAAAACTGAATTTTTAATTATAAACAAATTTTAAATTAAGTTTTAAAACAAAAGTTTGGCGGTGAATTCAAGTTTAGTTGGAACTTCGTTTGGAAATAAATACGTTTTAAATTCAAATTGTTTTAGATAACTAAAAGAGTTTAAGTAATTAAGTGAAACGGAAGAACTTGAATTTAAATTGGAGTTTGAATTTGTAAAGAAGGAATTTGAACAAAGTTAAATTAAATTTGGAACCTGGACTGGAATCTGAAGTGGAATTCTAGATTTTTAAATTAAATAAAGTTTATAACTTTAAATGTTTAAATAAGTTTAAATGTAAAGGTATACTTTAAATATGTGAAGTCAAAAGAAAATTTGATTTTAACTCTTTTGATCAATGAGTTATTAATAATTAATCAATTTTGATTAATAATGATTAATGTAAGTAATTTCTTTAACAAAGTAATTAAAGAATTGTTATTAGTTAATGAAGGCCATTAACTAAGATTATTTAAATAATTAGTTAATGTGATTAATTTTAACAATAAATTAGATTTCTTAATTTAATAATAATCATTTGTGGAATGGTTAAGTATAATTACTTTATGGAAGTAATTACGTAATTAATTTTTAGTACAATTAATTAAGTGTAATTGAATTAGTTTAAGTTAATTACTTAGGAATAATTAATTTAAGATAATCACTTGATGATTTAATAAATGTAATTACTTAATGTAATTAATGAAGTATAATTACCTAGTGAAGTAATTAAGGGTAATTACTGGATGTAATTAGTGGAAGATGATTTAAAATGGAAGTAATTTGGATTCAATTACTATGTGTAAGGGATTAATTAAAGATAATTAATTAAGGAGAAATTAATTTATTTAATGAGTAATTAAGAGTAGTTAATTACTAGATAAGATTAATCAAGAGTGATTAAGAAATGGGGTTTAATTAAAGATTAATTACTTAATGTAATTAATGTAAATAGAGTAATTAATTAAAGAGGTAATTAGAGATCATTAATTAATATAATTAATGATGTAATTAAGGGTTGATTAATTAAGATTAATTAATCGATGATAAGTGATTATGAAGTAATTAATTAATGTAATTAATTAGGGATTAATGTAATTAATTTTAGTTAATTAATTAATGAAGTAATTAAAGGTTAATTACTGTAATTGGTTAAGAATAATTAATTTGTGTAATTAATTAAGGATAATTACTTAATGTAATTAGAGCATAATTAATCAAGGGCGATTAATTAGTACTTGGAGGATGATTAATTAATTTGTAATTAATTAATGGTTAAGTAAGCAAGATTTAGAATGATGAAAGTAATTAATTTAATTTATTTTAAATTAATTAGAGAATGATGATTAATAGATCATTACTTATGGATGATTGTATTCTATTGAATGCTGTGAATCGTTTTGTCATCTCTGCTGTGTGATGCTTTGTGATTAGAATTGTTTTAATTCAAGCTGTGATGAATGTAATTTATTTTATCTGTGATTTATCTGTGGATTTGTGAATGAACGATAAGCGTTATAGTTTATACCGCTTATCAACTATATTTCTGTATTTGGAATTTGTGATGATTGAATGATGTTGCACTATTGTGTGTGAAAACCCTGGACCACACTTTTACACACACAAATATGGATTTCACGTGGAAATCGGTTAAGTCACAGATGATTTAAATTTAATGTTTTTGAAATTGAAATTTTAATTTCAATTGATTTTGGAAATGGATTTGGGTTAAATGTTAAAGCTTTTGGAAAGGAGTTTCTAAGATAAAAGTTATTTTGAATCACTTGGTAAAGTTTTTCAATTTAAATAATTTAATTTGAATTTGAATTCAAAATTTGGAATTGAATTCCATGTTTGGAAATTATGGTTAAAGATGTTATAAATGTGTTTATATGAATTTAAACCATTTTAAAAGTATGGTTTTGAGAATTTGAATTTAACCCAAGGACATTAACTCGTATAAAAGAATCAGATTTTCCGAAATGAAAACTATTTGTTTTCAAATAATAGAAGTTTTCATATAAGGAATGAATTTCCAATTTGCGCCAAAGGAATTTCAAGTTTGAAAGGAAAATGGTTTTCCGAGTTATGAATAAATCTTTGTGAAAGATTGTTGAACTTTGTTTTGAAATTGGAAAGGTGTACCTGTTGTATAAAAGGTCGAAATGGAATTGTTTTGAAATCTATCAATTAAATCTTTGTTTTAAAGATTGGATGAGTTAATCCAATTGAAATGGAAATCGATTTGAAAATCTATGAATAGATCTTTGTGAAACTGGGTGAACTTTGTGAGATGAATCTTTTTGTGTAAAAGATTAAAATGGTAATTTGTTTAAACCATTTGAAAGAAAAGTTTTGAGTAAGAAGTTGTGACTTAACTGAAATCCCAATATCCATATGTTTTTAAATATTACGCTCATTGTTCGGTTTAGCCGGGAGAGGACTTTGTGTCATATAACCCATTCCGAATAGTGATACGACGTAAATGGATAGCATTTGAAGACCGGTGGTAAAGACCGGGTCTTTGCAAGAACGATAGGATAACCTATCGATTGTCTCTACACTGAGTTGCTCTGGTATAGAGATTCCCTAAGTGATGGGAAGTCCGATCGGAATTGTGAATACCCGGATTGGAAGGGCTTCTTTGGAAGTGCCTTCGGTTCTGTTCGAACCCGGAACAGACTTGTATGGTTGTATGTCTGACATTACACTTTTGAGATATAAAGCAGATTTATTTCAAATACATTTCTTTTTGGTGGCGGAGATTTATTCTCTTCGTTAACACCCTTCTCTGAGACGTACGAGCTCAGAGGTTATGTAGTTGAAGGTTATTAGTGATATATTCCCAATTTGGTAGTGTGGCATGCTAAGTGTTGCTGTGTGTTGCTAATCATTTGTTGATCAAAGCATGGCTTTCGTGTAAAGCGTAGATTTGTGGACGAGACCTCATCGAGCCTCACACCCCGGAAATGGTCGAAACAGGAAAGATGCGGCAAGGTTATGAGGGTCGCACCCTTTAGGGTATGTCATTTCCTTCTGGAAAAGGTGGTATCATGGTATGGAGCCCAGATATTTTACCTATGTGGTTGCTCCAATTTCATTTTCTGTATGATTGTTGCTTTGTGATCGAGGTACCTCGGATAAAGGTCGCAAACGACCGGGGGGTGGAATACTCGTGTAGTAGTTACCTAGTAAGAGGTAACCCGGTCTTGTGTTGGTAGAGAGCTAGTTAGTTCTCGGGACGTCCCTCCAGAGGCGTACCCATGTGGCAGTAGGAAGTTCCTTAGCCTGACCATTCATTGGAAATCCAAAGAAACAATACGAGCCCTTTACGATTGCAATTTGTATAACCTATCACCTCAGGTAGCAGCTATAGTAGGCATAATATAATGGTACCTATGCTGGCTAAGATTAATATTATATTTTCGAAAGGATTTTCACACCATGCACTAGTAATAATATCAAAAGAGTTTTCTCGTATTAAGCATATTTGATTATCATAAGAAGAAATCTCCTCCAAGTCTGCGATTGCATTGTGTGTGTGATGGGAGGTCTTATGGTAGTTTCATTTTTCAAAAGCATATCGGATTTCTCTTATGAACTATTTTTATTTCAAACAACTGTTTTGTTACTCATACCAGTCCCATGACTGACCCGGAGTTTATTGTTCCCTTTCTAAACTCTAGGTGCCTATAATTTTCTACACGGGCAGTCTAAAGTTGGGTTTTTCGGATAGTCAGGTTCAGTAGAGTATCTGGAACTAGTTTAGTGTTTGGAGTTCACTCACCGACCGCCCTTGCTTATCTTTGTGGAATGTGATGGTGGTTCGAGCTTGATATTGGAGTTGGTGGATTCATGCTCTTTTTCAGATCATTTCGAGTTATCAGTTCTGTTGTTTCCGCTGTAACATTATTATTTGTCTTTGATATTGTTGTATCATATTGATATCATTGTTGTATATCATATTCTGGATATTGTATCATTTGTGATGTATATGATATCATTCATTTCTTTGTTCCGCTGTGTTGTTATACTTACTATGTTATAAGCTCCGGCGAGCCAGATTCGGCGTTTGAATCTGCGGCATTTGAGTACAAGTGAAGTACGGGTGCCGATTTTCGAAGGCCGAGTCAAGACCGTTACACTGAATAACACTGATATGTCTTAAGTATACAACCTTCCTATAATTAAATCCTCAAGTATATATTGTGTATGTGAAGATATGAAAGGAAGATATTGCTTAGAATCAAAGAATATATTGATTAGTTCAGAGATTCAAGCAATATAAAGATTGTGATTGCTTTTAGAATGCAGGGATAGAAAGTAGAGAGTATGATCAGAAAGAAAAATGAAATTCAGTGATTTGGAAAATGATTTTGATGTGTTTATATAGTAGACAAACAACTACAACTATTCACGAAGAGTTTTGATCAAAAGATGCAGCCATATCTCTTCAATTTGGATTGTAACTCTTCGCAAATGGAAGTGTCTTTTCAGAAAAAATAGCTGTTAGAATCGTTCAGTCGACTGAGCAAAATCGACTAGTCGACTGAATATTCATTGACTATGTAAAACAGAGTATATATGTGCAACTGAACAGGTTCAGTCGACTGGTCATTTTTGGTCAGTCGACTGACCTAGTTGTCAGTGCACAGTTTATACTATCTTTAAAGAATTTGAATCTTAAAACAACTTTAATTTTGTGCAAATTACTTGAGGATAGATTTTAACAATTTCTACCTATATCTAATGACTAAAACTTCAATAAATAAACATACTATACTTAGAATTTGAAGTATTGTCTCCTTTGTAGTTTAATAGAATATCTCATTCTCTTTTTGTCGCTTGATCGTATAGTCTCATCACTTGAGTGTTTAAGATTTTTGTCATGAATCAAAACTCATGATTCAACATTCTCCTCCTTTTTGATTGATGAAAACCTGTTTTAGATGATACTATATTTTAAGAATTATATAACGAAAGTTATATATATCTCCCCCTTTATATTTGGCGACATATCTAACCCTGCAAAGAATTGGTTAGTCATACAAATTTCTCCTCCTTTGTCATCGACAAAAAAGGAAATAACCAATAATTATATCATTGCGAACTAACAGCATAACAACCACAAACAAACAAATTGTTTCAAATTTTACCGAGCTATTTATACAAGCTCATAAAAAATAAATAGTAGTAGAATGTTTGTGAAATTAAAAAAAATAACTTACTACCACCAATCAGGAAATATCAACATCATTCATCAGAGTCCGAATCTGTTACTTCTTCCACTTGCACTGGTCCTTTTCCTCGTGAAGGACTTTCCACAAATTGTCTGCCACCCCCATTTCCACTGGTGTCAGAACTTATATGTTCTTCGAATGTAGACAAAGTAAAACGAGGCGCTGGACGTTTGCCCGGATCCCGATCTGAAGTGTCAGTAGGTCAAAATGGTAAAAAGTAGGTGAAACAGAAATTAGTATGTTCAGATTAGTCATTCAGTCGACTGGTCGTATATGGTCAGTCGACTGATAGATACCCCGAAACTCTCTGTTTCCAGATCCAGTCGACTGACCTAGTTTGTTCAGTCGACTGAATGCTCTTTTGCAGCATTATCAATCCTTTCGCATGTGTTAAAAAATAGATATTAATATATTCAATATATTAATCAATGAAGCATACAACACAGATTGAAATAAACAAAAATAATATTAAAAAATTAGTTAGAAGAAGAAGAAGTGGATGAATGCGTAGTCTTGCAATCTTCTGGTTCAACCTTAGTGTTTTCTTTGTATGGTCTTATTGGAAACCAGTGCACGCTCCAATGAATTTGGAGACACGGGAGGAGGTTGTGGTGACTGATGATAAGAAGACATTGTGGGTTGATGAACATTGGATGAAGACGATCCGCAAAATTTCCAGCCAATTTGCTCTAGAAAGCTAAGTCGTTTTGAATTTAGCTTTTGTTCATAGTACATTTCTCGTTGAATTTCTATTGATTTCCTTTGATAATGATGTAAATCATCAATCTTTTGTTTTGTTAATGGAGAACCAAAAAATAAAAAACGATGTGCCTTCTTTTTTTCTGGAGTATGACCAGTATGATAGTTGGATGGTCTGGCCAGTTCATGATGTGGAGTAGGTGTAGGTAAATTTGAAGATCCAGAGGAAGGTGAGGAGAAATCGACAGAGGAATATGCAGAGCCATATGGGGAGTTGTCTTGGGAGGACATTGTTGAAGCAAATAAAAAAATATATGATTAAAGAAAATGAGATGGAGAGATAAACAAACACTTTTCAAGTATATATAATGAAAAAATAGTAATAGATAGATGGAATAAAGGATAACCAGAAAAATAATTAGAGGAGGAAAATAATTAGAATTTTCATAGTTGACAATTATCCATGAGAAAAGTGAAACAAGTAAAGAATAATGTATTATAAATTCAGTTGTGAAACAACAATTAGTGAAATGGTAAAGACATGGAGATTCCAAGGTAGAGGTGTTGAGTTCAAGTACCAGCAAAAAAAAATTATTTTATTTTATTTTATTTTTAAAAAAAAATCATTGTTGAAATTTTATAATTCTTTTAAAGAAATTATACCTAGTTCTCTTCTTAGTTTTATAAAACAATTCTCATTGAGTGGTTTAGTGAAAATATCAGCAAACTGATTTTCAGAATTTACAAATTCTAAATTTACTATTTCCTTCTCAATATTATCACGAAGAAAATGATGACGAATGTCAATATGTTTAGTTCGTGAGTGATAGACATGATTTTTAAATAAATTTATTGCATAGGTGTTATCACAATATATTATAGATTTACTTAATTTTATATCAAAATCTTGCAGTGTTTGTTCCATGTAGATTACTTGAGCACATGCTAAAGCTGCAGATATATATTCTGCTTCACATGTTGATAGTGAAACGCAGTTTTGTTTCTTGCTAAACCAAGATACTAAGGATCGTCTGATGAAATGACAAGTTCCACTTGTACTTTTTCCATCTGTCCAACTTCCTCCGAAATCAGCATTACTATAGGGTACTAATTCAAAAGGACATTCTTTTGGATAAAATAGTCCTAAATCGTTGGTCTTGCTAAGATAACGAATTATACGTTTTACTGCTCGCATATGCGATTCTTTAGGATTTGCTTGAAATCGAGCACATAAGCAAACACTCATCATAATATCAGGTCAACTTGCAGTTAAGTAAAGTAATGATCCAATCATGCTACGATATAGTTTCTGATCGACACTCTTACCATTTTCCTCTGTCAAGATGTATAGTTGTACTCATAGGAGTTGGCTTGGCATAAGTGTGTTCCATACCAAAACGTTTAATTAGATTATTACAATACTTTTCTTAATTAATAAAAATACCATTTTGCAATTGCTTGATTTTTAGACCAAGAAAATATGATAGTTCTCCCATATGTGACATTTCAAATTCACTTGTCATGATAGTCGAAAATTCCTGACATAGTTTTTCGTCAGTTGAACCAAATATAATATCATCAACATATATTTGTATAATTAAAATATCTTGATTAGTTTTCTTAATAAATAAAGTTTGATCAACCTTCCCAATTTCAAAAACAGAGTCTATTAGATAGCTCTTAAGTCGGTCGTACCAAGCACGGGGTGCCTGTTTCAAACCGTATAAGGCTTTCTTAAGTTTATAAACATGGTCTGTAAATTTTTCATGAGAGAAAAGAGGAGGTTGTTCAACATAGACATTTTCTTTTATGTATCCATTTAAAAAAGCACTTTTAACATCCATTTGATATAGTTTAAAGTTATGAAAACATGCAAAGGCTAATAGAATATGTATAGCTTCTAATCTCGCGACAGGAGCAAACGTTTCTTCATAGTCTATTCCTTCTTCTTGATTATATCCTTGTGCTACTAATCTAGCTTTATTTCTAGTTATATTACCTAGTTCATCAGCTTTTTTTTGAAAACCCATTTTGTACCAATGACGGATTGATTACTTGGTCTAGGAACTAATTCCAAAACTTCGTTTCTTTCAAATTGGTTTAACTCTTCTTGCATAGCTATAATCCAATAGTCATCAGTGGATGCTTCCTTAATATTTTTAGGTTCTATATTAGAGAGAAAAGCTATATGGCCCATTTGATTTAACTGATATCTTGTTCTTACATTTGAATTTACTTCTCCAATTATATTTTGAACAGGGTGATCTTTAAGTATTCTTGGAGGAGATCTTACAGGATTTTCATTATGAACAATGTTTTCATCTTCTCTAATGTTGTTATTTTGAAAAATAATATCATCATCTTCTGAATTATTTGTTATGATTTTATTAGAATTATTTTCAAAGTCTGTAATATTAGAAGAAATTTTGAAATTTTCATCAAATGAAACATGAAGAGTTTTTCGATTATTTTAGTTCTTATATTAAAAACTCGATAACTTTGCTTCTTTCCGAATATCCTATGAATACTCCTTCATCGGATTTTGGATCGAATTTCCCAAGCTGATCTTTAGTGTTAAGTATAAAGCATTTTGAACCAAATATTTTGAAATAAGATATATTAGGTTTTCTACTATTTAAAAGTTCATATGGGGTGTGTTTTGTTAATGATCGAATAGAAACACGATTCAAAACATAACAAGCAGTTGCAACAGCTTCTGCCCAGAAATGCTTAGGTAGAGTGCTTCCATTTAATAAAGTTCTTGCACATTCTTGTAATGTTCTGTTTTTCCTTTCTACAACTCCGTTTTGTTGTGGTGTTCTAGGAAAAGAAAAGTTATGATTAATTCCTTTCTTGTTACAAAAATGTTCAAAAGCTTCATTTTCAAATTCACCTCCATGATCACTTCTAATATTTTTAACTTTTAAATTCTTTATATTTTGAATTCTTTTTACAAAAATTTTAAAATTTTCAAAAGTATCACTTTTATGTTTCATGAAAATAGTCCATGTATATCTTGAAAAATCATCTACAATAACAAACACATATCTATTGTGATTAATAGATTGAACTTGAGTAGGTCCAAAAAGGTTCATATGTAGTAGTTCAAGTGGTTGTGTTGTAGATATGATTTTCTTAGATTTAAAAGAAGATTTTGTTAATTTTCCTAACTGACATGCATCACAAATGTTATCAACTTTGAATTTCATATCAGGTAGTCCTTTTACAAGTTTATTTTTAGCTATTTTATTAATAGTACTAATATTTATATGACAAAATATTTTTTTCCATAGCCAAGAATCATTTTCTGTAGCTACTAAACACATGTTTGTGTTATGATTTATATTCATATTTAAAATATAAATATTTCTATCTCTTATACCTTCAAAAATTAAATTTTGGTTTTTATTAGAAATATTACATTTATTTTCTGAAAAAGATATATTAAAACCTTTATCACATAATTGACTTATGCTCAATACATTATGTTTTAAGTTTTTAACTAATAAAACATCAGAAATGAGAGGCAAGTTAGAGATACCGTTATTGCTCACATCACCTTTGCCGATGATATAACCTTTTGAATTTTCTCCAAAAGTGACCGATCCTTTATTTGAGTAGACAATGTTAGTTAACATGTCCTTATTACCAGTCATGTGTTTCGAGCAACCGCTGTCTAAAATCCATTTTCCTCTCTATTTAAGTGGTACCTGCAAAAATAAAGATTAAGTTGGTACCCACTTTTCTTTTTAGGGTCCTAAGAGTTAGGTCTTAGGAAACCAAACCCAAGCGGGTTTAGAATTCCCTTTATAAATATAATTCTTATTTTTATGAACAGTTTCAATAAATGTTTTGATATGTCTATTCCTAATTAAATTGTTATTTGTTTTAGGAATCCATATCTTAATAGTTTTAAGATTATTTGAAACTGTTTTCTTAATATCTTTCTTAAATTTGTTTTTAAACTTATTTTCAAACTTTCCAGAATTCTTTGGATTTTCAATTTTCTTATATCCTAGTCCCATTTTATTTGAAGTAGACCGAGAATTTTCTATTATTGTAGAAAGATTTTCTCGTCCTTTATTGAAGTTAGAAATATTTTTATTAATATCTTCTAACTTAGTTTTGAGAATAGATTTTTCTAACTCTAATACTTTAGTGTTAGATTTTAAATCATTAATTTCTGCTGATAAATCATCATTTTTATTTTTCTGAATTTCTAATTCCTGAGTTATCATAGAAAGTTGAGATGTTAAAATAGAATTAGATTCTTGAGATATTTCAAGTTCTTCTTCTAGAATTTTCTTTTCATCTCTTAGCATACTAATTTCTAATTCAGATCTATTTAATTTTCCTTGTAACTCTTTATTTTGCTTTTTAGTTTGTTTTACAAAGTCCGCTAGTTCTGAATTAATTTCAACCAAATCTTCAAAACTTAGTTCACTTACATCATCATTTGTTGCCATGAAGCATACATTTGCTTGCTTTGTGTCACTGTCGCTGTAGCTGTTACTCTCTGATGATGAAGAAGAATCTGAATCATCCCATGTTACTGAAAATGCTTTCTTCTTGAATTTGTCCTTCTTGAATTTATTTTTCTTTTTCTCTGGACAATCTTTCTTCATATGACCCTTTTTATGACATTCATAACATTCCATGATAGAAGATGATGGTTTATTGCTATTATTGTTGTTGTTAGAGTTATTTTTGTAACTCCTGAACTTGTTATTCTTTTTAAATTTCAAAAACTTTTTGAATTTTTTAGCAATAAGTGCCATATCCTCTTCATCTGAATCGGAATCATCTTTTTCTGCTTGAAATGCTAGATTCTTCTTATCCTACGCTTGAACTTTCTTTGCTTGCAAATTCACTTCGTATAACATTAGATTTCCTATTAACTCTTCTGGTTTCATAGTGGAAAGATCGTTTGCTTCTTCAATAGCTAAGACCTTTCTTTCCCATTCATCCGTTAAAGAGTTTAGGATTTTTGATACTATATCAAAGTCAAAAAAAATTTCTCCTAGTGCCAATAGTGAGTGATATATATCTTGAAATCTAGAGTACATGTCATTTATAGTTTCGTTTTGTTTCATTTTAAAATTTTGGAACTGATTTTTCAACATAGATATTTTGCTTTGTTTGACTTTGTTAGTTCCTTCATGAGTTATTTTTAGAGTTCTCCATATCTCATAAACAGTTGTACACATACTGACCCTATTAAACTCATTTTTATCTAATGCACAAAATAACAAGTTCATAGCTTTATCATTTGAAGTAGCATCAGTTTTTTGTGCAGTAGTCCAAGTTGAAAAATCTTCTGTTAGCATGGTATACTCCTTTTGGGTAATATTCCAGGTTTCAAAACCATTAGCTTGCTTATATATTCTCATTCTAGTTGACCAGTAATTATAGTTAAGACCATTAAATGGTGGTGGTCGAGCAGTTGACTGACCTTCAGTGAAATTAGAGTTGATGTTAATGCTAGAATTGGTGTTACTATCCATATTACAAAAAAAATATCAAATAAATATTTTACGGTTATAGGATGTCCTTGCTCTAATACCAAATGTAAGTGACTGCTGTGTGGCTAGTTATCACTTAGGATCGTGTAATATGGAATATATTATAATCTAAATGTGGAAACAGATAATAATAATAAAGCAAATAAGAACAAGCACACCAGGAGTTTTTATATTGGTTCGAACTTCCCGTTCTACATCTAGTCCCAGACTTCCTTTTGGAATTTCAACTCAATAACCCCTCACTTAACCTAGAGGAATATGTATACAACACCTGAGCAGCCGAACATGATTTTTCCGCCTCTAACAGTCGAAAAAGGACTTTTACCGCCTGAACAACCGAACAGGACTTTTACTGGTATAAGAAAATAGTTGACAATTGTGTTCTGAATAACACTGATATGTCTTTAAGTATACAACCTTCATATAATCAAATCCTCAAGTATATATTGTGTGTGTGAATATATGAAAGGAAGATATTGCTTAGAATCAAAGAATATATTGATTAGTTCAGAGATTCAAGCAATATAAAGATTGTGATTGCTTTTAGAATACAGGGATAGAAAGTAGAGAGTATGATCAGAAAGCAAAATGAAATTCAGTGATTTGGAAAATGATTTTGATGTGTTTATATAGTAGACAAACAACTACAACTATTCACGAAGAGTTTTGATCAAAAGATGCAGCCATATCTCTTTAATTTGGATCGTAACTCTTTGCAAATGGAAGTGTCTTTTCAGATAAAAATAGCAGTTAGAATCATTCAGTCGAGTGAGCAAAATCGACCAGTCGACTGAGTATTCAAAGACTATGTAAAACAGAGTATATCTGTGCAATTGAACAGGTTCAGTAGACTTGTCATTTTTGGTCAGTCGACTGACCTAGTTGTCAGTGCACAGTTTATACTATCTTTAAAGAATTTGAATCTTAAAACAACTTTGATTTTGTGTAAACCACTTGAGGATAGATTTTAACAATTTCAACCTATATCTAATGACTAAAACTTCAATAAATAAACATACTATGCTTAGATTTGAAGTCTTGTCTCCTTTGTAGTTTAATAGCATATCTCATTCTCTTTTTGTCGCTTGATCGTATAGTCTCATCACTTGATTGTTTAAGCTTTTTGTCATGAATCAAAACTCATGATTCAACATAGAATTCTGACTAGAGTGTTTGTGCTTTGTGAAGTGCTATGGAAGTGGGAGAAGTGTTAAGTCAGGTTTGAGTAGCAAGAGAATTTGCAGATGTTTTCGAGCTGGTTATAGGACTACAATCGAAACGGGCCATTGAGTTTCAAATAGATCTGGTGCTAGGAGCTGAACCTGTAAGTAGACCACCTAGTAGGATGGCACCGACCGAGATGAAAGAATTAAAGACACAGCTAGTGGATCTAGAAAGGAGAAATTTTATTAGACCAAGCAGTTCACCTTGGACAGCAGCCATGGTGTTCATGAAGAAATCAGATGGGTCGTTAAGGATGTGTATTGACTATTGTAAGTTTAACGAGAAGACGATTAAGAATAAGTATCCTTTCTTGAGAATATACGATCTATTTGATCAATTGTGCGGAGCCAGAGTATTTTCCCAATTAGATTTGGTGACAGGTTTTCATCAATTGAGAGTGGCAAAGGACAGTATTCCGTTAATAGCATTTCAAACTAGGTATGGTTCATACGAGTGGTTAGTAATGCCATTCGGGTTAATGAATGCATGAGCTTTCTTTGTGGATCTGATGAACCGAGTTTTCCTAGAGTACTTGGATAGGTTCATGTTGGTGTTTATAAATGACATTTTAGTATACTCTAAGGTTGAGAGAGAGCATGAAGATCATCTTAGAGTAGTGCTTGAAACGCTGAGGCAGCAAAGTTAAAAGCGAAGTTTTCCAAGTGTCATTTTTGGAAGAAAAATGTTAAGTTTCGTGGTCATGTGGTTTCAGAGAAGGGCTTGTCAGTCTATCCAGATAAGATCGAAGCTGTTAATAATTGGAAGAGACCAAGGACGGTGACTGAGGTTAGAAGTTTTCTTGGACTAGCATGCTATTAACGGAGATTCATTAGGGATTTCTCGCAGATAGCAGCGCTTTTGACTAAGTTAACTAAGAAGGACGTGATGTTTATTTTGGTCCAAAAAATGTGAGAAGCATTCCTAATGTTAAAGCATTTTTTGACCAACGCACTTGTGTTAGTGGTTCCATATGAAAACCAAGGTTTGGTGGTGTATATCGATGCATATGGAACGGGATTTGGAGCTGTATTGATGAAGAAGGGTAAAATCGTTGCCTATGCTTCACGATAGCTCAGACCACATGAAGTAAGATATCCCACTCATGATTTGGAGTTAACAACAGTGACCTACGCATTGAAAATATGGAGCCATTATCTCTTAGGGGAGAGATTTGAGCTATACACAGATCATAAGTCCTTAAGATATTTATTCTCTCAGAAGAACTTGAATATGAGACAATAGAGGTGGTTGCAATGTTTAGCTGCTTATGATTTTGGTATAGAATATACACCTGGGAAAGGAAATAAGGCAGCGTATGCTCTTAGCAGAAGTCATCCGAATGTGGTGTTAGCTATGTTGGCAGAATGGATGGATTTAGAAGCTTTGTCCACTTGTAGTGTGCAGTTAAGATCGATTGCTAGTTCTAGTTAGAGCACCGCCATGTTGTCCTATTTGGAAGTTCGACCAGTGTTGATCGATAAGATTGCTTATAAGCAGAAGGAGGATCCATTATTATACGAGAAGATTAGAAGGATTGAAGTTGGATCGAAGATCGATGATCTAAAATATTTTAGTCTTGACCAGAGAGGATGGTTGAGAAAGAAGGGACGGTTGTGTGTTCCAAATGTTGAGGACTTAAAGAAAGAAGTTCTTAAGGAATGTCATCGATCCAAGTTCATGATTCATCCTAGAGGAACCAAGATGTATCAAGATATGAAAAGGAGCTTTTATTGGGAAGGTATGAATAGGGATGTTGGCTTGTGGGTTAGGCAGTATGCAAACTATCAACAAGTGAAGGCCTAACATCAAAAGCCGAGTGGGTTGCTTTAACCTTTGGAGGTAACAGTTTGGAAATGGGATTCAATATCCATGGATTTTGTAGACAGGTTGCCAAGGTCAAATAGTGGAAATGAAAATATACGGTTCATAGTGGACAAGTTAACCAAGAGTGCCCATTTCATTCCAGTTAAGTCAACCAGGACGACACTTGTTTTAGCTAAAATGTTTATGAAGAACACAATTAGTCTACATGGAATTCCTAGTAATATAGTCGGTGACAGAGATTCTTTGTTTACTAGTGAATTCTGGAGGAGCCTACAGGATGTATTAGGTACCAAGCTCACGATGAGAATGGCGTATCACCCTCAGATGGATGGGCAAATAGAGAGAGTCAATTAGATACTGGAGGATTTGTTAAGAGCTTGTGTGCTAGACTTTTGTTGATCTTAGGAAGATCACCTACACTTAGTGGAGTTTTCCTATAATAACAGTTATCAGACTAGTATAGGAATGGCGCCTTTTGAAGCTTTATATGGAAGGCCATGCATATCACCGGCATGTTGGTTGGAGACTAGAGACAGATTAGCCTTGAGTCCAGATCTAGTTAGAGAGGCGACATAAAAGATTGAGTTGCCCCGAGAAAGGATGAAGGAATCTTAGTCCAGACAGAAGAGTTACGCATATAAGAGGCACAAAGACCTAGAATTCTCAGTTGGATATAGGGTTTTCATTAAGGTGTCACCGATGAAGGTGTGATCCATTTATAGAGAGGATCGAGAAGCCCACATAAAGAGTAGGGTTGCCGAACAGTATGGTAGGCGTCCATAATGTATTTCATGTTTCTCATCTTCGTAAGTATGTAAGTGATCCAGAGACTACTAATCCTCCGACAAGGTTGGAAAAGAGTTGATAATAGAACCGAATTTGACTTTTGTTAGACAACCAGTTTGGGTTGTAGCAAGAGATGAGAAGAGGTTAAGAAACAAGGCAGTTAAGATGGTGAATGTTCAAATGGAGCGACAACGAGAAGGACTGTACTTGGGAGACATAAGACAAGATTAGAGATGCTTATCCTGATGCTATGAGGGTATGTTCCATATTTGCTTTATATAGACTGTTGCTAGTTAGGTAGGGTAGTATGGTAGTTAGGAGCTGTTACGGATGATTACTATGTTTAGTATTTAGTATTTACTGAATTTCGAGGATGAAATTCTTTAAGGAGGGGAGACTGTAACACTCCTAATTTTTAATAACATTATTCAAGAGGTTTAATTAGATAAATTAGATAGAATAATGTAAAGATTAGAGAGATACGGAGATTGAAATTTGAAAATGAATTAGAGACCGAGCTTAATTAAATATAAACTAAAAGAATGGTTTTATATGATGACTAATAAGAGAATAAAACTAAGGGCATTATGGGGAACTGCCGTCCACCATATTCATAACCCTAAACCCTTAATCCAATTCTCATTTCGCACATTCAAAATCATAAAACATAAACAGAGAGGAGCTTAAGCCGACCATTATCTAGGAGAATAAAATTCAAGTAAAAGCTAAGGAATCAAGCTAAAAGAGTTAATCAAGTTCAAATCTCAAGTCCTTATCCAAATCAAGGTAAATAATAATCAAAACCATCTCTATTTTTTTAATGATAATTTGATTTTGGGTTTAAGTTTAAATTCATTATGATGATTTTTGACGATGATATGCTTGGATTTCATGATAGGTTATATTCAAACAAGTTTGTTTGATAAATGTTATATACGGTTTTAAGGCTAAAATAATTTATATTGTGTTTCAAATACCGTAAGGAATTTATATGTTATGTAAAACATTATTTTGGAGATGGGTTTTTAATTTTTATAATTTTCCAAGCTATGGAAAAATTATTATGAATTTTCAAAGGAAAATATGAACAATTAGGTATAGAAATTAATTTCGGCTATATTATGAAGAATTTTGGTCTGAAATTTATATATGTTAGATAACATATTAAAAGTGAATTTCTATGATTTTTGGGGATTTTTCCTAAGTAATTTACTATGGAAAATTAAATTATTTTAAGTGGAGGACTTAAATGTTTTATTTGTTTTGCTTAAGGAAAGGCTTATTTGTTAATTATTTTATTATCAGAAATTAAATGTGGCAGTTTTATTTTGGAAAGAATTTGAAACTTTTACCGGAACCAATTAAATGTTTACAAATAGGCAGGTTAGTTAAAAAGCAATTACTTAAAAAGACATTAAAACAGTGTTTACCTAGAAATTATGTTTCACCTCTTTTAGACGTACCTTTCGATCTTATACTTCCACCTCAACCAAGTCGAAACCAACCAAGTCGAAACCAATGCACAAGAAATCAACCAGTTGATACATAGTGGATTCGAGAAAGGCAGAAGGTATGGACTTGAAACCTAGCCTTCAAAGGTGTCGAAGCCTTCATTTTATTGTCCAAAGAAATGCACTCGTCTTATTTTCAAAAGAATGCTTTCAAAAGGGTTTACTATAGCTTTCGAAGAAGTCGTTGCCTTTTTGTTTCAAAAGGATAGCTTTCAAATGAGTTTTTGAATTAATGCTTTCAAAAGAATAGTTTGAACCCACTCGAAACCATGCTGCCGACCTTATGCCTTTCGAATGGATTGAAGTCATCAATGCTTTCGAATTGTAGCTTTTGTTTTATAAATATAATAAGTTACTTCCTAAAAGCTTTCGAAAGGGTTTAATTATTTCGAAGGCAATGGCTTTGAAAAGGGTTTCAAAGCTATCCTTCCAAATGTTTTATTTAAATGATTAATGCTTTCAAAAGGATGGTTCCAAAGCCATCAGTTTTCCCCAAACTCTTTTATATGAATGTTAATGGTTTTGAATGTGGGTACTTTCGTTTATATTCACTTTGACCCAAAAGATATTTTTAAGAATAAACCCAATGGTTTTGAAATGGGTACTTTCAAATGGTTTCAAAGCTGTGCTTCTATAAGTTAATAAGTGATGCTTTAATACTTTCGAAAGGTATGTTTTGATGGTTTCGAAAGAGATGTTTAAAAGTGTTTCGAAAGGCATATGCTTAGTGTTTTGAAGAGAATATTTGAATATTTTCAAAGGAGGTTATGTAATGGTTCTGAAAGTAAAGGTTTGAGATTTCGAAAGCCTTAGTTTTCAAAACAAAGATACCAATATCATTTTTAAAGGAAAACCCATAGCAAAAATAAATGAGTTTTGAAATGGCTTTTAAGTATAGAGTTTTTGAAGAAGCTTTCCTTGATAAAGTAATGGTTAAAGGGATTAACCATGTTTCATATGAATTTGATTTCAAGGATATTAAACCATATATGTTGGTGTTATTATGTCATTATGCTTGCTTCTTCTAATATACATGTTCATTGTAAAATGGACCCATAACAGTATTTTGGGGAGAAAGGGCGGAATAATCAGTTAGATTAACCTAGTAGTGAATATAAATTAAGTTAACTCCTGAATGAGTAGAATTGCATCCAAGAGGTCCGGAAGACCAGAAAAATAGGATGCCTAAAACACTGATTAAAGAAGTTTTCAGATAGACAAGTTCATAGTAAACCCATGAAAACTATGTTTAGAAAGAGTTATTGGCAAGGGCCAATAGGTTTGTAGTGAACCCACAAAAACTATATACGGATTAAGTTATTGACATAAGTCAATAGATTCATATTCACCCTATTAAAACAATGATATGAGGGAAGTTATTAGAGATACCAATAGGTTCAAGGAGAACTCATGAAATAATTAAATGAAGTTATTGGCAGGGGCTAATAGGTTCTTAGTTGATCCCATGAAACTATGAGACCAGACATATAGTCCATAAACTTTAGTCTGGTTATTAGTAAGCTCATGAAAACTAATAGGTTAATAGTAACCTAGAAACTATAACTATGACGGGTAGTCAAATGAATGGGAATAGGAAATCTAGAATGATTTACTTGTTTGCATATCATCATAATATTTTAAATTGCTTTGTTTTAACCATTGTGGATGCAGGCGCACAATATATGGTTATTATAAATATTTGGATATGATATTAGTAAGGGGAAAACCCATTCCGCTAAGTAGAGTGGTCTCACTAGATATCTATTGGTTTGAGATGGTAGATTATTATTCATACCAGGCTTTGTGTCTGACTCAAAGTTTATGTCTTCCCCTTAAACTTTTGGATGCTCAATTAATTTTGAGTAGTTTGAGAGTTGAGATTTTCATTAACTTCTTAGACGAATAAACTTTCGGAGACGTGTAGGAGGCAAGCTAGCTAGTAGCGGTTCTTTTCTTTTATTTCGCTGTGTTTTGACATAAAGGAAAACTTTATTACTTGCCTAGGTTTAGACTCTGATCATCCAAGGAGGCTTCTTCATATGTCGCTCTTGGCGTATGTTGTAATAATTATATTTTCTCTAATCGTCTTTCTCGAGATTTGGGATTATGTAATGAATTTGAAATGGTTTGAAATGAAATGAGAAATTTGTTTAAATAGTTTTAAAATTTCTTTATATCCATGTGTTTCCGTTGTATCAATGTATCTAACATTACCGTATTGGTCGCTGAAGATTAATAACTGAGGATGACCGCAGCATCCGTAGCCGTTAGTTTTGGGCCTCCAAGTGGGCGATGTTACACCGTTCCACACTTAACACCGAAGGAACAATGCTTAGAGTTATCCTTTTCTCCAAATTCAAATAATGTAGTCAAATCCGTTTAAGAGATTTGGTAATGGGAAATCTTATAAATGTTTTGTGAATATATTTATGTAAAGTAGATAAGTATATGAATGTTGATAAATGTTTGGAAAGGAGATTTATAAATGAAAATGGTTTGAGGCTTAGTGATTGCTTTGGGTAATTAAATCTCTAGATTTTGTTGTTGTTATTTGATAGTTAAATAACCGACTATCAAATTTGGCCTAATTTGACTTAGGAAGTATGAATGTAAAATTCGAGTTTCCGACAAGGACTCAAATACTTACTTCCAAAAGAACACAGAATGAGTCAACTGGAAATTATCGGTTGTTGGTACGAAGAGACCAGGATCAGATTTATATATCCGAAAACCACTCTGAACCAACATGTACGCTCGAGTGGAAGACATCTTGATGATGATTAAAGACGGTGCTTTTTGAAGTGCTAGGGCTACTGCTACTAATCTTGAGTCCAAAATGGATGCAGTAGGGTTAGTGCCTTTAGGTTCATTCAGACCCAGAACAAACATGTATGGATGAATGGTGGCATTACATTAACGCCAAAGGGAAGTGTTACCATTCCAAGATGGATAGCTATTCAAAAAGGTAAAATGTAGCCTCAAGCCTCATCAATCAGGAATGACTAAAACCAGGGATATGCAGTAGGGCTATGTGGGTCGCACCCATTAGGGTATGTCATCCCCTTCTAGATATATACACAATCATAAATGAATTCATGTACTTGGGTGCTCTCGATTAAAGGTTATAAAGCAATCGAGGTGATGATATATTTAGTACTATCTAACAAGGGGTAGACCAGTTCTGTGTTGGCAGGGGTCATTAGGTACAATCTCGGTCCATTTTTCTAGAGGTGTACTGTGGCGGGCAGTACCCCTGTAGCCTAGTCATTAGTTATAATCCAATCTCCAATATGTGCCTTACGTTTTTGATTGTAGAGCCTAGTATGTTGGAATGTAAGATGCAAGCATTTCAGCTATTTTATCTATTTACTTTGAACCTAGACACTATGATAATATTATTGGATTTTGATATAAAATGTTTTGGTTATCGTAAGGTAAAAACCCGTCTGTCTTTATTTGCGAGGTGGTCTTACGAGTTACCCTTTGTTTGAAAAGTTTTCAAATGTAGAAGCCAATTTGGTTGTTACTTGTTATCGAGTTTTACTCAAGCTAGTTTACTAGACTGACCCGGAAATTATTCCATGTAATGCTCGGGTAAGACCGAACATGTTTTTCCCAGGTTTGGCTTGATACTTTGGAGCTGGAGAGGAGCTGGATGAGCAAGACGTATTCACGTATTTTTACTTCTGTTGTACTATAGAGTCTTTATGTTTGTCAATGTGAGGACATGCTTCTATAACTGTCCAACAATTTAGGATAAGCCCAATGTACTCTGATGTTGTATATATGAATAAAGATGTTTCCTTTCTATAAAGATCATGGTTGTATTATATATTATTCACTGTGTTGTGAGATTCTGTGTTGTTTTAGTTTTCTCCATCTTCTACCTTCTTCTTTCACCCTAACAAATCGTTATTTCCGGCACTTGAATGTTCAACATATGATATAGTGGACGTATTAGTGTCGATTTTTGAGGGTCGAAAATCTGATTCGTTACAAGAGGTCCTCGTGAATATTCACGTATATCTTTAATTTTCCGCTACAATGTTGTTGAAATTATCAGTTTTTGTGAGCATAAGTTGTTATAACTCTCCAGGCTGATGATTGGTTATTTGTGTACTTTGATTTGATGTATGTATATAACAGTTTCTCTTTTGTAAAGATCATTGATATTATATTATATATTGCTCCACTACGATTGTGTTGTTTTTAGTTCCTTTTTCTCTTCTTCTTCTTTTCTCTTCTTCTTTCTTCTTTCTTTCCCATAACTACAGATCTTTCTGTACAATTTGGATTGTACATGTGTGGTTTATTATCAACTTTAATTGTGCAGATTTGCGGGTCATTACATGTGGGTCCATACACTAAGGCATCAGTCAGTGCTGTGCGTCTACCGTAGAACCTCTTGTAAATGCCATTAGCGATAGAATACCGCAATCGAATATCAACCCCCATTGTGTAAAGTGCATTTACCCAACCATGTAACGTCCTAGCGTCATCTTATAAGGAACTAGCGTCCCTACTTTCTCTAACATCCACACATATGTATAGAGTATGGTTATAGATATCTTTAATAATATTATTTTGAGCCTAAGCCTTAGGCCGAGGTTCAAGTTATGCATTTCAGACACAAACCATCAATTGATACACCCTATCGGTTGATTGATCAGGTTGAATGGTCAATTGGTCGTAGTGCACAATTTATGACTTTTGATTTTTAGTTATTCGACTTTAATTGTTTGTTAATTTGATAAATTATGGACTTACAAAATGATCCCTAGGCATTAATTTACACTAACCAGTCTTTGCAATTTTACCTTACTTTTATTGGTACCAAAATCACAGATTTATATCAGTTTAATTATACTTTTTTAATTCAAGGTTAACCAATTTTTACGGTTTCTATTTAATCATAGAATGGGGTTTAACGTGGGTAAAATGATTTCAGCCAATTTATACCAATTTCAATTTCTAATATAAATTTTAGATTTAAACAATCAGGATTTACAATTTGATTGCTAATATCCTAGATCGGATAAAATAGGTCAAAATTAACTGTAAATAATCAACATATTAAACTTGTTCCCACCCACCTCAGATCAAAGCTCCAACTTTAAACTCCATCAGAGAATCAAGACCCGTTAGCTTGCCCCCTTATTGATCCGATTACTAGTATTCTCTTACTTTGTTTTCAAAGAAATATTTACATAAGTGGAGAAAAGAAATTTTGGCATAGTTTTTGTATGCATTAGCTTTTCTAATGAAATTAGGATTTGGTTAGGTGTTTATTTATGGGTGTTGTAGATTGATATGGAGTGTTTGATTGACCCTAGAGAATCTTAGCTCTCATCACAGATGCATATCGGAAACTTGGAATGGAAGAAAAATATTTTGTTTCATCTTCTCCATCCATTCATCGCTCCAGATCATCAAAATTATTCGTCAATGGTCAATTGCTAAGGTATACGGGTGGACCGCTATGTCGACTAGCACACCGTAAGGTGTCAATCGGTGAGATTGTTTTGTTAGGAAGGCTTTCATTTTTAATTTATTCTGTTTTCAAATTTTCAAATGTCCATAACTTCTTTGTAATAACTCCGATTTCAAAGTGTTACATATGAAAATTGTCCATAAAATCACTACAAATGCCATAGTGTAGGGTTTGTAGTTAAATTCGGACATTTGTGAAAATTTCAGTTTAGCCCTTGTTATATTAAAAATTTATTTTATTTTTAAATTTTCAGTTAAATTTCTACCATGTTATATTAAATAACATTAGTTTGTAATATAAATTTTAGTATTCTTAAATTAATATAAATTATACTCTATTCTGCCAAATTTAAAAATAATTTATCTTTTATGATTTTTTATATTTATCTGATCAACAGTGTCAACCAATATTGATAGTTATATGTAATTTAGCTCATATAATTTTGAGACAACAAATGTACATATAAAATCATTCTATCGGGATAACATGACATAGTAGATGTAAATTTTTAAATAGAAAATAATACCTTAAAGAGATTACCCTTACATGCACGTTGTTTGAAAAGATCTCTTAGATTTAAAAGAACAGATCGACCGGAATTAGCAACGACTTAGGCACCACTTGAATTGATTTATTTTGATATACTTTTGTATTTGGAATACAAAACAATAGAGGCGGCAAGCAAAGTGAATTTGGCCGGGTCTATGAGGCTTTATCCATAGGAAAATGAGAGGGTAATAATGGTTTAAAAAGAGAAGGATGATGAGACAAATTCTCCTCCTTTTAATCCTTCTCCTTTAACCATGTCTTAGATCCAGATCTAAAATCAAAACCATCTAGCCCTTTTATCATATGGTTGACCATATCATACGTCTTATCATGGTCCAATGAAAAGCCAAACACAATTAATAATTAATGATTTTTAATCGTATTTAATTACATGTCAATATCGTATATCAACATATACATATATAAATTTTATATATGCACCCAATTAATTACTAATGCCACACCAAAAATACAAATAGCATCCAATACATCATATAAATATATAATTAGTATAGTATAAATATTAGTTAATCTAATTCATTTATAACAAATGAAATAGATTTTATTCAAAATTTTAGATTAAATTTAAAATCGATTTAATCAAATCTCACTCTAATCACCTTGAATACACATAACCAGGTGACAATGGAACTTTTTCGATCATTAGTTTTGTTGATATTTCTCTTAAATAAAAGGAGGTCTTCAAACAATCCTCAAACAAAATAAACGTGTGAGCAATGCTAGACATTAGAGGGAACATTCATTTATTGTCCAATATAAGATTCATTTAATAGATATGCTAAGCCTATTTATGTCCTGCAATGAAGGCATTAACCCAATTTGGAAAGATGTTGTGCAAGAAAAAATTCCCAAATATATCTATATTGATATAATTTACGAATCTGTAATTGCTCTTGGTCAGTCCATTTCATTTCGTGCCTATAAAATTTTGTATTACCATGATTAAGAATGATGACAAAGAACTCATAAGAACTCATACTCAAATAGGGTTATGTGTTTGCCTAGAACATAGGAAGCCAAATGTTGTTGCACATGAAGATCATTTTACTCTTCCACTAAACAAAAGTGGGAGAGACTGATGGACCATCAATTATTGTAATACCCCGCACATTAATGGGCCCAAATTTTGACTAAATTGAAACCCAAGTCCATCAGACTATGGATTGTTTGTTCGGTACCTGCAATAAGTATGAGCATATCAAAATTGATAAATCTAAACACATAGCAGAATGGAAAAATATAATAGAATATAAATACCAACTAAGGCTACTACCTCGGAATAATTAGCGTTCGGTAGGACATTAATTTGCCTTGTCAGTATCGAGAATGAGAGATAGGGAAACTTCTCCATCAATATATCACGCCTTGATCAGATGACCCGTTCCTCTAAGTTTATCCTATGGGTTATAACGAGGAGGGGTTAGAACAACGTTCTGATGACTGGAAATCTGTACTTTGTCTATAAATTAAATTTAAACTGATTAGTTTCCATTTAATTGTTATAAATATTATTTACAGTTTATCTGTTTAACCTAATATAAACGCACGATATTTCTATCCAACATGATTCGTCCACCTAATCTTCTCCAAAGTAAAAAATACTAATGCATGTTTATCAATCACTTAATACTTCCAAAATATGAAGCGAGCTACTATCATCATCATCATTGGTCCGTTGGTCCTAGCTACAAAGACCTTTGACCACTATTATGGCCTTATAACATATAATAGCTATTCTACTAACACATTTATCGTATTGATGTCTTAGCTATGTAAGAGACAATACCCAAATCACTTAATACCTCATTAATAAGGAGTAGGCAGACTTTTGACCATTTGATACCTATATTTTAGGTAGGTCCCTATCATTTAATACCTAACCCAAGGCAGACTCCTCATTGGTACTATCCAGTTGACATCGCTTGGAATCTCACCAGGCCACATAATACTTCTTTATAGGAGAAAAGTAGACCCTATAATAGTTATTTAATACCTTAAACCCAAAGCGGACCATCCTTGAGATATCGACTAACACTCCTAACAACTAACTCGAACCATTTACATATTAATTAATTAGGGAGAAGGCGGGCACTCAACCAACACCGTAATACCACCAAACCGAATGTAGGTCCTACGGTTGTATATCATTTTCCACGGGTCCTATGGTTGGAGATGTTCCATAAAGTAGGAAGTGTACACAACTATTGGTAGTCTCAAAATGAAGGGCAGACTTCTATTGTGTAACTCTATTGACCACGCATTCTAACCCGCCAAGTCCATTTAATTATTCTAAGCTTCATTCTAAGCTTTATTATTCTAAGTTGAATATTGTAAGTTGAATATTTGACTTAGCCTGCTAAACTTCCTCAAATTTGTTTAAGACTATAATATAATTTACCTTAAATGTTCATTAATTACTTTTTACATAAATTCCAACTTGTCCATATAGAAAGATTATTATTCCAACGGACAGTTTCTAAGATATTTCTTCATTTACTAAATTTCATTTATTATTTTTTTGTCTGACCCTTGTGTAGTCATTAATAAACATCTTTACTTATCAATCTCATTAATTCATTTACCCTTTTAACTTTCTGTAACTTCCAAATTCATTTCACATTTATTACCCATTAATTGGAGCTACAAACTTTCTAACTTTCTTTCCTATTTATTTTATTCATTGTCTGATTTATTCCTACATTAAACTATAATTAATGTGAATATTTTGCGTAAATCGTTGTATTAGTTAAGTTTCATTTCAATTGATTAGCGTAGCAAAACACTTATAAATGTTTACTTCCATCACTTACATTCTAGTGATAAATCTTCAACCAGAACATTTTTTCCATTCTTAACTGTGGAAATTATATGTCTAAAAGATTCTCCATTATGATTTCCATAAATTAGCATAATTTAATAAGATTAAATTTTTAAAAATAAAATATTTTCCTCGTTTGAAATTACAAGGAATGATTCCTTCTCTTTTTGTTTGAAATGGATGGTATAAACTATGATAAGTAATTGCGTACCTTACACATCTCTTTCTTTTATTTACATATATTCCTTGTCAAATCAAACGTTTTGTTATCCATGAAAATAAGAAAATCAAACCAATTTATAAAAATTAAATGGAGATCCTTCCCAAAAATTAAAGTGCAAAAAATTTGCATTCCAATTATATTAGGGTAAGGATTAAGATTCTACTATTATTTTTACCACCTGATTAGAGATCTAGAATAAATTATATAACTTATCAACCTTCAATTATTATAACTTTTGAGACTGATTTCCGGATCTGGGTGTAAGCAATAATTCCAAGCAAATTCTCTAGATTATAGGATAAGAATGCATAGGCAATGTTTTATACGTTCAATCTAAGCCTAAAGTTCACGTATATTTATTGATTTAGGCATAAATCAAATAAAAGCCAATGAAATAAATTTCAATATTATAAACAACTTATAATTTTTCCTACTCGCCTTTTAAAGTATCCAAATGTTCAAATCTGAATTAAATCCTTTGATTCAAGTCCATCTCCTTTCGAATCCAAGAAATATGTATACAAAGAGTATATAGATATATTAGAATTTCAGATCTGAGAAGAGATTTGGGGTTGGAAGGGAATATGAATTTATTATACTGAAATTTACCTTGTTATTGCGTGGCATTGATTTGCTTTTTCTCTTCTTTCATTTATTTTCTGTTCTTCTCCAATTTATATAAATATAATTTATATTATAATTTAGAAGAATAGTGTAAGAAAAAATGTTAGAGGTTTGCTGTTCATTCCAAAAAATATGAGAAGAGGATGGAGGATTAGGCCTAAATTTGCAGGCGCTCGAATCGATCGTAGCTATTAAATTAAAATATATTAAATTCGGGCCATTATACTAAGGCAAACCCTAGCCATCACCACTTGGATTGGTTGGCCGCACCTCCATAAGGGTCGACCACCAGATGTCGACCTGCCCCAATAAAGGGGTCGACCGGTAAGTCCTGGTATTAAATTATAAACGTTAATTTTGTTTTATTAATTATTTTCATTTTGAAATCGTTTATCGTCCATAACTTCTTTGTTTGAATTCCGATCGTAAAACTTTAAATATGAATATTGCTTAAAAAATCACCACAAATGCAATAACACAAGTTTCGTGACCAAATTCCATTATTTCCAAAAATTGCATTTTTGGAGCTTAATTAATTAATTAATTAACTAACGTAAATATATGGGCGGTTATATTCTTTTCCCAATAAAAGAATTTCATCTTTGAAATTACACAAATGATTAAATCAGGGCTGTTTCTTACAATATTCCTAAACTACTCAACTAATTATGCACAACTAATTTTGCAACAAAACATGCATAAGTGCATATTATATCACAACCATAGAAAACATATATGTAGAATGGTTCTAAATCAGGCCTCCTATATGAATGCATTTCTTTTAAAAACATTTTTGAAAATATGATGTAAACAACCTATATATATACTGGTAGTTCTACATGTATGCAGAATTTAAAAGATCTTTTTCACCAAAAATTGCTACACTCCTATGAATAGAAGCATGATGCAACCAATTTTGCATCTGATTTCTACCATCCAAAAATCTAACGCGTTGAAATATCGCTTCCTAAACATTACTCCTATGCTAGAAAAAGGAATTTAGATGGAGAATTCTGCATCTTATCACTCTATAAGCTATCAATTCCCATTATACAATGAAATTTTTTTCGTTGCCTCAGATTTCTCCGAATATTTCCATGTAAAAAATGCATAAGGAAGCTTGTTTTCAAGCTCTAAAAAAGAATTAAATCCAAAAATGGAGTCTCCCGCATCATCGATAGGGTAAGCAAATAAAAATCCCAAGGTTAATATAGCTTTTCCCTTGTTATCATATGTGTTTTATCGTATCGTCGACTTTAATGCACCGCTAAATTCTTATTTATTAATTTATTTACCTTCCCTAGCTTAGCATCTGCCTTTAAAATCAGAAATTTCATAAAAATCTCTTTAACATTTCAAATTTGTATGTCACTTGAAGAATCAATTTTCAAAAATATTTAGATGCAAATTTCCTTGAAATCAATTTGGAAAAATTCAAAAAATTATTTGAGCAATAAAAATAATTCAAAATCTAAGACTCTTTCTTTTTTAAATCAAGAAAAACTTATCTTTCAAAATTTTAAATGATTCAAGCCATATTTCAACGTAGTTGGAAGTTAGTTATGTGCTAACGAATAAGTTCCACTGACACTTCACATTTAAACTTTATCTTCAAAAGTTAATATTTTATTTTAAAATGGCAATACATTTATTATTTATACATTTTAGCCTTTTAAGGAACAAGAATAATGACCCATGATTTCCAAAACAACTTTAAACTATCCTTCGTATACTAAAATTTACTATTTATTCTAAATTTCCAGTCTTATATTACATTTACCGTTGGTTAAGTGTTTTTATGAGATTTCCATATGTATACCGTCTCTTCTATATACACATACAAGAGTAGTTCAAATATCTAGAAATAATAATGAAGTAAATAAATAGGAAGAATCTCATAATATCGTATGTGACTTTTATAAGAGACAACCAACGGTTACAACATAAAAGAAAAGAAAAAATGATGGAAGGAAAAGATAACAACAATACTACTAAACCTAAAACACTACCTACAATCTATAGGAAGGTCTTGACCCTCTATGGGAGCTTGAGCCATCACCGCGGCCTCGTAAAGGACATAGCATGGTGGCTAAGCATCTAATCTCATGGGTCTGGCACTATAGCTCAACCCGCATCCCCTGCTGACTAGCCTAGATCTCCTGGAGCTTGGCCGGGACCTGCTGAATAACGATTAGCCCATGACTCTGGAATACCTCGGCATCCTGTCTTGGCTTTGTGGCTGCTCCTCTAATACTAGCACTGTTGTTACTGCTGCTAGCAAAGTGATAGACATCTTCTTGCAGGTGGCTCTGTCGATGGTAGGCAGAACCTTCCTATGGACCGACTTCCCTTGGAGGTTCACTCCATATTGCCCAAACACACAAGTGAATAGGTGGCAATACAGGAAGTAACTCCGTGGGATACTAACTCCATAATCGATGAAGTGGATCATCCGGGTAAGGGCCCAATTGACAGCTACACCGCTAATGATAGCATAGGTGGCCTTCCTTAACAAAGGTTAGATTTGATCAAGACTCCTTGTCTTTGGAATGATGTTGTGCTAAATGATGCACAAGATGATGCAGGCTGTAGGTTGTAAAATATCTGACCTCCAAACACTGATGTCTCTAGAAATGATACGCTGCAAAATCTCAGGGTCTTACATCTCTATATTATCCAAGTTCGCACCCTCTGTAGAAATCTACAAAATATCGCCCAAGTCATTATCGGTTAAATCGATACCATTTCCCTTCACCTCCGACACCGAATGAGACTGTTGCCATCATAAAAATTTCCCTAAATGGGTATCAAAACGGTGGATGCATCATGGGTAGCATCCCCACTCAAAAGTGCTGAAGCGAAGGATTGGTGCTAATCTTGTCACCAAGAATAATTCCTCAAGCCTAAAAGTGGTGAAGTCTCTGAACTTGACAGGCTGTCCTTGGAGGAAAGCAAAGCCTGCTGATCCAAGATAAGTGGTGATTCTCTACTCATTCTAGCTCAGCCAAGTGGCCTCTTGAGTGGTGAGACCAGGGTGCCAAAAGGAAGAACCGACTGTGCGGGGCTGTGCTATAGACTATGAAGTGGCCGAAGAGGGAGATATGGTTTAGATCCAGAGTGGCGGCAAGGCAAGATCTGAAGTGAAAAAATTAGCCTGGGAAAGAGGCGAGGCTGTTTCTCATAGAAAAGGGTAGAGGGGGGAGGCGGTGTCACCTAGTGGGTGAATGGATGGGGTGGTGGCTGCTTTGGAGGAGGAGGAGGTTTGGGTTGAGGAAGAGGGGGAGCCAAAATGAGGCGGTCGGGGTTTGGACGTGACTTTTATAAGTTGCGTTCCATGTTTGGGTTGTGCCAAAACACGTTGAGCGGTCAATCGCTCTAAGGTTATTGGTCGACTAATAGATGGATTTTGGGCCCAGTTTGAACCTAGACCTAATTCGAGCCTGGTTAATTAAAAACGATAATAATAATATTCCTTTTGCACTGTCTTCTTCAACTTGACACGATCCGAAAAAATTCATATCCTCTTCACGGCGGTGTCCAAGTTTACCGTCTTAAATTTCAAACCATACCTTAACTATAACGCAGTATTCCCAACTTATACTACTATACCAACAATACTTCAAAAACCCGAAATATTCAAGCTGTTAGCTTCTGCATTATATTTATATGGAAACATCCTTCTAATCAACCGACGGTAACTACACTTCCGACTTCATACCCTAATAAAATCGAATGTCATTCCTATTTTTTCAACCCCTTAAAAGAGAAAAGAAATTAAAATCTCTGATTTTTATAAACAAAAAAATCGTCGGACTAAATATATGATCTTTTAAACTCGTCTCCAAATTGAAAAACTATTTTCTGCCAAAACTTCCTTAATCAAAATCAAACTTAAATCTTTCTTTTAAATATATATGTATGCATTTAAGGTTTCAAACTTACTTCTTTTTAAAAAGATTTCTTCACACAACCAAATTCATCAGTATACTTTTTCCTATAAATAAGATTTAAAATATCTTAAATTTTTTTCCCAAATTAGTCTTTGGAAAAGAAATCCTTTGGTAACCCTTTTTCAATAATTTAAGGCATTCCCAAAATATATTATTGAATTCCTTTCATGGGGTTGGACTAAGGAATTGACTTTAGGTCTTACAATAAAATCAGGTTTACCATCTAAAGGTGATTGATGAATGCGCCTTTGCAAGAACTTGTCTCCGATTATCTACGATATATAAATTCTTAACTCCCGTTTACTTAGACAAAATGTGCATCTTTAATCGACCATATATCAAAATCAAAAATCACAAAGTAGCTAGTCTCAACAATCATTTCAAACACCATCCAACCTCTGGGATTTTTTCATATGTCATGCTTATGCTCTTCAAAGCTAATGCCTCAGGTACAACCAAATCTTCGTGGGGGTAATTGAGGTAGACACATAAATCTTTAAATCTATAGAATATTTCCAACTTATAGTTGCTTCACCCATTCCTTTTGGAATATGGTCGCAACTGCAATTGTACTCGGAATTCATAGAGTTAGGTGTAAAATATATTAATAGATAGAAAAATACAAGTACATTCTCTCAAAATACCTAATCCCTCTGATTGACCAACCTCAGCTTCGATACCAAATGCAACAACCCGCACTTTAATGGGCTTAAATTTTGACAAAATTGAAACCCAGTCCATCAAAGTACATATCGTTTGTTTGGTACCTGCAAAAAGCATGAGCATATCAGAGATTGATAAATCAAAAATCATAGCATAATGGAAAATATAATGGAATATAAATACTGACCAAGGCTGCTACCTCAGAATCAAGTGCTTTCCCTAGGACATTAATTTTCCTTGTCAGTATCGAGCATGAGAGATGGAGTGCTTGCACAAATTACATTTTTGGAGACTAATTAATTAATTAACTAACGTAAATTTACGAGGTATTGCAATTATATTATTTACTTCGTATTTATTTATGTTATAACTAAATCCTTGTTTCTCCTAAGAATCAAAAGAAAAAACTTTCATTTGTTCAGTACAACCGAATCATTTATACCACAGATCATAGTGTACACAATTGATTAAAGTGTCGATGGATAAGGGCTCCTTCACATATGCTTTCTCTTCATTCGTGGATGGAGTATTCTTTCAAGAAAGAATAATTCATTAATGCATAAGAACATTTCCTCGTTTGGAATTTTCCACACTAAATCATATTAATATAATGTCTATGTACATAGATTAATACATTTCCAACATCATACATGATCTATCATTACGGATGTTTGTACCTAGCATATATGATGCCTCGCTTAAATCTTTCATCGAGAATATCGTAGACAACTATTCATTGACTAATTGTAACTGAGGTCCAATATGACAAATCAATAGCTAGTTGCCTACGTACAATATTAATAATGTCACAAGACCTTTATTTTCTTTTTACACACATGCTTCAATTGTATTCTACTGATGTCGAACTATTTATAAATTAAAAATATCAACAAATCTATTATATAAAATTTGTTTTAAAATTTATAAAATTATTTTATACCTAATATACATTTGGTAGGTAAAAATATAATTTTTTTCATATAATTTAAAAATTAAATACTTACGAAAATTAATAATTAATTTAAAATTGATTTTAAATTATAACATATATATATATATATGTATATATGTATGTATAATATTTAAATAATAAAATACTTGTATACCGCTTGATCACCTAATCAAAGCTCTTGTTCCAACTTCTAGGATGTTATTCAAAATCGTATATTGATCTTAAGAGTCTACAAGCTTTATTACCGCTCCCAACGACTTCAAATTTTAGTAGCGCTATATAAATAGTCTCTCCTAAATTATTATTTAAAATGCATTTTAACATTAAATTAACATATTTTATAGTCGTAGTATGCAACAAGTGCAAGTAGAATCCGAATAGACTTATGCAATATACACTTACTTTAAGGAAACTTTTTACCATCAAACTTACTTTATAAGTATGCACTTTTTTATCAACAGCAATGTTCTTTATGAATATTCACTTGTAATTGAAGAATATTAGCTCTTTGAGTACATTTTTCATAGTTTAAACTTTGTTAATGTTCGATCATGCACATTGGTAGTAGGGAGGGGAAATTTCAATAAATACATTTTATTAATTTATAATAGATTATATTTTATGTTTACATGATTAATAATTTTAATAATGACTAATACAAGAGTTTAAGGTTATTAATTTTAATCTAATTGGTTTATGTATTAAAGTGTTTATGTTTATTATAATATATATACTATCATTTTATTTTACTTGAGTTCACTTTAATGTTATATTTTAATCTAGTAATATGTTCACATTCACAATGCAGATATTACAACTATATATTAAGTATGGTGATATAACCTAAGGTATACACAATGAACATATGTCATAAGTGTATGATTTACCATTAGGATCTATGGTTAATAAATAAGGTCTAGTGCCATAGGTTAATAAAGATGTCACATATACGTACATACATACATACATACATATACACACATATATACACACACAGACACATGAACACACACAGACATGTTGATATATACAAATAATAAAAAAATTATTTCAACCACTAATTTTATTTATTAATATATATATGTATGTATATGTGTGTACATAATATAACATTATTCGAATTTAAATATATATACGCACATATAAATACTTTCGACATATAAGTAAATATATTTAAAAATATTATTATATTCGATTTAAAATAATTTGTATATGTATTATTTATATTTGATAATTTTACATATATTTATATTTAAAATTTAAAATTAATTTTATTTTTCCGAAATCTAAAAAAAAAGATGTTTTTTATTTCAAATGACACGAGCTAAAAAAATATTTAATATAAATTAAAATTTGTGCATATGTGTGTATTTATATACACATTTATTTATAAATAACATAAAGATTTTTTATTTTTTAAACCAAGAAAGAAAAAAAATATTCTACTTATTTTTAAAACCATGAGAAATGAATTTAAAATAATTTAAATTTTTTAATATATGGTAAGATACATATGAAATAAAATAAAATAAAATAAACATGTTGAATTTATATCTACATAATATAATTAAATTTATTCGCATATTATTTAATTATTAAAATTTTAATCTAATTTTCTAATTATTTTGATTTTGGTCAAATAAAATTTATGGGACATGCATACATATTTTCATTATGATTAATTGTTTAAATGGAATTTACCTTATTGTGATCTTGTCGTTTGTCAACGCATATGTCACTAATAATTTCCTTATCTAAACTAGAATCCTTTCTCCTAAACCATAGGATTCGACTCCTTCTGAAAGGCATCACCAATTTTCTATAAGTAAAGGATCGGGTTTGCTTGTGTATGTATAGTATAAAGGGATTGGTTATTTATAGACACCAAGATCACAAATATCTAACACCCTTCTCACCAAACATAAAGACCATGTCTCTAGCTCCTCCTCCCTGCTATTTGGTTAGCCCTCCTATCTGGGTTATCCAAGCTTCGGACTTAATCAATTTCACCACTAAATTAAATATTTAATTAATTTATTAAGCCTATATCTTAATTAAATCAATATATAACATTTATATGTTGTTTTAATTAATTTTATGGCTTTAACTAATTAAATGAAATGCTATAAAATTGAGTATAACATTTGTATTAATTTTTTTTATTAATTTTTAAAATTTATAAATTAATTTTAAATTTATCAAAGTCAGAAATAAACTAACAACACGGTTGTCTTGACTCTCTGGTGTAAAGTAGGTCATCAGTCAACATTTAACCAACTTAAATACTGAAGTTATACGTACTATACTGATGTGTAGTGTGGATACAAGTTTAATTGCTTATAGATTAATCCAATTTCTGACATATCTTAAGTTGCACCTTATAATGATATTCTGTGCACATTTTCTTTTCGGCATCATCATATCACTAAGATAATAAGAGTTTGGTCCAAGGTCAAAAACTCTGTTAATATCTGTAATTAAAAGCATAGAATTATTTTGAAGTCCTCGGTTCAATATGATAAAAATTATCAACCGACCAGTTCACTCTGGAAAGTGATTTTGACTTTAGGTTAACTACTAATTACAGTGATAGTAACCTTCTATGCTGACGCCAAAAACGGACATCAACACCCAATAGAATCTCGTAGAGATTAAACGATGAATGAAATAAAACCATAACAGAAAAAATAAATGAACACATAGATTTTTATAGTGGTTTGGCAATCTTGGCCTACGTCCACTTCATATTTTTATTGATCTTGCACTAGATTATGATTACAGGAATGTTTTGATCGGCTAGGACCAGTAATACAAAAGTAAAGAATAAAAATGGCAGAGCCTAGGCAGTAGAAAGAATGATCCTCTTTATGGAGAATGGACGCTATATTTATAGGAGAAAATTTGCATAGATTAGGTTGAAATTTTGCAAGAAGAGTCTCTAGATCCGTAGGGGTCCTCTATCACAATGGGTGGCCCTAAATCGATATTTTGGAACAATCGGCCAAAGTTTAGCATTTTGGCCTTTGATTGATGTGTGATCAATAGTATAGGATCTTCATGATATGATACTTGCTCTCCAAATTTTGTGCAATTCCAATGTACCGTTTGTGAGATATCGCATTTTCCATGAAACTATGGATCGTTTTGGCAGATTTTGTACAATCTTTATGGAACGATCGGTATGTCTTTCCAAGATTTGGGAGTTTTATCATGTGATTATTTTTGTAGGCTCCACTCTTCAATATATTAATGCTCTAAAAGTTTCAAGTGCATTAGCTTTTTAGATTTTGAGATATTGATCGATCCTCGTCGATTTATGCTGTTTTATGGATCGTTTTAGATCAATCTATATAAATTCTTCATTTGTCCATAACTCGAGTGTATGAACTTCGATTGACTTGAAACCTGAAACATAACCTCATGGGGCCTTCCTTGTCACTTCATATTAATTGGACCTTGATTGGGACTCGGTCTGAATATGCTCGACCATCGTCCATAGTCTTGTATATCATTGATTCTCAAGGTTGGAAACCACTCGTTTTTAGTCAAATCTACATTATCATGGCCTTGCCAAAAGGCAGGATAACATTTTGCCCTCCAAAGTACATCTTGTTCGAACATGACGTACTTTGAATTAGTGCAAGATTCAATCATCGAAAAGGATTCCATTCATTTTATTCAATGGTCGTTATCCTTCCGTTGAGTCGTCTTTTCTAATAGTTGCATTTCTTTCTATCGGTTATGACTATTAGTCGATTTATAATAGTATAAATTTAGGACTGTATTGTATCAATTACTATCCATGTTCGATTCTACAAGGCTAGTAAGCTTTGGTTATCTGATTCAATCTTTTCTCTAAGAACTCTAGGTGGAAATTAAAATTCTGTCGGTTTCAAGAAATCAAATTTTTAGAATATACACGTACACGTTCAGATACACGTTCTTATCATTAGATCGTGGATGCATTTGTACGCTCACGAGTCATCACCAATTACTTATAGTTTAATTGCAGCTAGATTGCAATTCCTTGTTTATATATATATATATATATATATATATATATATATATATATTAATGAAATAGGGTTCGTAATAAGTCACTTGATGATATGAGACTTCAAGTTCTACTGGAATGATGGCTTTAGAGCCATAAGCAAGAGAAAATAGAATATGGCCAGTCGTGGACTTATGGTTTGTTCTATAAGCCTATAATGCTATTGGTAGTTAAAATACCTACTTTCCTTTAGCCTTTTCCAAACGTTTCTTCAGAATGGACTTTATGATTTTGTTAACAACTTCGACTTGTTCGTTTGTTTGATGGTGAGCAACTGCCGCAAATCTATTTTCAGTATAATGCCGATGGCAGATGTCTTTGAATTCAGCACCGTCGAATTGGATTCCATTATCAGTTACAATGGTTCATGGAAGGCCAAAACGATATATAATGCTCCAAACAATGAAGTTGATTACATTATTCATCGTGATCGTGGCTAAAGGTTCAACTTCAGTTATTTGGTGAAGTAATCCACTATAACGATAGCATACTTCGCTTCATCTTTAGAGATCGGTAAGGAACTAATAATATCAATACCCATTTGTGTAATTTCCATCGACGGAGCTCTCCGAATTTTTTGCAAACATCTAGTACTCATTGCATTGCCTAGCGTGGTCAACTGCATCTCGTTTGACAGTTGGCTAATAATACCCGTAGCGGAGTATTTTCTCTGTTAGGTTTTGCCCCCTGATGTGATCGTCACATTCTCCTTCATGGAATTCTCTCAAGATTCATTTGATTTCATGTTGGGCGATACACCGAAGCAGGGGAATGGAGAAGCCTTTTCTATACATGACTCCTTTTTGGATGAATTAGCATGAAAGCTTTATGAAAGATCTGCCATTCTTTATTCCTCTATCTAGGAAGGATCCCTCATTGCAGATAACCTTTAACATGAGTCATCTAAGACTCCCTTTCCGGCTCCGTCTCAAGAACCCTAGTAATGTCTATCTGGTCGATGCTCAAAGCATCTAGTACTTTAATCGGGACAAAGTCTATTGGCTGCGCATTCCCGGAACTTGCCAGCTTGCCCAGTGAGTCGCCTTCTCATTTTGTATTTCTGGGGATGTGTGTAATGGTGTAATACTGGAAGTCCGCCAGTAGCTCTTGGACCCGGCCGAGATAAGGAGCAAGTTGCTGCCCCCTAGTCTAATAATCTTCCCTGACTTGGCATACTCCTAACTGGGATCACAAAAGATTTTTAAAGTTTTAACTTCCATTTCTCTAGAAAATTTGAGCCCGACGATCAAGGCTTCATACTCAGCTTAGCCTCTCCAGACCATACAAGTGCACGGTGAGCCCACGCAAAGGGTTTGGTTAAGATGTGCCAAATTTGACCAAGTAAACAAATGGAATCTAACCATACATGTCCTCCAATTATATCTTCTATAGGGAAGTCAACTTTCAAGGCGTAGCAAATCGACTATTCCCTCGGCAATCACTAACATGACTTTGGCACTAGAACACTGATCATTGGTTGCTCCATCCATGTATATTTTCAGTCTTTTGGTTGATTCTCCACTACTCTCTGATGAGTTGTCTGGTGCATTGAATTCAGCTATGAAGAACGCCTTTCCCTGGATAGGGGAGATAAGTGATATCGAATTGGCTTTTCATGATATTCCACTTGAGTAACCTTCCAAACGTCTAGAGTTGCTGTAGGATATGTCGTAACAACTGGTCGGTGTAGACGTTGATGGGGTGAGCCTAGAAGTAGTGGCAAATCTTTCGTGATGCAATCAACAGGTACAATGCAAGCTTTTCCAGCTTTGGGTACTTTCTATTAGCACCTATCAATTGCTTGCTAACATAATATACAGTCCTCTAGATCCGATTCTGTTTACATAATATTATGGAACTTATGGCATGTACCGACACCGCTAAATAGATGTATAAGTCTTCATGATCCAGTGGCTTGGATAGGATGGGAGGCCTCTCTAAGTTATCTACTAGAGCTTGAAATGCATCTATGCAATCCTGCTTCCATTCAAAGTTCCTTTTCCCTCTGCCGATAAAGTCAAAGAAAGAAATACACTTGTCTGTGGCCCTAGAGATGAAGCGGCTTAGGGCAGCAACCTTCTCATTTAAGCTCTGTACCTGTTTAATCGTCTTCGATACTAAGATGTTTCGAATTGCTTGAATCTTTTCGGGATTGGCTTCGATTTTGCGAGAGTTGACGATGAAACCCCCAAAATTTCCTTAATGCATCAGCGAAAGAGCATTTCAAGGGACTTTGTTTCATTCCATATTTTTGGAGAAATTGAACATCTCCGCTAATTCATCGATGTGGTTGTTTGATCGTCGTGACTTCGTGAGCATATCATCCACATATACTTCCATCGATCACCTGATCTGATCTTTGAACATCTGGTTGACTAGTCTCTGCTAATTAGCTTCAGCATTATGTAGTTCAAATGGCATCACAACATAACGATATAACCCTAGATCGGCAATGAAGTTGGTGTGTTCTGGGCCGACCACGTGCATCAGGATCTGGTTGCATCCGGAGTACACATCCATAAACGAAAGCAGTTAGTATCCAGCAGTTGAGTCTACTAGTTGGTCGATCCTTGAAAGTGGAAAGCTGTCTTTCGGGCATGCCTTGTTTAGGTCAGAGTAGTGGACGTATGTCTGCTAGTTTCCATCATCTTTTTTTACATGAACTGGATTGGATACCTATTTTGGGTAGAGGGTGTCGTGGATAAGTCCATTGTTTTTGAGTTTATCTACCTCCTCTTTAAGTGCAGCAAATCTTTCCGGATCCATGCCGTTGCTTTTGTTTCACCGGGACATGCCTTGGGTCGATATTCAATACATGGCTTACAATAATTGGTGAGATCACACACATGTCAGAATGGGTCCAAGTGAACACATCAAGGCTCATTCAAAGAAAGCCATCTAATTCCTTTATCTTCATTGCACTGAGTCATGCTCTGACCTTCAATACCCGTAATGGGTCGCCATGGCCAACCATAATGTTGATCGTTACTACGGGTGTAGCCTTGGATTCCTCGAGTTCAAACATAACTGTTTTGCACAACAATCAATGTGGAATCCGGTTGGGATGGATAATGATGATGGTTGCTCCGGTTGAATCCTAGAGTCTTGTCATGAGTTATTGAGTCTGATAGTGAAGGGCTCTAGATGCTTTGAGCGATTATCTACAACTGGCCGAAGATCAGGCTTAAAAGCACATTGAATCAAGTATCAAGTAGGGTTCAACCTCGTGTTGCATGCAACTACATAGCTAGCTCTTGCTTTGAGTTTGAATCTACTAGTATATTTGAGTAACAGGCTTTCCATTCAATGTACTCATGATCCGTTACTCGTTGTTAGGGTTGGAGTGATGGTCGGTTGCCCGTGAACTTGGGCATTGCTTCGACGATTCTATCTCTAGGCATCTTTTGGTTGTAGCCTTGACTCGTAAACACTAGGTATGAGTCACAGTATTAAGCTGTTGCACTTAGCTTTTGGATGACCATAATTCTGCCCCCAGTCTTAGGTTGATAGATGATCTGTATGGACAGTTAATTTTCATCCTAGTCATGTTTATTCTCCCAACAAAACTCCGAAGACTGAGTGTTGAATGATGAATGATCAAGTTACATCCATCTTAATTCTCACTCATGCCCCTAAGTCTGGGGCATACATTGATAAGTAGGAAGGCAAGTTGTGTCCATCTTAGCTTTGTACTCCTTCCCGTTGAATCGTGGGATCAAGCTAGCCGATGGAAAGCTGAGTCATGCGTATTCTGGTTTTTTCCTTCCCGGCGGAAGACTTTGATTCCCCGTTGGATTTCAGGCATGAGCTATGTGCTGGATGGCCAATCACGCCCACTTTTGGTGTAAATGTCACCATACTCTCGGCGAGGACTTAAAGAATGGATGGTCAATTCAGATCCAATTAGTGATTGATGCTCTCCCTGTTAGATAATGGGCAAGGATCAGTGTGCGGATAGTTGAGTCATGTCCATTTTGTATTGCTCTTATAGTCAGATCATGGTAAGAGTCAATGAATTAACGATTACGTCGCATTCATTTGGAAGTGGATGGTCAATCACATCCATTTTGATTCATATTCTCCCATCTAATCTAGGGATAGAGTTGGCTCAGATGTAGTCGGGTCATGCTCACCCGGTTTCATACTCTTTCTGACGGATCGAAAGAGGGTGCTAGAGAATTAATGATCAATTTAGACTCATTTGTAGTTTATTCTCCTATCCGCACTCTGATGATTGGAGTTTTTCGGAGGACATCAAGGTAATATCCATTTGTGTTTGGTATGGATCGATGCTGACTATTGATCCAATGGCACAATATAGAGAATTTGGATTATTATTGCTTGTCGATCTAGAGGTATGATATAATCGGTCTCCTATAACTTCAAACATCATTCCAATTGGTCTTGTATTGAGGCCTTCTTGTGGTCATTGCCTTAAGTTGTAAAGATCACCGAGCCAGAGCTATAGTAAGATGTCATATTTGACTTGCAACAATTTGTACGCCTGCCCCCAGTCTTGGGTTAGTGGAGTTAGTTCATTAGTGGTCGATTTCCATCTGTAGTGAGTTTATACTCCTCCCGTCGAGTTATGGTCAGAGTTTATGGAATATTGAGTGGTCAAACCGCACTCATCTATTTGTTTATACTAATATCTACACTTTGGGGATAAGAGTTTGTTGGCGGGTTGTCGAACCACATCCAATTTGTGTTTATACTCCAATTCGCACTAGGGGACCAGAGTTATTTGCTAGATGGTCAAACCATGTCCATGTCTTGGTTTGGATTTTTGGCTTGTCGATGTCCGAGCAAGGCTTGGATAGTTTGTCGTACCTCAGGCGCAAACTAGGTCGTGGATGGACATACCACATCCTCTTTGGATTGGATGCTTGAACCACGTCGAATTTAGGCTTGGGCTCTTTAACTGCCCCCGCATCTAGGGCATGAGTCGATGCTTGGATGGTCATAGAACATCCACTTCCATTTAGATCCAGTTTCTCCCAAGCCTTGGGAGTAAGATGAGTGTTCTGAAGAACTTCGAGCTCCAACAGGGGAGGAGATGGTCAGATCACATCCACTTTGAGTCTTGTGTTTTCCCCCAAGTAAAGGGAAAGAGTTGAGGAGTGGACGGTCGAACCACGTCCACTTTTCATGTTTATACTCCGGTCCACGCTCTGGGGACCAGAGTTTTATGATGGGTGGTCAGTCACACCCGTCTGATGTTTATACTCTAGTTCACACTCAAGGAACCAGAGTTGATCGATTGACGGTCGAACCACGTCCATCGTTTTGTTTTTATGCACCAATCTGCACTCTGGGGATCGTACTTTTGTGGTGGGTGTTTAGTCACATCCATTTGATGTTTGTACTCCGATCCGCACTCTGAGAACCAAATGTGATCGATGGACGGTCGAACCGCGTCGATCCTTTTGTGTTTATATCTGATCCGCACGTTGGGGACCAGGGATTTATGATGGGTGGTTAGTCACACTCGTTTGACGTTTATACCCCGGTTCGCGTTATGGGAACCATAGTTGATCAATGGACGGTCAAACTACGTCCATCTTTTTGTGTTTATACTCTGATCCGCACTCTGAGGACTAGAGTTTTATGATGGGTGGTCAGTCACACCCGTTTGATGATTATACTCTGGTTCGCACTCTGGGAATCAGAGTTGAGCGATGGACGGTCGAACCACGTCCATCCTTTTGTGTTTATACTCTGATATGCACTCTAGGGACTAGAGTTTTATGATGGTTGGTCAGTAACACTCGTTTGATGTTGATACTCCGGTTCGCGCTTTGGGAACCAAAGTTGATCGATTGACAGTCGAACCACATCCATTTTTTGTGTTTATACTTTAATCCGCATTGTGGGGACCATAGTTTTATAATGGGTGGTCAGTCACACCCGTTTGATGTTTATACTCCGGTTCGCGCTCTGGGAACCAGGGTTGATCAATGGACAGTCGTACCACGTCCATCATTTTGCTTCGTACTCCTTCGGGCAAGTCGAGGGAGAGAGTTTCTGGGTAGACGATCAAGTCACATCCACTTCAAGCTATAGTTGTGTCCACATTTTGAGGGTGGTGGTTGATAGGCAGTCACGGCTATTTTAAGTCGAGCTTTTGAACCGCCTCTTGTGTTTAGGGTAGGAGTTAATGTATGGATGGTCAAATCGCATCCACTTTAGTTGGATCCCAGTCGTGCTGAGCTTTGGGAGAGGCATAAATATTTTGGTGAACTTTAAGTATGAGCTGGGGAGTGGATGGTTAGGTTGCATCCACTCCAGTCTTTCTTTGGTGTCCAAGTCAAGCATGGAAGTTGACTAGTAGATGATTAGTCGTGTCCACTTTTTGTTGGATCCTGACCTTGTCGGGCTTTGAGTAAGACATAGATGTTCTTTCAGAGTCAAAGCATAGAGTGGGAAGTGGATGGTCAAGTCACACCCGCTTTCCATTTTGAGTCCTTGGCCCTAAGTCAGGGACATATGGTAGTTGATGAGTAGTTGAATCATGCTTATCTTAATGAAACTCCAAAGGTCTGATCATGGTCCATAGAGATTGGTTGGCGCCCAATCTAAGTACTTGGTCGCCTGCATGTTTTGGAAGTAGTTTAGTTCAAGTTTGTCGTAGTTCACAATACAATCGAAATTGAAATAGAAATAATTCAAAGCAGATCGAAATAAATCTCATTGGTAAGTGAAGCAACGTCGTAAACTTGCTATTCCACTTTGTCCATGCCCTTCTCAGCTGGAAGTCAACCATAGGTGGTCCAATTAATAATCAAAGTTCTTTATTGATAAGGGTCGGATGTCCCTACCCGCTATACCGTAGGGCTTGTGCATATTGTCGAAAAATTTCTTTTCGGATTAGCTTTCTGATCACATCTCGGAGGTGTTTGCAATTGCTAGTTTTAGGTCCATGTGTATCTTGGAATATACAACATTTCCTGGATTTCCTTTAGGCTTCGATGGAATCTCCCGAGGCCGGTTTTCAGTACCACTCCAAGTCGTGAGTCTCTAAGTAGATGTTATCGATTGAATCGTTCAAAGGAGTATATGAGTCAAATTTTAAGATTCTAGGTTGTCTCATAGAACCTGAGTCCTTAGCCAACGGGCCTGTATTGTTCTTTGTCCTAGCCTGCTCTACCTCCTCCTTACTTAGGTTCTGATTCGCTTTGTAATAGAATCGATCCAAGGTCATAGGAGGCTCTCCAACTAACTAGCTGCCAAAATCTATCTGGGGGTCAATTTCAACGCCATCAGTATGATATTCTCACCGGGATTGCTCGCTTTAGTAACGACGATGACATTGAATCTCTACAAGAAGTCTTTGAGCAGCTCACTTAGCATCTGGAATAAACTGGATAATGTCATCACATTCTTAGTGTGAGTCGCATGCATTCTAAATGGCTCGACAAACTTCTGATCCGGTTGATCGAATGAGGAGATGGATTTGGGCGGTAATCGCATAAACTGCATGATCGCTACACCTTTAAGGAATATAGGAAAGCATCTGCATTGGATGGCACATATCGCTCTGATGAAATTCATATGCCACTTGAATTTTATGAGATGTAGTCTAGGGTCGGTTTTCCCTAAGTAAACCGATATGATTGGTACATCGAATCTCCTCAAATATTCAACACACTGAATGGCTTCAATGAAATAGGTTCCGATTAGGGGAAATGCTGCAGTCATCATTAGTCTGGTTTGTTTTCAAGTTACAACTACTTGTTATGCTTGTGGATGATGTATGCATAGTTGTCCAACATTTGAATGGTTGAGAATGCCAATCGAATGGCGAATCAGTTAGGATGGGGTCACTGATCAATGATGATCCCTAAACATTCACCCAAATGGGGCGTGATCCATATAAGGCAGTAAGAAGGGCCTCTTAAGGTTGAACACCAAGTTTCAAGTCATTTGGAGTCCTTATGCCCAAGATATGAGCAAAGAAAAATTGACCGGTATTAACAGATTGGTGGTAATTTACTTAGAGTCAACAATTGGTTTGCTTGGAGTCACTAAATTCAAAGTGTTGGGTCAGTGAAGAATGGTGCTTGGAGTCATCTTGGCGTTTGCTTGGAGAAAATCTTGGTTTTACCCGAGTTTGGCTTTGGGCCAAAGTTTCTTGGGTTTGCTCAGAGTCATGTCACCTATGTTCTCCAACCTTTGTGAATATCATTTGAGTAGCGGTTGCTTGTCCATTCCCCGGTTGTAATTCAGAAGTTGCCGCTAGATCCTTATGCCCCCGATCAGTCATAGGACGTAAGAAAAGTGGATAAAATGCACTGTCTTTAAGTTGAGTTTCGAATGCAGAATGCAGGGGCACTGCGGTAGAGGTTTGGGTGCAATGCAGCCGAAAATTTAGATCGTACCTGAAGAGTTATTTTTCCAAAACATCGGTAATGAAAACAACCGGTAATGAAAACATCGGTAATGAAAATGATCGGTAATAAAAAATGATCGGTAATGAGAACATCAATTAAAATAAAAATTGGTTAAAAACGATCAGTTAGATTGCCAAAATGATGGAATGATCGATTGTAGATTGAATGATCGTTGGAAATGTTAACAGGAATGATCAGTGTTTGTGATCTTGGAACGATCAATGTAAGTGATGTTGGGACGAACAGTGGAGAAAATGTGCTTCTGGAAAAATGATCAGTGATAACCATCTATTGGAATGATCGTTGGAAATAACGATTGGTGAAAATTATGATCAGTATTGTGAAGCGATTGTATAGGAACGGTTGGTATGAAAATGATCGGTGAAAATCTGCAGAGTGTGGAAACGATCAGTGTAACTCTATAGAGTGTGGAAACAATCGGTGTAACTCTGTAGAGTGTGGAAACGATCGATGTAACTCTATAGAGTGTGGAAGCGATCAGTGTAACTCTGTAGAGTGTGGAAATGATTGGTGTAACTCAGTAGAGTGCGGAAACGATCGGCCAGAATAACGATCGTACATAAAAAATGATTGGCCAAAATAACCATCGTACATAAAAAATGATTGGTCAAAATAACGATAGTACAAGTCATGTTGGAAAGTTTATTCAAAAAATGACCGTACGGAACGATCGTAGAAGAATAATCCTATTGAACGACCGGTCACAGATGTTTCAAAACTTGAAAATGTATGCTCATTGATCAAACACATGACCGATCGAACATTAGCATCATGATTTCCTTCTTCTGCAAAGGGAAGTAGATTTGGCTCCTCTAGCCATGGCTAATAGTTTCCTTGTAGATCTCTTTCAAACCTGAGTAGAATAGGAACTTGTCGATCGAAAGATGGATCTATCTCGCGAATAGGAAAATCCATAAGTAGAAGATGAGATCCAATCAAGCTGAGAATTCAGCTCTCAGTGAAAGCACCAAAACGTTGACGCTAAAAATGGGCATCAACACCCAATAGAATCTCTTAGAGATTAAACGATGAATGAAATTAAAAACATGGCATAAAAAATAAATGAACACGTAGATTTTTATAGTGGTTCGACAATCTTGGCCTATATCCACTTCATATTTTTATTGATCTTGCACTGGATTATGATTACAAGAATGTTTGGATCAGCTAGGATCCATTAACACAAAAGTGAAGAATAAAAATTACAGAGCCTAGACAGTAGAAAGAAAGATCCTCTTTATGGAGAATGGTTACTGTATTTATAGGAGAAGACATCCATGGATTGGGCTGAAATTTTGCAAGAAGAGTCTCTAGATCCGTAGGGGCCTACCATAACGATCGGTGGCCCTAACTCGATATTTTGGAATGATCGGCCAGAATTTAGCCAATCGTTATCTTGGCCACTGATTGATGTGCGATCGATAGTATAGGTTTTTCATGATGTAAGATACTTGATCCCCAAATTTCGTGCAATTCCGATGTACCGTTTGTGAGATATCGCATTTTCCATGAAACTATGGATCATTCTGGCCGATTTTGTATGATCGTTATGGAACGATCGTATGTCTTTCCAAGATTCGGGAGTTTTTTCATACGATCATTTTGTGGGCTCCACTCTTCAATATATCGATGCTATGAAAGTTTCTAGTGCACTGGTTTTGTAGATTTTGAGATATTGATCGATCTTCATCGATTTATGCTGTTTTATGGATCGTTTTAGATCGATCCATATAAATTCTTCATTTGTCCATAACTCGCGCGTTCGAACTCCGGTTGACTTGAAATCTAAAAGAAGCCTCACAGGGCCTTCCTTGTCACTTCATATTGATTGCACCTTGATTGGAACCCGGTCTGAATATGCTCGACCATCGTCCACCACAGTCTTGTATATCATTGATTCTCAAGGTTGGTAACCACTCATGTTTAGTTAAATCTACAGTATCACAGCCTTGCTAAAAGGCGGAATAATAAGGAAAGAGGGGATGTATCCCCTCTTGAGTAATGTTTCACTTCAAGTAATTCAAAGTGTACCCAACCATGGCCATAACATGATTACTATAACATGTGATTGACCATAATTAATGTGCAGCTTAGATTGTAACCCCCCACCTTTAAACCCACATTAACAAAGAATATTACTAAGTAATATTGTCTGCTAATGCGGAGAATAAGGCTGGTTAGATATGACCATTCGTATTTATTGCTTTAAGCTAACATTGTCACATTTTACCTTTCTGTCTAAATAATATATATGTGAACACCCTCGGCACAAAGTAATAGATACGTTGGCTCTAAATAAATTCAGAACAACATAACATATAACATAGAATACAAAATCAGATAACACAATAAAAAATACAATACATATCAAACACATAATGTGAGTCTATAGAAAGAAATATGAGACCAACATAATACACATATAGACCACAACATGTCTCCAAAATATACATAATAACTAGCGTCACTATCTCATACAAAATACATATACGATAAGGTCGACTACATAATGTACATATGACATAGCTAAAGATAACAATATAGTCTACTGCAAAATGCTAGAATAAATCCAAAGTCCTTAATTCCTAGTACCTTATAAATCTCGGTCTAACCCGAGCATAAAATAACAGGTAGATCATATTATCTCTTAATATCAAATGTGAGATCTTACTAACAAATTTATTGCATAGAAATCAATAATAACAGTTTATGGTCACAAGCTATATCATACACAAGATTCCCATATCACATATTATTCACCATGTCACAATAGTCATCTCATGCCTAACTATGGCAATCCTCTCAAATGTAGTGAATACAAATCTCATAAAATCAAAAAACTAATACGAAAATCAACAAAATAAAGCAATATCATGAAAACCATGAAAACATAGGACTACATGAAAGCAAGTCAACAAAGTGACTACACGAAGGCAAGTCATACACAAATATGGATTTATTTATGATTATTTTTAACCAAACGAATATTCTTAGTGTGAATTGCTTTCTTCTAAGGGGAGACTGATATGTAAAGCTCTAGGAGTTTAGCTCACTAAACTCCTACAGTCCAAATGCATCTAATGTCTATAACATGTGTTCAACTTATTATTGCACTGCTAAGGTGCCACACCTACTAATGGATGGCACAATTGTTATGACATCGAATGTAGCATGTGGTATAGACTGTTGGCTCGATGATATTAGGCTAGAACTAGATGAATACTATGACTCAGGGTGCGACCACCACAGTCAAGCCGCTAGATGAACAACTAGCCTACAAGGTCAAGCTACCGAATGCACTAACGAATATAGCGAATTATATATAATAAGCTTTCACAAAGATACTATTTAATCCTATAATGTCATATACTCCTTTAATAGTAATTATTAAAGTAAAACCCATGTCCCATAACCGCTAGGTGTTGCTAAAGTATTTACTATTAATTAGTAAATTTCACTACACATAAACATAACGCAAACAAGTCATATAATTAAACAACGAAGTGATAAATAATGTCTCATAACCACTTATTATTACTAAATTGTTTAAAGTAAATTCTTATGTCATAGCAAAAGAATTGCTTAGTTTAAAAGCCAAATTCCACAAAATCCATCAATTTATCATCATAAGAAATAGTTTGTTTCTCGGTTTTTGACAAAATACTCTATCGCTTTTTAAAATTGAGATTTCAGAATTGAAAATATTAATATGATTTTATATAAGCTAAGAAATGATTTTTAGAACTAAAATATTCTATATATAATTATAGGTTATAAATTCCATCTTTGAAAACTATATATAATATACTTTCATAAATCATATACGTATATATAAATATAATCAAATCAGAGTGCTAAAGATATTTAAAATAGTATATAAGCTAAATTAAACCCAAAAAATAAATAAAATGCCAAAAATCAATATATAAAAATCTGAATAAATACCTAGAGACAAGCTCCGGGTTTTCTCACGACCGGTCGTCCGGTCGACCGATGCGAACATACCTTGAGTTCGTCCCTAAGTATCGTTTATGGTCCTCCGGTGATGGTTTTGGTGATTCAGGTAGAGTTTTTTAATGTTCAAAAGTGCAATTTCAATGCAATACATAAGCACAACATAAGAGATCAAGCATGCAATCATAGGCGAAGAAATTAGATAATAAAACTTGCATTTCTTTAGGGTTTCAGGGTTTTAACTTACTGTAGGATCAAATAGAAAGAATTTAACAACATGTAATCCTATCTAATTTAATTAAATTAAATAACAACATGCAATTCATAGTTAGAGATAATTTTGAGCAAATTCTCACATGATTCCTTTTCTAACACCAATTAAACTACCCTAGCAGCCCTCTTCTTAAATCTTTGTCAAACCCTAAACAACAAATTTACAAATAACACAACGAAAATCACTATCTCAACCAAAAAATGGAATTGGAGGTTCTAAAAGCCAAAGATTGATAGGATATAGTTACCATGAATTTACATGAATTTTTGGAATTTTATTGTAATTGATTTGAGAGATTTTTGTTAGGTTTTCTAAATGAAAACGTTTGTTTTCTTTCTTCTATTTTATGAGTACAGAGAGTTGTGCGTTCAAACTTAGTGAAATGAGAAGAAACTCCTCTTTCTTTTCTTAAGTAATTGGGCTTAATCCAAATAAGATACTAATTACTAATTTTCTTAATCTAATGAACTTTAAATCCCATTTTAACAACAGACTAACTCTCTCTTTATTAACTTAAATCTTCATTAATTTTCAAAAAGCTGTAAGCTCTAACTAGTTTCAAACTTAAGAAATAAAAACATCTTTTCTTATTTTCAAAAATGAATTCTTTTTAGTTGTATAAACTATCTTAACTCTAATTAAATTCTCACTTATCTAACATGAGATAAAATTCTAATAATGATTAAAGAGCAATTTACACTTTAAAATAAATTAATTTTTTTACAACGATTTCATTCTACAACTTATATTTTAATAAAATTAAAATACTCATTAAAAATAAAAATAACATTTTTCTAATTTTCTGTTTATTTAAATAAACATTCCTAACAATTTTTATCCCCTTTAGTTACACAAAATCCATTACATTTTATTTTCTTCAATTGAAATTCTAAATTCCCTTAGTTATTCCTAGAATAATTGATATGAAATTCGAATCACAATAATTATTAAATTGGGTTGTTTTTGGTTCTCGTAATTTAATATCGGAAAAAATCTTATAAAAAGGCTAGATAGAATTAAACGAAGACGATAAATTTAAGGAAAATAACATAGACTCTCAAGTCCCCCAAGTGCAGTCTTTAGGGTTTGCCAACCACTGAACCTTAATGAGCGGAACATCTTTGCTTCTAAGTCACTTTATTTCCAAAGTAATAATGCATATAGGCTCATGAACATAAGTCAAACTAGGAGAAATATCAACTTCTTCGATATGTTGAGGTTTAAGAATGGAATCAAGATCTTGAAGCTGGGAAACATAAAAAACATCATGGATGCCCGAAAGATTAGCAGGTAAAGCAAAACATAAGCTAATTTACCAATACATTCAATGATTGGGTATGTTCCAACAAAGCGAGGGGTCAACTTCCCAAATTGACTGAAATGCATCACTCCCTTCATTGGAGAAACACGAATAAATACAAGATCACCAATACTAAACTCCAAATCTTTTCCCCTACGATCCACATAAGATTTTTGCCTATCTTGGGATTCTTTTATTCTCTTCCTAATAAGATTAATCTTCTTGGAAGCTTCTCTAATGGAATCCGGTCCCAAAACAAACTTCTCTCCAATTTCTAGCCAACAAGATGGTGAATGGCATGGCCTTCTGTATAAGGCTTCAAAAGGAGCCATACCTATACTCGATTGGAAACTTTTATTATAGGAAAATTCAACAAGAATAATATGTTCTTATCAACTACCACTAAAGTCAAGAACACAAGCTCGAAGAAAATCTTCAATGTCTTATTTATCCTCTTTGTCTGCCCATCGGACTGAGGATGATAGGCAGTGCTAAGATTAAGCTTAATACCAAAGACTGACTGAAGACTTCTCCATAACCCACCAGTAAAAAATAGATCCTGGCCACAGATAATGGAACTGCGAACTCCATACAATCTAACTATCTCCTTAATAAAGAGTCTAGCCAAAGAATGCGCAGTTCGATTAGAATTTATCGGAATGAAACGAGCTGATTTAGTCAATCGATCAATGATCACCCATAAACTATCATGCCTAAGCTTAGAATGAGGTAAGCCATTAATAAATTTCATGGGAACCTATAAAAGATAATTAACTTGATCAATACTTAGATCAATTCAAAAGAAATGTAAATATGAACTCAATTACATCTAAGTCCACATTTACCTGATCCCACTTCCACAACGGGATTTCCAAAGGCTGGAGAAGACCACTAGAACTCTGGTGTTCTGCCTTAACCAACTGACATGTTACATAGCAACTTACAACCGAGCAATGTCTCACTTCATACCCTCCTAGTAATATAACCACTTCATATCTGCATACATCTAACTACTACCTAAATGGAGTGTAGAAAGAGAACAATGACACTCATTCATAACGTCTCTTCAAAGATTATTAGTACCGGGCACAATGAGTCTACAACATCTCCGAACACAACCTTGAGTGTCAACAACAAACTCCTTCAACGTCCCTACTAATAAAAAGACTCTAAACAAGCTTAACAATTCAGGATCTTGCTTCTGGGCCTCTGCAATATGATCAAGAATAGAAGGACACGCCTCTACACTCGATAGTGTTGTATATGATCTCAACCTTGAATCCCGATCTATGATATCACACATAGAATGTGCCTCCAAAACTTTCCATTCAACCAACATCATAGAAACCACTGCATGATGTCTACGACTAAGGGCATCGGTAAAAGAATTACCTTTTCCAAGAGTATACTGAATCTTGAAATCATACGCCACCAAAAACTCCAACCACAACTGTTGATGCATATATAATTGTTTTTAGAAGAAGAGTATTTCAATGATTTATGGTCGGTATAAAGAATAAATCTCTCATCCAAAAGATAATGACGCCCAAGCTTAAGTGCAAAAACAATAGATGCAAGTTCGAGATCGTGAGTGGTATAACTGATCTCGTTCGGACGTAATTGTCACGAAGCATAAGCAACTACTCTATCTCTCTACATAAGCACCGCCAAGGCCTAAACCACAAGCATCAGTATAGACAACCAGATCTTGATTCCTTTTTGGAAGTATAAGAATAGGTGCATGAGTCAAAAGATCTTTCAAAGTCTAAAATGTAAACTCACACTTCTATAACCAGCCATACTTCACTCCTTTTCTGGTTAAGCTGGTAAGAGGAAGAACAACTTTAGAAAATTCTTTAATAAAGCATCTATAATAACTAGCTAATCCTAGAAAGCTACGACCCTCCATCATGCTCTCTGGTCTCTTCCAATTCTGAATAGATTTAACCTTTGCGAGATCGACCGAAATTCCTTCTTTGGAAATAAAATGACCCAAAAACTTCACTTGCTTCAGCCAAAAATGCCACTTGGAAAATTTAGCCTTAAGCCAATGGTTACGAAAAGTTTCCAACACATTATGAAGATGCTTCTCATCTTCCTCTTCAGAACGAGAATAGACTAAGATATCGTCAATAAAAACAAGCATGAACTTATTAAGAAATTCCCAAAATATACGATTCATTAAGTTAACAAAATATGCAGGAATTTTTTTGACCTGAATGACACAATAAGCCATTTGTAGGAACCATATCGATTTCTAAAAGCTGTCAACGGAATATTATCTTCGGCCACTCGAAGCTGATGAAAACCATATGCTAAATCTAACTTGGAAAAGACATTCGTGCCATTAAGCCGATCGAATATATCATCGATATGAGTTAAAGATTAGCGATTCTTGATAGCGAGCTCGTTCAATTTCCTACAATCGATACACAACCTAAAGTACCATCAACTTTTCTCACAAACACCATAGCTGCACCCAACAACGACTAGATTGAATAAGATACTTTGCCTTGAGCTCAACTATATGCTTCTTCAAATCTTTATTTTCCTTTATCGACATCCTTGAGTGAGGACGACTAAAAGGCTGAGCACCAGGCATCAAATAAATATGAAATTTGATTGCCTTATAAGGCAGCAATCCAAAAATGGTTTCAAAGATATCTAGAAATCACATTCAAAGGGAATACTAGTTATTTCATCCCTTTCTCAAGATTCGATAGCATAAAGAGAAACATTCAGATTCGGATCCACTTATTCAAGAGATAGAGGAAGTAAATCACTAGAAGATGGATGCTTTAGATAAATAGTACGTTCCAGACAAAGAATAGTAGCTCTAGATCTATCGAGCTAATCTAAACCCAAAATCTTGTCGAAACTCAAATACAGAATAACATGCAAATCAACCAAGAAAGAGAATCCGCAAAGAATGATTTCGACATTCTTAAAAACAAGCCAAGAGTTGCAAATCCACTAATAGGATTCGCAATCCTCAAAGATGATAACAGACATGTCATATCCAAAGCACAACTATCCACTAGCTCCTTTGACATGAATGAGTGTGATGCTCCCATATTGAAGAGAACTCTAATGAAACAGTCGTGGAATAAGATAGACCCTTGTCGAATAGATGACGATGTACCTTTCTGGTGGTCGAACCTCTTAAATCCTCTGCTACACTTAACTTCCCCTTATGTTTAGAAGCTAAAACTAGACAATAGGCAATCTGATGACCTTCCTTCTTATAGTAGAAACATGCATTAGGGGAAACTTGTGCTAAAGAATGAGACTTGTTGCACTACCTTGCATAATGTGAAAGTCTTAAGGGGTGGATCGTGTAGCGTATATGCAAGTATATGTGACAAAATATATGATGCAAATAAAATAATATTAATCTAAGTAAATATAGAATAAGCACACCAGAATTTTATACTGGTTTGGACCTCTCATCCTACGTCCAGTCCCGAAGCAACCCTTCGGAATTCGACTATCAAAAACCCATGCTTCGCCTGGAGGAATAGGCTTGGTTATGATGAGTTGTTCTTGCCAAATGTGTGTTCTAGTATAGCACAGAAGTTGACTAATTAGTACAATTGCTTCCAATGTATCTCTCAAGAATATTGTCTATGAAGAACTGAGTATATGGAAGAGTGAATACAAGTAAAGTTTGCTAGAGTGCAGAGATCAAGAATATAGTATAGAATTAGAAAGCGTAAGTATGTAAGGTAAGTTCTTTCTCTTGATTCTTGATGCTACATATAGTTGTAGATAGGTATCTTGAGTAGTTATGTCCATTAACAAGTGCTCTATAGTTGCTTCTGTTGATGATGAAGAGTTGCAGTGAAGAGAAGCAAAGATGTCCATTCGAATGTGGTAGTTGAATTTCTTATTTGAAATCCGAGTTTGAATTCAGACGTCTGGTATATGTCTCAGACGTCTGATACCATATATTTTTTGAATATGGTAGATTTTCAGACGTCTGAGTGCTAATACCAGATGTCTGGTTTTGACTATCTATTGTTCCATAGAACTGATTCAGACGTCTAATATTGTGCATATCAGTTTTAGTGCTCTTGTTCATGTGCTTCTTTGTTCCTATCGACTTGTAGTCTCTTGTAGTGTCATCGAAACTATAGATTGGATTTCCTAACATAATGTCCTTTGATGCCCCCCTTGTAGCATTCCACATGTTCTCTCTTCTAGACCTTACCATCTAAATCTTGCTTCTCAGATTTCTTATTTGGATATTGATGCTTAGACTTTAAAAACTACTAATTCTTCTTAGGAAAGAAATTCTTCTTCTATGGAGTAGCTTCATTAGCCATATCCTTCTCTGCCTCTTCAAGTCTAAGAGCTTTGTCCACTAACTTCTTGAAAGTAACATCCAACTAAGGTAAGAGTGCCATTCTCAAAGACTTCCTCATTCCATACACAAGCTTCTAATTCTTCTTATGAGGTGTATTAATGAGATCCACCTCATATTTAGACAATGCCTCAAACATCGCCACATACTTTGATATAGAAGAATCCCTCTACTTAAGATCTATGAATCTCCGAGCTAAGGATGCCTTTTCTACTTCTGGCATAAACTTTATCCCGAACCTAGTCTTGAACTCCTCCCAAGATAAGTTACCTTTATCAACCTCTGCAATAAGCAAGTCATACTAATCTAACATTCCATCTTAAAGCCGGCTATATGCCACTTGCACTCTATGTTTATCCGAAAGCTCCATGCAACTGAAAATTCTCTCACATGTCTTCAACCATGCCTGAATCTCTATAACACCTTCCATTCTCTTGAACTGCTCCCCTCCTAAGTAAGCATAATCGCTACACATCCTAGTAAAGCATGAATGATGAACTGGAGGACCCACGGGATCTATACTAGAAGATTGAATATTTCTGACCAACTCCATATTCTACTGAGTAGTCATAAACACTTCCTTCGAGTTCGGTCCATTGGATAGTCCAGAATCAGAATAAGTAGCTTACCGCCAACTATACTTACTCTGCCACAAATGAGATTTCAATCAAGAAACTCAAGAGTTGTAATCAGAATAAGAGAGAAGAAAACATAAAAATTTGTCCCATCCTTATATCCTTAATAACATGTAATATTTGCTAAAAAAGGAAAAGAACTAAATCTACCCTCAAACCTAATGGTTGGGACTCTAAGTCTGTCTAGGCCAGGATTCGCGTCCCTTATATATTATATTGTTCTAAAACACAGCTCTGATACCAAGCTATAACACCCCACTTTAACCCATGTTAACAAAGAATATTATTAAGTAATATTGTCTGCTAATGCAGAGAATAAGGCTGATTAGAAGTGACCATTCGTGTTTATTTCTTTAAGCTAACACTGTCACATTTTACCTTTTCGTCTGAACAATATATACACATGTGAACAGTCTCGGCACAAAGTAATAAATAAGTTGGCTCTAAATAAGTACAGTACAACGTAACATATAACACGGAACATAGAATTTGATAACAAGGTAGAAAATCTAATACATATCAGATACATAATGTGAGTCTACAAAAAGAGATATGAGACCCACATAATATACATATAGACCACAATATGTCTCCAAAATATACATAATAACTAGATTCATTATCTCATACAAAATACATATATGATAAGGTGGACTATATAATGTACATATGACATAGCTAAAGATAACACAATAGTCTACTCCCAAAAGCAAGAATAAGTCCAAAATCCTCAAGTCCTAGTACCTGATAAATCTCAGTCTGACCCGAGCATAAAATTACACCCATATTAGAATATCTCTAAATGTCAAATCAGAGATCTAACTAACAAACTTATTGAATAGAAATCAGTAATAACAGTTAATGGTCAGAAGGTATATCATACATAATATGTCCATATCATAAAATATTCACCGTGTTAGTAAAGTTTTCTTATGCCAAACAACGACAATCATCTCAAATGCGGTGAATACCTCATAAATTCACAAAACTAATATGAAAACCAACAAAATAACAAAATATCATGAAAACCATGAAAAGCATATGACTGCATGAAAGTAAGTTTAAAACAACTGCACGAAGGCAAGTCAAACATAAATACAGATTTTGTAGTTATCTTTTACAAAATGAGTATTCTTAGTGCGAATTGCTTTCCTCCAAGGGGAGAATGATAAGGAAATCTCCAAGAGTTCAGCTCGCTAAACTCCTACAGTCCAAATGTACCAAATGTCCATAACATGTGTTCAACTTATTATTGTTCTGCTATGGTCCCATGCCTACTAATGGATGGCGCAATTATTATGACATCGAATATAGACTGTGGTATAGACTACTAGCTCGATGGTATAGGGCTTGAGATAAACGAATAGCACGACTCAGGGTGTAGCCACCGTAGTCAAGCTGCTAGGTGAACAACTAGCCTATAAGGTCAAGCTACCAAATGCACTAACGAATACGGCGAATTATAAATAATAGCTTTCTCTAAGATACTATTTAATCCCAAAATGTCATATACTCTTTATTAAAGTAAAACCCTTATCCCATAACCATTGGGTGTTGCTAAAGTATTTAATATTGATTGGTAAATTTCACTACACATAAACACTATGCAAATAAGTCATGTAATTAAAAAATGAATTGATAATTAATGTTCTATAACCATTTATTATTACCAAATTGTTTTAACATAATTCTCATCTCATAGCAAAAGAACTGCTTAGTTTAAAAGCCAAATTCCACAAAATCCATCAATTTAATCAACAGAAGAAATACTTTGTTTCTCATTTTTTGACAAAACACTCTATCTCATTTTAAAATCGAGACTTCAGGAACAAAAATACTAATATGATTTTATATAAGCTAAGAAATGATTTTTAGAGCTATAATAGTCTACATATATAATTATAGTTTATAAATTCCATCTTTGAAATCTATATATAGTATACTTTTATAAAATCATATATAAATATATACACTAATCCTTTTATTTTTATCAAATCAGAGTGCTAAACATTTTTAAAACAATATATAAGCTATAATAAAAACCCAGAAAATAAACAAAACACCAAAATTCAAAACATATAAAAATCTTGAATAAATAGCTGGAGACAGGCTCAAGGTTTACTTAAGATCGGTTGATCGGTCGACCTTCACTGGTCGACCGGTGCAAACATACCTGGAGTTCATCTTCGAGTATCATTATTGGTCCTTTGGCAATGATTTTAGCTATTTAGGCAGAGTTTTATCACAATTGGAAGTGCAATTCCAATGCAATACACAAACACAACATCAGAGATAAAGCATGCAATCAAAGGCAATGAAATTAGATAGTAAAACTTGCATTTATGCAGGTTTTTAGGGTTTCAACTTACTGTAAGATCTAGGAGACAGAATTTAACAACATGCAACCCTATCTACTTCAATTCAATTAAAAAACAACATGCAGTTCATTTTTAGAGGTAATTATGAGCACATTCTCACCTTGTTCCTTAGCTAACACCAATCAGACAACCCTAGCAACCCTATTCTTCAATCTTTGTCATACCCTAAAAATAATTTTACAAATAACACAATAAAGATCACTATCTCAACCAAAAACTAAAAGTGGAAGTTCTAAAAGCTAGAGATTAATAGGATAGAGTTACCTTGAATTTACACGAATTTCTAAAATTTTATTGTAATTGATTTGAGAGATTTTGTTAGGTTTTCTAAATAAAAATGTAAGTTTTCTTTCTTCCATTTTCTGAGTACATAGAGTTGTATGTTCGGACTTAGTGAAATAAGAAGAAACTCCTCTTTTTTTTCTTTGGTAAATGGGATTAACCTAAATAAGATATTAATTACCGATTTTCTTAATCTAATGAACTTTAAATCCCATTTTAACAATAAAGCAAATTCTCTCTTTATTTATTAACCAAAATTATTCATTAATTTACAAAAAGCTTTAAGCTCTAACTAGTTACAAACTTAAGAAATAAAACCATCTCTTCTTATTTTCAAAAATGAATTCTTTTAAGTTTTAAATACTAATCTAACTCTAATTAAATTCTCATTTATTTAACATGAGATAAAATTCTAATAATGATCAAAGAGCAACTTACACTTTAAAATACTTATTAGAATTTTACAATGGTTTCATTCGTCAACTTATATTTTAATTAAATTAAAATACTCATTAAAAAGAAAAATAATATTTTTCTAAGTTTCCATTTATTTAAATAAATTATTCTATACAAGTTTTATCTCCTTTAATTACACAAAACACATTATTATTTTTATTTTAATCAATTATAATTCTAAGTTCCCTTAATTATTCTCAGAATAAATAATATGAAATTCGAATCAAAGTAACTATTAAATCAGGTTGTTACACAGATACATAAGATCCACGGTACCTTTAAGTCTGAAGACTATTGCGCTTTATTAATGACATCTTCTATTTTGACTTAGTTGTATTACGTCTGTAGAAGACTCTCGTTGAGTCTTTTATTGATTTCTCTAATAAACAACAAGTACATAACAGTATGGTGCCGTCAACAGCCATGAATAATTCACCATCCATCGTATAGATGCGTTATGTGGACTACTCCCATTGGATGTATGGATATCCACTTCTCGATACATCTTGACTAGGAAAATTTATGGAATAAATATTTGGATATCAATTCCATGCTCATGATTACAAACACATATGTAACTACAACAAAAAAAATACTTCACCCAATGTTTTCTATTTATATATGTTTAAGGTATTAACTTCATTATTTATATCCCTGTGTAAAAACACATATAAAAGAAAATAAAACCAAATATGTGCTTCATTTCGAACAAGATTATTTACAAGAGTTAGATTATATAATTATATAGGTAATTTCCTCTAGGGCACACCCTTAAATCGTCAAGTAGTGTACATGAAATCCATTTCAAATTTCATAGCATTGGCTCATTGGGCCGGATGTTTATTTCACATAACCTTTTGATAAATAAGGAGTTTGAACCAAAAATTGCACAAACACCCAGAATTTATAGAAGAAAATCAAATATGAAGAAATATAAATGAAAACTAAGAAATAATAAGACATGATCTTTTATAGTGGCTCGGGAAAGCTTGGCATACGTCCACTTTAATGTTTTATTGTTGATTTATGACTTGGGGGCAGAAGTTCTTGAGACACGATACAATTCCAACACTTAGAATTTCAAAAATACCAAAATATATGAAATAAAAGAGTTAGAACCCAAAAGATCCTAAAAATGAGCCATACCTTCCTATTTATAGAGGTAGAGAGCCTAAAATCTCATATAAAATATCTTCAAGCTATTGTGCATGAATTTGATCAATTCTCCCAAAATAATATGCGCCATATCAGCAATATCTGGGAGTCGGTACTGGTGCCCAGGTAGGAGTCGATACCGAACTCCAAGTTCACCATTTTTGGTGTCTTCGACTTCTTGGTTTGGATCGCCTTATGGTTAGCTTCGAGATTCCATAGTTGTTTGCACCAGTACTAGCTTGTTTATGAGTCCAAATGATAGAATTGTGGGAGAACAAAGTTGTAGTTTCAAGTGCTCATGGAGATCGATGAGGAATTGCATGGATTCAACAAAACGATGTTGGAAATTGGGCCTTGGCATCATGATTGGCATGTACGCAAGAGATGGGATCTACCAAAGTTGTACTTGGGAGTCGGTACCGATCCCCATACAGAGGTGGATATCAAACCTCAACTTGGGGGATCCCATGGTTCTGTTGACTTGGCTACTTTGGTTTTAGTCTCGTGATCTGTCCGTGCGTGGTTTCTAGACTCTTAGGCTATCTCCCCAGGCTTTCCACCTTGATAACTCCAGTTTCTATCTGTCCAGTCTGTTCGGATTCTGCTTGGTCAGAAGGCTAGATAACACTTGCCCACTAAAGTGCATCTCGTTTCCAATGTGATGTGCTTTGAATCAAGGTAAGTTCAGATTCCCGCGAAGGATTCCACTCTACGCTCTGAATGGTGGCTATCCTTTCACGAATCGATTCCATGAATTGTCATGTCTATAGTGATCCGTTACGACGTTCTACCAACATCCAGGAATATAAATCTGGAATGTGATTCCGTGATTTGCTATACCAAGTCTGATGACTTTAAACTGATTCCATCCATGAGTTCCTTAGGTATGAATTTGATTTTCCTTTAACTTTAGTCATCAAGTATGGATATTCGTACGTACATGCATCCACATGCATGTTCTTGAGTTGAGGGAGTACACATACATGGTCAATCACATATGCATGCATTAGCACATCTCCACTCATATACAAAAAATATGTATATATACGAGTTTTTTTCTTATCTTTTTGAGACTGGGTACCGATCCCTGGTTTGGGAGTTCAGTACCAACTCTACACTGGGAAAGTTTTCCAAGTTTTTGACCTGAGAATTCGAGTTTAAGACATTATATAACCCATTATTTCTCACTTCCACTCCCTACTAGTTCATTCATCTTCGATTTAGAGCTTTGGACTACCTCTATTAACAATTCCTTGCTCCTAAATTAAGATCTGCCACCTCCTAACTTTAACTTACGTTGCCTCCACTCATCACCTTGGACAAATCCACCTCCACTGCCTAAATCCTAGTTTTAGGAACCTGTTTCTACTCGAACGACCCTCCTTTTGAATCTCGAATTTGCAGTAATATGTAGGTGTATGGCGAACTTGATGATGGAGAGGAACTAGAATGGTCATATACGTGGATAAAGAAGGGCGTTAATGGTCGTAGTTTTTGGAGTCGACGACGATGAAGGAGGAAGGTGAAAGCTCCTTTGATTATGGGGGTTGGTAAGACTCCTACACTTAGGCGAATTTTTTCCTACTCCAAGTTTCACAACTGAAATTTGCCTTAGGTATTCAAGTCAAATTCCTCTTTCATCCTAAAACACCTCCGAAGCGCGACCAATAACACTAAGCTTGTCAAGACGGTCGGCAATGATGGTCATGTCGAGTGATATCCAGAATTTAATAACAAACTGCTAAAATAAAAAAAAATTAAATAATAATCTGAACTACATAGTACTGCATGACACAACACTAGGATCCACTTTTTGCATGTGGGGTATGGTTCTTAGTTAATCCTATAATGTTAATTATATGTTGAGTTTTTTTCATAGAAATGGACCGAAGACGTTCCGAACGTTTGGATGCTCAGGTCAGAGGTACATCAACCAATAGAGCAACAAACAGAAATTTCACATGTGGATCAAAAAAATCTTGAGAATCCCAAGTAGGGCAAAAAATTCCTAAAAATCCAATTGAACTTGTAGATGGGGCTCAAATAGATCTAGCACCTGATACTTTTGAGGATGCGATAATATTGAATGAACCGGTTGATTCAGATCCCTCCAAATTCGATGAAGCATCTCTTTGGAGGATATGAAATAAGCAAAAAAATTTCATTTTTCAATGCTCTAGCACCATCTCGCTACTAGGGAGCTCAAGATCCTTTAGAAGGATATATAGCTTGAAATAGATATATGTGCCTACTGGTTACGTCCCGCCATTTAATCAATTCGTCCGTCGAGTCTTGAACTTTATGAGACTGGCTCCCATACAGCTGCATCCAAATAGCTATGCTTTTCTTCTTAGCACTTATATGGTCTCCTTTAAGCATTTAAATCGAGTTCCTAGCAATAAAGAAATCCAATACATTTATAGCTTTAAGTGCCACAAAGAAAACATGTTATTTACTTAAAGTCGATGAGGGGTTGGAGAGACCGAGTCTTGGAACAAGCTGAGTTAGTTAAGGCTTAATGGATTTATGTACGTTGTCCGCCTGGGTTCACTCGTAGATGGATATCCAGACGTAAGTTTTGTTTCAAATGCCACGTGCATTTGCCTTATAGTCTGCCTACTTAATTTATCTTTTACTATTATACAGATACCCGACGAGGCTCAACGGCGGACCACTTTCGGATACCATTAATACTCTTATGGCAGTCCTAGTCGAAGATAGGTATATAAGAACTCTATTGACAGACAAAAATCTTCTCGCTCATGGTTTATTAGAGGAAGGGTCATAGTTCCAGTTGTCGGCATTGAGGATGATGGTGGTAATGATGATAACAGTCCGCTCGCAGGAGGAAAAATCGATCTTGATTTTCCCCTAGCCCCAAGTCCTGGGGTGAAAGCCATAGAGAACATAGAACTAGAACACGAAAGCATCGGGGAAGGTGAAATTTTTGAAGAGAGTTGTGAGGCCAGCCAAAGTAACATAGAAGTGGGCCACGGGTCTTAGACCAAACAACCAAGAGACAACCCATTTCCTGCTCCTAAAAAGAAATTGATTGTGAAAATTTAAAGATACAGACTTCTACTCCGTCTCCACTAATCACAAGTGCAGAGAAGACTCCATTTATTCCTTTAATGGGCATGCTCGTCGATTTAGGGTCTATTACTACGGAGTTCAGCTCTTTCGACATTGGTAACATCAACATCGGTTCCTCAATCTGCTTTGAGAAGGACACCATTCTAACCGGTGTAGGAGAGGTTACTTCCATGAGTAAAGCTCTAATACATGGTCTGTAGGGGGGACACTATGACACACATGCACGCATGTACTATACGACACTCGAACTTGACCCATGTCCTTGCCCGTTCGATCTAACTCAATCCCGTTTGTTTTATAGGTTTGATGGATACGAGACAACATTCATTCTAATCCTTGAAAATGAAAGTGTACCACGTCCAATGGCCCTGGTCATGCTCGTACCACCATGGGAGTGGTCAAGACGACGATTCAAGCCATCGCTACAATCATGATAGAGACGATCGAGATAGAAGCTGTATAATAAGGACAATTCTTCTCATGATTCTACTTCTAAATGATGGCTTAGATCCAGATCACCTCCTCCTAGAGCTCTGGATAGGCAACCAGATCACCGTGAGGAAATTCCATCGGTCGATACTTCTTGAGCTCCAACATATGCCTTTATCCTTATAAGACCCACAAAATTATCTCATTCTAGTAGGACCTCTGAGCGTAGACATCATAAGAGTGGCTCTGATACTTTTCATCAGAGGCTTAGTAAAAGTAGTGCTATTGCTCCAGCCATTATAGAGGAGAAACAGATATACACTATGGGTCAGATGGCTGAGCTTAAGAATGAATTCCCTAAAATTTTCTTTAATGGAGTTATGTTTGTGCAAAACTTAAAGGGAATTCCTACTGAAGTCCAACAAAGGATCATCGATTGCACAATCGATGTCCACAATCAATACAACGAATAGGAAAAGCTGGCTGAAAAGATTTCAAGAGGCAGGCAGCAGAAGATAGAGAGCTAAAAACTCACTGAAGCCGAGAATAATAGAATCATAGCCGCTCTTGACACCGTCTTATTCAGCCTTTTGGTCCGGCTACATTCAAGCCAACCAGACAAGTTAGACTCGACTGTCATCAGGACCGACAAGTCAGATTAACCATCACGAAGCACAGAGATCAGGCGTAGATGATAATATGAACCAGAACAGTGAAGTGAAAGCAGAAGATGAACTCAATAGAACACTAAAAATATAAAAGTAAACAATTTATGGAAAATGGATCGGGTACGATCCATATTCACAAATTATGGATAGTAACTTATCAATATAACAGTTCGACTCAGCGCAAAACGATCAGTATCTCAAAATCTACAAGTCAGCTACACTTGAAACTTTGGGAGCATCAATATATTGAAGAGTGGAGCTCACTGTATCAATCGCATGTCAAAAGGAGCAAGAAAACGATCGGCACCGATCTTAATGTTAATAGAAGTGGGGCCCGCGATCCATATGTGACTTCTTCTAGCTCTAGAGACTCTGCTACGGAAATTTCAGGAAGATATTTCGTTGTCTTCCCCTATAAATACAAACTTGATTGTTTCTTTTTAGATCTTTACACAGCTATTTCCTTTGTACTCCATTGAACTATGGATCATACCCAATCCATCCCTCTTAAGTCTACAATTCAAGTGATTAATAAAGTTATTACTCTAAAGTGGACGTAGGTTTTCAACGCTGAACTATTATAAATTATTGTGTTCTTGTTATTTCTTATTTTTTGTTATTTAATTTCTTTGTTTCCTCTATTTTCATTGGATTTTCCTCATTTTTTATCTACAAAATCTGTATTAGGTGTATGTGCCAATTTTTGGTATAAACATTTTAGTGCTTTCACTGAGGGTGACAAATTCTCAGCTCGACTGGGTCATTGTCTACTTGTGTATTCTCATATTCGTGAGATAGATCCAACTTTCTATTGACAAGCTCCATTTTACCTCAAATTTAAAGAATAATTTTATAAGGAAAACTATCAAAAATGGTTAGAAACACTAGATCTACCACTCAAAATATAAAGGTAAATGAGAAAGCCAACATCCAACAAGGAGGCCAAAGCAATCTACCAGTAGATGTTAATGTTACCAATCCACTTAATGTCCATAATCCAGCTGATTCCATCACATGAGCTGATTTCAAAAATCTGATGAGAGAGCTCATGGATAGCCACCAACATTCAAACCAGCAGAATCAAGACAATATCAGTCTAATGAATCAACTTAGGGATCAACAAAGCTGGAAAACTAAGAGGGATTCAACTCCCTATTCTACATCGGAGAGCTCAACTTCATCAGATGACAATCACAGGCATAGACGTCGCAGAACTGATGGATATCAAGTGGAAGCATCAGGAAATCAACACACAACCAATCATGGGCTGCCAGGATCGATCAGACCCGATCCATCTATAGGGATTGGGGTCGATCCATCCGCTAGGGAAGGAGCCTTACCGTTTTTTGATGGAAATCGAACTGGAGCTGCTATAGTCGATCTAGATGCTGGAGTTCAAGTTGATGCAGATTAGTTGCCTCTTCGAAACGGCAAGGATGTGAACGCACATCAAGAAGATGTTGAGCTAAGAAGGCATGGAACGGCCTATAGACATCGACTAGACCATTCATGTAAGATGGAGCACAACAACCGCTTGGCTCTAACTATCTAAATGTCGAACTTGATGGCTATGATCAAACAGCTAGTAAGATAGAGCCAAGGCTTGAATAATGATGATTAGCGGATCTCAATAAGCCATACCGCGTTTACCGAAAATATCCTACATTTAGAGTATCCAAGGAGATTCAACATGCCACCGATGCCTGCTTACGAGGGAAAAACCGACCCCAGGCAACATATCATGAGATATGAATGGTTGAAGGATTTCCCATGAGCTAATGATGCCACAAAATGCAAATGTTTTCCTATTACTCTCTCTGGCATAGCGATGATCTGGTTTATGAGATTACCCCTATGGTCAACCTCTAGATTTGACAATTTAGCAACAAAATTTGTGAAGCAGTTCCATATGCGTGCATCTCACCCCAAAGATGTATTGTTCTTATCAAGCATGATCTAGTCTTCGGGAGAATCACTGAAGGACTATTTGAATAGAGTTCATACTACCATCATAGAAGTCAGTAATCCGAATGACTATTCAACATTGATGGCGGTAGCAAGAGGGATTGACCTAGAATCTGACTTTGGCGATTGGCTAGCTAGTAAACCACCCAAAATGTTGGAGCGTTTCTATGCAAAAGCAGCGTAGTATTAGAGGAAAGTGGAAGCTAGATGCTCCAGGAAGAAGGATTTTGTAGGATCAGGTGAAGAGGAATGGTAGAGTAACATTTCAATGAAACAGTTCAGGGAGTGTTCAGGAGAGGTTCAAGTACTTGTCTAGAATAAACCAAATCAGTAAAAGAAAGGCGATGATAGGAACCGTGAAAAAAAATGGCTTCTAGAAGAGGAAAGTCTAGGATTCCAATGTATGATACCTACACATTACCGAATACATATCTAGAGAACATCTACTTCTCTACGTGTAATACCATACAACATAGGAACCTAACTCTGAAAGAATCGACGAAGAAACAAAAGCAGACTGGAAAATACTATCGGTTGCACGAATATTGTGGTCACAACATGAATGAATGTAGGCATCTTCAGGATGTTATCGAGAAACTGATTCGGGAAAGAAAGCTACAGCAGTTTGCTAAAGTCCCGCAGGATAGTGAGTAGGGACATTTGACCCCAACCAAGGATGAGCACCAAACAGGGCTAAGAAGCCTACAGGGTCAGGTGGAAGATTAGTGATCAATACAATAACCGAAAGGCTGCACCCAACTGCAAAATTTGGCACGAGATGGAGCGCTATGCTAGCGCAATCAACCATGTGGATATTGAGTGTTGTTCTAATATAGAAGATGGGGCTCTGGCTAAACACAATGTATAACGTCAGACGATATTGTATTCGGAAACAGAGATGCAGATAAGGTAGAGGCACCGACAATCAACCCAATGGTCATTTCGGCAATGATCGGCCCTGCCTTAGTGAGAAAAGTTCCTATTAATAGTGGTAGATCAGTGAATATTATCTTTAAAAAGGCATACAACTAGATGAGAATGGATGCCAAAGATCAAAAACCATGTAAAGCCCGCATTCATGGATTTAACGGTGTTGCGACGAAAGCAGTAGGCAATATCGAGCTACCGGTGGAATTAGCAAAATGTGACCATAGGAGAGTACGGATGTTGCCATTTCTTTTGTTGCATGTGGAATATCCATATAATTGTTTTCTAGGATGACCGGCCCTTTCTAAATTTCGGGTAGCCATTGCCCCTTGGTATCTTACCTTAAAAATCCCCAACTAATAATGGCATGGGAATTGTAAATGGTGAGCAGGCGATCGAACATGCCTGCTATGTGGCTGAGTTGAGGAATGCTTAATGGAAGGAGAAATGTCAAAGTGTGGACCAGTCTCTCCACATCCAAGCCACTGAAGATTGACAACCAACACATGGGTCTTGGCTAGGGAGCCGTAGTTAGTTCTATAAAGACATAGATCTGAGGGATGATGAGGAGGAGCCCAAAGAGACCAAGGCTGCATTGGTTGAGCTGACAATCGATATCATAGTAGCCACGATGACCCATCATGGGTCCTAAAGATCAGATCACGGCTCAACCCCCGTTGGTTAAAGAACTGTCTAGTTTTCTCCGAGCGAATCTTGATGTGTTCGCTTGGACTCATTCTAATTTGTGTGGGATCTTGCCTACCATTGCAAGCCATGCATTAAATATCAACCCGAGGCATGTCCCGGTGAAACAAAAAAGGTGTTGCATGGATCTGAAGAGATCTGACACCCTTAACGAGGAGGTGGATAGACTCAAAAGCAATGGGTTATTTGCAATGCCCTCTATCCTAGATGGGTATCTAATCCTGTGCTTGTGAGAAAGGTGAGTGGAAAGTGGTGGACGTGTGTTGACTATTCAGATTTAAACAAGACATGCCCAAAAGATAGTTTCCCCTTCCGAGGATTGACCAGTTGGTGGACTCTACCGCTGGACACGAGTTTCTATCTTTCATGGATGTGTATTTTGGATACTGTCAAATCCCGATGCACATCCCTGACTAGGAACACACTAGCTTTACCACCAATATGGGATTGTATTGCTCTGTGGTAATGCCATTTGGAATGAAGAATGCTGGAGCAACCTATCAGCGCCTAGTCAACTGAACGTTTAAAGATCAAACTGGGAAAATGATGGAAGTATATGTAGATGATATGCTCGTGAAGTCACGACGATAAAGCGACCACATTAGAGACTTGGTCGACATCCTCTGATATTACAAAATGAAGATCAATCCTCTAAAATGTTCCTTTGGCGTTTCATTAGGAAAATTCTAGGGTTTCATTGTCAATGTTCATGGTTTCAAAGCTAATCCCAAAAAGATTCAAGCAATTCACAACATCCAAGCACCAAAGATTGTCAAATAAGCATAGAGCCTGAATGGGAAGGTTGCCACCCTAAGCCGATTATTTCCAGAGCCATTGATAAATGCAGTCCTTTCTTCGACTTGATTAGAGGAGGGAAAATGAACTTTGAATGGACATAGTGGTGCAAAGATGCATTCCAAGCTTTGATGAATCACTTGGAGAGACCTTCCATCTTGTCAAAGTCAGTGGATCATAAAGACTTATATATCTACTTGGCCGTATTGGTACATGCTATAAGTGCCGGATTGCTCCGCGAGGAGAGTCGAATCTAGAAACTGGTCTATTATGTTAGCAAGCAATTAATAGGAGCCGAAAGAAACTGTCCAAAGATAAAGAAATTAGCATGTTGCTTGTTGATTGCTTCACGAAAGCTCCGCCCTTATTTTCAGGCTAATCCCATCAACGTTTACACCTATCAACCATTACGACTGGTCTTACACTAGCCTGAGACATCTAGAAAGTTACTGAATTGAAACATCAAATTTTCAACATCACTTATCTCCCTTGAAGAGCCATCCATGGACAAATACTAGCGGGCTTTATAAAAGAATTCACTTGTAACATCCCGTATTTTTAAGCTATTGAATTTGAACATTTAATTCATTTTAAATGTTAATGTGGATTCTTAATTGATTTTAAAATGAATAGATTCAGATTCAATCAATGAAATAAGCTGTAATTTTTAATTATAGTAATTTCGGGTTGAATTTGATTAATGGAAAAATAATAATTAAATATTCGGGATTAGGATAAAAAGGTGAATCTGGATGTAAATAGTGATAAAAATGGTTTTAGAAAGTTATTTTGAGTTATTTGAGTGGGAATAGCATGGTGGTAATTTTAGATGAATTTTAAAGTTGATAAATTAATATTTGGAATTTTATATTAATTTAAAAATGAATTTAATATTTTTAAAATGCAATTTAATCAGATTTGGTCTAAAATGAGCCAGAATGATTTTTAATGTGTTTATAAATTTTATATGATTTATTGTTAAGTCAATAAAATTTTAAAAGTGAAATTTTAAGCGTTTTTGATAATTTCAGAAAATCGCACGATTTAATAGACGAGTTAAAATAGCCTTCCGGGACACAGTCTCGGAATTCGACGAAACCAGTTCCATTGGATCCGTAATAGTTAGTTATTATCTGATTTCAATTTTCGTAGCAATCGGAGTTGTCGTGTGACCGTGGCAGCTCGAAACGCATCGAAATCGATTTAACCGATTTAATTTTAAATTGATCGTTTAATTCCGTATCTCACGCATACGATCAAATTAGCTTACGAAACCTCTTCCATTGTGTCCGGAACACGGAAAAACCCCAGGGTAGCCTGTCGGAACGTGAGGATTGGAGGTCGTTTGCATTGACGGTTAAATTGAGATATTTTTTAAATTAAATAATATTAAAACTAGGTTATATAATTGCATTTTTCTCCAAAACCCTAGCAAATTCGTGAGCCGCTGTTTAATAATAATGGATGGCCGAAAACCCTTCGATTTTCCTCTGCTATTTTCGATCAATCCTCTCAATAAAATTGAAAACTCCTAACTGGAAAATCGTCGAGCTTAGTGAGAGCTTTAGATCCATACGGGTGAAGTCTTGATCGATTCGATGTGGAGGTCGAAATCCACTCGAGAAGCGGCGCGTTTAAGCTTGTAATTCGCGGCGAATGAGGCGGCGAGTTGGTCGTGCTTCTGAGTAGGGGAGGAGTTCGAGATGGCGGTTGGGATGGTAGTCGCCGATCGTGTCGCAGTCGACCGGAGGAGCATCGGCGATCGAGGGAAATCGCGATGATATGTTCCTGTTACGTGACTACCTGTAGCGTGTTCGCGTGAGAAGGAAGGGAAGGGCGGTCCAGATTTTTCTTCTTGAGAGGAACGGCCTGGATGATATTTGGGTAAATCAAAGTTTATGTGTTAATAACTAGTTTGCTTCACATATTTTAAATTTATATTTTGAGCAAATAAATAGAAGTAATTTTCATATTTTAAAGTATATTTCAGTATAAAGTATTTTTAACTGTTTTAAATGCAAATTGTTTTATACTTGGTTATTCCCGATGGGAATAAAGGGTAAAGGATTTACCTTGTAAAGGAAGAGTTTTGGAAAATTGTTTTCAAACGAGTTTTGAAAATGTGAAAATATATCTTTGAAAGATATTAGAAGAAAATAAATAATATGGAGATTATTTATTGTGTGATGGATGTGTATGGATGTTTGTGAACATTAATTGATAGTTAAATCACCGACTATCAATATTGGCCAAATGCGCTGATCGTTTCGAAGAGACCGGGATCGAGTTTCCGTATACCGGGATTCTAGGTCTGGAAACTCGAATACCACTTCGATCCGGTTTGTACGTTTCGTGTAACGTGTTCGGAGTCGAAGATGGAGCAGTGAAGTGCAAGGGCTAGTCGCTACTAATCCTGAGGATATTTCCAAAATGGATGTAGTAGGAGTAGTGCCTTCGGTTCCGTTCGGACCCGGGACGGACTTGTATGGACGAATGCTTTCGTGACATCGTCAGGTGGACGATGGGCATTCTAAGGGATATGTGCTATAAAGGTATCGTTTAGCCTCAAGCCTCATCAACCGGGAATGACTGAAAATCAGGGGTTATGCAGCAAGGCTTCGTGGGTAGCCCCCACTTGAGAGTAAGGTCATCCCTGTCTAGATGTCCCTTTTATATTCGGCTTAGTGGTGCGGTTGCTGATCCCAACCGTGGGGTGATTTTACTTGGAATTATCCAGTAAGGGATGATTCCGGCTTTGTGTTGCAGGGGAGCGGGCGTACTCCTCGGTACTGTGATCTAGGCCACGTACTGTGACAGGTGGTACCCCAGTGCCTAGTCATTCGTTGGAAATCCATTCTCCCTACGTGCCTTGTACGAGTTTTGTTTGTATTACCCACTTTGTGGCTAGTATGCCGGAATTTAATAGATGTAACAATTTCGGCTATTTTATAAGTATTTGTAAATAGACACTATTATAATATCAGAGGATTTTTATAAAAAGTGTTTTAGCTATCGTAAGGTAAAAACCCGACATGTTTATTTGTGGCGTGGTCTTACGAGATGCTTTTGATTTTCAAAGGATTTTTGAAACTTTAATAATCAATTGGGTGTATTTATGATGCGCTGGTATTCCAGACTGACTCGGGTGTTATTTTATTATAATGCTCGGGTCAGACCGAGTATATTTACAGGATAGGTTACTATGGAGCTCAGGAGAGGAGCTGGAGTCCGAGACGTATTTCTCGTACTTGTATTATTCCGCTGCTGTGATTGTTGAGACTGTTTGACTGGTTATGATTGGTTGTATTGATATACTCTGATGATGATGTATTGTATATAAACAGATATAGTTTTGATTTGTGTAAAGTTCTGTTCTATATATTATATTTTATTCCGCTGCGACTGTGAGGTTCTGATGTTGTTTAGTTTCTTCTTCTTCTACCTTCTTTCTTTTCCTACAATCTGTCTTTTCCGGCGTTCGATCGTCGGCATATTATACTGTTGAGTATTTTGTGTCGATTTTCGAGGGTCGAGAAGGGCGGGTCGTGACACTTGGTATCAGAGCTTAGGTTGGCGACAACCTAGGCTTTGGTGGGAAAATTACTCATTTTTAAATAGAGTCGGAAGTACTCTATAATGAGTTGAGTGTAATAATAGCTATGAGCGCGTACTTGTTAGTGGATATAAAATTGTTTTTGTACTGTGTTGACTTATCGGTTGAGTGTTTATGAATTCTGGTCGGTGCGGGAAGTACAACCGTATCGATAGGGGTTTCTAAACTCTTAAACAAGGTAAACCGACATAGTATTGTTTTTAAAGTGGGTAAATGAAATAATTTTACCCAAAATTATATTTTGATATAAAGAAATAAGTTTTCTAAATAATTATATATATTGGATGTTTGTTTGGTTGATTCTTCTATAATCAAATAAGAAATTAAAATATGATTTAAAATTCGAAATGATTTCTAAGCAAATAGGAATTTAAAATATTAAAATGGTTTATAACCAAACAGAATTAATTAAATATGGTTGAAGTAAGAAGAAGTATAATTAAAATTTGATTTAAATCAGAATTTGATTCCGGAAATTTTGGGAAGGGTTTTAAATTGAATTTGATTGAAATTTTGGGAATGTTGAAATGTTTTCCAAAGGTTTTGAAGTCAATGATGGAGTATATTTTGGAAAATATTTTTTTTTAATGGAAATTGGTTTGAGGTGAATTTTGGAAGTGGAAAGCATTGAACTCACTTCAGTCGCTGGAAAATAATCCTGATGATGCTGGCCACATCATCAGAATTCATTTTCGAGTTTCTAAAGTGATGGATTGCTTCCGTGGTGATTGGTTAAGATATTTGTTTATACTTGTTTATATACAAGTTGTTTTAACAATTTTAAAGGGAAAATTGTTTTGGTAAAAGCAGGGTGTTTGGGATTTGGGATTTTGATATATCAAATGGGAATATGTTGATTTTTATTTCAAAATGGTTTTGAAATAAAACCGAGTAATTGAAATTCTGGAAATCCTATTTGAACTGTGGAAGTTAAAATGAATCAACTATGGAATTTACTCAATGAAGTTGATTGAAATAAGAAGGAAATGAAAGTTAAATTCTGGGATTATAATTATGTGATGAAAATAACTCAATGAGTAATATAAGTTGGTAAATAGAAGTGTTAGAAAAAAATTGAAGGGGAATGAATTGTAGAACTTGTATAAAATTGTATCCTAGAATTAAAACTTAATTTGAGTATATATGAAGGTGAATGGAATATATTTGGATTTAACTTATGATAAGTTAAATAAAATTGAGAATTTGAAATGGAATTAAATCTAAATGAATTGGAATTAAATTGAAGTTGATATAAAGGTGAAATGTAAGTGAATTCATATTCTTAAGTTATAAAGTGTTATAATTTGAAGTTGTGATTAAATGGAAATGGACTTAAAAGAGCAATATAAACTCTTAATATAGAAATGAGATTGAAGTTCATTAATGGAAATAGTTAAGTGGTATAGTTATTTAAAACTTAATCCTAAATGGAATGTAAAGTAAGATAAGGTAAAGTGTGATATAAAAGATGTGAATGAGCTTAAATAGTAAATAAGTTTTGAACTTATTTATGAAGGAATAAATTGGATTGAACTGGAATTCAAAATTCAGATGCATTATAAGCAATATTGAATGGAATTCAATTATTATTTAAGTAGTAAAGGAAGTGGAATGGATTTAATTTGGCTACATAAAATTTGGTTAAACTTGGAATAAATTTGGATAAGAATCGAATTGGATAGAAATTTAATTCAGTTGTGATGATGTTGAATGGAGTAAATGCTCACTAAATTAAATCCAAAATGATTGTTTGGCAATGAGTTTTGTGTTAGCTAAATTAAATGGAAGGTGTATGGAAATGAATAGAATTTGATAGTTGGGTTAAAATTTAGAAAGTAAGTAAAAATCCAGTTGTGGAATGGAATTTAAGTTTGGTAATAAATGTTGGAAGTGAGAATGGATAATGGGATTAGATTATGGAGAGTGATGGTTTTGAATTATAAATAAAATTCAAATGAGAGAAATAATTTAAAAGGTCTCTTAGTTAATAGAATAAATTTGTACATGGATTGAGTAAATAAACAAAGAGCATTAAAGTTGTAAATGAATTCAAATTTGATTGAGTGGGAATCAAATAGAAATCAAATAAAATTGATATAAGAAGATGATGGAAATTTTGTGAAAGGACTTAAGTAACTTGAAGACAAACAAAGTGATTTTGAATGGGCTTTATTAAGTAATCTTGAATGCAATTTGTTAAATAATAAAATGGAAATGCATGTGTAATTGTATTAATTAATTATTGATATGAAATAGAATGTAAGGAAAGTTTAATTTAATTAACAAATTGCATTGGAATAAAGATACTTGGATTGTGAACCATGAAAATGGAATAAAATTAATATAAACCTGAGTTGAAATTAATTTTAAATGGTTATAAGCTTAAGTGGTAATAAATTTTGTTTGCATGACATGAAATTGCTTGTATTTGGAGTTGAGTTGTTTAACAAGCAATTGAAATTGATTTTTGCATAAATTAATATGGATGGGAACCCAATTCAAAGAATTAGTATATGAATGCAAGTGAATTGGTTAAAAATAATAAAATGGAATAGACTTTAAATCCATTGGAATGAATTGATCTTTTAATGAGTAAAGTTTGCATGTGAATGAGATGGATCATAATTGAAATGCAAATGTTTCAAGTTTAAAATAAAATTTGATTTTAAATCAAATTGGGAATGTAAGTTGAAATAAAGAAAAGGTAAGAAAGGCATATGTAATCATGTTGAAGTGGAAATGAATTGGTGAAATAAATATGAATGGTATATAATAAACTTGAATGTAAATCATTCAAGTGAAATAAAATGAAATTGGACTTGAATAAGTAATTTGAAAGGTGATTGAAAATTTTGAATTGTTGATAAAGTATGGTTAACATTGTTAAATTATGAAGTTGCTTGGTTTGGTTATGAAATGGATATGTTTGGCTTGCATTTATATTGGAAATGTTGTTAAAATGCTCATATCTTTGAAAACTGATGAGTTGTTGAGTAAGTACAGGTACGGAAGGCGTTCGAGAGAGTTGGAGCGCGTATATGCGTTAGATTAGCCGCTTGCTATTAAAATTTGCTAAAAGGTACGCCTACGCCAAAATAATTGGGAAAATGATATATATATTATGATATATTTTGGTTTCCGGCCGTGTGAGCCGATGTATATATATTTGTGTATCCTGCGATATCGCAGAAGCTCCTCCGTGCAAAGGAGACTCCGCCAAAATTTTTCAGAAATTTTGGGAGTTAGAAATTTTTGGGATTTTTGGGAAAATTTATTAATAAGTAAAGTTATTTTGAAAGCGAGTGTTAAGATAAAGGCTTTAGAGTAAATAAAGCAAATGGTTTTGAATTGGAGCTGAAACTTTTTGGAAAGTGAATATAAGATTTTAACTAAGCAAATTGGGAAGTAAATAGGTTGGAGAGTATTTTCTACCTTAGCAAATTTCGGGGACGAAATTTTTATAAGGGGGGAAGAATGTAACATCCCGTATTTTTAAGCTATTGAATTTGAACATTTAATTCATTTTAAATGTTAATGTGGATTCTTAATTGATTTTAAAATGAATAGATTCAGATTCAATCAATGAAATAAGCTGTAATTTTTAATTATAGTAATTTCGGGTTGAATTTGATTAATGGAAAAATAATAATTAAATATTCGGGATTAGGATAAAAAGGTGAATCTGGATGTAAATAGTGATAAAAATGGTTTTAGAAAGTTATTTTGAGTTATTTGAGTGGGAATAGCATGGTGGTAATTTTAGATGAATTTTAAAGTTGATAAATTAATATTTGGAATTTTATATTAATTTAAAAATGAATTTAATATTTTTAAAATGCAATTTAATCAGATTTGGTCTAAAATGAGCCAGAATGATTTTTAATGTGTTTATAAATTTTATATGATTTATTGTTAAGTCAATAAAATTTTAAAAGTGAAATTTTAAGCGTTTCTGATAATTTCAGAAAATCGCACGATTTAATAGACGAGTTAAAATAGCCTTCCGGGACACAATCTCGGAATTCGACGAAACCAGTTCCATTGGATCCGTAATAGTTAGTTATTATCGGATTTCAATTTTCGTAGCAATCGGAGTTGTCGTGTGACCGTGGCAGCTCGAAACGCATCGAAATCGATTTAACCGATTTAATTTTAAATTGATCGTTTAATTCCGTATCTCGCGCATACGATCAAATTAGCTTACGAAACCTCTTCCATTGTGTCCGAAACACGGAAAAACCCCAGGGTAGCCTGTCGGAACGTGAGGATTGGAGGTCGTTTGCATTGACGGTTAAATTGAGATATTTTTTAAATTAAATAATATTAAAACTAGGTTATATAATTGCATTTTTCTCCAAAACCCTAGCAAATTCGTGAGCCGCCGTTTAATAATAATGGATGGCCGAAAACCCTTCGATTTTCCTCTGCTATTTTCGATCAATCCTCTCAATAAAATTGAAAACTCCTAACTGGAAAATCGTCGAGCTTAGTGAGAGCTATAGATCCATACGGGTGAAGTCTTGATCGATTCGATGTGGAGGTCGAAATCCACTCGAGAAGCGGCGCGTTTAAGCTTGTAATTCGCGGCGAATGAGGCGGCGAGTTGGTCGTGCTTCTGAGTAGGGGAGGAGTTCGAGATGGCGGTTGGGATGGTAGTCGCTGATCGTGTCGCAGTCGACCGGAGGAGCATCGGCGATCGAGGGAAATCGCGATGATATGTTCCTGTTACGTGACTACCTGTAGCGTGTTCGCGTGAGAAGGAAGGGAAGGGCGGTCCAGATTTTTCTTCTTGAGAGGAACGGCCTGGATGATATTTGGGTAAATCAAAGTTTATGTGTTAATAACTAGTTTGCTTCACATATTTTAAATTTATATTTTGAGCAAATAAATAGAAGTAATTTTCATATTTTAAAGTATATTTCAGTATAAAGTATTTTTAACTGTTTTAAATGCAAATTGTTTTATACTTGGTTATTCCCGATGGGAATAAAGGGTAAAGGATTTACCTTGTAAAGGAAGAGTTTTGGAAAATTGTTTTCAAACGAGTTTTGAAAATGTGAAAATATATCTTTGAAAGATATTAGAAGAAAATAAATAATATGGAGATTATTTATTGTGTGATGGATGTGTATGGATGTTTGTGAACATTAATTGATAGTTAAATCACCGACTATCAATATTGGCCAAATGCGCTGATCGTTTCGAAGAGACCGGGATCGAGTTTCCGTATACCGGGATTCTAGGTCTGGAAACTCGAATACCACTTCGATCCGGTTTGTACGTTTCGTGTAACGTGTTCGGAGTCGAAGATGGAGCAGTGAAGTGCAAGGGCTAGTCGCTACTAATCCTGAGGATATTTCCAAAATGGATGTAGTAGGAGTAGTGCCTTCGGTTCCGTTCGGACCCGGGACGGACTTGTATGGACGAATGCTTTCGTGACATCGTCAGGTGGACGATGGGCATTCTAAGGGATATGTGCTATAAAGGTATCGTTTAGCCTCAAGCCTCATCAACCGGGAATGACTGAAAATCAGGGGTTATGCAGCAAGGCTTCGTGGGTAGCCCCCACTTGAGAGTAAGGTCATCCCTGTCTAGATGTCCCTTTTATATTCGGCTTAGTGGTGCGGTTGCTGATCCCAACCGTGGGGTGATTTTACTTGGAATTATCCAGTAAGGGATGATTCCGGCTTTGTGTTGCAGGGGAGCGGGCGTACTCCTCGGTACTGTGATCTAGGCCACGTACTGTGACAGGTGGTACCCCAGTGCCTAGTCATTCGTTGGAAATCCATTCTCCCTACGTGCCTTGTACGAGTTTTGTTTGTATTACCCACTTTGTGGCTAGTATGCCGGAATTTAATAGATGTAACAATTTCGGCTATTTTATAAGTATTTGTAAATAGACACTATTATAATATCAGAGGATTTTTATAAAAAGTGTTTTAGCTATCGTAAGGTAAAAACCCGACATGTTTATTTGTGGCGTGGTCTTACGAGATGCTTTTGATTTTCAAAGGATTTTTGAAACTTTAATAATCAATTGGGTGTATTTATGATGCGCTGGTATTCCAGACTGACTCGGGTGTTATTTTATTATAATGCTCGGGTCAGACCGAGTATATTTACAGGATAGGTTACTATGGAGCTCAGGAGAGGAGCTGGAGTCCGAGACGTATTTCTCGTACTTGTATTATTCCGCTGCTGTGATTGTTGAGACTGTTTGACTGGTTATGATTGGTTGTATTGATATACTCTGATGATGATGTATTGTATATAAACAGATATAGTTTTGATTTGTGTAAAGTTCTGTTCTATATATTATATTTTATTCCGCTGCGACTGTGAGGTTCTGATGTTGTTTAGTTTCTTCTTCTTCTACCTTCTTTCTTTTCCTACAATCTGTCTTTTCCGGCGTTCGATCGTCGGCATATTATACTGTTGAGTATTTTGTGTCGATTTTCGAGGGTCGAGAAGGGCGGGTCGTGACATCACTTCATAGGAAGATCTCTCAAACAACGGTGGAAACCTTGCCATTCGATGGAAATTGTATACGGATGGAGCATTCGTGCTAGTAACTCCAGAGGATCGATCAATTTGCTACGCTTTAAAGCTTGATTTCCTTGCAACAAACAACGACGCTGAGTATAAAGCTTCGATTGCTGGACTCAAACTTGTTAGAGAACTGGTAATAAAATCTCTTGAAATATGTTACAATTCCCAGTTGGTGGTATACCAAGTTAGGGGAGATTACTAGGCTAAAGGAGAATGACTCACTCTGTACCTTATCAGAGTTCGAGAGCTATTGATTGACTTGAGTATTGTGATATCACGCACATTCCCCAGGATCAAAACAAAGAGGCCGACTCATTGGTAAAGTTTGATAGCACCACGGATGCACAACAACTGAGCTTGGTTCCAGTTGAAGCACTAGACACTCCAAGCATAAACCAGAATGGAAATCAAATAGGTACTAGAGACGAAGCCTAAGAGGGAGTCATGGATGACTCCGATGAAAGACTATTTGCTACAAGGAGTCCTTCCCGAATGGAGGAATGAAAGATGAAAAATCCTCCACTAAACCTTACGATATATCATTTAGGCAGGAGTCATATATAGAAAGGGATTTTCCATTTCCCATTCTCCAGTGTATCGCTCATGATGAAATAAAATGAGTCCTAAGAAAAGTTCACAAAGGGGAATGTGGCAATCACACTAGGGCAAACCCTAGCAAAGAAAATACTCTAATATGGGTATTACTGGCCAACTATCAACCGAGATGCCGTTGATTAAGCTAAGCTATGCGACAAATGCCAAATGTATGCAAAAGTTCTGAGTGCTCTGCCGATGGAAATTACACAAATGGTCAGTCCATGGCCATTTTCCACATGGGGCATAGATATTATCTATTCCTTAGATCTCTAAAGGTGGTCGAAGTACATCATCATAGCAGTTGATTACTTCACCAAATGATACGAAGCAGAACCTTTAACACGGATCACGATGAAGAAAGTAATCAACTTCATTGTTTTAAACATCATCTATCATTTTGGCCTTCCACGAACCATTGTAGCTAATAATGGAACCCAATTCGACATCGCTGAATTCAAAGACTTCTGTCACCAATGTCATGTCAAAAAGAGATTTGTGGTAGTTACTCACCCTCAAGCAAATGGACAAGTAGAAGCTATGAACAAAATCATACAGTCCATTCTAAATAAACTTTTGGAAAAGGCTAAAGGAAAGTGGGTGGATGAACTCCCAACAGAATTATGGGCATACAAAACGACCCACAGGTCCATGACTAGCCATAATCCATTCGCCCTTACACATCGATATCGAATCGCCTGATACTACAATACTAAAGTCCGACCTAGGACTTGGAAATCGGTGGTCTCATCTTGAAATGAGTCTTTCCTATCCCACCACACATGAATCCTACTTGGGAGGGACCGTACATTATTGAACAGAGGCTTGGAGAAGCAACTTTCAAGCTAGCGACTGTTGATGGCATCACACTCCCAATGGCATGGAATAGCGAGCATTTACTATGTTATTTCACTTAGTTTATTTTTTTCATTCGGTCATATTCAGTTTTTGAATTTGCTTTAGCATTTGATTTTCCAAATATGTAATAAGACAAATATGTTATCTCTATCCACTTAGGAAATTTCCTTCATATCTGTGATTGCTGTAGCATTACATACTAGTTAGGATACCCAAGTAACTAATATTGACATGTCCAAGCAGGTTTCCAGAGTTTGGAGCCATTCGATTACACAAGTTTACGATTGGACTAAACAAAGTGAACATGGTTCGACCACTCATTCAATGATTCTCGCTCACTATGGAGTACCTAATGAGAAATGGATGCAACTTGACTGATTGTGACACAACCATACGCTCTCTAAGTTACACTCTGGGCTTAGGGGAAAGTCAATCAATCAAGGAAAATACGGTTTGACTATTTTTTGAAATAACTCTATGTCTCAGAGCATGGACCGGAGTATAAACACAAATTGGTTGCGATCCGACCATCTGCCAATGAACTCTTATCCCCAAAGTGCGGATACGAGTATAAACAAATAGATGAGTGTGATTCGACTACTCACTAGTCCGTTAACTCTGACCTGAGATCGACAGAAGGAGTATAAATTTGCTAGGGATGGAATTCGACCATCCACTAGCTAACTCCATTTACCCAAGACCTAGGGGCATGAGTATAATCACCTAAACCGCTTAATTCGACAATGTAACACTAAGGCTTGAGGCTAATATCTAGGATGACTTGAGGCCAAGACCACATGGAGGCCTTGAGATAAAATTAAAGGATTATCACCTAAATCAATGAGCGATGAATTACAATCACATTAAATGGAAAATGTAATAGCTCAACTACTTAAGCAAATTCACATAAGAGTTCGACAAAAGTAGAAGAACTTTATTTACATAAGCTTGGAAAGTCAAGTATGAGTATTTGCAGCAAAAGAATCAAAAAAGGGGGCCGATCTACAAATTCGACCGACAAACCCGAAAGACTTAGGAGCATGAGTGCACACGAAGAATCACTTCCTCCTTGGCTTCATTTTCTTCTTCTTGGAACTGAGAGAGATTTCACTAGAACTTTCCCCACTACTCTTCTCTCCTCTCTTCCCACTTCCTTGGCCTTTCACCGAAGTAGTCTAGGTTAACCCAGTAGGTGCATCTTGAGCAGGTTCTGGTTGAGGAGCAGAAGCATCCATAGTTTGTCTAGGCAAAATGGTGGAGATGGGAAGGGGAAGATCTCTCCTACTTGACTTTCATCTCAAGGGCAATGTCCGCTCTAAGTTTCTATGCCATTCCTTATATAGAAGGGCCTGACAAGGATTGGAAAGCTCCAATAATCATAACGTCCTCATCAGCAGGAATCTCTTGATTTTGATCACTTTCTTACGTCAACAAAGCATCCACTAAGTGCTAGTCGATCACAAAAGCTTCCTCTTCCAAGTCATCTTAGGTTATTGTGGAAGCTCTAAAAGTAATCGACTCCGTCAACGGCACCTAAGGACCTGGTTGAGATTCTTAAGGAAGAGGTGGAACTACAGCCGATTGACCTAAAGCTAAGGAAACATAACTAAAAAAATTAGATATATCGACTGGGGACACTTCAGCTTTCTAAAGGATGGGTAAGATTAATGAAATACCTTCTCCGGATTGGTCCACTATGTGAGCCGGAGTGCCACTAGAACCTTCTTTCATAATCAGGGAGAGCTTACTAGATGTAACAATATGAAGCTTCTCTGGATTGTAACTTAGCTCGATAGAAGAATCAATAGTAGTTTTGGGAATAGCTTTGGATCATCGGATTCTGGTCATATGCGACATTATGTGACATGGATCCTAAATCTTCACCACCTTCATATTAAGAGGTTGTGGCGTGCTCTTTTTGGAGTATAAATTGGGTTTCATGTAGAACTTTAGGTTCATCACCAAATAGAATTTTTCTTCCAGCCTCATCAGATCGATTTCTTCAACACCGAGAGCCTCTTTCTCCTCCTATACAAGCTGCTCTCGAGCATGTACAAGATGGTAATGTCATCCTAGAGCCACTCCAAGTTCCTATGCTTCAGGACGTTGGCATTGTAAAGAATAAGTAGTGGATCTAGTTCTTACATAACCTCCTCCCTGGTCTTTTCTTTCGCTGCCTTCACTTCTCATTTAATGAGGGCATCAATGTTTATGGTCTTTTCAATAGTCGCGTCTCTTTCAAGCCTGACGGTAACCAATTCATCATAGGCATTTTGGACAATTCTCAGTGCTTACTCTTTATCTTTGGATTCGTGCTTAAACTTAGTTTTGCATTCAGTTGTGCTTCTTTGGGCCATATCCCTTTCTAACACCATTTTATGGTTTGATGATAAAGCACTTCAACCTCGTTCAAGTGCCTGGCTTTCTCACCCTCAAGTACCTTGATGTTCGTTTTTGCTTTTCTCTCGGCTTCTACCTGTGAGCTCCTTAATGATTTTAACTCATTGGTTAGAGTTTCGATGATCCGCTTGTCCTAGACCTCTTGGCGTTCCAATTTCTCAATCTCTGTCACTCTCTCCCAAGATACTTTAGAAATCCTTTCCACCGCTCTCATCCACTCATTATACTACTTGTGGATATCATTCACATAATCCATAGTCATTTGCTGGACTTTCTCAAGAACTTTCTTAAGATTAGATTCAAAGAAAAATCCATCGAGATATACATTTGGAAAATCTGACTTAAGTTTGGCTATACAAGCAGTGACATCAACATGATGAACTTCGGTGATAACTTAGGTGTCAGCACTTTCTTTGTCCAGCCTTTGTTGGTGAACATCATGCTCACTATGACACCGACGATCGTTAGATTGCTGAGGATGAGATAGAACAACGGACTATGAAGAAACTAAAGTGGAAGGGAGATCACAAGAGGTGTCAATAGGAGGAACATCATCACGACGATCTTGTTGCCTTTCAGAATCTTTAGGAAGAAGAGATCTAGAGTTGGATCGATATTTAGCGTGGGAAGACCTATCTTTGTCACCTCTGTTCTAGTAGTCCCGATCCTGAATGGAGTGATAGCTAGGGTTGTATTCATGAAAAAAAACCTTGGTGGTATGGGCTTGAATGAGAACTAGGATTCTGGCATGATATTTCCTATAAAGACTGAAACATGTGCTTCTTTCTCACTATTGTTTATACAAAGAATGACAAAGAATGAATCAGCTCTAAGTATTGAAGGCCAAGAGAAAAGTGCAATGTGATATTGTGAAGTGCATGCGAATGTGTATATCCTTGTGTCCCCCTAATAGACCAGTTATTGAAGCTTTACTGGCACGATTAACCTTTCCACTAGTGGTAGAAAAGATTTCAACCCCAGCTCTGGAAGGAGATTTTGACCCGTCGATGCTTATGTTAGTAAAATAAAAGGCATTAACATTATACGTTATTGGAAGATCAGATAATTACTCAAATGTTTCGTCTAAGTGTTCTGAAGGTTAGGAAGTGGATTGATCCAGAATAACCTAAGGGGTGATGGATAGCTCGGGTTGTTTGAAGAGGCGACTCTTAAGGAAGCTACAAATGAGCTTCTTTATTTTTCCTTTTTGTAACACACCATATCTTTACTATTAGAATATTTAATTAGCTAAATTAAATAAAATAATGTGATGGTTAGGGGATTGAGATTTGTGATTAATAGGGGTAGTCGTGCCATGTTAATAAATAAATTAAAATGACCTAACATGAATTAAAATAGACAAGGGTAATATGCAAGGGCAAAGTTGGAAAAAGAGCATTCTTATACGTCAAACCCATAGGAATTCATTTAAACATTCATCACTAAATCAAAGTAAAGTAGAGGCCGGCCACCATTAGCAAGAAAGAGGAAGATAAGCAAGAAAAGCTAAGGAAGAAGATTAATCAAATCAAAGCTATTCAAATCTCAAACTCCTTAATCTCAAAGCTAAGGTGAATAATGACTACATCTCATATTTCTTAAGCGTTTTTGGTTTTAAGGTTAATCCGATTTATTTTGCAATGTTATGCCATGATTTTGAAGGACAAAATGTTTATATATGCTTGTTGATGACTTATGCTCATTCATAAAGGTTTTATGATATGTTTTAATGTAAAAACCCTATTTAATGAAATTCAAATACCTTGCGATTTTAGATTTAGATGAGAAATGATGTTTTAGAGATGGGTTTCAATTTTCATAATTTTCTAAGTTAATGTGGATTTAGTATTAATTTTCGACTGAAGAAAATGTTTATTTGGGTTTAAAATAATTTATGACTAGATTATTTATGTTTTGGGTCTAAAATTATTATATGTTCGAAAACATATTAAAAATGATTTTTTTGAATTTTTGTAGAATTTTCCTAAGTGTTTTAATAGATATATAAAATTATTTAAGGTATGGGACTTAAATGTTTTATATATATATATAAGGAGAAGGGGTATTTTCTATTAGTGATGAAAATTGAGGAAAAATTTCCTTCTTGTAAGGTTGTAGGGCTCCCATATATTTTTTCGGATCATTGTCCAATTGTCTTATTTTGTTCCAATGCGAATTTTGGAAACAAATTTTTCGTTTTGAAAAAATGTGGTTATTGGAAAATAGCTTTAAGGATTTAGTGGTTAATAAATGGCTCTCTATAAATAATTACAATTTCAAATTTCCTGGTAATATTGCTAAGGTTTGGATTATAAAACTTAGAGATTTCCAAATGCCTTACGATTTTATATTTAGATCAGAAATGATGTTTTAGAGATGGGTTTCAATTTTCATAATTTTCTGAATTAATGTGGATTTAATATTAATTTTCCTGTAAAGAAAATGTTTATTTGGGATTAAAATAATTTACGACTAAATTATTTATGTGTTGGGTCTGAAATTATTATATGTTAGAAAACATATTAAAATGATTTTCTCAAATTTTTTGTAGAATTTTCCTAAGTGTTTTAATAGTTATATAAAATTATTTAAGGTATGAGACTTAAATGTTTTATATATTTATATAAGAGAAGGGGTATTTTGTAAATAAATTAAATTGCTTAATTCTGAAATTTTGGAAGTTCATTTAGAAAAGAAAATTAGCAACCAATACTATTTTGACAAACAAGGTAGGTTATTTGAAAAGAATTTCTTTTCAAAGTTAAAATCATTTTTTGCATGCTTTTAGCATGTTTCACCACTTTCGCCGCCTAGGTTCTGACTTAGTAGTTCGGCCACCATAACCATCAAAACTAATGCACGTGGCATCAAAGACTTGGTGCATAGCGAATTGGATATAGGCGGAAGGTGTTGAGTCAAAACCAAGGGTTCTAAAGGGGTCGAAGTGCAACTTTGCTTCTAAATGAAAATGCGCCTGCTTTACTTTCGAAGGGTATGCTTTTGACTTGGTTGGCATCCGACCGGGTCAAATTGATTTAAGGAATGGTTTCGAAATGGGTTGCGCCTTTGTTTTTAAGTAAATGCTTTTGTCAGGGTAAAAAACCCTAGCTGCTGCTTTTCTATATTTCGAAGTCAATGGTTTCGAAAGGGTGACTTTGTTTAAAACCCAAGCCACTTCTCCATTGCTTTCGAAAGGGTTGGTTTCGACACCATCACTTATTTACTTAGGAAATGATTTCGAAAGGGTGGTTTTGACTTAAATGTTTTATGACCCTTTTGCTTTATTGAAGGTAGAACCCAAAGGTTTCGAAGGAGATAGTTTTAAATGGTTTCGAAAGGTCTTCCACATGTTTTATTTGAACCCAAAGGCTTTCGAAAGGTTTGATGTTTTAATGCTTTCGAAAGGTTTTAAAGAATGGTTTTGAAGGGGTGGTTCCCCATTGGTTTCGAAAGGTTTAAAAGGAAGGTTTTGAAAGGTTTGAAATGAAAGGTTTGTCCAATGTTTTTTAAAGGCAATATTTAAAGGTTTTAAATACAGGATGTCTAAGGTTTAATTTATAGCTTTTGAAGAAAAAGTTTTTCAATGGTTTCGAAAGTTTATATAAATGGTTTCGAAAGGAATGTTTTGGCCTTTCGGCCTTGGTGAAAGAAAGGGGTTTACTTAGTTTTGAAAGGAGTACTTTCAATGGGTTCAAAAGGGGTACTTTCAAAGGTTTTAATGTTTTCATCAACAAAGATTTGAGTAAAGTATATATAACATAGTAAGGTGATTTAAAGTAAAGCATAGAGTATATATTTTACTTGTTGAAGTTTGATTTAAAGGTTTTAAATCAATTTGATATAAAAAGGTTTTTAAGGGAAATTTAAGGGAAGATTGCCCTAAGTAAAATGACTCGGACATTGAAATACCAAATGGGACTGGTATAGGGTGTGCCCTATATATTAGCTATTAGGCCCTAACTAATTTAGTCCAAAATTCCAGTGCATAAGGCTGTGTCACGGGTAAGACCAAAATGATGTTACAGACAAAAGGGAATATATTTGTACATAGGTAGGTATTGGTGAGCCCACAAAACCATTAGGATCAGTGGACCCTGGGAGAAGATAAGTTAGGGACAGGCTGTCCAGAAGAGGAGTGTCTAACAGGTGTTAGATTATTTGTTTATATTGTCTGGTAGGCCCGAGTCAGTGAAAGGTTAGTAGTTCGCCAAACAAAACTATAATGTTTGGATGGATAGTTCATTTGTTACTGATGTGCACATAAATGTGCATATATTTAATTCCATATTTTATCTCTTTTTATAAACATCATATTTGGGCATTTTTACAAGTTAAAACCAAAATTCAAATATTTTCAAACCATCATATTTTTATCTTCATTCAGAGGCAAAATGGTCATTTTTGTGCATGTGTCAATTTAAGAAATTTTACTCGAACAATTTTTATGATTTTTATAGGATATTTTGATGCATATGGAAGTGGGTTTGATAGCTTTGATATTAAGTGAAAAAATTATACCACTTAGAAATTCTCATGAAAATGAAGCCAAAGCAAAAGCTATTTTAAGCATGATCTATTTACTATTGTAACTGGTAATATAGATCATCAGTGGGTTTGATGGTTTGAGTTATGTTAATTAATAACAAAAACAAACAATACTTATGATAAATATGACAATTATTTCACTTAATATCAAAGCTATAGATCATAAATTATTTGTTTGTTGATTTACAAAAATATGAGAGTAGATTTGCCTCTAAATTGTTCTCTAGTCTAATAGTTTTTAAATCACATTTTAATTCTAGTTTTATCTTCATTTTGCTTGTAGTTAACAATTTCCTCTCACTTTGGTCTAATTTGATTGAATTGAAAATTTTAAAATCTTAAAAATTCCCTACGGATCGACCAATACTCGCCACGTACTAAAATTTTACGCCGTGCACTTGCGGTTATTTTATTTCGAATTTTTTTGGCAATTTTCTAATCCGGTAGAAAAATTGTCGTTAAACAAGTTTTTGGCACCGTTGCTGTGGAATTTCCTTTGATTTTAATTTCTATTCTTTGAATTATTTTAGTTTGATTTTTGTGTGTTTATTTTGTGTGTGTTTACATTTAAATAATAATAATTGTGTGTGTTTGTTTGTGTGATTTTTATTTTCAATTTTATTTGTGTGCTTGTTGTTGTTTATTTGCACTTGCATTGGCTCTTCTATTACAAAATATATATATATATATATATATACACACAATTTCAAAACAAAAACAAAAATATTTATATTTCATTTTTTTTCACAAATTTGCATTTACATTTACACTTTCAATTTGCTTTTGACAGTTTTTGCATTTACATTGCCTACACTGTTTTTTGTTTTTGTCAGCACAGTTTCTGTGCATAGTTTCTCTACCTCCCCTATTTCTACTACCATTCAAACGATGGACCAACCACACCCCAGCCATCTCCATTGGCATACTCCTCTACCACCTTTGTCACTGCTGACTACAAAACCGAACTTCCACAACATAAAACATCACTGCTCCACTACTTCCTCATTCATCATTACAACCAGCCCACCTTCAAACTGTACTACTGCACTGAACACACATCCATAGTGCACAGCTATGCACATACAAACATTTCTACCATCATTTTTTAAACAATTCTTCCATCCCTCCTCTGCCAAATCTTCCACCACATTCGACCAGTTGCCTACATCCGTTACTACCTCCTGCTTAATCACCTCCCATCACCTCTTTAGCCAGAACTAACATTGAGACTATCTACTTCTTTGAACATCCCCATATACACTGCAAACCATTGTCACATTCCACTGTTTCACTCCGACATCCTCCACCACAACACATACTATCTATCTTCACAACTCCATCAGATAACCACCATCAACCGTAACTCTGAAAACCAAGCTCGAACTGCCACATCAATACAACAGTGAACAAACACACAACCCATAGCACCTCTACACAACTTCACCCCAAACTCCACTGACAACAACCCCAACATTCACATTCAATACTACCCACCACTACACCATTCAACAACTACCCACTGACCATATCACTGGCAATCCCCTGACCACAAAATAACAAGACCACCAAACATTCACTTCAACTCTACCATCACATTCTACAACAGACGACTTCCACTTCAACTCTGTCCATACTCAACCTGCTTGCCACCCCGACCACATCAACATTCACTTGCCTTACCACCAGAAACTGCCTGCATATAAAACTCTGCCACCACCTATTCAACTGTCCTACGTTTTCCCATACCAGTCATCTACAACCCACCTCTGCTTCAACCTTTCAACCAATCAATGTCCTACCTGAACACAACAACTCCACTTCCTGTCAAATACCCATACATACAAAAAACCACTACATCCACCTTCCTTTTCACAATAGCAGCTCTTGCCTACATAAATCACCAACTATCCATGAACACAAGCACCTACAATTGCACGACATCACAACATCATACCCCATTGCAATTCCACGACCTCAAATCAACTGCTCAAATTTCCTCCAACTACAGCCAAACCACATTCAAGCAACTTCATAACATTCACCTACCAGAATAATCCACCAAACCAACCTTAGCTGCCATCACTTGCATTTGAAAATCCACTTCAGTCACCAGTCCCTCCAAACAACATCCACTGCCACTTGCATTCTCTTCATCTACATCACTGAAAAACCCATACTGATAGCAAATACACAACCACATCAACGTTCAACTGCCACCCTTTCTTCCAACCAAGACTGCCGCTTTCACCAAATCGACGACCGCCTCTCCTCATCAACCAAATACCAAAGCATTCCCCATTGGAAATTCACTGCCATAGCAGCAGCAACCAACCTCACACCCAATCTTCATTCAAACGATTATGCCTGCTCTCTTTGCCATCACCTAACACTCCACCCCATCAATACACTACAGACCATCCCATCCAAACACTGACCAAATCAAACTGCTCCACTGTCAAGCAGCCCTGAGCACCATCCCAAATCATTCTAACCACCGAACCACTGCATAGACCAACCACCACCATCTCGAACCACCGAAATCATCTCCGTCCTGCCACTCCATTTGTGACACTCGAATAGCTTCAGCAACCAAAGAACAACCGCGACACCACATCCCCAGTAACCACTGAGTCACCGCATTGAAATCCCCTTCAAACTGCAACGCCAGCCCACCACAACTCTTCGGAATCGATTGACACTCATCCCCAGTCGAGCACGAAATCGAACACGAAATCACGTCGACTCCCTTCATCGCCTCAATCCGTCGTACCAACTCGCTACACCTCAAATCGCCTTCCACGAAATCTACATTTGAACCTGAATTTCCAAACTCAAACGAGAAGAATTCATTTTTTTAATCTTTTCATCTCTGTTGTAATTCGATTTTGAAATTTTATTTTTGAGAAAGAAGTAAATTTGGGGATAAACGGTTTTCATTGTCTTGTTTGGGTCGGGCTGTAAAGTTTGAGTAAAAAAAATTTACCTTGTTTTCTGTTGTTTTAGTTGATTTAGTTTTCTTTTAATTAAAAAAAAGTGGAAATTAGGGAAGCATCCCTATCATATTTTCATATTGTAAAGCGGGTCCCTGTCAAAGTTTCATTGTAAAGTGGGTCCCTGTTTTTTGAAAACGAAGAAAAATTATTGCTGAAATGTCAGCAACTTTTATAAATAAGTGCTGATATTTCAGCAACTATTTGTATCAAAGTTTTATTGTAAAAACAAAAAAAAATTATTGCTGAAATGTCAGCAACTTTTATAAATAAGTGCTGATATTTCAGCAACTTTCATAAACTGTGTTCACAGTGTACATAAATGTTGCTGAAATATCAGCAACTTTTATAAATAAGTGTTGATATTTCAGCAACTTTCATACACTATGTTCACAGTGTAGAGAAATGTTGCGGAAATGTCAGCAACTTTTATGAAATGTTGCATCATGCTCTGCAATAATCGTGAATAAAAAACAGGGATCTAATTTACACTGAAATTTAGTGAAGGACTTTTCGTGAATTTTGAAACTTAATAAGGACCTGTGCCAAAAGTACCCTAAAAAAAAATCGTTTGTCTGAAATAAATTCTTCTTTGAATCTGTTTTTGTTTTGTTAGTTTGTTTTGGTTTGTGTTAATTTGTTTTTAAAAAAGAATAAAAAAAAAGAGAAATTTGCTTTGTTTAAGGTTTCGTTTCCATAAAAAAAATTTCCATTTTCATTTGGTATCGTTTTAAGTTTCTTTCTAACAAAAAAGAAAAAGAAAAAAAATAAAAATAATTGTATATATCTTGTTTTAATTTCAGGTTGCCAAAGCAGAAAATTGCAAGGAAGAACCGGTTGCCAAAAAAATAAAAATAAACCGCTTGCTTGCTTAAAAAATCGCTGCTAAAAAATATTAAAAAAAATTGCTAATAATCTGCACGCTCTGTTATCGTGCTTTCATCCCTTGTTTTTATTTGAATTGCATTGTTGGTTGCTTGCATTTGCATATATATAAAAAAAGAAAAAAAATTCAAAATCCAAAAACAAACTTCATTTTAGTTGCATTGTAAATTCACGTTTAATTTTTGCTTTGCATTCATCTCATCTTATTTTTATTTTCTAAGGGCAATACCCCAATTCACATAAGGTGAGGATTTATTCTAAGGGTGTCACATCTAGGGCTTAATTGTATCTTCACAGTTGTTTTCTTTGAACAATTGTATCTCTTTCTGTCTAGGCTACAACAGAGTAATAACTAGTTATAAAAATTACGGTGAGTCGTAAATATTATACTGGTTGTTCCGCTGAAGGTACTTAAACCTTTGGCTGCATTGCTACGGTGATTCGTGGTGCACCGATAACTCTTGCCCGTTAGCTGGGTGAGAAATATTTTTGTTGATTTAAGACAAAGTGTGATTATACAATTTTGGGTTAGGAGCTACTAAGGACAGAAAACTGTAATTAAGTCCTTTGCATTCATTTAGTTGCATTAGTTCATGCATATTTAAAAAAAATTCAAAAAAATCCAAAATCCAAGAAAATAATTTTGTAAATTTTACTTAATTTAGTTTTTAATCCAAAAAAAATCCTTCTTTCCTTTCCTTTAAAAATTTTCAACCAAAAACAAAAAAAAGTATAAAATATTTTTAAAAAAGAAAAAAATATAAAAACAAAAAAAAATTGAAAATTCAAAAAAAAAAAATCAAATTTTCATTTTCTAAAAACAAAAAAAAATTGAAAAAAAATCCTTTTGGTAAATATTTGAAAATTCAAAAACAAAAAAAAACATATCAAAAAAATTTGAAAAACCAAAAACAAAATAAAAATCAAACTTCTATTTTGAAAATAAATTTCACTTGGTAAATAGTTTTCTTCCTTTTAAAAGAAGAAAAAAAAATAAAAACAGTTTTTCACTTCGTTTCTCAAATTTTCTTTCATTCTCTAAATTAGATTCTAACTTCTTTCTCCTCTCGACTTTCACTTGTGCATGAGTACTTAGACTCGTGACACAACAACAAATCATTGGACTCACGACTCAATAACTAATTGTTTAACTCGAACAGACGATCCTCCCGAAATGGCGAATGAGAACGCCTCTCGAACACTTATGGATATAATCTTTTCCGATAGAGTTTCTATTCCATCTTGCATCACGTTACCCATCCCTACGTGTAATCATTTCGAAATTCACTCGAATCATATTGCCACGCTTCCAAAATTTGGCAATTTCGAGCACGATGACCCATATATTTTCTTGACTAAATTCGAACAAGTTTGCGCAACCATTAAAGTTCAACCACTTTCCGATGATGGAATCAAACTTCGATTGATGCCATTCGCTCTTACGGATTACACTGAAAAATGGTTGTACATCTTACCATCGAACTCGATTAAAACTTGGAAAGAATTCGTAAAAGCTTTCTTAAAAAAGTTCTACCCCTTGGAAAAAACGAGTAGAATTCGAAATGAAATTGTAAATTTTCATCAATTCAAGGGAGAACCATTCGGAAAATATTTTGAAAGATTCAAAGAGCTTTTGATAAAATGTCCACACTAATGGACGATTTGCCAAATCTTATAAGATGCACTCAAAAACAGCTCACGAACTGCTCGAATCAATGTGCCAAGGCAACTTTCTTGCCCAACATCACGACGATTCTTGGCAATTTCTTGAAAACCTCACCGAAAAATCATCCCAATGGGAACGTTCGAACGAAAAATCAATTTACTCACGATCGAGTGCACACTCGATAGGATCTTCTTTTGCTTTGGAAGCTAAGATCGACGCAATGATTAAAAAATTCGATAATGTTTTCTCATTGAATCAAATGAACCAAGCTTCCCAACCAATGTGTTATAAATGCAATGATCCTAATCATATAGCCGATTAGTGACCCAATTCTATCGAACAAATCAATGCTTTCAACAAAGCCAAAAACGACCCGTTTTCTACAACATACAATCCTGGTTGGAGAAATCATCCAAATTTTGCGTGGAACCAAAACAAACCCAACACGAATACGATTCGTCCCAATTTTCAAGCATTCCCGAATAATGCTTCGAATCCTCCCTTTCAGCCCAACTATTTTCAACCAAATTTTGCGGGTCCATCTCATAATCAACCGCAACAATCAAATTTTCAACCAAATTCTGCTCATCCTCCCCAAGATGACAAACGTTTAAGTTTACTTGAGAAAACTCTTGAAACGTTGGCTAAAGCAACTACTCAAAGCCTTCAATCAAATAGCAATTTGCAAAATTTATTGACCTCATATATGCAAAACACAAACCAATCGATTGCAAAACTTGAAATGCAAATTAGTCAATTAGCCACGTCTGTAAGTGAACACGAACGAGGAACATTCCCAAGCCAGCCCCTTCCAAATCCAAGAAATTAAAACTCAAATTCAAATCAAGCCCATGTTGTTTAAGATAGCAACGTCACACAATTGAATGCTATCACAACTTTACATTCCGGTAAACAAATCGATAATCAAGTCGTTAACCCAAATGATTTACCGGAAACCTCTCTCGATGCTTCAAATGAATCTGAACAGAACGTGGAGCCAAACGTTGAATTGAATGCCAATCAATATTCTTCTTCTTCTACTCGAGTAGACCCGCCTACCGAGTATTGTGTTCCATTTCCACATCGTCTTCGACCAAAGAAACACTCAGACCAAATAGAAAAGATGTTGGAAATTTTTAAACAAGTCAAAGTTAACATTCCGCTTCTTGACATCGTTCAGCAAGTCCCAACGTATGTGAAATTTCTTAAGGACTTGTGTACCCAAAAGCGGCACACTCAAGTGCTTAAAAAATTCTTCTTAGCCACCAGTTTGAGTGAAGTCTTGTCCCAATCCATGCCCGTTAAATACAAAGATCCTGGCTGCCCTACGATTTCGTGTACAATTGGAGACAAGACGATTAACAAATGTATGATAGACTTAGGCGCGAGTGTCAACTTGATTCCATACTCCGTGTACGAACAATTAGGCTTAGGTGAGCTCAAACCCACTAAAGTCACGCTTCAATTTGCCGATCACTCGATTAAGAAGCCCGTGGGAGAAATCGAGGACGTGCTCATTCGAGTAGGGAAATTCATATTCCCTGTTGATTTTATCGTTCTCGAAACACAACCCGTGACAAATCCCGCGAGTCAAATTCCATTGATTTTAGGCCGACCATTCTTAGCCACCTCAAACGCCTTAATCAATTATCGTAACGGTTCGATGAAAATCTCTTTTTGAAACATGACTTTGGATCTTAATATTTTCAATCATGAAAGCCAATCGAACGAACCTCGTGACCAAACGTTGGAAGTTAGTGCCATTCATGAAAAATTCGAAAAAGAGACACCTGACCTTAACGATGAACGTGAGGCCGAGTACGAAAAATTGTTTCACGAAATTCCCAACGAGATTGAATACATTCTTCCTTTTGAATAGCTTCCAGTTGAGTCTGAATCTCAACCCAATTCTTTGATCGAAAAACTCCCGAAGTTGGACCTCAAACCACTTCCCGATCTCCTTAAGTACGCATACTTAAGTGAAAACAAAACTTGTCCTGTCATCATTTCTAACAATCTTTCTCTTGACCAAGAAGCTTCTCTTCTCTCTATTCTTTCGAAAAATAAGGAAGCGATGGGATGGTCGATCTTCGATATAAAGGGAATTAGTCCCGCTATTGTTCAACATCGCATTCATTTAATCAACGATGTCAAGCCTGTTCGTGATGCGCGACGAAGGCTTAATCCAAAAATGAAAGGTGCAGTGCGTAATGAAATTCTTAAACTTCTCTACAATGGAATCATTTACCCAATCTCTGATATTTCATGGGTTAGCCCAATTCACGTTGTATCGAAAAAGTCTGGGCTAACCGTTGTCAAGAACGATTCAAATGAACTTATTCCAACTCATACTCAAACGGGTTGGCGTATTTGCATTGACTATCAAAAACTAAATGCCGCAACACAAAAAGATCACTTCCCTCTTCCTTTCATCGACAAAATGCTCGAACGTTTAGCCGGCCATGAATTCTACTGCTTCTTGATGGTTATTCCGGCTATAACCAAATTCCAATCGCTCCCGAAGATCAAGAGAAAACGACTTTCACGTGTCCATTCGATACCTTTGCTTATCGACGTATGCCATTTGGACTTTGTAACGCTCCTGCTACTTTCCAACGATGCATGGTTGGAATCTTTTCCGACATGATTGAACGCTTTCAAGAAGTTTTTATGGACGATTTCTCAATCTTTTGTGATTCTTTTTCCCAATGTCTACATCATCTAAAGTTGGTTCTAAATCGATGTAAAGAAAAACATTTGACTTTGAATTGGGAAAAATGCCACTTTATGGTCAAACAAGGCATAGTCCTTGGACATATCATCTCAAATAAAGGCATTGAGGTAGATAAAGCGAAAATCGACGTAATTGCAAACCTACCCATTCCCAAAACTGTTAAGGACATTCGATCATTTCTAGGACACGCTGGCTTTTACCGACGCTTTGTAAAAGGCTTTAGCAAAATCGCTCGTCCTTTGACAACCCTTCTCGGAAAAGACGTTCCATTCGATTTCAACTCTAAGTGTATCTCTTCTTTTGAACGTCTTAAGAACGAACTCATTTCTGCTCCAATCATTTGCACACCCATTTGGGATCTTCCTTTTGAAATAATGTGTGATGCTTCAAACTTTGCCGTTGGTGCTGTTTTAGGACAACGCATCAACAAGATCCTTCACATCATTTACTATGCAAGTATGACTTTGAACGACGCTCAACTCAACTACACAACAACCAAAAAGAGCTTCCAGCTGTCGTTTTTGCGCTCGAAAAGTTTCAACCTTACCTGATAGGTTCATACATTACTGTGTACACGGACCACTCTGCACTTCGATATCTCTTCGCTCAAAAGGATGCTAAATCCCGTTTGATTCGTTGGATCCTTTTACTTCAAGAATTCGACCCTACAATTAAAGACAAAAAAGGATCTGATAACGTCATAGTCGATCACTTGTCTCGTCTTCCGAACGCACCATCTTCTTTGCCAATCAATGAAAACTTCCCCGATGAACAACTTCTTTCAATTTCTATCGATCCATGGTACGCTGATATAGCGAACTACTTAGTCACTAAAGAAACTCTCTCATCTGGGTCCAAACATGACAAATGCAAATTCATGTCCCAAGTGAAATATTTCTATTGGGATGATCCATACTTGTTCAAATATTGTCCCGACAAATCATCCGACGTTGCATTCCGAATAATGAGATCAGGAGTGTTCTTTCGTTTTGCCACATTCAAGCGTGCGGTGGACATTTTGGTCCTTGAAAAACTACGGAAAAGGTGCTTTAGTGTGGTTTCTATTAGCCTTCTCTCTTCAAAGACTCATTTGAATTTTGTAAAAGTTGCAATCGATATCAAATGCTTGGACGAATTTCTCGATGAGATATGATGCCTCTAAACCCCATTCTTACGATCGAAATCTTTGACGTTTGGGGTATCGACTTTATGGGCCCTTTTCCCAATTCTTTTGGAAACTTGTATATCCTTCTTGCTGTCGATTACGTCTCAAATATGGGTCGAAGCCGTTCCTTGCAAAACTAACGACCATAGAATTGCTGTGAAATTTCTCAAAGAAAGCATCTTTTCAAGGTTCGGCACACCTCGCACAATAATCAGTGATAACGGAACCCATTTTTGCAACCGTTCTTTTGAAACTGTAATGAAAAAATACTTGATAACCCACAAGCTATCCACTCCATATCATCCTCAGACTTGTGGCCAAGTTGAAGTTTCAAATCGACAAATAAAACAAATTTTGGAGAAAACTGTTAACAAAAATTGAAAAGATTGGTCTCAAAAATTGACCGACGCGATTTGGGCTTACCGTATTGCTTTTAAAACTATCCTTGGGATGTCTCCATTTCGTTTTGTTTATGGTAAAGCTTGCCATTTACCCATTGAAATCGAACACAAAGCATTATGGGCAATAAAGAACTTAAACTTTGATCTTTAGAAAGCTGGCGAAAACCGAAAACTACAACTTAATGAACTAGAAGAACTTAGGAACGATGCGAATGAAAACGAAAAATTTTACAAAGAAAGAACATAAGTTTTTCACGACAATTTAATCCTAAGGTAAATGTTTTCGCCTAACCAGAAAGTTCTTTTATACGACTCAAGACTTCATTTATTCCTTGGGAAACTTAAATCGAGATGGACCGGACCATTTGTGGTATGAACTGTTTTTCCACATAGTGCCGTAGAAATAGAAAACCTAAGGGATAGATCGATTTTCAAAGTCAACGGTCATCGTTTGAAACCATTCTTGGAATTTCCCTGTAACCTAGAGGAGGAGCTCATGATCCTTCATGAGCCAAGCTATGTCTAGTAAGAATGTTAACCCTCTTTTGTAAATAAGTACATATTTTCCCCCATTACACTCATTATATCATGCGTTGACTGTGAGGACACAGTAAAAATTAAGTGTGGGGGGAGTCTCATTTTCATTTTCATTTTTTTTAGTTTCATGGCATTTTTGAATTTTCATTTTCTTTTAAATTTTAAAAAAAATCTCAAAATTTCTAAATCTCAAGAACATTTTCTTTTTAGTATTTTGATTTATTTTTGAAGAAACACTATGGGATAAGTATAAGTTTTGGTTAATAAATTGAAATTTTTGAAAATTTATTTGTCTTAACAAAAATAAAAATGAAGTTTGATTACAAATAATAATGGTTTAACTAGTATATAGGAAGGTTCATATGTGTTAATTATAAAGTATGTTCTAACTGAAAATATTTGTTTAAAAAAGTGGTAAATTTAAAGTAAAGGATATAACATTTTTATCTTCTAAGTTAAATGGTACTAAGATGATTTTGCAAAACTCTCTCTTTCTATATATATATATATATATATAAGTAAAAAAACATTTGTATATATGTATATATATTTTTAACACCTAGAGTCATGTGTTCACACTCGTGTGTTCACTCGCCATGCTCTGTACCCTTCTGACGTAAGCCCGCAAGGCAGTGCATGATTGGTATATCTGGCCTCAGTTTATCCGAGTTAGGTGTATGTATGTAAAAATTCTTTTTAATAACGCATACAGTCGATAAGTGTTCACACTTGTGTGTTCACTCGCCACACTCTGTATTCCCATCACATCAGTCCGCAAGGCAATGCACATGTAATATATCTGGCCTCAGTTTACCAGAGTTAGGCATATGTAAATATTTTTAATATCAATGAAATTTTCAAGTAAGAGAGAGTAAGCAATTGAAATCCAAGCACCATTTTAACTTGTTTGATTTAACTTGTTACTGAAAAGAAATGAGAATACCACTTTGATAAACTTTGATAATCAACTAAGGATTTATTTCATAGTTGTGCTTTGTTATCTACCAAAACAACGAGTTAAACTATTGTCTATATGCCATGATAACTTGATTTTTGTTGGAAATTTTGACGAGTAAATGACTTAAATTTTCAAGATAATGACTAAAACTTATATTTAACTTATTTTTGTCGATTTAAAAATAAATCCTTCATTTGTAAATATTTTCAAAAACTCGCATTCATCTCTTTGTTAATAAATCTTGCATTTTGTAAATATTTTCATCCTACATTTGGATTTTGTGGGTAGTATCCGCTAAAAACCCTCACGAGACAACACTCATCCTACTGGGGACACCAAGAGGTTTAATGGCTTGTTACATACGCTCAATGCAATCATGCTCCATATGAAAACGGATTTATCTTAGTTTTCCTTTATTCGAGGGCAAATAAAAAGATAAGTGTGGGGGTATTTGATGTGCACGTAAACGTGCGTATATTTACATCCATATTTTATCTCTTTTTATTTAAATAAACATCATATTTGGGAATTTTTACACATTAAAATCAAAATTCAATTATTTTCAAGCCATCACATTTTCATCTTCATTCAAGGGCAAAATGGTCATTTTTGTGCATGTGTCAATTTAAGAATTTTTACTTGGACAATTTTTATGATTTTTATAGGATATTTTGATGCATATGGAAGTGGGATTCATGATGATATATGCATGCACAAGGAAATACAAAGGAACGAAGAGGAAATAATTCAAGTTCAAGATCATGGAGGACCCCACCCACTTACCTAAATGTACAATTAGGAGCTAATGGACAACTAAGTGGAGGTTAAAGCTTCATGGACATAAAATGATGGAGTAATTAGTGGCTAATGGTTACTTGGTGGCCACACTTCCTAAAGGGTATTTTGGGAAGCTCCCTAAAAATGGAATTAGGGTTTTATGCATGTATAAATAACCCTCTTATGTACATGAACATATCTTTTACTCTTTCATATTAGTTAGGAAATGAAAAATACAAGTTGTAAGCTCTATGTTTCATGAAATAAAAATGGCTTCTAAGCCTCTTTCTCCTCTCTTTTCTACATGCTTTTCTTTGCTTTTATGTTAATGTTTATTTTTATGCACTCTTTCTTTTAATGTTCATAGCTTAGATTTACATTCATGCAGTAGTGTAGCTTTAATATTTATGCAAATAGTTAGTAGTTAATCTCTCTTTATTCCTTTGCTTAGTTTTCATTTCTTTGCTTTTTAATGTTGAAATTTACAAGTGTTGATTTGATAACACGAATGAGTAGCTAAACCCCTTCAATTTATGGGTAATGAAGCTCTCTAACTTTATGTAATTTCAACATTTTTATGATTTATAATCTCTTTGTTTGTGCTTCATGAAAGTGAATCTTGATGTTAGTTTATACAAGTGGGTTTGATAGCTTATATTGCTTATGAAAATGAGCTATTCTTATTCAACATAAACACAATTTACATCATCATTTGCTAATTAATTTTTGATATTGAAATGAAAGTAAAAATGAAATTTGATGATCTATATTACTAGTTACAATAGTAAATAGATCATGCTTAAAATAGCTTTTGCTTTGGCTTCATTTTCATAAGAAATTCTAAGTGGTATAATTGTTGTATTATAGTTTGATGGTTTGAGTTATGTTAATTAATAACATAAACAAACAATACTTATGATAAATATAATGATTATTTCACTTAATATCAAAGCTAGAGATCATAAATTATTTGTTTGTTGATTTACAAAAATATGAGAGTGGATTTGCCTCTAAATTGTTCTCTAGTCTAATAGTTTTTAAATCACATTTTAATTCTAGTTTTATCTTCATTTTGCTTGTAGTTAACAATTTCCTCTCACTTTAGTCTAATTTGATTGAATTGAAAATTTTAAAATCTTAAAAATTCCCTACGGATCGACCCGTACTCGCCACGTACTAAAATTGTACGCCGTGCCCTTGTGGTTATTTTATTTCGAAATTTTTCGCAAATTTTCTAATCTGATAGAAAATTTGTCATTAAGCAGTTACCTGACATTTAAGTTTGCATGATATTGCTTTATAGAATTTAACCAATTTTGGTTGAAGGATTATGATTGGCAAAAGAAATGTTTTAAAATGATATTACCGAGGGGAAACTCGTTCTACTAAGCGGCATGGTCTCACTTAATATCAAATAACCGAGATGTATAGTATTATTCATACTAGGCTTTTTGTTTGACTCAAAGTTTATGTTTTCCCCTTAAACTCTCGGGTGCTCAAAATTGATTTGAGTACCCTGAGGGTTGAGGTTTACATGTTTAGTAGGTTGGCAAATAAAGCTTTCGGAGATGAGCAGGTGGCTGAGGATAGCTATTTAGGAGTTGCTGTTTTACTTTATTTGATTCAACTGTGTTGTATTATGTTAGTTATGAATATATATATATATAGTACTCTGATCGTCCAAGGGGGCACCTTCATATGTCGCTCTTGGCATATTTTATAATAATTATATTTGATCTGAACCTAGGAAATGATTGGGATTATGTAATGGAATATGAAACATGTTTTGCGAAATGTAATCAGAAAAGTTGTTTTTAAAAATTATGATTTTGTTCCATATTCATGTGCTTCTGATATTATGGATACCATTAACATTACCGTATTTGGTCACCGAAAGTTAATACTATGGATGACTGCAGCATTTGTAGCGCTTAACTTCGGGCCTTCAGATAGGGGATGTTACAACTTGGTATCAGAGCATAGGTTTATGAAAAAATTTAAAATAAAAATGATTTTTGAAAACATAATCATAAGGAATTAGAGATAAGATTGGAGCATGGGATAACGCTATAATAACATACTTGTATTTACTATGTATAAATATACGCTATGTCTTCATTTTCCTATCTCTCTTAGGCTATTCTTTTGTTTCTCAAGAGGCTTGAATACATATATGGATGTTAGAAGTGGAAGAGGGAATCTTGGAGGAAGCACCACCATAAATGGTAATGCCAGACTGAATACTAGAAGTAATCAAGGTCAGGCACAAGCTGGGAATGTTAGTATTGGAGTTCCACAAGTGGATATGGGAGCTATGTATCATTTTTTCATGAACATGATGCAAGCTGGAATTACCGCTGGAGTGGTTGGAGGAAATGCTGGAGTAGGAGTTCAGGAAGCTCCATGGTTAACAATTATGCTATCTTAAGCAAAGATTATATTATGCTTGGAGGGAAGCCATTTATTGGAAATGAGGATGCTATTGGGGTGGAGAGCTGGTTGTTGCATTGTGAGAGAATCTTTGCTGACTTGGGGCTCAATGATGAGTAGAAGAAGAGGCTTGCTTTGAGACATCTTCAGGAAGCAGCTTTATTCTGGTGGAATAGTGTGATGGCTGGAGTGAATGAAGAGACGATGATATGGGCTGAGTTTAGGAGAAGGTTCCAGGAGAAGTTCATGTCTGTGATGCGCAGTCTGCTTTGCTCAGAAAGTTTGCTGAGTTAGAGCAGAGAGAGATGTCTGTGTTGGAATATGTTAGAAGGTTTGAGGAGTTGGAAAGGTATGGGTATGCAGCTGTGGATATCGTGATGAAGTGGAATGAGAAGTTCATAAGGGGGTTGAAGCCTGAGTTGGCAAGGGCTACATTACCTCGTATTAGGGATTCTTATGATGTTATGGTGGAGATGGCTTTAAGACACGAGGAGATGCTTGCTTCTCTAAAGAAGAATAAGGCAAAGGAAGTCCAGGTGGGGCAGATTCAAAAAAGGATGTTCTTTCATAAGAAGGGTGCTTAGAAAGGTGGAGCCGCAAAGAAAGGGAAATTAGAGGTTGTTTGTTTTAAGTGCGATAAGAAGGGGCATTTTGCTAATGAGTGTCGTACTGGAAAGGCGGAGGAAGTGATCAGGAAGAAGAATATCATATGCTTCAACTATGATCAGATTGGTCATTATAAGAATCAATGCAAAGAGCCTACTAAGGAGGGAAGGGGCAGAGTATTTGCATTGGACCTAGCTACATCAGGACCAATAGCGCAGGAGAAAGGGAAGGTAGTGTTAGGAGGTACGCTTCAGATTCCTGGTATGTCGTTAGCATTCTATTTGATACTGGTGCATCACATTCTTTTGTATCTCGTTGTTTGGTAGATAAGCTTAACCTAGAACCCTATACTTAGTTATTTCCTTAATGGTTACAAATCCGATAGGAGGGTATGCGACACTTGGGATGAAATGTGACCACCTAGAGTTTGATTTGTTAGGTCATACTTATATTTGCAGTTTGCATGTGTTTGACTTTGTAGGGTTCGTAATTATTTGGGGTATGGATTAGTTAAGAAAGTACAATGCTAGGATATTTTGCCATGATATAAAAATATCACTTAAACACACCGACTATAGTGACCAGATTGTATATACCGTAGAAAACCCTAGGGGTGAGGTGAATGCTTTGTTGGGTGTTGTGGAAGTAGAAGACGAGTTGAATCGAGTTTTCGTGGTTAGAGAATTTGTATATGTTTTCAAGCCGTAGTAGGATTACCACCAAAATGAGCAACTGAGTTTCAAATAGATTTAGTACCTGGAGCAGAACCAGTGAGTTGGCCGCCAAGTAGGATGACACCTACAGAGTTTATCTAGTTGAAGGTGCAGTTGATGGATTTGGAAGGCAAGAATTTTATTAGACCTAGTAGTTCACCTTGGGGAGCAGCCGCAGTGTTTGCCAAGAAGCCAGACAGATCGTTGAGGTTATGTATTGATTATCGTAAGTTGAATGAGAAGACGATAAATAATCGATATCTGTGGCCTAGAATTGACGAATTGTTCGATCAGTTAAGTGGAGCTACCAAGGTATTTTCTTAATTGGATTTAGCAACAGGTTTCCATCAGCTTATAGTAGTATAGGATAGTATTCCTCTGACGGTGTTTAGAAGTAGATATGGATCGTACGAATGGTTAGTGATGTCTTTCAGACTGACTAATGCACCAGCATTTTTTGTGGATTTAATGAACCAAATTTTTTGAGAGCACTTGGATAGGTTCATGTTGGTTTTTATATATGATATCTTGATATACCTTAGAGATGAAAGGGAGCATGAAGTTCATCTTAGAGTGGTGCTTGAGACACTGAGGCAAAATCAACTAAAGGCGAAGTTTTTGAAGTGTCATTTCTGGAGGAGGGAAGTGAAGTTTCTTGTTATGTAGTCTTAGAAAAAGGGTTGTCTATAGATCGGACTAAGATTGACGCGGTGAATAATTAGAAGTGGCCTGAGACAGTGATTGAGATAAAGAGTTTTCTTGGATTAGTTGGGTATTATCGGAGGTTCATTAAGGTTTTTTCGCGGATAGCAGCACAGATGACTAAGCTAACGCGAAAGGATTTGAAGTTTGTTTGGATCGATAAGTGTGAGGAAGCATTCTAGAGCTTGAAACACTTATTGACTCGTGCACCTGTTCTAGTTTTTCCAAAAGGGAATCTGAATTTGGTAGTATATACAGATGCGTGTGGAACTGAACTAGGAGCTGTGTTAATGCAAAGAGGCAAAGTGATTGCCTATGCTTCTCGACAGCTTAAACCGCATGAGCTTAGATATCAAACGCATGATTTAGATTTAGTTGTGGTGATATTTGCATTGAAGGTGTGGATACATTACCGTTTGGGAGAAGGATTCGAGCTTTATACAGATCATAAGTCATTGAAGTATTTCTTCTCTCAAAAGAAGCTGAATATGAGGCAGCGGAGGTGGTTACAGTTTATTGCTACTTATGATTTCAGAATTGAATACACACAGGGAAAGGTAATAAGGTTGCAGATGCATTTAGCATAGAACATCAAAATGCTGTGTTGGCAATGATTACTGAGTGGAAAGGTTTGGAAGCATTGTCGAATTGCAGAGTGTAGTGGAGATTTGAAGCTGGGTCTAGTGTAGGATCTGTTGTGTTGTCCTGTTTAGAAGTTCGACCGATGATGATCGAACAGATTGCTTCTAAACAGATGGAGGATCCAGTATTGGATGAATGGATAAAGAAGTTAAGGGATGGAACAAAGAGCGATGACTTAAAGGATTTTATTCTTGACCAGAATGGGTGGTTGAGAAAGAAGGGAAGATTGTTTATTCCAAATGTAAGAGACATTAGGAAAGAGTTTTGAAGGAATGCCATCGTTCGAAGTTCACTATTCATCCGGAAGGAACTAAGATGTATTAGAACATGAAGCAGAGTTTCTTCTGCAAAGGTATGAAGAGGGATGTAGGCTTATGGGTGAAGTAGTGTTTGAACTGCCAATGGGTAAAAGCCAAACATCAGAAGGCAAGTGGGTTGCTTCAGCCATTAGATATTCCACTATGGAAATGGGATTCTATTTCGCCAAGGTCAAATAGAGGGAATGAAAGTATATGGGTCATATTGGACAGATTAACCAAGAGTGCCCATTTCATTCCAGTTAAGTCAACTAGGATGGCACCTGTTCTAACTAAGTTATATATGAAGAATATAGTTAGACTTCATGGAATTCCTAGTAGTATAGTAAGTGATAGAGATTCCTTCTTCACTAGCGAGTTCTGGAAGAGTGTACAGGATATTTCAGGAACTAAGCTCAAGATGAGTACCGCTTACCATCCACAGACCAATTGGCAAACGAAAAGAGTTAACAAAGTCTTAGAGGTTTTGTTAAGAGCTTCTGTGTTAGATTTTGGGGGATCATGGGAAGACCATCTACACTTAGTCGAGTATTCATATAACAACAGTTACCAGATTGGTATAGGGATAGCACCGTTCAAAGCTTTTTATGGAAGGCCATGCAAATCTCCAGTTTGTTGGTTAGAGACCGTGGATAGTTGGTTCTTCGCCCATATTTGGTTAGAGAAGCTGCAGAAAAGATTGAGTTAATTCAAAATAGGATGAAGGAAGCTCAATCTAGGCAGAAAAGTTATGCGGATAGAAGACGGAAAGATTTGGAGTTCACTGTTGGAGATCATGTTTTCATTAAGGTATCACTGATGAAGGGTGTGATTCGATTTGGAAAATCAGGGAAGTTGGCACCAAGATTTGTAGGACCATTTCCTATTATAGAAAGGATCGAGAAACTCGCATATAGAGTAGAGTTACCGAATAGTTTGGCAAGAGTCCACGATGTGTTTCATGTTTCTCATCTAAGGAAGTATGTTAGAGATCCAGAGTCTACTATAACACCAATTGTGTTAGATGACTTGGTAGTAGAACCAGACTTAACTATAGTTAGAAAGCCATTCCAAATAGTTGCAAGAGATAAGAAGAGGCTTAGAAACAAGACAGTCAGATTAGTTAAAGTCCAGTGAAGCGATGATGATAGAGACTGTAATTGGGAGACTGAGAGCAGAATTATAGACGCTTATCCTGATTTGGTTGATGGTATGTTTTACCTTTTCGATTGATTTGTTGTGTACCTTATCGTAATTTCGAGGATGAAATTCTTTAGGGGGGAGATTGTAACACCCCATATTTTTAGTAACATTATTTAGGATATTTAATTAGCTAAATATAAGGGTAATAGGCAAGGGCAAAGTTGAGAAAAGAGCATCCTTATACCCTAAACCTATAGGAATTCATTTACACGTTCATTCCTAAATCAAAGTAAAGTAGAGGTCGGCCACCATTAGCAAGAAAGAGGAAGATAAACAAGAAAAGCTAAGGAAGAAGATTAATCAAATCAAAGCTATTCAAATCACAAACTCCTTAATCTCAAAGCTAAGGTGAATAATGACTACATCTCATATTTCTTAAGTGTTTTCGGTTTTAAGGTTAATCCGATATATTTTGCAATGTTATGCCATGATTTTGAAGGATAAAATGTTTATATATGCTTGTCGATGATTTATGCTCATTTATATAGGTTTTATGATATGTTTTATTGTGAAAACCCTATTTAATGACATTCAAATACCTTGCGATTTTAGATTTAGATAAGAAATGATGTTTTAGAGAAGGGTTTCAATTTTCATAATTTTCTAAGTTAATGTGGATTTAGTATTAATTTTCGACTGAAGAAAATGTTTATTTGGGTTTAAAATAATTTATGACTTGATTATTTATGTTTTGGGTCTAAAATTATTATATGTTCGAAAACATATTAAAAATGATTTTTTGAATTTTTGTAGAATTTTCCTAAGTGTTTTAATAGATATATAAAATTATTTAAGGTATGGGACATAAATGTTATATATATATATAAGGAGAAAGGGTATTTTTTATTAGTGATGAAAATTGAGGACAAATTTCCTTCTTGTAAGGTTGTATGGCTCCCATATTTTTTTTTCGGATCATTGTCCAATTGTCTTATTTTGTTCCAATGCGAATTTTGGAAACAAAATTTTTCGTTTTGAAAAAATCTGGTTATTGGAAAATAGCTTTAAGGATTTAGTGGTTAATAAATGGCTCTCTATAAATAATTACAATTTCAAATTTCTTGGTAATATTGCTAAGGTTTGGATTAGAAAACTTAGAGATTTAGGATCATTTCTTAAAAAATGGAATATAGAAGTTTTTGGTAACATTAAAATCTAAAAGGATAAGCTAATGAATGGTATTCTAAATCTAAATAGAATTGAAGAAATAAGAAATTTAAATATTTTAGAAAAAATTTTCTTTATAATTTAAAAGAAGAATTAAATAAAATTATTATTCAAGAAGAAATAATGTGGAAACAAAGATCTAGAATTCAATGGATGGATGAAGGAGATATGACTACTAATTTTTTTTTCATAAAACAGCTAATGGTAGAAAACGTAGCAATTCCATTAATTCTATTATTATTAATGATGTAGAGATTTGTGAACAAGCAAAACTTAATAAGGAATTTACTATTTATTTTAGACATATTTTTAGTAGAAATAATAGACATAGGATTAAAGCCGATTGGGATATGCTTTACAAAGAAGACTCTAGAGTAGACTTAGTAGGCTTAGATGATCATTTTAAGGAGGAGGAAATTTTTAAGGCTATAAAAGATATGCCTAATGATAAAGCTCCTGGACCGGATGGTTTTCCTATATTATTTTATGAGATTTTTTGGAATGTGCTTAAAGATGATTTAACTAAAATGTTTAATGAATTTTATAAAGGTTCCCTACAGCTAGAGAAATTTAATTACGGAAATGTAATCTTATTACATAAAAAGTTAGGAGCCAATCAATTAAAAGATTTTTGGCCAATTTTTTATATTAAATTGTTCTTTTAAAATTATATCTAAGGTTCTAGCTAACAGATTAAATACTAGAATGAATGCATTAATTGACAGCACTCAAACTGCCTTCATAAAGGGTAGGAATATCACAGACAGTATAGCAGTAGTCCAAGAATATATTAATTACTGTTGCAAGAATAATATCACTTGTACTCTTTTAAAACTGAATTTTCATAAAGCATTTGATTCTATTGATTGGGTTTTTCTTGAAAAGGTATTAATAGCTAGGGGATTTAGTAATAGATAGATTAATTGGATTATGTCATTGCTTTACACAAGTAACTCTAGTATTATGGTTAATGGAATACTAGGAGATAAATTCAATCTAAATGGGGACTCAGACAAGAGGGCTCTCTTTCGCCGTTATTATTTAACCTAGCTGCTGATGTTTTTTTCCAAAGTCATTAAATTAGCTACCAATAATAAAATATTAGATTGTATTGGTAATGATATTACTATTAATGGTCTTTTGGTTTTACAATTTGCAGATGATACCATGATTTTCACGTTTCCTTTACCTAAATATATTATTGCACTTAAATTTATTTTATATAGTTTTGAAATTCTTTCGGGGTTAAAGATTAATTTTGACATAAGTTCAGTTTTAGTTTTACATGATATAGATAATTTTGATAATCTAATCGCACTCACTTTAAATTGTAATACAATGAAATTTTCTATTGAATATTTAGGTTTCTTAGTTAGGCCATAAAAACTTAAACATGATGACTGGAATACCATTATTGATAAAATTAATAAAAGATTATCCAACTGGAATAGTAAATTCTTATCGAGAGCGGGTAGAATTGTTCTTATTAATTCGGTTTTATCCTCATTACCCATTTATTAGATGTTGTTTTATCGGTTCCTAATTGGGTAATAGATAAAATTGATAAATTGAGAAGAGATTTTTTATTTTAAATATAAGTACATGTTTGCATTTATATTTAAATGTATGTACATGTTTGTACCAAAATTGGGCACAACACTCTTCGAAAGTATTTGTAGAAATAAAATGAAGAAGTTAAATGGAAAATGAGATTATCTAACAAACACTTCAAAAACAAACAAGAAACTACGCAGAAACATAGGGATTTAGAGTGGTTCGGCCTGTTGCCTACGTCCACTATGAAATGATTGACTTTAATAACTTTTCTCTGCTGGTTACAGCGGATTACAGCAGTAAATCTCGAGTACAATAGTTGAATTCGAATACAATGGTGAATCCAGCAGAGTCTGGACGTCAAAGAGCCAAAAGATCCCTTTTCTGTAGGTTCTGGGCTGCTATTTATAGGCGTAGGTTGCAAATATCCCGCTCAGATCTGGGGAGACCTCTTCTGGCATGTAGGTGGGCCCACACGATCGACCCCCACGCGATTTGCACTCGGTCCGTGATCGATACGAACGAATTTCATATCGATCAAGATTTGATCCAATCAAGTCGAAATTGGGCATGAGCATTCCTTATGTTGTACGCAAGCTTCTGTGAAAATTTCGTAGCATTTGGACTTGTAGATTGCGAGTTATGATCGATGCAAGCTTGCGTTGTTCGTATGGTGTTCTCTTCGCATCGGTGCTGTTCGAATCGATCATTTCGTATCGATGATCATGCACGTGATGCCATTCGATGTGGCGCTTGCTTTCAGGATCGATCCACTCTTTATGCTGAACGATCGAGTCTTCCCTGTACATGCGCCTTGTTCGTATCGATCGGTAGTGCCTTGTTCGTATCGAATAGATTTTTCTCTGTTCGTATCGATACACTTGAGGTATGTTCGCATCGATTGCAACCATTCTATGTTCGTATCGATCCTTGACCAATTGGTACAAATTGACTCCAATCGATGGATTTGAAATCAAACCAGGCCAAGTGGATACGAAGTTAAGCGTACGTGATGGATACGAACAGATGGATGCGAAACAATACTTTTTGAATGATACTAACAGTCGAAGCTTGATGGATACGAACAACGGAGGCTTGATGGATACGAATAATAGAGGCTTGATGGATACGAATAGCACTATTCTCCTGATCGATGCGAAATTGTGCGCCTTTGATCGGTTTGAACTTAATCGTTACGAAATCGGGTTTTCTTTGGTTGCTTGATGGATGCGAACAAGAGGATTGATTAAATTGCATCGATCATATCTTGAGCATACGAACTCGGATTGACTTGAAATTTGGAGCGTTGGCTTTCATAGCTTTGCTTGTCCCCTCATATCAATTGTAGCTTGATTCGGACTCAGAAAAAATTTACTGACATCCATAATGAACCTGTGTATACTCGATATTGGGATGAGCGGTCTTTGGTTTTCAGTCAATTCCTTGATATCAAGGCCTTGCCAAAAGGCGGGATAGCATTTGCCCCCCAAAGTACGTCTTGTGAGAACATGACGTGCTTTGAATAGGTGTATCCTTCATTCTGAACAGTTCTGTCTGACTTGTTGACCGATTTTCAGTAATATGAATTGTTGACTGCCAACCGTTGTACCGTGTACTGTTGTAAGTGATTGTTGTATGATAGTGATTACCTGTTTGTTGTTGTAATCGTCATCAGGTGGGCATTCGACCTGTGAATTTTGAAAATTGAATATTAGTCTGACATATATGCATATATGTTAACCCGACTCTCGTTAACGTTCGCACGTCCACAAGTCGTTGTCAGTTTTCTCGAGTCGAATTCCGTATCGATCCTCTCCTGAATCAATGTGAAATTCGGGTTGTAACAACGCTTGACGGTTGTTGTTGGAATGTTCCTTCGTATCGATCCTCTCCTTGATCGATGTAGAAGGTCTAAAGATTGTTCTCGTACCGATGTAATTCGCATTAATGGATGCGAAATAAACATTTTGCATCGATGGAGCCATGTTGCACTAGTGCAGTCTTGATGTTCCTTTCGCATCGATGCATTTTTATGGATTCGAACAGTTCGCACGAGCCTTGCCTTTGTAGCTTGTTGAGTCTCTTTTCGTACCAAGGGATTTATGATGGATATGAATAGTCCATCCAGTCATCCGGGTGTTATTCGTATCGGTGTATACGAGCCTTAACGGGCCATAAATTGATGGAAACGAATAGAGCAGTTCGTGTCGATGCACCTTAGATGGGCTCAAATGGATGGATATGAAAAGCCATCTTCGTATCGATAGAAGAAACCTGTTGAAACCGGTCGAAATAACTGGGAGACGAATCATTTTTCTCTTCTTGTTTTCGTGTCCATATAAATACGTTCTATACTTAAAGAAATTTCTAACTTGCCTTCTGTTTTCATTTTACCTTTCTGCCTTCGTATCGATAGGATTCCAAAAGCAAGAAAACAGCGTTCGTCTTCAAATCGACCTAAACTCTAATCCATTGAACTAAACACTCAAATTAGTAATTAGTTGAGATAATCCGTTCTAGAACGACAAGACTCGAGATTGAAACCAGTTTCGTTCAAAATCAAGGCCGATTCCAGCGGTGCTGCTGCCGGAGTTAGTTAGAATGAGGTCGTTGAATGGGTAATGGCATGCTATATGCTCGAAGGAGAAGATGGGTTGATGGACATGGGAGGAGCATTCGCATCGATCGATGGAGGAAAGGGTTTTGTATCGATTCGAACACAATGGGACTTCGTATCGATAAGGCGGGTAGCATTGTATCGATTAATAATGGGAGTTCTCTTCGTTCCAGATTGATCAATACGAAAATTCGGACCTGGCAATCGATAGAAGATGTCGTCGATGATCGATACGAAGTGGAGGTTTTTGGACCGATATGAACGAACTTTATGGTGATCGATATGAGATGCCATTTCCGTGATCGATACGAATTGCACTTCTAGGGGCCGATCCGAACTTGCATTTTGATGGATACGAACCCTTTGCATAATCAAATATTTACCTCTAATGAGCTCCTGCCTTGCATAATTTGAATTGACCATGGAACTGTATATTTGACTGCCTTTCGAAGCTAATCGATGGCACTAATACTTGAAACAATTAATAAACTTTTACTTGGGTCAGCCTCCAAAGTCTGGGTAATACGGTTGTGACGGTCGGTGATGACGGTCACTTCGGTTGAATCTTGAAGTATTATCATTCGAACATTTTTTTATTATTTCCATGAAGTTTCTTAGGCATCACATAACACTGCACTGCACATTCACACACTTCACACTGGGGAACACACGGGCTTATTATCGTCTAATAATGGTTTTTAATAAGCTGATTAGCTATGGAATCCACAAGTTCTCAACAACAGGAGCTTCAGAGTTCATCTCCTTTTGTCCTAGAGATACCGGCCATCACGGCCGAAGTTATAGATCTAGCTCCGGATGAGCTGCCTGGTGCCACGTTTATTATGAATCCACAAGATTCTGTGCCGTCTAACATCTCCGAAGATACGTTGGGACGAATATGTCTAAGGCATGGTCTACCGTTGGACGATGTATTATTACCAAGACCGAATGATAGACCACATGCTCCCCCAGAGGGGTTTACGGCCTTTAATCGCCATGCATGTATAGCGGGAACACTTCCTCCGTTTAACCAATACATTAGGGAACTGTTGTCTTTCTTCGGAATCGCCCCATCTCAGTTACACCCTAATGGATACGCCATGCTGAATAGCCTATTTATTGTATTTATGGAGCATCTTTTCCGACCACCGATCCCAATCGAGATTAGATACTTATTTAATGTCAAGAGTCGGGGAGATAGTCCCTCGTTTACATTCCTAGAGGCAATCAGGAATTGTCAAGTTGTGACCGGCTCTTGGACCAGACTGAGTTACTTTAAAACTGAATGGTTCTACATCCGATGCCCTCCAGGATATGCCAGCCGATGCTTAGCCAGACGCAAGTGCTTCGACTTTTTTGCTAGTCGACAAAATAACTACAACTGGTATCGGGACTAATACTCTCTTTCTTTTGCAGCCGCAATCCCACGACCTGAGGGTGTGCATTTTAAAGAAATTGTGTGGGTCCTTCAAGAAGTGCCAAGCGAAATGAGAGACATAGACTCGGTGCTAACAGACCGAAACTTGAAAACCATTGGGCTTATTGAACGAAACCAGAGCATATGGCTTGAAGGAACGCTAAGAGCAGCCTCGACGAAGTAGGTAAAACGCAAAGTGCCCGGGGTCGTAATTGCTGAGGAAGGTGATGAAGAACATATTCCTACGAATGACGAACTCGTGGCTGGGCCTTCTGACAGTCTTCAAGGTTCAAAGGGAAAAAGAAAAGGCAAGGCAACCGCACACAAACGCCCTAAGTCTTCGAGGTGGAAATCAGTTGTGGTTTCTTTGTCGGCCTCCGGCGTTAGAATCTCAGAGTCCTCTCCCTCGCCAATAGAGAGTCCTTTTGAAGGGCTTGCCGACATTCCGATTTCGGATGACGTGTTGCTCCAATATGACACTGGATTGGAAGGGCTTCAGAGCGCCCTAGATTTAGGCGAGGCACTTCCTGCAAATGTAACCGATACAACAGGTCGGTGGGGGGGGGGGTTTGCACATATATACACTTCATGGAACTACACGATTTCCAGCCTTAAGTTGCATGCTTTTAGAATTCACTAACTACGTTCTCCTTTTTCTTTACAGATACGATGAACATGCAAGAGTCTATGCTCGGTAGTCTCCGTTCAGCTCGCCAATCATCGAGCTCGTATCATGAGCCCCGTCGGAAGGAGGATGATAGAAACCGCGATCGCGGTTATTCTGGTCAAGAATGCTACGAAAGGGATAGAGATAGGGATTACAGAGAACGAAGATATCGATCCCGATCGCGTTCTCTACATCCTCGACTCCCTACACAACCTTCTACTCACGGCACACATCCACCGGAGCCTCCTCGCTAAAAACCATCTTCTCATGCTCCAAGGTCCGAGTCGCAACGTCACAGAATTGAGGTTGAGCCTTCAGTCATCGCTGAACAAGCTATCACTGAGCCCACTGGGGAAGGGGCTATTAGAATTGCTCAGCTAAAGAAATATTTTCCAAATATATGCTTTGACGGCTACATTTTCCCTCATCACTTAAAGAGAATCCCGTCAGAGGCAGAGAACAGAATGCATGGTTACATTCACGACATCTATACCTAGTACAAAGAGCGGGCGAAGGTTGTAGAGAAAGCATCAAAGGTGGCCTTCTAGCGGGCTAAAATAATCGAAAAGTTAGAATCTGATCTCGCCCAGAAGGACCGCATCGTCCAAGTGCTTAATGATGAAGTCGAGTCCTCTTGGAAATCAGAGATAGAGGCCACCCAAAAGGCCGATGAGGCAAACTTGGCTATGGAGAGGATGATGTAGACCCACTTTACTTTGGTGGAGCAGATGGGCCACCGGAACACCACTATCACAGCTGAACGGGATGCTGCTTTGAAAGAACTTGCTGAGCTTAAAGCTAAATTTTCCGAAATCATCAAAGAAAAGAATGATGCAAACAAAGCAGCCCAGGAGGCATGTGAAAAGGTCGTTGTGCTTCGGGGCGAATGGAATCTAGCAAAGGCTAAGGTCCGGGTGGTGGAGACTGAGGTCGAGGAGAAAGTCTGAATGGTGGAGTCTAGGCTAGAAGCTGATATTGAAGATCTCCTCATTGTTTATAATGCTAACGTTTTGAAGCACAGAAATCTAGCCCGACTCGACAATTATCCGACACATCTACACAATGCCTGGGGCCGATTAGTAGAAGATGAAAAGGCCGTCCACCAAGCCGAATCGATTGATGAGTTCGAGCTCGAAAACCGAGTGTTGAGCGAAGACGAGCGGAAAGTTCTCCACGATGCCATGATTTCATATGAGAAGGAGAAGCTTGGCGCTCAGCATTCGGAAGTTGGATAAGGTTATGGCATCGAGCATCATAATGCAAGTTCTGAAACACTTGTGCCGACTCAGTCCGAATCTACACCTACGGTTGATCCCCAGCCCGTTCCTGCTTATAATCTGGATCAACCACAGATGTCTCCAGCTCGCGAGCAAGTCCTGAGGCGGTTCCGCCACCCGTGAGCCAAACTGAGGAATGTACTCCAAACACCCTTTATGCTTATCCAAAATCGGAAGCGTCATTTGAAGTAGTTATTAATAGTTCTTCTTTTGTTTTTGTCCGGTGATTGATGCTACACCGGTCGTGCCTCCTGCCACTCAAGAATAACATCACATGCAGGAGGCCATTATAACTGAAGCAACCACCACAACGACCACGGCACCGACTGATGGAACGCAGGGGAGCACACTTATTTTCGTTGAGCAGATGATGGAGGAACTCCTAGGTAATCACAGCGATCCTTTTGCAGATCTGTCGTTCGTTATGGGCGGAAGTGCACCGATGACAAGTTCCTCGGCTCCAACTGCGGGAGTTCCTGATGATGCACAAATGCTTCATAAGGAGAAAATCATAGCTGAAATCAATGTCGAAATGGAGGCAGCCGCGCGAGACAGTGGTTTTGGCAGTGGAATGGATGGACCTGGTCCGGCTCCTTTGCGGATGATACCTCCGGGAGGGATGGTTATTGAGACAAGCACGCCTGCCCCACCTCCTTCTGTTGATCCTGTCCCTCCGACTCCGCCTGTAGGAAGCGTTCCAGTATATTTGAGTTCGGAGGAGGAAGTTGACATAATGCCCCCTACTGGAGACCGGCCGCCAAAAGGCAAAGGCTCAAAGAGAAAACTTAGCGGAAACTCCAGCGGGTCCACACCAAAGGGGAAACCGAAGAAGAAGAAAGAATAGACATGCTTCTTTGGTGAAATTTTGGGTAGATAGGAATTTCTTTTGTTCTTTTTTTTTGCTGGCCGTGTATAGATGCTCGCTCGGCCCCTGCTAGTAGAATTTTTTGGATAAACTTGCACTTAGTTTCCTTCTAAAAACAGTTGAAATGAAATTCCATTTTTTCTTTGAATCAATTTTCATTTATTTGCTTAAGTTTTTCAGCAGTTGAACTCCAGTCCAGTATTTGTTGAGTTTCGATCTTTGGATTGGATCCAAGTTTAGTTGTTAAGTCCTGAAATCACGACTATGAGTGATGACTGAATGTTAAGCTGGACTTCGATGCTGCACTGCCTCAATTAGTGATCGACGCTTAAGTTTTTTTTGCCCCTAATTTCAGTGACAAATTGTAGAGATCAAGTGGAGATCACACTTTGCTTTCAACTCATCGAGCGTAATGTCGTCGAACTGATGTTGGAATAAAGAAATTTGAGTGGTTGAATTGCACTCGCTCATTTATCGTTGATTGCATCCACACTCCGAGGATTTGCATTCGTATGTCGGCGGTCGGACACGCCTGCTTGAGTTTCGAGGGTACGTCCACACTCTGGGGACTTAAGTCATTTTCATGGGTGGTCAATCACACCCGCTTAATGTTTGCAACAATGTCCACGCTCTGGGGACTTTGGATGGATTCGTTTATACTCCAATTCACGCTCTGGGAATTGGGAGTTGGTGCTTATGTTGATATTCCGGATCATACTCTGGGAATCCGGAGTTAGTTAATGTTTATACTCCAGTTCGTGCTCTGGGAACTTGGAGTCGGCCGACAGATGGTCAATTACATATGTTCGGGCTTTAGGATTTCGTTCGCACTCCGGGAACGACGAATCTATCAGGACTGTGGATGGTCGGTCCTGAGATAACAAGCGAGGTCGTTAGATGGATGGATCCATCTTCCTCAAACTTGGTCAAGGTACGGGCGAAGTCGTTAGGTGGACGAATCCACGCTCTTCGAAACCACATCTACAAGTTTATACTCCAGTTCACACTCTGTGAATCTAGAGTTGGTTAAAGGATTTTCTTGTATCAACCCTTTTTTGACTTCAGTGTGATGATTTGTCCCCGAGTTGGGGTATCATCTAGCGAGTAACCGGTCGTATCACAGTCACTTCCTATTTGAATAAATTCCACCGTAAGGTGGAATTTAGCTCTCCATGCATAATGATAGTTGTATGACGCATTCAATAAATCACAGCTCTGGCTCGTAGAGATTGCATTTTATTGCTGAAATAAGAAAATATGGCAAAATCAGTTGCCTTATTACAAATTCAAATTCCGAAATGTAGAAACAAATTGCAAATGCGAAATAAACTGAATAAATAAACAGAGCCTGTCATATGTAGTAGCAACGAAGACTTTCGCTGTTCCAGGCTCTTGGAAGGGTGGGACTGTCAATGGTCGATAACTTGAATGTGCCATCTCCGAGCTTTCGTTCAATAACATACGGCCCTTCCCAAGTTGGCTTCATATGTGAAGGGACCGGATAAATTCTTTTAAGGACGAGATTGCCAAGTTCAAAGGTTCGGGGTCGGACCTTGGCATTATATAATCGGGCGACTTGACTTCGGTATGCGGCTGCCCTCAAATCAGCCTCTTCACGCTTCTCATCCAATAAATCCAGGGATTAAGCAAGCAATATAGCATTTGTCTTTGGATCATAGTAAGTCACGCGATGAGAAGGCACTTCTAATTCGACTGGAATAACAGCTTCTGAACCATAAGAAAGAGAAAACGGAGTGTGGCCGGTCGTGGATTCGTGGGTTGTTCGGTAGGCCCATAAGGCCATAGGAAGTTCATCGACCCATTTGCCCCCGGCTTTTTCTAGTCATTTCTTTAGAATAGACTTTATAACTTTATTAACAGCTTCGACCTGTCCATTTGCTTGAGGGTGTGCAACTGTGGAGAATTTCTTCTGGATGTGGAATCATTGAAAGAAATCCTTAAATTCAGCACTGTCGAACTAGGTCCCGTTATCAGATGATGTTGCGCACCACAAAGTTGATCACCTTCTTTGTTGTGATTATAGCAAGGGGTTCAGCTTTCGCCCACTTGGTGAAGTAATCAACTGCTATGATGGCATACTTCACATCACCTTTGGCTATAGGTAGAGAGCCAATAATGTCAATGCCCCATACTGCAAACGGCCATGGACTAACCATTTTGGTTATTTCGGTAGGTGGGGCCCATTGAATCCGAGCTTGCTTCTGGCATTTGTCGCACTTTCTGGCGTAGTCTGATGCATCGCGATTTACGGTTGGCCAGTAGTATCCATATCTGAGCATTTTCTTGGCAAGGGCTTGCCCCCCGGTGTGATCGCCACATTCTCCTTCATGCACATCATAAAATATGCATTTGATTTCGTCGTGAGCGATACACCAGAGTAAGGGAACAGAGTATCCTCTTATATACATAACTCCGTTTTGAATAGTGAACCGTGAAGCTTTTCGAAGAATTTGTCTCTTTTCACTCATGCGCTCTGGCAGGGTTCTGTGCTCAAGATAATTTCTTAACGGAGTCATCCATGACTCCATATCATGAACAACCTCAAATATCCAATCCGTCTCAATCCAGTCGATGCTCGTGGAAGCCAATGTCTACATGGGAACGAGCCCCATTTGTTGTGCCTCGCCTGTGCTGGCTAACTTTGTTAATGAATCGGCTTTTTGATTGCACTCTCGGGGAATGCAGTAGATGGCATAGTAATCGAACTGATTTAATATTTCTTGAACCCAAGCAAGGTAAGCAGCCAGTCTTCGGTCCTTGGCCTGGTATTCCCCCCGAACTTGACACACGACCAATTGTGAATCGCAATAAATCTCCACAACAATGATTTTCAAATCTCTAGCAAGCCTCAATCCGGCAAGTAGGGCTTCATACTCAGCTTCATTGTTGGTTGCGCGAAAATCAAACTTTAAAGCATAGCATATAGATCGACCTTCAGGAGTTTCAAGCACAACTCCTGCACTGGAGCAGCGGTCATTAGATGCACCATCAGTATGCAGCTTCCAGATATACTAGGGAGATTCGCTTGTTTCGGGCAAGTCCTCTGGGATGGTAAATTCAGCTATGAAATCTGCTAGGACTTGTCCTTGAATGGCTCACCTTGGAGTGTAAGTAATGGCAAACTGACTTAACTTGATATTCCATTTGAGTAACCTACATGTCTCAGGCCGCGTAAGGACCTGTCTTAATGGCTGGTCGATGTAAACGGTGATTGGATGAGCCAGGAAATACGGACAGAGCTTCCTCGAGGCAATAACAAGGCAATAAGACAACTTCTCTAGCTTCGGGTAATTTCTCTTAGCTTCGGTTAGTCGCTTGCTTATATAGTAGACCGGCTTTTGTACTCGGTCTTCCTCCCGAATCAGGGCAGCACTGATTGCGTTTTCTGATACCGCCAAGTAAATGTACAATTTCTCATGATCGATAGGCTTTGACAAAATTGGCGGTGTGGAGAGATATTGATTAGGGCTCGGAATGCGCCCTCACATTCCATAGTTCATTTAAACTTTCGCTTTTCTTTTCGGATCAGATCGAAGAAAGGAATGCATTTGTCAGTAGACTTTGAAATGAACCTGCTTAGTGCTGCTACTTTCCCGTTAAGACTCTGGACTTGCTTTATAGTTTTCAGGGTTTCGAGATTTCTGATTGCCCAGATCTTTTCAGGATTGGCTTCGATTCCTCGAGCGTCGATGATAAATCCAAGGAATTTTCCGAATGCGACCCCGTAATGACATTTCAACGGGTTGAGCTTCATTTTGTATTCTCGGAGGATATTAAACATTGACTCTAGGTCTCTGATGTGATTAGTGGAAAATTGTGACTTGACTAGCATGTCGTCCACATACACCTCCATGGTTTTCCCAATCTGGTTAGCGAACATTCGATTAACTAACCGTTGATAAGTTGCCCCAGCGTTCTTGAGTCCAAAAGGCATAACTTTATAGCAATAGAGTCCCATATTGGTTACGAAGCTTGTATGCTCCTGGTCGGGCAAGTGCATGGGTATTTGATTATAGCCAGAGTACGCATCCATGAAGGATAAAAGTTCATGTTCAGCCATTGAGTCCACATGTTGATCAATTCGAGGAAGTGGAAAACTGTCTTAGGGGCAAGCTTTATTCAAGTCCGAGTAGTCAACACATGTTCTCCATTTCCTATTTGGCTTTCGGACAAGTACATGATTGGATACCCATTTCGGGTATAATGCATCTCGAATGAATCCATTCGTTTTAAGCTTATCTACCTCTTCTTTAAGGGCGGCAGATCTCTCTGGATCCATACCATGCCTTTTTTGCTTGGCCGGGACGTGCCGCGGGTCAATATTCAATGCGTGGCTCGCGATGTCCGGCGAGATCCCACACATATCAGAGTGCGTTCAGGCAAACACATCAAGGTTTACCCGGAGAAATTCAACCAATTTCTCTTGCATTTGTTGGCTTAGTTGAGATCCAATCTTTATCATTCTTGAATTGTCATTATCGTCGATTGGAACATCGATCGTCAATTCGGCCGAAGAAGCTTGATTGTCTTCACTTTCGTCTTCACTTTCGGTGTCTCTCGGGTCAAGATCTCTTTGGAATTGGTTGGGGTGCCTGGGCCCGGGCCCGGGAGTTAATTGTCAATTATCAGCAAAGTGGACGCAGAGAGATTCCTCTACGCCCTTCCCTTTTTCTTTTTTTTGCGCCTCGCGCAGCTCAAAAACATAACAGGCTCATCTTGTGGCCTGATCCTCTTGAACAACTCTGGCACTATTGTTGGTAGGGAATTTCAAAGTCAAACACCATGGGGTGATTGCAGCCCTGAACTCAGCTAGGGCTGGTCGGCCCAAGAAAGCGTTATATGGGGAGTTTATATCCAAAACAACAAACTGCAGTATCCGGACTCTCCGGTGTTCACCAATTCCTAACTCCACTGGCAATTCCACCACTCCAGTGGGTATATTTGCACTCCCGTTGAAGCCATGAATACGGGACTGACATGGCTTCAAGTCTTTAGTCTCCATTCTCATCTGGTCATAGGCTCGTTTAAACAAGATATTCACAGAACTTCCGCTGTCTACCAAGATCCTCTTCATCCAAGCAGGACCTACTTGAGCTGATATGACAAGCGGATCAATAGTGGGGGCATCGATCCTGTCAGCATCCTGACCTCGAAATATGATGTCATCTGCCATCGTTCTTTGTTGCTTGGCAGGAGCCCCATCTTCGGAAGTACTACAACATTCAAAGTCCGCATGCCTGATAGAGCTGGCATACGACTCCATTTCCTTCCAACTTCGGTCTGCTGGATGAGGACCACCACTAACAGTATTTATCACCAACCTCCCACAATTACGAGCGGGTTCTTCTTGTCTAGCCGGATCCAGTACATGATTTTGATTCGATGGGCCCGCACCTCCAGACTGCGGCGCCCGCACAAACTGTTCTAACTTCTTCTTTCTTATCAACTTTTCGATGAGATCCTGCAAGTGACGACATTCATTTGTGTTATGGCCGTGGCTTTCGTGGAATCTACAAAACTTCCCTGTCTGAATTTGCTTCTCCGATGACTGTTTCAGAGCAGGCTTCTTGTACTGAATGGTATTTGTTAACGCTCAAAAATGAACGCCAACACTCCGGTGTAAGTAGTTATGAAGTGAAAGCACCACCCGTTTGTACAGGAACTAAAAGTAAACAGAAAATCGCAGAAAAAAGTAAAAAGACAGCAATTTTTATAGTGGTTCGGCTCAAAGTCAAGCCTACGTCCACTTTACATCCTCTATCACTGACTCGATTACAAACTTTACAACCACTCTTCGATTACAAATTTTACAATCACTTTTCGATTACCACACGATTAGGACAAGCAACTTTACAATCACTCTTTGATTACCACACCATTAAGACACATAGATTACAACACCAATAAGACAAGTCACTAGAACATCGATCTAGAGAGGTTCTTCATCTTCATGTTGAATGATTTAGACCTCCTCCCCATAGTTCATTGAAGCAAGTCAAGAAGGAGTCGAGAAAACAACAAATTGTCGACATATTCAAGTCTGGAAAGTCCGGAGCAAAGTCCCCCTCAAAGTTGGAGCAGGCGGGGTATTTATAGGGAAAACTGGAGTTAGGTCGTAGGTCGTAGGTCGTAGGTCGTAGGTCGTCGGTGACCTAAGGTGTTGCGACTTAGTGGAGCTGTTAGCTTTAACTCTGGAGTCTGTTGGGTCGTGACGTTAGGTCGCTTTGTCTTCAGCTCGTTAGCTTGTTAAGTCGTTAGGTCATTAGCTCATTAGGCCGTTAGGAAGCTAGGGAGTTAGGTCGCGCCATGTTGAGTGGCTCTATGCTTTAGGTCGTTAAGTCGCGTAGCTTCTTAAGTCGTTTTTCCTTCACTCGTTAGGTCGCGGAGCTCCTTAAATAGCTGAGTCGTGTAAGCCAGATGCTATAGGTCGTAGGTCGTTGGGAACAGTTAAGTCGTAGGTCGCTGGGAACAGTTAAGTCGTAGGTCGGTGGTTCATGGCAATGTTAGCTTGCTGAATGCTGTAAGTCGTAGGTCGCCCTTTAACCTCGTTAGGTCGCTTGCTTTCCTTGATTCATTAAGTCGCAGTTCAGAGAGGGGTTAACACTTTCCCCCCAAAACATGCCTTGCAAGAGGAAGGTGTGTTTTGTAATGCCATAAGCTGGATGTTCATATCCTGTTGATGACCTGTGGTATAACCTGCAAAGAGTTTGACAGTTTTATATGACCTCAAATGACGACCGTTCGCGATCTAGCCATTTGAGGTGGAATGCGACCGTTCGCGATCTTGCATTTTTATGTGACCTCAAATGACGACCGTTCGCGATCGAGCCATTTGAGGCGGAATGCGACCGTTCGCGATCAAGAATTTTTATATGACCGCAAATGACGACCGTTCGTGATCGAGTCATTTGTGGTGGAATGCGACCGTTCGCGATCAAGCATTTTTATGTGACCTCAAATGACGACCGTTCGCGATCGAGCCATTTGAGGTGGATTGCGACCGTTCGCGATTAAGCATTTTTATATGACTGCAAATGACCGTTCGCGATCGAGTCATTTGTGGTGGAATGCGACCGTTCGCGATCAAGCATTTTTATATGACCTCAAATGACGACCGTTCGCGATCGAGCCATTTGAGGTGGAATGCGACCGTTCGCGATCAAGCATTTTTATGTGACCTCGAATGACGACCGTTCGCGATCGAGCCATTTGAGGTGGAATGCGACCGTTCGCGATCAAGCATTTTTATATGACTGCAAATGACGACCGTTCGCGATCGAGTCATTTGTGGTGAGGGGTGCCGTTCGAGGCGAGTTGTGACCGTTCGTGGTCGAGTTTATATGTGCCCGGGGGGACTTAGCATCATCAATACCAGATTCCACGTTCGGGTGAGTTTTTGGATTATTTGTTGTGACGGTTTATCACCAACTCAGAGCATGCCTAGGGACCATTCACGATCTCGTACATGTGTAAGTGGCTTAGCCGTTATGGAATCAAAAGTAGCATTTTTTCATTAAAAATAAGTTTTTTGGTAGAAATGACAAAAAGAATCGAGTCTAAACATGAGAAACAGAAAACAAAAGTAAAACATGGACGTCCAAGTGTAAACTTACACCGATGCGATTAGAAGTCATATCAGAGCATGCCTGAGGATCGTTCGCGATCCTGTACATGTGTAAAAGACTTCTCCGCGTTGGTGTGGAGTTTGCTATTTATTCGTCATTACACCAATCAATTGATGAAAAGTTGTTGTCTCGATCCTGATGCGTCATTAGTGGATGCAGGTGGTGGCCGATCCATCGTTGTTGCTCTCCTTTTCACATACTGTGATAGTAGACCATTCCGCATCTGCCATTCAACTTCATCCTTCAAGTGTCTCCAATCATTTGTGTTATGACCATTTAAATCGTGGAATAAGCAGTACTTGTCCGACTTTCTTTCATTGCTGGTCGGACCCTTCCTCATTGGTTTGCGATAAGAAACTTGCTCTCTAGTATCTTGGTAAATTCGTTCTAAACTTCCATTCAATTCCGAATAAGTGGTGAAATGCGGCTCCCTCGGCACTCGCTTTAACCGATCATCATTATCTTCCGCTTTCCGCTTTCCTTTGTCTGTGTCAAAATCTTTTTCAAAAGGTTTTTCGCCTTTGAGTGCATAAACTTCTTTCCCTTCTCCTTCTTCTCTTTCAGCATTTGCGTCTTCTAATTTTAAGAATCCTTCAGCCTCATGATAAAACTCCCCTAGATCCATGGGGGGATCTCTTGTCAGTGAATTTTTGAACTCTGTGCCATCAGCTATGCTCGATACAGCTTCCATTAAAACCATGGATGGATCTGGTCGATGCACTGATGCTGCAGCTGCGTTAAACCGCGTCAAAAAGCTTCTCAAAGATTCTCCAGTTCTTTGCTTCAGTGCCTCCAAACTCATCACATTCTTGGGCCTTGAAATGTGGACCCTGAATTGCCTCATAAACCTTTTAGTCAAATCATTCCATGTTCCGATAGACTCACTCTCCAGTTGTCTAAACCATAATGCCGCAATATCGGCCAGGTACAATGGAAAGCACCGGGCCATGACCTCTTCTGATGCCCCCAGTACTTCCATATGCCTCATGTACTTTGTCAGATGGACTGTAGGGTCTGTCCTCCCATTATACATATCCAATAATGGTAACTTGAAATCCGGTGGGTTCCTTGCTCGCCTGATTGCTGTAGTAAATGGACTCTTATTCACATCCTCCAGGTCTTTGTTTACCAATCCGCCTCTCATAGCACGTCTGACCATCTCTGCTAACCTGTCATTATCTCTGAGCTGCAGTTCTCGTTCATTGCCTCCGATCTGCCCACCGAGTTCATGGGGAATTCCGGAATCTGTTCTTCTGCCTGGGTTTCTGTTCCTCTGCTCGCTCTTAGTGGCCTAGTGTCGGTTGGTATCCTGCCTAAATTTGGATCAACATGCTCCTAGGGGGTGCCCCCTAGCCCAGGGGCTGCCCATGATGGTCCCACTCTATCTGGTTTATGATTTTGCACCCCAAGTTGTCCGATCTGTTGAAACAAATTCTGGATCATTTCTTCTTGTCTTTTCATCATTATCTCCATCTCATCGCGGGTGATGAAGACTGAAGTTCGGTTCGCTCCTGAGGAAGCCTCTTGACTCCCCTCGTGTTGACTTCTTTCCAATCTTTGTCTTCTATTTGATTGTCTTGTCATAGTTTTTCCAAATCTAAACTCTTCAACCTTCAAACTCAACTCCCAAGTAGTAGAATTCCTGAGTTCAGTTCTTAGTGAAAGCACCAAAATGTTAACGCTCAAAAATGAATGCCAACACTCCAGTGTAAGTAGTTATGAAGTGAAAGCACCACCCGTTTGTACGGGAACTAAAAGTAAACAGAAAATCGCAGAAAAAAGTAAAAAGACAGCAATTTTTATAGTGGTTCGGCTCAAAGTCAAGCCTACGTCCACTTTACATCCTCTATCACTGACTCGATTACAAACTTTACAACCACTCTTCGATTATAAATTTTACAGTCACTTTTCGATTACCACACGATTAGGACAAGAAACTTTATAATCACTCTTTGATTACCACACCATAAAGACACGTAGATTACAACACCATTAAGACAAGTCACTAGAACATCGATCTAAAGAGGTTCTTCATCTTCATGTTGAATGATTTAGACCTCCTCCCCATAGTTCGTTGAAGCAAGTCAAGAAGGAGTCGAGAAAACAGCAGAGTGTCGGCGTATTCAAGTCTGGAAAGTCCGGAGCAAAGTCCCCCTCAAAGTTGGAGCAGGCGGGGTATTTATAGGGAAAACTGGAGTTAGGTCGTAGGTCGTCAGCGACCTAAGGTGTTGCGACTTAGTGGAGCTGTTGGCTTTAACTCTGGAGTCTGCTGGGTCGTGACGTTAGGTCGCTTTGTCTTCAGCTCGTTAGCTTGTTAAGTCGTTAGGTCATTAGCTCATTAGGTCGTTAGGAAGCTAGGGAGTTAGGTCGCGCCATGTTGAGCCGCTCTAGGCTTTAGGTCGTTAAGTCGCGTAGCTTCTTAAGTCGTTTTTTCCTTCACTCGTTAGGTCGCGGAGCTCCTTAAATAGCTGAGTCGTGTAAGCCAGATGCTATAGGTCATAGGTCGTTGGGAACAGTTAAGTTGTAGGTCGCTGGGAACAGTTAAGTCGTAGGTCGCTGGTTCATGGCAATGTTAGCTTGCTGAATGCTGTAAGTCGTAGGTCGCCCTTTAACCTCGTTAGGTCGCTTGCTTTCCTTGATTCATTAAGTCGCAGTTCAGAGAGGGGTTAACACTTGCCCCCCAAAACATGCCTTGCAAGAGGAAGGTGTGTTTTGTAATGCCATAAGCTGGATGTTCATATCCTGTTGATGACCTGTGGTACAACCTGCAAAGAGTTTGACAGTTTTATATGACCTCAAATGACGACCGTTCGCGATCTAGCCATTTGAGGTGGAATGCGACCGTTCGCGATCTAGCATTTTTATGTGAACTCAAATGACGACCGTTCGCGATCGAGCCATTTGAGGCGGAATGCGACCATTCGCGATCAAGCATTTTTATATGACCGCAAATGACGACCGTTCGTGATCGAGTCATTTGTGGTGGAATGCGACCGTTCGCGATCAAGCATTTTTATGTGACCTCAAATGACGACCGTTCGCGATCGAGCCATTTGAGGTGGAATGCGACCGTTCGCGATCAAGCATTTTTATGTGACCTCAAATGATGACCGTTCACGATCGATCCATTTGAGGTGGAATGCGACCGTTCGCGATTAAGCATTTTTATATGACTGCAAATGACCATTCGCGATCGAGTCATTTGTGGTGGAATGCGACCGTTCGCGATCAAGCATTTTTATGTGACCTCAAATGACGACCGTTCGCGATCGAGCCATTTGAGGTGGAATGCGACCGTTTGCGATCAAGCATTTTTATGTGACCTCGAATGACGACCGTTCGCGATCGAGCCATTTGAGGTGGAATGCGACCGTTCGCGATCAAGCATTTTTATATGACTGCAAATGACGACCGTTCGCGATCGAGTCATTTGTTGTGAGGGGTGCCGTTTGAGGCGAGTTGTGACCATTCGTGGTCGAGTTTATATGTGCCCGGGGGGGGGGGGGGGCTTAGCATCATCAATACCAGATTCCACGTTCGGGTGAGTTTCTGGATTGTTTGTTGTGACGGATTATCACCAACTCAAAGCATGCCTAGGGACCGTTCACGATCCCATACATGTGTAAGTAGCTTAGCCGTTATGGAATCAAAAGTAGCATTTTTTCATTGAAAATAAGTTTTTTGGCAGAAATGACAAACATAATCAAGTCTAAACATGAGAAACAGAAAACAAAAGTAAAACATGGACGTCCAAGTGTAAACCTACACCGATGCGATTAAAAGTCATATCAGAGCATGCCTGAGGATCGTTCGCGATCCTGTACATGTGTAAAAGACTTCCCCGCGTCGGTGTGGAGTGTGCTGCTTATTCGTCATTACACCAATCAATTGATGACAAGTTGTTGTCTCGATCCTGAGGCGTCATCAGTGGATGCAGGTGGTGGTCGATCCATCGTTGTTGCTCTCCTTTTCACATACTGTGATAGTAGACCATTCCGGATCTGCCATTCAACTTCATTCTTCAAGTGTCTGCAATCATTTGTGTTATGACCATTTAACTCATGGAATAAGCAGTAATTGTCCGACTTTCTTTCATTGCTGGTCGGATCCCTCCTCATTGGTTTGCGATCAGAAACTTGCTCTCTAGTATCTTGGTAAATTCGTTCTAAACTTCCATTCAATTTCGAATAAGTGGTGAAACGCGGCTCCCTCCGCACTCGCTTTGACCGATCATCATTATCTTCTGCTTTCCGCTTTCCTTTGTCTGTGTCAAAATCTTTTTCAAAAGGTTTTCCGCCTTTGAGTGCATAAACTTCTTTCCCTTCTCCTTCTTCTCTTTCAGCATTTTTGTCTTCTAATCGTAAGAATCCTTCATCCTCATGATAAAACTCCCCTAGATCCATGGGGGGATCTCTTGTCAGTGAATTTTTGAACTCTGTGCCATCAGCTATGCCCGATACAGCTGCCATTAAAACCATGGATGGATCTGGTCGATCCACTGATGCTGCAGCTGCGTTAAACCGCATCAAAAAGCTTCTCAAAGATTCTCCAGTTCTTTGCTTCAGTGCCACCAAACTCATCACATTCTTGGGCCTTGAAATGTGGACCCTGAATTTCCTCATAAACCTTTCAGTCAAATCATTCCATGTTCCGATAGACTCACTCTCCAGTTGTCTAAACCATAATGCCACAATATCTGCCAGGTACAATGGAAAGCACCGGGCCATGACCTCTTCTGATGCCCCCAGTACTTCCATATGCCTCATGTACTTTGCCAGATGGACTGTAGGGTCTGTCCTCCCATTATACATATCCAATGATGGTAACTTGAAATCCGGTGGATTCCTTGCTCGCCTGATTGCTGTAGTAAATGGACTCTTATTCACATCCTCCAGGTCTTTGTTTACCAATCCGCCTCTCATAGCACGTCTGACCATCTCTGCTAACCTGTCATTATCTCTGAGCTGCAGTTCTCGTTCATTGCCTCCGATCTGCCCCCCCCCCCCCGAGTTCATGGGGGAATTCCGGAATCTGTTCTTCTGCCTGGGTTTCTGTTCCTCTGCTAGCTCTTAGTGGCCTAGTGTCGGTTGGTATCCTGCCTAAAGTTGGATCAACTTGCTCCTGGGGGGTGCCCCCTAGCCCAGGGGCTGCCCCTGATGGTCCCGCTCTATCTGGTTTATGACTTTGCGCCCCAAGTTGTCCGATCTGTTGAAACAAATTCTGGATCATTTCTTCTTGTCTTTTCATCATTATCTCCATCTCATCCCTGGTGATGAAGACTAAAGTTCGGTTCACTCCTGAGGAAGCCTCTTGACTCCCCTCGTGTTGACTTCTTTCCGGTCTTTGTCTTCTATTTGTTTGTCTTGTCATAGTTTTTCCAAATCTAAACTCTTCAACCTTCAAACTCAACTCCCAAGTAGTAGAATTCCTGAGTTCAGTTCTCAGTGAAAGCACCAAAATGTTAACGCTCAAAAATGAACGCCAACACTCCGGTGTAAGTAGTTATGAAGTGAATGCACCACCCGTTTGTACGGGAACTAAAAGTAAACAGAAAATGGTAGAAAAAAGTAAAAAGACAGCAATTTTTATAGTGGTTCGGCTCAAAGTCAAGCCTACGTCCACTTTACATCCTCTATCACTGACTCGATTACAAACTTTACAACCACTCTTCGATTACAAATTTTACAATCACTTTTCGATTACCACACGATTAGGACAAGCAACTTTACAATCACTCTTTGATTACCACACCATTAAGACACGTAGATTACAACACCATTAAGACAAGTCACTAGAACATCGATCTAGAGAGGTTCTTCATCTTCATGTTGAATGATTTAGACCTCCTCTCCATAGTTCATTGAAGCAAGTCAAGAAGGAGTCGAGAAAACAGCAGAGTGTTGGCGTATTCAAGTCTGGAAAGTCCGGAGCAAAGTCCCCCTCAAAGTTGGAGCAGGCGGGGTATTTATAGGGAAAACTGGAGTTAGGTCGTAGGTCGTCAGCGACCTAAGGTCTTGCAACTTAGTGGAGCTGTTGGCTTTAACTCTGGAGTCTGCTGGGTCATGATGTTAGGTCGCTTTGTCTTCATCTTGTTAGCTTGTTAAGTCATTAGGTCATTAGCTCATTAGGTCGTTAGGAAGCTAGGGAGTTAGGTCGCCCCATGTTGAGCCGCTCTATGCTTTAGGTCGTTAAGTCACGTAGCTTCTTAAGTCGTTTTTTCCTTCACTCGTTAGGTCGCGGAGCTCCTTAAATAGCTGAGTCGTGTAAGCCAGATGCTATAGGTCGTAGGTCGCTGGGAACAGTTAAGTCGTAGGTCGCTGGGAACAGTTAAGTCGTAGGTCGCTGGTTCATGGCAATGTTAGCTTGCTGAATGCTGTAAGTCGTAGGTCGCCCTTTAACCTCATTAGGTCGCTTGCTTTCCTTGATTCATTAAGTCGCAGTTCAGAGAGGGGTTAACAGTATTGTAGGTTTGTAGATATACGTTCTTGAGCGACGTATTCAGAGGAGTAAAATTATCAAACATAGGAGCTTTACGTCGTGGACCACGGTTCTGATCCCGTTTTCTATTTTGGTTACCATTGCCTTTTTGCTGATCTTGTTTATTTTGAATGTTCAATTGCACTTTTCTGGAGCTCTCCCCGGATTGTTTAACAGCAATATTACTCTGAATTCCTTCCACACTAGGCCCCGCATCATCCTTTTTCCTAGACTATTTCATATCTTCCCTTCTCAAGAATTGGGATGCCTTGGAATAGAAACTGTCCAATGATGTAAGGAGTTTTCCAGCCAACCAGTTGCCGAACTCAGAATCGGGCTCAATCCCCTTAGTTAGTGCCATAAGAATAGAGTTATCATTTGGGTTGCTGATCTCAGCACATGCAGCATGAAATCTTTCTAAATAACGCCTGAGTGTCTCTCCAGGAGCTTGAGTGACACTAGATAAAGTATTAACATCCTTCGATCTCGCGACATGCATACGAAATTGCTCAATAAACTTTGTTGCAAACTGATCAAAGAATGAGATAGATCGAGGTGGCAGTCGGGTAAACCACATAGTCGCTATGCCCTCCAGAGAGATCGGGAAGCTTCGGTACTTGACCGCATCATCAGCTCGTGCAGCATTCATCAACCATTCATACTTCAGGATATGCTGATTAGGATCAGAGCTCCCTTCGTAAATGGGTAAACTCGGCATCCTGAATCGCCGAGGTGGTTCAACATAGAGTATCTCACCAGTAAAAGGGGTATGACTCTGGGAGATTCCCCAGTCGTCATTGCTAAGAACCTGACTTTCACGGATCATTGTCGGTAGGTCGGGCATCTAGACATTTTGAGCAGGTTGGGCTGGTCACTGTCGACGGTCCATGTCTTGCCTCCTTGGTTCTATGTCTTCGAGGACGTAAAGCTCAGGATGGTATTCATGCTGACGGGGGATCGGATCTGTCCTTCGAGTCTCAACACCTGGCTCAGTAGTAGTGGTGGCAGTGCGATTGTCGGTGACATAATGTTGAACAGTACCTCCTCGGGAGGTGGGTCCAGTCTGATGGCTGGTTTACGGATCGACTCTCAGTTGCCCAACATTCAATGTATGTTGATGCCCAGTGGCCTGTGTGTAACTTCCATCCAGTCGCGGGCGCGTGGATCTATGATGATAGTCAAAAGAGGCTAAACTCTCGGTGGACGAATAGGAAGCTTGATCCCTCCTGGATCTTCTTCGTCGTTGACGGTTCAGTTAGCTGGTTAGTTCCACATTAGCACGGGGCTGTTGAGTGAGTTGTTGGAGGCTTTGGGTCAATTCTTACATTAACATCCGAAATTCTTCCCTGGTGACAGGGCCTTGTGGATCTGATGGTCCGGTAGCATTCTGATCAGTCAAAGGCAATTGTACGGGATTATGTCTATCCCGTCCTTCTGGATCTGCAGTTGTAGAAGTAGTCCTTGTGTTAACCATGGTGGATGGCGAAGCTCTTTCCTAGACTTGATGCAAATATGAATAGGATGGAAGAACTTTAATCTTTGAGACCTGGATCTTCTTCTTAGATTTGTGCAATCCAATATCGATAGTAGATCCAACAAGCAGGAGAAAAACTGTGTTTTCTCAGTGAAAGCACCAAAGTGTTTGTACCAAAATTGGGAACAACACTCTTCGGAAGTATTTGAAGAGATAAAATGAAGAAGTTAAATGGAAAAAGAGGATTATCTAACAAACACTTCAAAAACAAACAAGAAATTAAGTATGCAGAAACATAGGGATTTAGAGTGGTTCGACATGTTGCCTACGTCCACTATGAAATGATTTGACTTTTATTAACTTTCCTCTGCTGGTTACAGCGGATTACAACAGTAAATCTCGAGTACAACAGTTAAATTCGAATACAATGGTGAATTCTGCAGAGTCTGGACAACAAAGAGCCAAAAGATCCCTTTTCTATAGGCTTTGGGCTACTATTTATAGGGGTAGGTTGCAAATATCTCGCTTAGATCTCAGGATACCTCTTCTGGCACGTGGGTGGGCCCACGCGATCGATCCCACGTGATTTTCACTCGGTGCGTGATCGATACGAACGAATTTCGTTTCAATTAAGATTTGACCCAATCGAGTCGAAATTGGGCATGAGCATTCCTTATGTTGTACGCAAGCTTCTGTGAAAATTTCGTAGCACTTGGACTTGTAGATTGCGAGTTATGATCGATGCAAGCTTGCGTTGTTCGTATGCTGTTCTCTTCGCATCGATGTTGTTCGAATCGATCATTTCGTATCGATGATCATGCACGTGGTGCCATTCGACGTGGTGCTGGCTTTCAGGATCGATCCACTTTTTATGCCGAACGATCGTGTCATCCCTGTACATGCGCCTTGTTCGTATCGACCAGATTTTGCTTAGTTCGTATCGATACACTTGAGGTATGTTCGCATTAATTGCAACCATTCTATTCGTATCGATTGATTGCCTTCACTCTATTCATATAGATCCTTGACCAAATGGTACGAATTGACTCCAATCGATGGATTCGAAATCAAACCAAGCCAGGTGGATACGAAGTTGAGCGTACGTGATGGATACGAACAGATGGATGCGAAACAATACTTTTTGAATGATACTAACAGTCGAAGCTTGATGGATACGAACAATGGAGGCTTGATGGATATGAACAGCACTATTCTCCTGATCGATGCAAAATAGCGCGCCTCTGATCGGTTCGAACTTAATCGTTATGAAGTCGGGTTTTCTTTGGTTGCTTGATGGATGCGAACAAGAGGATTGATTAAATTGCATCGATCATATCTTGAGCATACGAACTCGGATTGACTTGAAATTTGGAGCATTGGCTTTCATAGCTTTGCTTGTCTCGCCATATCAATTATAGCTTGATTCGGATTCGGCCAAAATTTACCGACATCCATAATGAACCTGTGTATACTCGATATTGGGATGAGCGGTCTTTGGTTTTCAATCAATTCCTTGATATCACGGCCTTGCCAAAAGGCGGGATAACAGTACACTATATATATTCTTGTAAAAACTTTAAATGTATTCAATTTTTAATATAAATTTTAATTATATATCAAGTGAGTTATGTTGGAATAATATTAGATTCCTTTTTAAGGGTTTGAATAGATTTTTATTAGATACCATTTTCACTATTACTTGTTGGTATATTTTGTTTGATAGAAGTCAATGTATTTTTAATAATACTAATTTAAGCTTAGATCACTTAATATATACTATTTCTATATTTATTTTAAATTGGATTTCAAATCCTAGCTATAAATTAAATAATATTTTAAATTTTAAGGTGTTTCTTAGAAAAACAAAATTTTGTATAGATTCTTTTAGAAATTCAATTTTTTCTAATAATAATAATAATAATATAAGGCTAAATTTAAATTATTTAGATATTCATTCTAGGAATACTCTTAATACTTTATCCTTATTAGAATATTAATTTTGTTTAATTTTTTCTCTTCATTTTATTTCTTGTGTCATGTTTATATAATACATGTATATTTTATCTTTTAAGCATCATACTTTGTTGTTTTTAGTATGTGGTAAATAAATATATGATATTATTCTAATAGTTTGATGGAGGTGTTCCTTTTAATACCATTTTGTTTTTAGCATTTGTTTTTAGCATGTTGCATAAATTTTTTACTTATGGTTAGTTGATATGTTTAAGATATCAGTTCAAACTTTATAAGAGTTAGATTTAATTGACTTTTATTTAACTTTGGTTTTTATGGATGTTTTTTTATTTTTCTGACAAATGCTATTAGTTGCTAAATCTAATTCTAACATATATTTTAGCAGCTATGTTTTTTTTAAATTTTATTCATATTTCAGGGATCAAATATTTGCAGGTCTTTATTTATTTCATACATGGAAGTATGATTACGTTTAGTGATTTATGAATATGGAGTAGTGAATTTTTGGTTTTTTACTTTCTGTTGAATAATAGAACAACGGACAGTGCATCGAGTTATTTGCTATTATTTACTTAACAATCATTGTTTTTATTTAACACTTTTATGTAGTTCAGGTGACATGCTTACAGAGTTCCATGATGGAGATGTTAATCAACTATTCTTTGTTTGTTTTGTATACAATTAATATTACCTATCATCTTCTCTGATAGATTTATGCTATTTTGGTTCATTTATGGTTAACAGGTCTTGTGTTTATAATATTGAATTATATAATGCTAATCCTATGAGAAATTTCTTGTTTGTTGTGGCTGTTTAAACTCAAATTATGTTAGTGGAATTATGGTGTGTAATTCATACTAGTTTAAGATAGTTATCTTCTCTTTTATAATAATTTGTATAGGCTCGCATAGTTCATATGCTTTTGCTGTAGGGATATTTTAGTTGTTGTGACTGTGTAAACTCAAAATGAGTTGCTTTTTTCATTTTACTGTTTGGTTCCATTTATGGTGTGTAGGTTTTAGTTTATGTTATTGATTCATTTATGATTTACAACATCTTTTAATAAACAGTTTCAGTTTGTAAACTTTCATGCGCATTAGATGTACTTTCTTTTTTATTCTAATGGTTTGTAGGCCTTAAGAGATATAAACAGTTTCAGTTATAGAAAGTATTAGTTTTATGCACAATAGACGGTACCAGGGGCGGAGCTACATTTATGCCAGCTAGGGCCAATGCCCTAGCTGAAAATTTCAAAAACAATGCAAAAAACCTTAAATTCAGCATCTTGCCCTACCTGAGATCAACTTCTAGGCCCTAGCTGAGATCAACTTCAGTCCATTTGGTCCAAACATCACTTCTTGGCCCTAGCTGAGCTTCAAAGCTAGCTCCGCCACTGGACGGTACTAGTTTATATTTTCAGGCATTAACATCAGTTATTATATTGAATTATATAATACTTTTGCTATAGGAACTATACTATTTGTTGTGACTGTTCTAACTCAAATTGAGTTAGTGAAATTATTGTGTGGGATTCATACTTGTTTTATGGTAGTTGTCTACTTGTATACTACAATTTGTTTAGGCTCGCATGGTTCATATATAATACTTGTTTATTGGTTTTATTCGTGAGTCTGTTTTACAGTACTCTTTAATGGACAAGTATCAATTTCTAAGCATTCCAGCACTATATATATAATTTATCTCTTACTAGATATTGTAGTTTGTTTTGTACATATATATGATTAATGTGATGACCTAATTTTCCGTACAGTTTAAGCAGACAATAAACCACACATGTCCAACCCAAATTGAATGGGAAAGCGGATAGATAGGGAAAGAAAGAAGAAAGAAGACAGAAGAACTAAACAACACAAAGTCTCACAGCAAAATGAATAATTTATAATATATAACAATCCTTTACACAAAAACAAATCTGTAATATAAGAATATACAGACATTAATCAGAGTACACTAACATATTTCAACCGGACAGTTATAGCAGCCTGTCCTCACAAATTGCTGAATACTATACAACAATGTAAGCAATGGAAATATAATCATCTACGTGAATACGTCTTTGGGCCTCCGGCTCCTCTCCTGAAGCTCCAAAATATCCATCTAAACCTGGAAATATGCTCGGTCTGACCCGAGTGTTATAGGAAAACAACACCCGGGTCAGTCTGGTAAAACCAGCATGAGAACTTAAATCACAAGAAATTTCATTTATTTAAACTTTTAAAATCCTTTAAATTCAAAGGTATCTCGTAAGATCACGCCGCACATAAACACGGATGGGTTTTTATCTTACGATAATCAAAACCTTTTATATCAGAAAATCCAGTGATATTATAATAATGTCTAAAGGTCAAAGTAAAATATGAAAATAGCTAAAATGCTTGCATCTCACATTTCAACGTAGTTGGGCATAATCAAAACCGTACAACGCTTATTGGAGAATGGATTCTGTAAGGACCCGATTCTTCGACTTTCGAAAATCGACATCGATATGTCTACTGTATCAACTACCGAGCAAACGAATGCCGAAAAACCGAATACTTAGGGTTTTAAAAGAAGAGGTAGAAGAAAAGATAGAAGAAAAAGAAAGAAGAACAACAGAACAACATCAGAAACAGAAACAATATCAGAATCTCACATATCGCAGCGGAACAATATATAATAGATAATCACTAGTCTTTCAAAACAAAGAACTATATCAGTTTATACATACATCAATCAGAGTCAATATACATCTCAATGCAACAATGGACAGTTATATAACTTGTCCTCATACAGAATACACAGCGGAATAAATAAACAAAGTATATTTGATACGTTTCGCCATCCAGCTTGCTTCCAAAGCTCCAGAATATCCAGAATATCCTGATAACATAACTCTAGGCTGCCCGTGTGGAAATTGGTGGGCACCCAGAATTTAGAAGGGAAACAATAAACTCCGAGTCAGTCATGGTGACTGGTGTGAGATCGTAAAACAGTTATTTTTCATAAAGAAAATAAAACAAATTCACAATGCTTTTGGAAAATGAGACTACCATAAGGCCTCCCGCACACACACAATGCAAATGCAGAATCGGAGGAGATTTCTCCTTATGATAGTCAAAGATGCTTGATACGCAAAAATCAAATCATTTTTGATATTATTATTAGTGCATAGTGTAGAAAACATTTCAAAAATATAATATAAATCTTAGCCAGCATAGGCATTCCGCACTTATGCCTACTATAGCTACTATGTTCAATAGCAGGTTACCGCCACATTCCATAGCAGGTAATACAACTAAAACCGTACACGTCACGTATTATTTCTTTGGATTTCCAACAAATTGTCAGGCCAAGGAACTTCCTATGCCACGAAGGAACGCCCCTGGAATGACGTCCCGAGAACCTAACCGGATCTCTGCCAACACAAGGCCGGGTTACCTCTGCAAAAATAGGTAACTACTGACACACGTATGCCATCCCCCGATCGTAACCGATCTTCCCGAGGATCCTCGATTTCCAACAAACCACATAATAAGCAGTATCAACATAGGTTAAGTATCTGGGCTCCATACCATGATACCACCTCTATCCAGAAGGAATGACATACACTAAGGGGCGCTACTCCCTACAACCTTGCCGCATCCTTCCTGTTTTGACCATTTCCGGGGTGTGAGGCTCGACGAAGTCTCGTCCACAAAGCTACGCTTTGTCACAAAGCCATGCTTCGGGTCAAACAAATGATCAAAGAAATGATCACAAAGATAAATGATCAAACAAACGATCATATCATAAATGATCAAACAACGATCATTTCACAGCAACACTTAGCATGCCACATTACCAAATTGGGAATATATCGCTGATAAATTTCAACTACCCAACCTCTGAGCTCGTACGTCTCAGAGAAGGGTGTTAAGCTAAGAGAATAAATTCTCCGCCACCAACAGAAATGTATTTGAAAGAAATCAGCTTCATATCTCAATCTGTAACGTCAGACACACAACCATACAAGTCTGTTCCGGGATCGAACAGAACTGAAGGCACTTCTCACGAAGCCCTTGTACATCCGGATAATTTTCTAATCACGTCCGGACTTCCCGTCACTAAGGGTGATAAAACCTCTAAATCGGAGATCAGCCGATGTAGAGTAACTCGACGGTAATCCTTCCGTTTTCAAAAATATCCGGTCTTCAACACCGGTCATCAAATGCAATTCATTACAACGTATCACATATTCGGAATGGGTTATACGACCCCATGGTCCTTTCCCGGCTAACCCGAATAGTGAGCGCTTATTCAAAAATAAGTGTGGCATTCAATTCATCCAATTCACAACAAATACCCATTCAAGGTAATTATTGATAGTCGGTTATTTAACTATCAATAAAGATGCGCAACATCATCAGATTCCAAATAATTTTCCCAAATTATTTATTTTCTAAAATATCTTTACAAGATATAAAATTTCCACACTTCAAAAATAAATCAACGTTTATTTTTCTAAACAGTTTCCATTTCCTTTATAAATTCCATAGTGAATTTATATTTCAAATATCTACTGATATACGATTTCCAAATCGATTTCAAATATTCAATTCAATTTATCTTTAAGAAGATAAAATCTCAAAAACGTTTCATTTCGTATTGGAAAAGCATTTCCATACTTATTCAATAATAAGTAATTCATAAATCTATTTATTTTCAACATTTGAAAATATTCGATATACTTAAAGCAAAATTAAGTATATATTTCATTCTTTAATGAAATCATTCTCTTAAGCACATTTATTTGAGTCAAAACGAATGTTACGTAAAACATCGTTATGACGACTCAAAATCACTAGTATAGGGATTCGAAATTTAGATAGATATATAAATCCCAATACTATATAAAAACATTTCCTTTCGGAAATCATTTACTATAACAACAGTGTTATAGTCCACCATTTCCTTCTATTTCTCGAAAACGTCTATTTCAACAATGAATGTTGAAATCTATGATTTCGATATTTAACACATTTTAAAACATCGTTTAAAACAATTAACTTCATCTTTAATGTCACTTTCCAAAACATATCCATTTCACTTAATAATATATTCACTGTCCAAAATCGTGAATATATTTCACTAACCAAATTTCAATATTTCCTACACATTTTATTTCAAAGATTATCCACTGTCCAAAATCATGGATAAAATTCCCTTAATAACCTTCTATATTAAATTCATCAAATTTGATTGATTTTCGGATTTATAAAACAACGTTTATAAATCCCTTTTCTATTTTATAACAACTTCGATTTAATAAATCTCCTTTTACTAACTTCTATAATTCACTTATCAAAATAAGTGATTTCGGATTTATAAACAACGTTTATAAATCACATTTATACTTCCTAACAATTTCAACTTATAAAACCATTTTATTTCACAACATCTATTCATTTTATACTTCACAATTTATAAATCCATAAATCTCGTTCACTTATGATTTTTATTTCATCTCATTCTAACACTTACAAAACTCATTTTTTAAAATTCCAATGTTTTAAATTTATAAAAATCAATTTTGTCCATCTTTTATATACATCGTTTGAAATAATTCAAAAATCTCAATTTAAACCATTTTATAAGTTACTTAACCATTTTATAAATCAACCAACTATTTATTTCAAAAATGACACTTTGGTTATATTTCACAAAAATCTTAGTCTTTATAACTTTAAAATTTGAACATTTATTTATTTAAAATAAATCAATTCAAAAATTTAATAAAACGTATACTCTCAAAAATCACTTTAAAAATCCTTTTAAAATCACCATCGTTATTTTTAACTTCAAAAATGGATCTGATGATGAAACACACAAATTAGTCAATCACGACATCCAAACATCATATTTCATCATATGATAACAGAATATATCACAATATCTGTAAATAAATAAATACTGGTGAGGAATCCAGTTGGATCCCTCCAACCTGTTTCCCTGCATCCACAGATGTTAGCACAATACCCATTCCACTTCGAGGTGGAATATCGCGGTATATGGGTTTTATAAAAATCATTCGCTTACTAACGGCGCAATAGGGTCTCATCCGCTATATAGTGCGGGAAATCAATCAATCCAATATATACATATGCCAATATGTATATATTGCTACATATATATAGATATATCCTACTATATCTAATATCACAAATCCAAACAGCAATCAATCAGTCAATAACTGTAATATCAACTTTTTATTTGAGTGAGAAAAATCTCACCTTAGCTTTTTATTTGCAATCCCATTTTCCATCTTGACTTGTTTTCTCGATTTATAACCCTTGTATGAATATTATACAAATTCATTAATATTTGAACCATCGAAAAATCAACTTTCATTTAAAATTTGACTTAACTTAAAATTAGTTCTAAACCAATTCTTTTCTTTAAAAATCCAGTCTTTACAACTCTATATTGTTTTTTTTTTAATTTCTATACTTTCAAAAATCCTATACATACATATCTTAAAATAAACTACTAAATTTAAAATGCATATATGTATGTTCTTTTTATTCATTTCTTTCCACTTCAAAAATACCTATATATATTTACAAAGAAATCCTAGATTTCAAAAATCAAAGATTTATAAATCCTTTCAACATTTAAAAATCCTTATTTTCAACAAATTATATATATATATCAAAAAAAATTTGTTTACTGTCAAATGTATCATATTAACATTTTTAACTAAAACTTATTTAAACTTTCAAACATTTCCAAAATTCCTATTTTTTTCCCAATCTCTTATATATATGTATATATACTATTTCACCTATGAATATGTATCTATCTGACTAAAACAGAATTACCTTTACTGTAAATATATTATCTTTTATATATATATATATATATTTTTCTGTTCATATCCATATATATTAGATTGAAATAAATGGTGTATCTTCCTATTTAAAATCAAACATAAATATTTTTTTTCCTTTTCTATAAAACACAACAGTAATTTACTTTACTGTAATACAAATTTTAAATTGAACGATAACATCAAATATACCTCACCAGCAATGCTGGACATCGCTACGTTGCCAACTCCATCGGCGACTTCACGAACGCCGCCGCATCCTCCAAAAACCCAAGCAAGTTGTCGTCGCATTTCCCAGCCTCCACGAGAATCGCCCTTCGACATCACCACATACGTGCGTGAAACCCTAGCACTTTCGCGCCTCGCCCAAACCCATGGCTTCGACTGCGAAGTCGATTTAGATAATCGCGATCTCTCGCGATCCTCCCTCCACCGTGACAACTGACGAAGCCCCTCTCCACTTTCCCAAAATATCAGACGACGAACACGAGCCTGCTCGAAAACCCCCCTGCGAACGAACGCCTCGCGACACCTTTATGCTTGAATCGAGAATCGTGGCCTTGCTTTAGTTCGATTGGAAGATGAAGGGGAAAGGATTTCGATTATTTGATTTCAATCTGAGGAGCTCGGCTGGTTTTGATTTTCGATTGAAGGAGGGTATACGAGTTTTAAAAGAAAAGGGAAAGACGACTTAGATGGGAAGGTAACATGCTCTATAATGTTGCCTGACGGAAGGGAACACGATGTGAATTTTAAAAATGAGGAGCGTACTGTTTAAAATTTTGAAGGCAGTGGCCATTAATTTGTTTTTCTCTTGAATGTGAATTTATTTTTGAACTGGGAAGGGAGAGGAGTATCTGAAAATGAAAGGAGATGGTTGGCACGATTTGTTTCGTGATACTAGGCATGAATTTAGGCGTAATCCTAGGGGAGATAACGTGTGATGTTAAATAAATATAAATAGAAATATAAGTTTTAAATTTGAATTCGATATGGATTTCCACGCGTTTACTCATCGTGTGCTCACATAATAACTCCAAAAAATACAAAATTTGAAATCCGATAATAATTCAATATTACGGACCCAATGGAACTGGTTTCGTCGAATTCCGAGACTACGCCTCGGACGGCTATTTTAAATATCGATTCAAACGATATGATTTTCAAAACTGATCAAATCAATTTCAAATTCGATTCTAAAGCTTCAATTATCTCCAGTATTATCAATATAAATTTTAAAAGCTTTTGAAATATTTTTCTTCAGCTTAAAATTGAAGGTTCAAATTTTTATTCAATTTTCAATAGGTTAAATTTTATAATTTAATCGCCAATTCATATTTACACTGGGAATTCAATTTAAATTACCATTCAAATATTTAAAATTAATTAAATATTTCTAATTTAAACGTTCAAAAATTCAGGGTCGTTACAATCTTCCCTCCTTAAAAGAATTTCGTCCTCGAAATTACAAGTTAGGAAAAAAGGTCCTTAACTCGTCTACTATTTTTCACAATCCAATAGTTTTATCAATTTTCCAAAACAAATCTTTCTACTAAAGATTCGTTATTAATTCAACTAAATTTCCCAACTTCAATTATAAGTTTTAAACAACATTGTTTACTTCAAAATTCAAATTTAAATTTAAATCGAATTTTAAACTTTCAAAATTTTCTCAAAAATTTTCTAACACTCGAAATTTCAAAAAAATTCGCCAATGTCTCCTTTGCGCGGCTAATATGGTACGACTACAAAACGTCCCTACGGACTCTCAAATTTCAAAAAGAAAAAGAAAAGGCCAAGCGGCTAGACAAGAAATCAGCAAATCTCATATTGAAATTGAAATACTTACCTTTTGTCGAGCAATTCAAATTTATCTTTGAAATCAAAATCCCAATTCCTTTATACACCTGTATATCTTACTAGCCATAATATCTAATTACAATATTCAAACTATTTTGCAAATTCTATTACAAAAATTTTCAATATATACTTCTCAATTCATCTCTAATTCACTATTGAAGTTATATATTCTTTTCATTCAATTTTGCATTTTGATTTTTATTTGAATTCAATTCACAATCCCAATCTAATTTGGATTCAGTTTAGCTTCTGAATATTGAATTTATCAATTATCTTTCATTCATAACTGCACTATTTTAAATTAGTTCCAGTTACTAATTCATCACAAATTCTAGTTCACTTTATTCAAATTTGTTTTCAATATTCAGTTTTGTTTACTTACAAATTCAAAATGAACTTTAACATTTAATTTCATTTTCTTGCACTTGTAATTGCAAATTTATTCATTCATTCACTAATTCATTCATTTCCAATTTAAATCTCATTTCAATCAAATTTCAAATATTTTATAAGTCTTCGACTTATTTACATCTTGATTTATCAAATCATTTATACATTCACATTACTAATTTCATTCCATCAAATTTCATTCGTATATGAATTTTATTTCCTTATCTTCTTAATTCATATTTATAATTTCATTTGTTAAATGGATTTATTTCCAAATCTTTGGTTATTATTTTAATTTCTTATTCAATTCCATATAACAATGATAATAATTCAATATTATTATTTCCTAACAACCAATCATCCACATACTATGATAATTCATAGAAAATCGTTTCTTTTCTATACAAAAATAGTTTTGGGCAAAATTATCTCATTTACCCTATTCAAAACATACTGTGTCGAATTGTTCTATTCAAGTGTTTAGAAACCCCTTCGATCCAGTTGCGCAGACTGTGCCGACGAAGGTTCATATGCCACTCAATAAATCAATCATCACAATATAAAACAATTTTTATATTAACTAACAAATACGCGCTCGTATCTATTATTACACTCAAACTCATTCTAGAGTACTACTGACTCTATCTCTAATGAGTAACACCCAACAGAGCAGGGTTGTCGCTTAACCATATGCTCTGATACCACGTTGTAAGGACCCGATTCTTCGACTTTAGAAAATCGACATCGATACGTCCACTGTATCAACTACCGAGCAAACGAATGCCGGAAAACCGAATACTTAGGGTTTTAAAAGAAGAGGTAGAAGAAAAGATAGAAGAAAAAGAAAGAAGAACAACAGAACAACATCAGAAACAGAAACAATATCAGAATCTCACATATCGCAGCGGAACAATATATAATAGATAATCACTAGTCTTTTAAAACAAAGAACTATATCAGTTTATATATACATCAATCAGAGTCAATATACATCTCAATGCAACAATGGACAGTTATATAACTTGTCCTCATACAAAATACACAGCGGAATAAATAAACAAAGTATATTTGATATGTTTCGCCATCCAGCTTGCTTCCAAAGCTCCAGAATATCCTGATAACATAACTCTATGCTGCCCGTGTGGAAATTGGTGGGCACCCAGAGTTTAGAAGGGAAACAATAAACTTCGAGTCAGTCATAGTGACTGGTGTGAGATCGTAAAACAGTTATTTTTCATAAAGAAAATAAAACAGATTCGCAATTCTTTTGGAAAATGAGACTACCATAAGGCCTCCCGCACACACACACAATGCAAACGCAGAATCGGAGGAGATTTCTCCTTATGATAGTCAAAGATGCTTGATACGCAAAAATCAAATCATTTTTGATATTATTATTAGTGCATAGTGTAGAAAACATTTCAAAAATATAATATAAATCTTAGCCAGCATAGGCATTCCGCACTTATGCCTACTATAGCTACTATGTTCAATAGTAGGTTACCGCCACATTCCATAGCAGGTAATACAACTAAAACCGTACACGTCACGTATTGTTTCTTTGGATTTACAACAAATGGTCAGGCCAAGGAACTTCCTATGCCACGAAGGAACGCCCCTGGAATGACGTCCCGAGAACCTAACCGGATCTCTGCCAACACAAGGCCGGGTTACCTCTGCAAAAATAGGTAACTACTGACACACGTATGCCATCCCCCGATCGTAACCGATCTTCCCGAGGATCCTCGATTTCCAACAAACCACATAATAAGCAGTATCAACATAGGTTAAGTATCTGGGCTCCATACCATGATACCACCTCTATCCAGAAGGAATGACATACACTAAGGGGCGCTACTCCCTACAACCTTGCCGCATCCTTCCTGTTTTGACCATTTCCGGGGTGTGAGGCTCGACGAAGTCTCGTCCACAAAGCTACGCTTTGTCACAAAGCCATGCTTCGGGTCAAACAAATGATCAAAGAAATGATCACAAAGATAAATGATCAAACAAACGATCATATCATAAATGATCAAACAACGATCATTTCACAGCAACACTTAGCATGCCACATTACCAAATTGGGAATATATCGCTGATAAATTTCAACTACCCAACCTCTGAGCTCGTACGTCTCAGAGAAGGGTGTTAAGCTAAGAGAATAAATTCTCCGCCACCAACAGAAATGTATTTGAAAGAAATCAGCTTCATATCTCAATCTGTAACGTCAGACACACAACCATACAAGTCTGTTCCGGGATCGAACAGAACTGAAGGCACTTCTCACGAAGCCCTTGTACATCCGGATAATTTTCTAATCACGTCCGGACTTCCCGTCACTAAGGGTGATAAAACCTCTAAATCGGAGATCAGCCGATGTAGAGTAACTCGACGGTAATCCTTCCGTTTTCAAAAATATCCGGTCTTCAACACCGGTCATCAAATGCAATTCATTACAACGTATCACATATTCGGAATGGGTTATACGACCCCATGGTCCTTTCCCGGCTAACCCGAATAGTGAGCGCTTATTCAAAAATAAGTGTGGCATTCAATTCATCCAATTCACAACAAATACCCATTCAAGGTAATTATTGATAGTCGGTTATTTAACTATCAATAAAGATGCGCAACATCATCAGATTCCAAATAATTTTCCCAAATTATTTATTTTCCAAAATATCTTTACAAGATATAAAATTTCCACACTTCAAAAATAAATCAACGTTTATTTTTCTAAACAGTTTCCATTTCCTTTATAAATTCCATAGTGAATTTATATTTCAAATATCTACTGATATACGATTTCCAAATCGATTTCAAATATTCAATTCAATTTATCTTTAAGAAGATAAAATCTCAAAAACGTTTCATTTTGTATTGGAAAAGCATTTCCATACTTATTCAATAATAAGTAATTCACAAATCTATTTATTTTCAACATTTTAAAACATTCGATATACTTAAAGCAAAATTAAGTATATATTTCATTCTTTAAGGAAATCATTCTCTTAAGCACATTTATTTGAGTCAAAACGAATGTTACGTAAAACATCGTTACGACGACTCAAAATCACTAGTATAGGGATTCAAAATTTAGATAGATATATAAATCCCAATACTATATAAAAACATTTCCTTTCGGAAATCATTTACTATAACAACAGTGTTATAGTCCACCATTTCCTTCTATTTCTCGAAAACGTCTATTTCAACAATGAATGTTGAAATCTATGATTTCGATATTTAACACATTTTAAAACATCGTTTAAAACAATTAACTTCATCTTTAATGTCACTTTCCAAAACATATCCATTTCACTTAATAATATATTCACTGTCCAAAATCGTGAATATATTTCACTAACCAAATTTCAATATTTCCTACACATTTTATTTCAAAGATTATCCACTGTCCAAAATCGTGGATAAAATTCACTTAATAACCTTCTATATTAAATTCATCAAATTTGATTGATTTTTGGATTTATAAAACAACGTTTATAAATCCCTTTTCTATTTTATAACAACTTCGATTTAATAAATCTCCTTTTATTAACTTCTATAATTCACTTATCAAAATAAGTGATTTCGGATTTATAAACAACGTTTATAAATCACATTTATACTTCATAACAATTTCAACTTATAAAACCATTTTATTTCACAACATCTATTCATTTTATACTTCACAATTTATAAATCCATAAATCTCGTTCACTTATGATTTTTATTTCATCTCATTCTAACACTTACAAAACTCATTTTTTAAAATTCCAATGTTTTAAATTTATAAAAATCAATTTTGTCCATATTTTATATACATCGTTTGAAATAATTCAAAAATCTCAATTTAAACCATTTTATAAGTTACTTAACCATTTTATAAATCAACCAACTATTTATTTCAAAAATGACACTTTGGTTATATTTCACAAAAATCTTAGTCTTTATAACTTTAAAATTTGAACATTTATTTATTTAAAATAAATCAATTCAAAAATTTAATAAAACGTATACTCTCAAAAATCACTTTAAAAATCCTTTTAAAATCACCATCGTTATTTTTAACTTCAAAAATGGATCTGATGATGAAACACACAAATTAGTCAATCACGACATCCAAACATCATATTTCATCATATGGTAACAGAATATATCACAATATCTGTAAATAAATAAATATTGGTGAGGAATCCAGTTGGATCCCTCCAACCTGTTTCCCTGCATCCACAGATGTTAGCACAATACCCATTCCACTTCGAGGTGGAATATCGCGGTATATGGGTTTTATAAAAATCATCCGCTTACTAACGGCGCAATAGGGTCTCATCCGCTATATAGTGCGGGAAATCAATCAATCCAATATATACATATGCCAATATGTATATATTGCTACATATATATAGATATATCCTACTATATCTAATATCACAAATCCAAACAGCAATCAATCAGTCAATAACTGTAATATCAACTTTTTATTTGAGTGAGAAAAATCTCACCTTAGCTTTTTATTTGCAATCCCATTTTCCATCTTGACTTGTTTTCTCGATTTATAACCCTTGTATGAATATTATACAAATTCATTAATATTTGAACCATCGAAAAATCAACTTTCATTTAAAATTTGACTTAACTTAAAATTAGTTCTAAACCAATTCTTTTCTTTAAAAATCCAGTCTTTACAAATTTATTTCCAAATAAGAGATGGCGGCTGAAGGATCTAAACCTAATGGAGATTTTAACAAAGACAGAGGACGTCCACCTGATAATGGTGTTTCATAAGGAGATGCCGCTAATCGAAACAAAGGAAAAGCAGTACTATTGGAGGATACGTCTAGGGCTAAGACGAATCGACTTGACCTGGGACGTGACGGATTGTCTCACGACAATCAAAAAACCACCAACGTGGTTCGTCAATCCAGGGTTTCAAATTTGGGGGGGGGTCAAACCCGAACTAGATCTGAAATCCCACAGGTTCAAGGTGATCGATTCGACAGTAGAAAGGAAGCATACAAATGGAACTCGATCCAATATGAGATAAAGGCAGGGAATATGAAATCATGGAAGGATGCAGCAAGCGGAGGAATTGGGGAGAAACAAGACGAATATCTGGATCTTCAATATATTCAACCAGTCCTGGACAATGACAAAAAGAAAGCAATCATATCGGAAACTTCAGTGAAGAGATCGGAAATCAAATGGGAAAACTCGATTGTTTTTTACATTTATGGGGTCAGACCTTATCATCTACATTTAAAAGGCTACATAGAACGAGTTTGGAAACCAACAGGGAAGTTCCAATTGTTATCACGGGAGAATGATTTTTTTATAATTCGATTTGATAACAAATCGGACTATGACAATGTGCTGAAAGGTGGACCTTATTTGTTTGACAACAAAGTGATTATTCTGAAAAAATGGGTTATGGGTACTAGATTTAGAAAAGAGTTACTAACAACTATGCCTATATGGATAAAATTTTCAAATCTAGAACTTGAACTCTGGGATAAAGAGGCATTGAGCGCCATAGCAAGTGTGCTGGGAAAACCTATTAAAATGGATAAGATTACTGCTGATGAATCTAGGATTGCATTTGCAAAAGTTTTGATTGAAATGCAAGCAAGTGAAGATTTTCCCAATGAAGTGACAGCAGTTCTACACACTGGGGAGGAACTAACGATCAAAGTAGAGTATCTTTACAAACCATATAGTTGCAAAGAATGTAAAGTGTTTGGCCACTCTAGTCAACAATGCAAAATAAAAAGTAAGGAAAAATGGATACCAAAAGATAAAGGAAAAATCATCAGTTCTACAATTACTGAACAAAATGAAGTATCTAATAACTCAGAACATACAGAAGAAAATAGAAATGCAAAGCAAACAGAAGGAAATAATATCTATGACTCTAATAAAGAAATAATAAATGTAGAAGCTGAAATTACAATTGAAGGATCAGAAAACCTTAATTTACATGATCGAAATACAACTGAATTTACAGAAAACATTGAAAATAATTGCAGAGAGGACTGGTCTGTCGCACTCCAATCTGAGAAGCCTGTAGCTGAAAAAACAATAGAAAAGGATAAAATAAATGAAATATCTACAATTCCAAAAGAGAAGAGCACTGTATTACCTTTTGTAAAGGATAACAACTCCACCAATATGAATCATGATATGCCAGATACCACACCTGCAGGAAATCTTCACATAGATGAACAAACTACAGAAGGCTTGGTAGAGGATTTGAGCGAATCTGAAGGAGAGGAACTTATCAGAAATCTTGCCAGAGAAGATAAGGATTATAAACACCCGGAAAAAATGGAAGATGTCTCGAACTGTGTGGATAAAAACCAAAAATTTTATGAAGAATTTGAAACAGCTAATATGCAGAGTGTTAAATGTAGAAAAGGAAAATCAACCGCTGCTCCTCCTAAAGCAAATACAAGGAGCCAAAGTAAGTTTAAATAATGAACATTGTTTCTTGGAATGTTAGGGGTTTAAATGCTAAGAATAAACAATTCGAAGTAATTAAATTCCTAACAAAATATAAGCCATCTATTGCTGGCTTACTTGAAAATAAATTAAGTAGTATACAAATTGAGAATTTGGGGAATAGGTTACAAAGTAATTGGAAAATGATTGATAACAATGACTGTGGCAGCAAAGGTCGAATTCTTATTATCTGGGATTCAAATATATGGAACTTTCAAATTGAGAAAAAATCTTTTCAACACATATCTTTACTAGCTGAAAAAACTGGTGGTTTTAAATGCAGAATATCTTTTGTTTATGCTAGTAATTTTATTAGAGATAGAAATAAGTTATGGAAAGATTTAATTGATGAATCTGGATATGTGAATTCCCCATGGATTATTCTAGGGGATTTTAATAATATTTTATCTTCTTTAGAGAAAAAGGGTGGTTCAGCTGTACCTTTTAGCCAAATGGCAGGTTTTAATAACTGTATTGCCAGAGTGGGTTTGTTGGAACTACCTACTATTGGTTTTAAATACACTTGGAGGAAGAAAGGGGTAGCCTCTAAAATTGATAAAGTTCTATGTAACCACCTACTAATGGGATCTATCCCAGGGATTACATCTTTTGGGGTTTCTAATGCCATCAGCGACCACATCCCAATTTTCATTAGTTTCAATAAAGAGGTCAAAACGATTAAAAACACTCCTTTTAGATATGTGAACTCTTGGCATTTGGGTGAAGGTTACATGAATTGTTTTCAACAAGCTTTAGACATTTATCAGTCAAATTCCCCAAACTACCTAGCTTCAAAAATGCATAAGTTCATAAAATTCATTAAAGCTTGTAAATCTAAGCTGAAAGATTGGAATCTTAAGAACTGCAGAGAGGGTAATCTACTTAAACTTTATGAAGAAGAATATCAGAAATGCCTTAAAGATTGTGATGCAAATCCTACAAACACACTCTTATTTGACAAGCTCAGCAATGCATATAACAACTGGAAAATACAGAATGAGGCTGAATTTTTAAAATCAAAACAAAAAGCAAAAACATATTGGTTGACAGATGGGGACTCGTGCACAAATTTCTTTCATGCAAAGATGTCACAAAGAAGGTACATTAACAACTGGAACCAGATCTTATTGAGCAATGGGGAAATATTACAAGATGCTGGAAAAATCGAATCTGAGGCGATAAGTTATTACACTACCATTTTTCAATCCACACAGCCCCTACCTAGTAATTTCCCTGACATCCAGTGTATGAGCAAAATAAATGATAGAGGCAGATCTAAACTTACCTCTAGTATCACAATTGAGGAAGTCCAAAAAGCTGTTTTCTCAATCCCGGATGACAAGAGTCCTGGTCCAGATGGTTTCACTGCAAAGTTTTATAAAATCCACTGGAATGAGTTGAAATATGATATCCTGGATGTAGTTCAAGAAGCTTTCAGTACAGGTAGAATTGAAAAAGGGCTAAATCATACTTTTATCACTTTGGTGCCTAAAATCATGCAGCCTATTTGCATCTCTGATTACAGACCTATTTCATGCTGTAATGTCTTATACAAAATCATATCCAAACTCATATGTAATAGAATCAAGCCTTTATTACCTCATCTTATATCGGAGAACCAGTCAGCTTTCATTCTAGGAAGATATATTGCCGAAAATGTCCTGCTTGCACATGAACAAATTAGACAATTCAATAGAAAAGGCAGTGATAAAATGTGTGTTAAGATTGACATACAAAAGGCTTATGATATGATTAACAGGGAGTTTGTATGTCATATGCTGAACATGATGGGTTTTCCTTATAGCCTAATCAAACTAATAAGAAAATGTATCTCATTCCCCACATACTCTATCATTGTCAATGGTAGCCCCAAGGGTTTTATTCACAGTAACAGGGGATTGAGACAGGGAGATCCCCTCTCCCCTTATCTTTTCTGCATAGCTATGGAATTTCTATCCTTGATGTTGTATAAAGCACACAAGGTTGGTAATTTTCAACCAATATATAATCAAGATCCATGTGTCACTCACCTTATGTATGCAGATGACCTCATGATATTTTCTAAAGCTAAGCTTAAATATGCTAAAGCTATCAAAGATATGATGTAGAGGTTAAAAAGTATGACAGGACTAAATATAAACAACTTGAAATCTAAAGTTTATTTCAGTAGAGGAGTGATAAATAGAAACTTTCTGCTCAACATGTTGGATATGAAAGAAGGAACACTGGCCATTAAATATTTAGGAGTCCCTCTGTCTCATAATTATATTCACTACAATGATTGTGGAAATCTACTTGATAGGATTCAAACTAGAATGAATGGCTGAGATTGCAAACTCCTATCTATGGCAGGTAAGATTGAACTTATCCACTCAGTTATTACACCTATGGTGCTATACTGGATGATGACATACCAATTACCTATTGCTATCATCAACAAAATTAATAAGATATGTGCAAATTTTGTATGGGGGGGTAGATCCCATAAAATTGCCTGGGACATTCTATGCAGACCAAAACTGGAAGGAGGGGTGGGCCTAAGAAAATTTGAGGACATTAGAACTGTAACTGCTCTTAAATTGTTGTGGCATTATATAAACAACAATAACCTATGGTCTAAATGGATGAGAAATAGATACTGCAAAGAAAAACACTTCTGGACTATGGAAATTGATAACAACAGTTCATGCACTTGGAAATCTATTCTTAAACATAGACAAAAAGGGTTACAACACATACATAGAAGCATAGTAAATGGTCAAGACACACTGCTATGGCATGGCCCCTGGATTAACAATGATCTATTAGTTAATATCCTTGGGTGGGATGCTCTTGGTTTAAATGGTGGGGACAATCTAAAGGTCAGTAGTATAATTCAGAATAACATTTTAAGGCCACAGATTATACATTTTACTAGACAAGTAAATCAAATTAATGAAGTAGAACTGTCTACTACATATGAGTCTGATTTCTGGAGCTGGAACAACAAACCAAATGGATTTACTTTTTACTCTGCCTGGGATAGTGTCAGAATACATTTCCAGCATAATATCTGGTCTAAAATTATATGGAACTACTGCAACAGCCCTAAAATGTGTTTATGCACATACAAAGTTATGCTAAATAGACTCCCAACCAAAGACAAACAGATGGAATGGGGATTCTCTGTAGATCATACATGTGTGTTATGTAATTGCGAACCAGAAAATAGAAATCACCTGTTTTTCCAATGTACATACTCGGCGTACCTCTGGACTCGAAGTAAATTGAAGCTTGGGATGAATCCGGCGAGCTCGATGCTAGTTGAAGAGGAAGTGATGGATCTTTACGACTTGTTCAAAACTGAAAACCAAATCAAAGACCTTGCTTTTTGCAGTTTTGTCACGATAATTTTTCACATCTGGCTGGAAAGAAATGCTAGAATTCATGGAGGCAAGAAGACTGACAAGTTCCAAAGATGGAATTATGTGGAGATGGATGTCAGATTTTTGATGTCGAAAAGCAAGAGGAAGACAAAGAGATCTAAAGAAAATGAGGAAATTTTAGAGAGATGGGGAATTGACTTAGTGGATGCCGGTTAAAAGTGTTTTCTGGTTTTACTGGTTTTTATGTATGATGCTTCGGGAAAACATTTAGTTACCCGGTAGGCAGTGTATCTTTGGTCTTTGGTTGTAGCACTGTATTTGTACATTTATTTTTTCATTGATATATGAATAAAGCACCGCACTCTTTTTCCCTTACTAGGTATCACGATGATAACTAGTAAGGTTTTTAACGAGGCGGTTTACCCAGTTTCAAATTTTTTTTTTTCCATATTTTCAAAAATCCTATACATACATATCTTAAAATAAACTACTAAATTTAAAATGCATATATGTATGTTCTTTTTATTCATTTCTTTCCACTTCAAAAATACCTATATATATATTTATAAAGAAATCCTAGATTTCAAAAATCAAATTTTTATAAATCCTTTCAACATTTAAAAATCCTTATTTTCAACAAATTATATATATATATATATATATATATATCGAAAATTTTCTGTTTACTGTCAAATGTATTATATTTACATTTTTAACTAAAACTTATTTAAACTTTCAAACATTTCCAAAATTCCTATTTTTTTTCCCAATCTCTTATATATAATTATATATACTATTTCACCTATGAATATGTATCTATCTGACTAAAACAGAATTACCTTTACTGTAAATATATTATCTTTTATATATATATATATATATATATATATTTCTGTTCATATCCATATATATTAGATTGAAATAAATGGTGTATCTTCCTATTTAAAATCAAACATAAATATTTTTTTTCCTTTTCTATAAAACACAACAGTAATTTACTTTACTGTAATACAAATTTTAAATTGAACGATAACATCAAATATACCTCACCAGCAACGCTGGACATCGCTACGTTGCCAACTCCATCGGCGACTTCACGAACGCCGCCGCATCCTCCAAAAACCCACACAAGTTGTCGTCGCATTTCCCAACCTCCACGAGAATCGCCCTTCGACATCACCACATACGTGCGCGAAACCCTAGCACTTTCGCGCCTCGCCCAAACCCATGGCTTCGACTGCGAAGTCGATTTAGATAATCGCGACCTCTCGCGATCCTCCCTCCACCGTGACAACTGACGAAGCCCCTCTCCACTTTCCCAAACTCTCAGACGACGAACACGAGCCTGCTCAAAAACCCCCCCTACGAACGAATGCCTCGCGACACCTTTATGCTTGAATCGAGAATCATGGCCTTGCTTTAGTTCGATTAGAAGATGAAGGGGAAAGGATTTCGATTATTTGATTTCAATCTGAGGAGCTCGGCTGGTTTTGATTTTCGATTGAAGGAGGGTATACGAGTTTTAAAAGAAAAGGGAAAGACGACTTAGATGGGAAGGTAACATGCTCTGTAATGTTGCTTGACGGAAGGGAACACGATGTGAATTTTAAAAATGAGGAGCGTACTATTTAAAATTTTTAAGGCAGTGGCCATTAATTTGTTTTTCTCTTGAATGTGAATTTGTTTTTGAACTGGGAAGGGAGAGGAGTATCTGAAAATGAAAGGAGATGGTTGGCACGATTTGTTTCGTGATATTAGGCGTGAATTTAGGCGTAATCCTAGGGGAGATAACGTGTGATGTTAAATAAATATAAATAGAAATATAAGTTTTAAATTTGAATTCGATATGGATTTCCACGCGTTTACTCATCGTGTGCTCACATAATAACTCCAAAAAATACGAAATTTGAAATCCGGTAATAATTCAATATTACGGACCAAATGGAACTGGTTTCGTCGAATTCCGAGACTACGCCTCATACGTCTATTTTTAAATATCGATTCAAACGATATGATTTTCAAAACTGATCAAATCAATTTCAAATTCGATTCTGAAGCTTCAATTATCTCCAGTATTATCAATATAAATTTTAAAAGCTTTTGAAATATTTTTCTTCAGCTTAAAATAAAGGGTTCAAATTTTTATTCAATTTTCAATAGGTTAAATTTTATAATTTAATCGCCAATTCATATTTACATTGGGAATTAAATTTAAATTACCATTCAAATATTTAAAATTAATTAAATATTTCTAATTTAAACGTTCAAAAATTCAGGGTCGTTACAATTCCGTACAATGACTAGGCACTGGGGTACCACCTATCACGGTACACGTCTAGAAAATGTACCAAGATCGAACCTATCGATCCCCTCCAACACAAGGCCTACCTACCCCTTATTGGATAGTACCGAATATGTCATCACCCTGGTTGCTTTACAACCCTTTTAATCAAGATCTCATGCACAACCAATCTATAATATGTAAATGTATCTAGAAGGGTGACAACATACCCTAATGGGTGCGACACACTTAGCCTTGCTGCATCTCCTCTGATTTTCAATCATTCCCTATTGATGAGACATGAGGCTATGATTACCTTTAAAGAAGTTCACAGTTAGAATGCTCATTGCCCTCCAATGACAATGTGCCGATAGCATTCATCCACACAAGTCCGTTCTTTGTTTGAACAAAACCGAAGACACTATTCCTACTACATCCATTTTGGAATCACCCTTAAGATTAGTAGCGATTAGCCCTTGCACTACACATCTCCATCTTCGATGTCATTGTCTTTACGATGTCTTCGGTTTGAAACATTTTCATTGGATCGAACTGGTTTTTAGAAAAAAGGTCCGATCCCGGTCTCTTCGAAACAACTTTCGATAATTTTCGGTAAACTCAACCCCGGTTCTTTAGGAAATAAACAAACAAAGATAAGCTCGGAGATCGCCTCCTAACCGTTAGTGGACATGTTTCCTTATCATTGTCCTAGAAGAATGAAACGAGATTATACATACAGTATAGCACCACAGATGGTAACCGTATCATATAATTCTCGTGTTTCTCCTAGATATTTCCAAAGTTACATTTTGGACCAGATTTTATAATCGGTTATTTAGCAATCAAATAAACAACCATTCAAACAAAGGTTACATTTCCCACAGAAATCACTAGGCCACTTTAAAATTAATCTATCATTAATTTAAAATCACATTTCAATTATTTGGAAATCACTTCCATATACTTATCTCAATGGAATAAGTATATTCACAAATTACTATAGTTTTCGACACTTAGAAAATATAACCATATACTTGTCGCACCGGTATAAGTATATTTAACCATCTCACTTTCAAACTTGAGAGATATATTCACCAACACTTAGAAAGATTATCTATTTTGAAATCATAATTTAAATGATCAAACCCCAAATATCACTTAAACGGAGAAACCCAAAATGTCAATCCCTTTCTAAAACATCCTTAACAAATTTCAAAATTCTGTTTATAAAACTTCTCCTTCTCAAATTCTTAAAACTCATTTATAAATTCCTTTATTATTATCCAAAGCAATTTATAAAACTCTTCCCATATTTAATACAACTCCTTAATAGACTCTTAAAGTCAAATAGGTCCTCTTGATAAACCATAAGTTATTTAAAACAGTTTTAATTAACAAATTACTCTTTAAACATCCTTCTATTTCATTTTAGTCAAATAATATTAAAATAATACTTTAGAATCTATTTAATAATATATTACATTAATTTCAAACACTATTATTGTATTAATAAATTAATTTCAAAAACAATATTAAATAATAATTTTTAAAATTTTAAACTGTTATTTTAATAATAATTGATTAACCTTAAACTAATATTAATATAAAAATTAAATTATCTTTAAATATAATTAAATAAATTAAATCAATATAATTAATTAACTTTAATTAAATTTAAAGTATAGATAATCATTAAAAATAATAATTAAAATATAATTACACTTAAACGATAATTAAATAACTTTTAAATAGTAACTAAACATCTTTAAATAACATTAAGAAGTAACCTTTAAGAACCATATTAATAAAATAATTAACTTTAAATTTTTATTAAAACAATTATAAATATCTTTAAAATATTATTATTAATAAGTTATTACCTTTTTAAATCTTATTACTAAATAATGATTTTCTTTAAACCTTAAAATAAAAATAATTATTCTTAAAATTATTTTGAAATTAATAATTAGCTTTCCAGATTCGAAGGAGGCTTAACGATCACTATGGTACTTAACAAGCTACCATATTATTCAATTAACTTTTTAAGTTAATAACAAATATTTATATAATCGACGGCTATATAAATAAATTCAGCACTTAACCATTATTAATTAATATATCACATATCTGAAGCAAAATATCAATTAACGGTATATAATCAAATGTCCAAAACTATAAAATAGCAGAACGAGGATTTATTCTGCTAATTAATTGCCAAATTCATTTTATTTAGCAGAACGGTGTTTTATTCCGCTAACAAATGTCCAACTATCATATTTAATCCAGTTTAACTCAACAGTATTTTATTTGGCCAAATAAACATCAATATTTAAAGTGTGTAAATTTAAATGACTTTATTATTTAAAAAATGTAATTTAAATTCTGCCCATTTCCATATGTCACAAATTTTTACATGTCTAAAGCTACTAATAAGTTACACTACAACATTGTACTCATTCATACGAACCCAACGCAAAAATCCGTGGCTTAAACGGGTTTGATATGAATGAGATATAGCATTTCAAAATGAACGAACTATATATATATATATATATAAAAACAAATTAAATAAATGATTTCTCACCCACTAGAAACATGGACCAAGCCTATTCATCCTATCCGCAACCCATCCAAAACAAATAGTGCTTTTTCTCTAACGACTGAAAATCCTGAAGCTTCAAATTGCACGTGTGCACGCCTTGTCCATGAGCACGTGCACAAGTGCCTAAGTCCACCATCCAACCCTCCGAAACCATCAACAAGCTCGCCTCCCCATGCTCAGCCTCCCATCACCAACCCTAGCCTACATCATCCTATCATGTCACGACCCCCATTAGCTGCTCTCGACTTCAAAAAAAATATTTGTGACAACTTTTCTTCCCAAAATCCATCAAATTTAACCACTCAACCGCCTCTCCAAACTCAACATCACGGCACCCTCCACTTCACGTATCGATGACCAAAACTCTGATAATCCTTAGCCCTAGCTTTCCATGATCGTCGATCGTTGTCATGGAATCACGCTGAAATGCCATCAAAAATATTACAACACCATACGAACCCAATGGTACCTACGGCGCCAATCGATTTGAAGCGAATCGGGAGAAAACAATTTTTGAAGTTTGGAAACATTTTTAACCCTTTACTGATTTTTGATGATTACTCACTCGATTCTAGACGAATTCAAATGCGATCAAATTTAGAAAAAACTAGAGAAGATGACGATCAATTTCTTAGTTGAAAGCCGGAGCTAAAAGTGAATGGATTTAGAGATTATGATTTTTGAAAGAGAGGGAAAATATAATTTCTCTCTGCATTTTTGAAGAACATGAATGAACAAGAGCTAACTTTTTGCCGGCTTTCTTCCTGGTACATATAGCATATACATGCTTACATTTTTTTAACATCAATCTCCAATCAAGATCAAGCATGCGGAACTAGGGAAGACCCAAAGCATAGGAGATGTCAGCATGTAGGCAAAATGGAAGACAAAAATGTTAATTGGGTTGAAGAAAGTAGGTTGTGATTTGAAACAAGGCCAGTGTACTTGTGTATGTGTGTGTATATATATATATATATATTGTTTTGAAATTGAATAGATTACGGTGCCTGGCTACCCCACATCGCATCCGCGTCTGAGCTAGGAATGATAGAATATAATATACAATCGCGTATAACAGTGTCATACAATCACAAAACAAAAATAAAATAGACAAGTTATTAAATATGTGAAGTCTGAAAATGTCAGCTTTTGTCATAAAATACGTCAAACGAGAATTTGTTTATTTTCCAAATTAAAAATTATGGAAAAATTCTAAAAATTAAATTAAAAATACGTCATTGAAATTCAAGTCTAAATTTAAAATCGATATTTTTATGATTTAATTCAAATCCAAATATTTAAACGAATTAAATATTCAAATTCGAAGACCCAAAAGTACGGGTCGTTAAACTGTCCCCCCTTAAAATGAATTTCATCCCCGAAATTTCTAGCACAAGAACACTCAATATTATTCATAAGCCGCATGATGTTCATAGATCATTTATATATAGGATTAGAGTCGATCATCATTCGAATATATGACTCCACCTCCATACCAGTATTGTTCATCCGATTTACTAGTGTGGACCCTGATAAGGCTCTTTGATCAGGAACCTCTGCTCTCCTTACATAGCTGTAGCTATGATAGAAACCCTGGTTCCATGTCAAGAACCCTCATCAAGTGCTCGCCGTCAAAAATCAAGTAATAGATTCTTATCTAGAACGGTATAAAACACCTCAAGGCCTTGTACTCGAAAATTAGATCAAATGGAAAGAGAAATGATCTTTGTCCATTCTACATACTTATTTAGCTGGTTATCCCTAATAGCCATTATATTCCTATTAAAATATTTTTAAAAAACATTTCTTATTGCTCCATTTAATTCGTAAAACTTATAAAACGCTCTACCACATTACAAAGGAATACATAACTATTAAATTCAAACTTCTATTTTTAATTCATTTAACAATTTTTAGACACCCGGTTTATATTCAACACTTTTTGAAACGATACTATATACTTTGTAAACTTAACGGTCAAATACTTGAATAATTATTTCAAAAACTTTTGAAATGATATTTTATATATTTTAATCCATAATAAATATATATTTATAGCCCGAGTAACCCCAAAAGTATACAAAGGAACTGGGTAATACCAAACAGTATCATATACTTCCTTACAAGAAGAATAATACTCAAGAGAAACGTTTACCATCCGAATGTGTCTCTTACCCATTTTTAATTATTTTCGAGCCACTCGAACTAGTTAGCTTAAAAACAATTCTTCAATTTTCAAAATCCCCCTTTTGAAATCATACTAAATTTATTTCCAAAGCTATAGTTTTATTAACTATTAATTTCCAATTTACTTTGGATTCATCCAGATTCGAACTCACCCCAACCGTACAATGATAAAGAGAATAATTTGCTAAGTGCACAATACCATTCACCTAAGCAAACATCCGCTCGTCAGTTAAAAGATAATTCCAATCACCACAACATGAATTGGGACTTATTCCCTAGACTAATCCAAAGAAATGCCCATTTTCCACAAAATTCCTCTTATATTTCTAAGCAACTCTTTCCAAGTATTTATGCACCAAAAACCCCTTTAAGACCCAAAGCTATCTCAAATAAAATATTATTTCCTTTCTCTAAAATCATTTGAAATGACAATATACACTTTTACTTTATAGTAAATCAAACCATACTTTTGGAATCAAATCAAAATTTATTTTATCCAAACAGTTATATAGCAGAGTCCTAATGGTAGCTATTGCCTATTAAGAAAATCGAAAATAATTTCAACTACTATTATTAACCCTTTAAACCTCGAAACCATTTTGCCAAAATCACCAGGATTTAGACTATCAAATTCCTTTTATTTATAAGTCAAATATTTATGAATCAAATTTATAAAATACCTCCTTTTAAAGGAAATCATTCTCAAATATTTATTGTGAAAATATTCTAGCTTTCTTAATATAAATCATTCTTTCAAGTATTATTTCAGAAATATTTAAGTTTTTCTTTTAATAAACTTCTTTTACAAAATCCTAATTTAATACAACCAACTTTTATATTAAATTATTTCCAAAATATTTATTCAAATAATCCAAATTTTCTTTTAATAAAACAACATTTATTTAAACATAATTTTATCAATCAATCTTTTACATATAAAATCGTTTCCAAAATATTAAAATTTCTTTTAGATAAACAACCTAAAGAAATCCAATTTCAATTCAACATTATCAACAAATGCCTTATATTCAAATTGTGAAACTTAATTCACAAGGTACTTGTTTCAATGTTCTCGAAATTCCTATCTATTCAATCCAGATTTCAAAAAGGAAGATTTAAGATAGATTAATGAATAATGGTCAATGCTTAGAAATAAGCGAGCATGACCGGTCAAATCCTAGATGATAATGATGGAATACTATCATTCCTAACAACCAAGCACAATAAAGATTAACTATATTAATTTTCTATGAAAAATTATTCTTTCATAAAATATATTTCCAAGTAAAATTTCTTCATTTACCAAATTTTAAATAAATATTGTGTCAATTGGTCTTGTTCAAGTGTTTAGGAAATCATATCGACAACGTTGGCCAAATGCATCAACCAGAATTCTTAAGCCACTTAACAGATCAAACAACACAATATAATTTTTTTTATAATACTAACAAATACGCATTCTTACATATACTCTCAAACTTATCGTAGGGTCTCACTTACCATATCTCAATGAGTCAGCCCCAACCAAACCTATGTATTCGCTCAACCTAAGCTCTGATACCAACTATAACGAACCACTTTTCTATACAGTTTAACCTGATAATAAACCATACATGTCCAACCCAAATTGAATGGGAAAGCGGATAGTTAGGGAAAAGAAAGAAGAAAGAAGATAGAAGAACTAAACAATATAGAATCTCACAGTGGAACGAATAATTTGTAATATATAACAATCCTTTACACAAAAACAAATCTGTAATATAAGTACATACAGACATCAATCAGAGTACACTGACCCATTTCGGCCGGACAGTTATAGTTACCTATCCTTACAAATTGCTAAATAATATACAACAATGTAAGCAACGAAAATATAATCATCTACGTGAATACATCTCCGAGCCTCCGGCTCCTCTCCTGAAGCTCCAAAATATCCATCTAAACCTGGAAATATGCTCGGTTTGACCCGAGCATTATACGAAAACAACACCTACGTTAGTCTGGTAAAACCAGCGTGAGAACTTAAATTACAAGGAATTTCATTTATTTAAACTTTTAAAATCCTTTAAAATCAAAGGTATCTCGTAAGACCATGCCACAGACAGTTTTTTACCTTACGATAAGCAAAAAAATTATATCAAAAAATCTAGTGATATTATAATAATGTCTAAAGGTCAAAGTAAAATATGAATATAGCTGAAATGCTTGCATCTCATATTTCAACTTAGTTGGGCACAATCAAAACCATACGAAGTTTATTGGAGAATGGATTCCATACAATGACTAGGCTTGGGGTACCACCTATCATGGTACATGTCTAGAAAATGTACCAAGATCGAACCTATCGATCCATGCCAACACAAGACCGGCCTACCCCTTACTGGATAGTACCGAATATGTCATCACAACGGTAGCTTTGTAACCCTTTTTATCGAGATCTCACGTACAACCAATCCATAAATAGGTAGATGTATCTAGAAGGGTGACAACATACCCTAATGGGTGTGACCTACATAACCTTGCTACATCTTCCCAGATTTTCATTCATTACCGGTTGATGAGGCTTGAGGCTACAATTACCTTTCAAGAAGTTCACACTTAGAATGCCCATTGTCATCCAATGACAATGTGCTGATATCATTCATCCATACAAGTCCGTTCTGGGTCTGAACGAAACCGAAGGCACTATTCCTACTACATCCATTTTGGAATCACCCTCAGGATTAGTAGCAATTAGCCCTTGCACTTCACATCTCCATCTTCGATTTCATGCTCTTCACGATGTCTTTAGTACGAAATTTTTTCATTGGATCGATGTGGTTTTCAAATAACAGATCCGATCTCGGTCTCTTCGAAACAACTTTCGATAATTTTCGGTAAACTTAACCCCGGTTCTTTAGGAAATAAACAGACAAGGTATGCTCTGAGATCACCTCCTAACCATTAGTGGATGGATTTCCTTATCATTGTCCTAGAAGAACGAAATGAGATTATACATACAGTATAGCACCATCGATGGTAACCGTATCATATAATTCCCGTGTTTCTCCTAGATATTTCCAGAGTTACGTTTTGGATCAGATTTGATAGTTCGTTATTTAACTATCTATTAAACAACCATTCAAACAAAGATTATATTTCCCACATAAATCACTAGGGCTCATTAAAATTAATCTTTCATTAATTTAAAATCACATTTTAAATATTTGGAAATCACTTCCATATACTTATCTTAACGGATAAATATATTCACATACTACTATAGTTTTCGACACTTAGAAGAAATAACCATATATTTATCGAACCGGTATAAGTATATTTAACCATCTCACTTTCAAACTTGGGAGGTATATTCACCAACACTTAGAAAGATTTTCTATTTTGAAATCATAATTTAAACGATCAAACCCCAAAAATCACTTAAATGGAGAAACCCGAAATACCAATCCCTTTCTAAAACATCCTTAACAAATTTCAAAATTCCATTTATAAAACTTCTCCTTCTCAGATTCTTAAAACTCATTTATAAATTCCTTTATATTTATCCAAAGCAATTTATAGAACTCTTCCCATATTTAATCCAACTCCTTAATAGACTCTTAAAGTCAACCAGGGCCCCTTGATAAACCATAAGTTATTTAAAATAGTTTTAAATAACAAATTACTCTTCAAACATCCTTATATTTCATTTTATTCAAATATTATTTAAAATAATACTTTAGAATATATTTAATAATATATTAAATTAATTTCAAACACTATTATTGTATTAATAAATTAATTTCAAAAACAATATAAATATAATAATTATTAAAATTTTAAACCATTATTTAATAATAATTGATTAACCTTAAACTAATATTAATATAAAAATTAAATTATCTTTTAAATATAATTAAATAACTTACAACAATATAATAAATTAACTTTAATTGAATTTGAAGTGAATCATTAAAAAAAATATAATAACACTTAAACCATAACTAAGTAACTTTTAAGTAGTAACTAAACATCTTTAAATAACATTAAGAAATAACCTTTAAGAACCATATTGATAAAATAATTAACTTTAAATTTTTATTAAAACAATTATAAATTATCTTTAAACTATTATTATTAATAAGTTATTACCTTTTTAAATCTTATTACTAAATAATGATTTTCTTTAAACCTTAAAATAAAAATAATTATTCTTAAAATAACTTCCAAATCAATAATTAGCTTTCTGAATTCGATGGAGGCTTAATGATCACTATGGTACTTAACAAGCTACCATATTATTCAATTAACTTTTCAAGTTAATAACAAATATTTACATAATCCACGACTACATAATTAAATTCACCACTTAACCATCATTAATCAATATATCACATATCCAAAGCGAAATATCAATTAACGGTATATAATCAAATGTCCAAAACTATAAAATAACAAAATGGGGATTTATTCTGCTAATTAATTGCCAAATTAATTTTATTTAGCGGAACAATGTTTTATTCAACTAATAGGTGTCCATTTACCATATTTAATCCAATTTAACTCAATAGTATTTTATTTGGCCAAATAAACATCAATATTTAAAGTATGTAAATTTAAATGACGTTATTATTTAAAATAACATAATTTAAATTCTGTCCGTTTCCATATGTCACAAATTTTTACATGTCCAAAGCTACTAATAAGTTACACTACAATATTGTACTTGTTCATACGAACCCAAAGCAAAAATCCATGGGTTAAACAGGTTTCATATGAACGAGATATAGCATTTCAAAATTAACTAACTATATATATATATATAAAGAAATCAAATAAATGATTTCTCACCTACTAGAAACATGGGCCGAGCCCACTCATCCTACCCATAACCCATCCAAAACAAATAGTGCTTCTTCTCTAACGAATGGAAATCCTGAAGTTTCAAATTGCACGTGTGCATGCCGTGTCCACGAGCACATGCACAAGCGCTTAATCCACCATCCAACTCTCTGAAACCATCAGCAAGCTCACCTCCCTGAAGTCGCCAACTTTAACCCGCCTAACCCTATCATATCACGACCCCCATTAGCTGCTCTCGACTTCAAAAAAAATATTTCAACTACTTTTTTCAAAATCCATCAAAATTAACCACTCGACCGCCTCTCCAAGCTCAACATCACAGCACGCTCCACTTTGTGTATCGATGACCAAAACTCCGATAATCCTTAGCCCTAGCTTTCCATGATCGTCGATCGCGGTCACGGAATCACGTCGAAATGCCATCGAAAATACTACAACACCATACGAACCCAATGGTACCTACGGCGCCGACCGATTCGAAGCGAATTAGGAGAAAACACTTTTTAAAGTTTGGAAACATTTTTAACCCTTTACTGATTTTTGATGATTACTCACTCGATTCTTGGCGAATTCGAACGCGGTAAAATTTAAAGAAAACTAGAGAAGAAGACGATCAACTTCTTAGTTGAAAGCTGGAGCTAAAAGTGAATGGATATAGAGATTATGAATTTTGAAAGAGAGTGAAAACTATAATTTCTTTGTGCATTTTTTAGGAACATAAATGAACAAGAGCTAACTTTTTGCCTGCTTTCTTCCTGGTACATATAGCATATACACGCCTGCTTTTTTTTAACATCACTCTCCAATCAAGACCAAGTATACGGAACTGGGTAAGGCCCAAAGCATAGGAGATGTCAACATGTAGGGAAAATGGAAGACAACAAAGTTAGCTGGGTTAAAGAAAGTGGACTGTGATTTGAAGCAAGGCCAGTGTACTTGTGTACGTGTGTGTGTGTGTGTATAATGTTTTGAAATTGAATAGATTACGGTACCCGGCTACACCACATCGCGTCCGCGTCCGAGCTAGGAATGACAAAAAATAATATAAAATCGTGTAATAGTGTTATACGATCACAAAACAAAAATAAAATAGACAAATTATTAAATTTTGGGAAGTCTGAAAATGTTAGCGTTTGCCGTAAAATACGTCAAACGATGATTTATTTATTTTCCAAATTAAAAATTATGGATAAATTCTAAAAATTAAATTAAAAATACATCATTGAAAATCAAGTCTAAATTTGAAACCGATATTTTTATGATTTAATTCAAATTCGAATATTTAAACAAATTAAATATTCAAATTCGAAGACCTAAAAGTTTGGGTCATTACAATTAATATATATACTTATATTCTTATATATATACATATATATGTTTTCTTATTCACAGTTTCTGTTTAGTTTTTTCTTAGCAGCTATAGGTGTTGGTATTGGTATTGGATTAGCCAGTTATTACTGATATAGAAGTTTTTAATTTTTGTTTTTGATTGTTTTTTTATACTTTATTTCGGACACTAGTTATATAGGTTTTTGGGCAGGTTTTCTTATTTTGTTTCTTCTTATTTGTACAAGGGGGTTTCAGCTATCTGAATGGCTTATTGGCATTTCCTCTATAGTGTAGAATAAAATTAGATGGGTGTTGTCCTCCTTGTGAGGATCACTCATTTTTATCAAAGAAAAAGGAGAAGGGGTATTTTGTAAATAAATTAAATTGTTTAATTCTAAAATTTTGGTAGTTCTTTTAGAAAAGAAAATTAGCAACCAATAATATTTTGACAAACAAGGCATGTTAGTTGAAAAAAATTTCTATTTAAAGTTAAAAGCTTTTACATGCTTTTAGCATGTTTCACCACTTTCGACACCTACGTTCCAACTTAGTATTTCCGCCACCATCACCATCGAAAACAATGCGCATGGCATCAAAAAATTGGCGCATAGCAAATTGGATATAGTTGGAAGGTATTGATTCGAAACCAGGGGTTCTGAAGGGGCCGAAGCGCTACTGTGCTTTTTAATGAAAATGCACATGCTTTGCTTTCGAAGGGTATGCTTTCGACTTAGTTGGCTTTGACTAGATCAAATTGATTTAAGGAATAGTTTCAAAATGGGTTGCACTTTTGTTTTTCAGTAAACGCTTTCGTCGGGGTCAAAACCTTTAGCTGCCGCTTTTCTACCTTTCGAAGTCAATGGTTTTGAAAGGGCGACTGTGTTTAAAACCAAAGCTGCTTCTCCAATGCTTTCGTAAGGGTTGGTTTCAACACCATGACTTCTTTACTTAGGAAATGTTTTCGAAAGAGTGCTTTCGACTTAAATGTTTTATGACCCTTTTGCTCTATTGAATGTAGAATCCAAGGTTTCGAAGGAGATAGTTTTAAATGGTTTCGAAAGGTTTCCACATGTTTTATTTGAACCCAAAGGCTTTCGAATGGTATGATGTTTTAATGCTTTCGAAAGGTTTTAAAGAATGGTTTTGAAGGGGTGGTTCCCCAATGGTTTCGAAAGGTTTAAAAGGAAGGTTTCGAAAGGTTTGAAAGAAAGGTTTTTCCAAAGTTTTCGAAAGGCAATGTTTAAAGGTTTTAAAGATAGGATGTCTAAGGTTTTATAGCTTTCAAAGGAAAGGTTTTTCAATGATTTCAAAAGGTTTATTTGAATGGTTTTGAAAGGAATGTTTTGGCCTTTTGGCCTAGGTGAAAGAAAGGGGTTTACTTAGTTTCGAAAGGGGTACTTTCAATGGATTCGAAATGGGTGCTTTCAAAGGTTTAAATGTTTTCATCAACAAAGATTTGAGTAAAGTATGTATAACATGGCAACGTGATTTTAAGTAAAGCATAGAGTATATATTTTCCTTGTTCAAATTTGATTTAAAGGTTTTTAATCAATTTGAGATGAAAAGGTTTTCAAGGGAAATTAAAGAGAAGATTACCCTAAGTAAAATGACTTAGATATTTGAATACCAGATATGACTAGTATAGGGTCGCGCCCTATATGTTAGCTATTAGCTCCTAGCTAATTTAGTCCAATATTCCAATGTGTAAGGCATTGTCATAGGTAATACTAAAATGATGTTACACACAAAAGGGAATATATTTGTACAAAGGTAGGTTATTGGTGAGCCCGCAAAACCATTAGGATAAGTGGACCCTGGGAGAAGATAAGTTAGGGACAGACTATCTAGAAGAGGAGTGTCTAAAAGGTGTTAGATTATTTGTTTATATTGTCTGGTAGGCCCGAGTCAGTGAAACGTTAGTAGTTAGCTAGACAAAACCATAATGTTTGGACATATAGTTCATTTGTTACCTCACATGTACGTTTACATGATATTGCTTTAGGGATTTTAACCAGTTTTGGTAGCAAGATTATGATTTGCAAAAGAAATGTTTTAAAAGGATATTAGTGAGGTGAAACCTGTTCTGCTAAGCGGCGTGGTCTCACTTAATATCAAATAACTGAGATGTATTGTATTATTCACACCAGGCTTTAAGTCTGACTCGAAGTTTATGTTTTCCCCTTAAACTCTCGGCTACTCAAAATTGATTTGAGTGGACTAAGGGTTGAGATTTACATGATTAATAGGTTGGTGAATAAAGCTTCTAGAGACGAGCAGGTGGCTGACGGATAGCTATTTAGGAGTTGTTGTTTTATTTTGTTTGATTCTGCTGGGTTGTATTATGTCAGTTATGACTACATAATACTCTGATCATCCAAGGGGGCATCTTCATTTGTCGTTCTTGGCATATTTTGTAATAATTATATTTGATCTGAACCTGGGAAATGATTGGGATTATGTAATGCAGTATGGAACATGTTCTGTGAAATGTAATCAGAAAAGTTGTTTTTGAAATCAGTGATTTTATTTCATTTCATGTGCTTTTGATATTACGGATACCATTAACATTACCGTATTTGGTCACCGAAAGTTAATACTATGGATGATTGTAGCATCTATAGCGCTTAGCTTGGGCCTCCAAAGAGGGGATGTTACACTTTTCTAAGAGCCGGGGACTGTGAGGTTTGCGGGGATCTTACCACAGCCCTGAAACTAGAAAACATGTCATCACCACCGAAGTCATCACCCTTATCTCTTACTCCATCTTTATCGGTAGCTTCCTAAGCCCCTTCAACTAAAGGGATGACAGGATCAGCTTGATGGCCTTCATCATCATCCGCATCCCCTTGCTTGGTCACTATAACTCTAGCAGTGATCGATAGCCCTATGCTACGACCCTCATTCATTAGACAGTAGGTAATGAGGTGTTCATTAGTAAGGAGATTCTCATTGTCTCTATTTTTTGATGGAACCCTTTTAAGCGCCAAGACCACCAGTAAGAGCCTACACAAATCAAAAAAGTTGCTTAGTTCAAGATACGACCTGAATACAAGCACTCAAGAGATTAAGAAAGAAGCAATACATACATCCATCTAACCATCATCTGGCAAAACTGGACAGGTAGCAAATATAGAACCACTCGTTTTTGAAAGTGCTCAACCTGTTCCAAGTTCCAGCCAAGATCTGGCACTTCTTGGCCACTCGAGAAATGTGAATGAAAGGTGTAACACCCCATGTTTTTAGTAACATTATTTAGGATATTTAATTAGCTAAATAAAATAATGTAAGTTGATTAGGGGATTGAGATTTGTGATTAATAAGGGGTAGCCATGCCATGTTAATGAGTAAACAATGAACTAAAGAATGAAATGTTAAGGCAAATAGAGGAGGGTTAAAATAGAAAATAGAGCATTCTAATACCCTAAACCCTTAGGAATTTACTTGCATACCTTCATTCTATTTTCACAAGCAAAAATATAATTTAAGGCCGGCCACCATTAGCAAGCAAGAGAAGGAGTTAAAGCTAGGATTTAAGATGAAGAGTCAAATCACTTAGTCAAGATCAAATCTCACATCCTAAATCACAAAGCTAAGGTGAATAATGACTACATCTCTTGTTTTCTAAATGTTTTCGGTTTTAAGGAAATCTGAATTTATCTTGCACAGTTTAGCCATGATTTTGAAGGACAAAATGTTTATATATGCTTGTTGACGATTTATGATTATTCATATAGATTTTATGATATGTTTTGATGTGAAAACCTTATTTAATGATATCCAAATGCCTTGCGATTTTAGATATAGACCAAAAATGATATTTTAGAGATGGGTTTCAATTTTCATAAATTTTCGAATTAATGTGGATTTTATATTAATTTTCTATTGAAGAAAAACGATTTATTGGGTTATAAATAATTTACGGTTAAATTATAAATAATTTGTGGTCTGAAATTTATATATGTTAGAAAACATATTGAAAAGGATTTTCTGGAATTTTTGTTGAATTTTCCCAAGTGTTTTGTTGAATATATAAAATTATTTAAGGTATGAGACTTAAATGTTTTATATATTTATAAAGGATAAGGGGTATTTTGTAAATGATTTAAATTAATTAACTCTGAAATTAGGTAGTGCTTTTAGAAAATAAAATTAGCAACCAATAAGATTTTTACAAACAAGGCGGGTTAGTTAAAAAGATTACTTAAAAAGGTTAAAAATTAGTTTTACATGCAAAATGCATGTTTCGCCAATTTCGTCACCCTGCTTTCGGCTTAGATGGCTTCCGACATAGTTACTCCGCTTCCATCACTATCAAAACTAATGCGCATGGCAAAGACTTGTTGCACAGCGAATTGGAAAGAAGGCGGAAGGTATGAGGTCAAAACCAAGGGTTCCGAAGGGGTCGAAGCGCTGCTTTGCTTTAAATAAAAATGAGCCTGCTTTGCTTTCGATAGTATAGCTTTCGACTTGGTTTGCTTTCAACTAGGTCAATGGTTTTAAAAGAATGGTTTTAAAGAGGTAATTCCTTTTGTTTTTAAGTATATGTTTTCGACTAGATCGAAGCCCTTAGTTGTCGCTTTCTACCTTTCGAAGCGATGCCTTCGAAAAGGTTGATTTTGTTTTATAAAAACCTTGTTGATTCTCCAATGCTTTCGGAAGGATGGTTTCGACACCGTCACTTCTTTACTTGTGTTTTAGGCTTTTGAAAGAGTTACTTTCGACCCTGTTGTTGTGACCCTTAGATATTTTTAAAGATTAACCCAAAGGTTTCGAAAGATAAGGTTTTGAATGGTTTCGAAAGGTGTTTCCACATGTTTTAAATTGAACCTAAATGCTTTCGAAAGGTTTAAGGTTTTTATGTTTTCGAAAGGTTTTGAAAAAAGGTTTCGAAGGGGTGGTTCCTTTATGTTTTCGAAAGGTTTTTGGTTTCGAAGGGGTGGTTCCCCAATGGTTTCGAAAGGTTTAAAGGAACGGGTTTTCCAATGGTTTCGAAAGGCTATGTTTAAAGGTTTTAATGATATGATGTCTAAGGTTTTTAGCTTTTGAAGGAAAAGTAATTTCAATGGTTTTGAAAGTTTTATGTAAATGGTTTTGAAAGAAAGGTTTTGGCCTTTCGGCCTAGAAGAAAGAAAGGGTTTAATTGGTTACGAAAGTGACACTTTCAATGGAATCGAAAGGGGTACTTTCAAATGTTTAAATGTTTTCATCAACAACGATTTGGGTAAAGTATATATAACATGGTAAGGTGATTTTGAGTAAAGCACGGAGCATATATTTTCCTTATTTACGTTTGATTTAAATGTTTTAAATCAATTTGAGAAGAAAAGATTTTCAAGGAAAATTTAAGTAAAATGACTCAGATATTAAAATACCAGATGGGACTGGTATAGGGTCGCGCCCTATACATTAGCTAATAACCCCTAGCTAATTTAGTCTAAAATTCTAGTGTGTAGGGCTTTTCCACACGTAAGACTAAAATTATGGTACACATATAAAGGAATATATTTGCGCAGTGGAGGTTATTGGTGAGCCCGTAAAACTATTAGGATCGATGGACCCTGGGAGAGAGTATGTTAGGGACAAACCATCCAGAAGACTTGTCTAGCAGATGTTAGGCCATTTTTATTGTATTTGTCTATTAGGCCCGAGTCAGCCAAAAGTTAGTAGTAAGCCAAATAAAACTACAGCGTTCGGATAGATAGTCCATTTGTTACTTGATATGTATGTTTACATAAAATACTTTACAGTTTTAACCAGTTTTGGTTGCAGGATTATGGTTTGCAAAAGATATGCTTTAAAAGGATATTAGTGAGGGGAAACCTGTTCCACTAAGCGGCGTGGTCTCACTTAATATCGTATATCTGAGATGTATAGTATTATCACACCAGGCTTTATGTCTGACTCGAATTTTATGTTTTCCTCTTAAACTCTTGGGTGCTCAAAATTGATTTGAGTATGCTGAGGGTTGAGGATTTATAGGTTTTAGTAGGTTTGCGAATAAAGTTCCGGAGACGAGCAGGTGGCTAACAGATAGTTATTTAGGAATTGCAGTTTTTTTCATTTTGATGTATTTCCACCGTGTTTGTAATAAGTCAGGTATTACTATTTAGTACTCTGGTCAACCAAGGGGGCATCATCATATGTCACGCTTGGCGTATTTATGTAATTATTATATTTTATCTGAACCTAGGAAAGCGATGGGATTATGTAATTTGAATGTGAAACTTGTTTCGAAAGTGTAATGAGAAAAGATGTTTTTGAAATCTTTGATTTTGTTTCATATTCAAGTGCTTTTGATATTATGGATACCATTAACATAGCCGTATTTAGTCGCCGGAAGTTAATACTATGGATGATGCAGCATATGTAGCACTTAGCTTTAGCCCTCTAGATAGGGGATGTTACAACTTGGTTCAGAGCATAGGTTTATGAAATACTTTAACTAAAAATGATTTTTGAAAAACACAATCCTTAGGAATTAGAGTTAAGATTAGGGTATGGGATAATGCTATAGTAATGTACTTGTATTTGCTATATATAAGTATAAGTTATATATCTAGTTTCCTTTCTCTTTTAGGCTATTCTTTTGTATCTCATGAGGCTTGAATACAAATATGGATGCTAGAAGAGGAAGAGTTAACTTAGGAGGGGACAGCACCAACATAGATGGAAATGCCCGACCAAATACAAGAAGGAACCAAGGTCAGGCTCAAGCTTAAAATGTTGGTGCTGGGATCCCACAAGTGGATATTGGAGCTATGTATCAGTTTTTTGTGAATATGATGCAAGCTGGAATTGTTGCTGGATTGGTTGGAGGAAATGTTGTGTGTGTAGTTCAGGAAGCTCCGGTTGTCAACCATCATGCTAATTTGAGTAGATATTATACTAGGCTCGGAGGAAGGCCGTTTATTGGAACTGAAGATGCTATAGAAGTGGAGAACTGGTTATTGCATTGTGAGAGGATCTTTACTGACATTGGGCTTAATGATGAGCAGAAGAGGACGCCTGCTTTTAGACATCTTCAAGGAGCTGCTTTATTTTGGTGGAAAAATGTGATGGCTAGTGTGGATGAGGAAACGATGACATGGGCTAAGTTTAAAAGGAGGTTCTAGGAGAGGTTCATGTCAGTGATGGCACGGTCTATTTTGATCAGAAAGTTGGTTGAGTTAGAGCAAGGAGAAATGGCTGTTTTGGAGTATGATAGCAGGTTTGAAGAGTTAGCTAGATATGGTTATGCCACTGTTGATACAGTGATGAAAAGGAATAAGAAGTTTATCAGGGGGTTGAAGCCTGAGTTGACCAAGGCTACCTTATTGAATATCAGAGATCCTTGTGATGTGGTTATGGAGACGACTTTAAGGCAAGAGGAGAAGTTTGCTCTTATAGAAAAGAAGAAGGAGATGGAGGTCCCGGTGGGCAGAGTCAGAAAAGAAAATTCTTTCATAAGAAGGGTGCTCAGAAAGGTGGAGCCGTGAAGAAAAGAAAGTCTGTAGTGGTTTGTTATAAGTGCGATAAGAAGGGGCACTTTGCTAATGAATGCCGTACAGGAAAGGCAAAGGAAGTGATCGGGAAGAAGAATATCAGATGTTTTAACTATGATCAGATTGGTCATTGTAAGAATCAATGCAAAGAGCCTGCTAAGGATGAAAAGGGCAAGGTGTATGCATTGGAGCTTGCTACATTAGGACCAACAACGTAGAAGAAAGGAAAGGCAGTGTTGGGAAGTACGCTTCATATTCATGGTATGTCTATTAGCGTTCGATTTGATACTGGTGCATCGCATTCTTTTATATCTCGTTTTTTGGTAGATAAGCTTAACCTAGAACCCACATATTTAGTTACATCCTTAAGATTTGCAAATTCGATAAGAGGGTATCGACACGTGGGATGAAGTGTGACCATTTAGAGTTTGACTTGCTAGGATACACCTTTGTTTGCAGTTTGCATATATTTGACTTTGTAGGGTTTGGAATTATATTGGGCATGCATTGGTTAAGTAAGTACGATGCTAGGATATTTTTCCACGATAGGAAAATATCACTTAGGCACCCCGACAATAGTGATCTAATTGTATACTGTAGAAAACCCTAGCTGTGAGATGAATACGTTGTTGGGTGTAGTAGAGTTGAAAGATGAGTTAAATCACGTTTTCATGGTTAGAGAATCCGTGGATGTCTTCAAGTCGATAATAGGATTACCACCGAAACGAGCTATTGAGTTTCGGATGGATATGGTGCCTGGAGCAGAATTGGTGAGTAGACCGTCAAGCTGGATGACACCTACAGAGATGAGGGAATTAAAGGTGCAGTTGGTGGATTCGAATGGGAAGAATTTTATCAGACCTAGTAGTTCACCATAGGGAGCAGCCGCAGTGTTTACTAAGAATCCGTACGGATCGTTAAGGTTATGTATCGATTATCGTAAGCTGAATGAGAAGATGATTAAGAATCAATATCCATTGCCTAAAATTGACGATTTGTTCGATCAGTTGTGGGGAGCCAAAATATTCTCTCATTTGGATTTGGCTTCAGGTTTCCATAAGCTTAGAGTAGCAGAAGATAGTATGCCTTTGACGGGGTTTAGGACTAGATATGGATCATATGAATGTTTATTTATGTCATTCAGACTAACTAATGCACCGACATTCTTTGTAGACTTGATGAACCAAATTTTTAGAGAGACTTGGATAGATTCGTGTTGGTGTTCATAGATGATATTATGATATACTCTAAGGATGAAAAAGAGCATGAAGTTCATCTTAGAGTGGTTCTTGAGACTTTAAGAGAACATTAGCTAAAGGCAAAGTTTTTGAAGTGTCATTTTTGGAAGAAGGAGGTGAAGTTTCTTGGTCATGTAGTTTTAGAGAGGAGATTGGCAGTAGATCCAACTAAGATCGAGGCAGCGAATAGTTGGAAGAGACTAGAAACAGAAGTTTTCTTGGATTGGCTGGATATTATAGAAGGTTTATTAAGGAATTTTCACGGATAGCAGCGCCGATGACCAAGCTAGCATGAAAAGATATGAAGTTTGTCTAGACCGATAAGTGTTAGGAAGCATTCCAGAGCTTGAAACACTTATTGACCCATGCACCTATATTAGTTGTTTCGGAGGGGAATCAAAATTTGGTAGTTTATACAGATGTGTGTGGAACTTAATTACGAGAAGTGTTAATGCAAAGAGGTAAAGTGATTGCTTATGCTTCTAGACAGCTTAGAACGCATGAGGTTAGGTACCCGACTCAAGACTTGGAGTTAGCTGTAGTTATTTTGCTTTGACGGTGTGGAGACATTACCTTTTGGGAGAAAGGTTTAGCTTTATACGGATCATAAGTCGTTGAAGTACTTCTTGTCTCGGAAGGAGCTGAGCATGAGATAACAGAGATAGTTATAGTTTATTACTGCTTATGATTTTGGAATTGAGTACACACCAGGGAAAGGCAACAAGGTTGCAGATGGGCTTAGAAGGAAGCATCTGAATGCAGTGTTAGCTATGGTAGCAAAATGGAAAGACTTGGAAGCATTGTTGACTTGCAAAGTGCAGTGGAGATCCGAGGATGGGTTTAATGGAGAATCTGCTATGTTATCCTGGTTAGAAGTCTGACCGGTATTGATTGAAAAGATTGCTTCTAAACAAGAAGAGGATCCAGTGTTGGATAAAAGGATCAGGAAGTTAAGGGATGGAACGGAGAGTGATGACTTGAAGGATTTTAGTCTTTACCAAAGTGGGTGGTTGAAAAAGAACGGTAGATTATGTGTTTCAGATATGGGAGACATATGGAAGGAAGTTTTGGAGGAATGCCATCATTCAAAGTTCACTATTCATCCAGGAGGAACGAAGATGTATCAGGATATGAAGAGAAGTTTTCTAGGAAGGAATGAAGAGGGATGTAGGCTTATGAGTGAAACAGTGTTTGAAATGTCAATAGGTGAAAGCCGAGCATCAGAAGCCAAGTGGGTTGCTTCAGCCAATGGATATTTCAGTATGGAAGTGGGATTCTATTTCTATAGATTTTATAGTCGGGTTGCCAAGATCTAATAGAGGAAATGAGAGTATATGGGTCATAGTGGACAGATTGACCAAGAATTCCAATTTTATTACCGTTAAGTCAAATAGGATGGCACCTGTATTGGCTAAGTTATTTATGTAGAATGTGGTTAGACTGCATGGAATTCCTAGTAGTATTGATAGTGATAGAGATTCCTTATTCGCTAGCGAGTTCTGGAAGAGTCTACAGGAGAATTTAGGAACCAAGCTCAAGATGAGTACCGCTTACCATCCGTAGACAGGTGTGCAAACGGAAAGAATTAACAAGATCTTGGAAGACTTGTTAAGAGCTTGTGTATTAGACTTCGGGGGATCATGGGAAGACCATCTACACCTAGTCAAGTTTTTGTATAACAATAGTTATCAGACTAGTATGCGGATGGCACCATTTGAGGCTTTGTATGGAAAACCATGCAAATCTCCTACATCTTGGTTAGAGACCGGAGATATATTAGTCCTTGGTCCCGATTTGGTAAAAGAATTTGTAGAGAAGATTGAGCTGATAAGGACGAGAATGAAGGAAGCTCAGTCTAAGCAGGAGAGCTATGCAGATAGAAGACGGAAAGATTTAGAGATCTTTGTTGGAGATCATGTTTTTGTCAAATTATCGCCAATGAAAGGTGTTATCAGGTTCGGGAAGACAGGGAAGTTAGCACCAAGATTCATAAGACTGTTTCCTATTATTGAGAGGATCGAGATACTCACGTATAGAGTAGATTTACCGAGTAGTTTAGTAGGAGTCCATGATGTTTTCCATGTATCTCATCTAGGAAAGTGTATTAGGGATCCAAACACTACTATAGCACCGACTATGTTAGAGGATTTAGTAGTGGAGCTAGACTTGGCTATAGTTAGGAAGCCTATCCAGATAGTCGTTGTTTGTACCAAAAATGGGCACAACACTCTTCGGAAGTTTTTGAAGAGACAAAAGTGAAGAAAATAAATTGAAAATGAAGATTATCTAAAAAAACTCCAAATAACAGAAAGTAAATTGCACAGAAGACAACAATTTAGAGTGGTTTAGCATTTCGCCTACATCCACTATGAAGTTTGATGACTTTATTGCTCATTACTTGAAGATCACAATTTTGTGTAGCGTAGTACAACAGATTTTATGATTTAAATCCGAATTTAAGGCAGCAATGGTGATCTAGAATAAATCTAGCAGGGTCTAGGCGCTCTTTAGCTCTCAAAATTGTCCGATCCCTTTTCTAAATGACCAGGGGCTCTATTTATAGGCGTAGGAGGCTGATATTTCGCCTAAATTTCGGGAGACTGCTTCTGGCACGTGAGGGGGCCCACGCGCCCGACTTCAGGAAATTTGGGCCCACTTTGGAATCGATTCGAAACCCATTCGAATCGATCAAAAAATCATCCAATCGAGCTGAAATTTGGTGTGGACGTTCTTCAACATGTACGTAAGCTTCTGTGAAAATTTCGTAGCATTTGGACCTATGGATCTCGAGATATGGTCGATTCGAAATGATGATCTTCGTTAGGCTACTTCGTCCGAATCGATTTATGCGCATCGATTGCTTCGAATCGATGGTGTTACTCGCCTTCGTGATGACGTGGAGCGTAACTTGCGTATCGACCCGCCTTTTTCGCCTATTTGATCGAGTCGTCCCGGAGACGTCGCTGCCTTGACTCGATGGATTCGAAGGCTTCAACCACACCTGGATTCGAACAAGCTCTCGTTTGTATCGATTATGATGGATTCCAGTTGATCGATGCGCACTGGTGGTTGTCGAATGGATTCGAAGAGAAGTGTCTTCATGGACTCGAATGACCTCAAGTTTGATGGGTACGAACTGGATGGAGGCGAGGTTCTCTTTCTTCCGATCGATACGAATGCTATCGATTCGAACATAGGCTTTTCTGATGGATTCGAACATAAACCCTACTGTTGGATACGAAGGAGACGATATCGATGGATACGAAACCAGGCAGTTCGATGGATACGAAATTGTATTTTTCCCCTTCATCTTGCCTCGATAATTTCTTGAGCATGCGAACTCGGATTGACTTGAAATTTGGAACGTTGACTCTCATGGCTTAGCTTGTCATGTCCTACCAATTTTGGCTCGATCCGGACTCGGACAAAAACCGTCGATATCCATAGCGAGCCTATGTATAACTGACCTCTAGGACGGGTCGTCATTGGTTACTAGTCAATTCCTTGGTGTCACGGCCTTTCCAAAAGGCGGGATAACATTTGCCCCCCAAAGTACGTCTTGTGGAAACATGATGTGCTTTGAAATACTGCCATTTTTACTCTGAATAGTTATTGTCTTTTCGATGAAAGCTGTAACCTTTGATCGCTCTTCTTGATAATGCAAACTGTTGACTGTCAACTGTTGTACCCTGTACTGTTGCAACTAATTGCTGTATGCTAGTGATTAGCCGTTTGTTGTTGTAATCGTTATCAAATGAGCTTCCAATTCCTGTAAATCTGGAATATTGAACATTAGTCCGACATATATGTATATATGCTAATTTGACTCTCGCTGACGTTCACGAGTCGTTGTCAGTTTATCTTATATTGAATTCTGCATCGATCCTCTCCCGAACCGACGTGAAATTCGTTGTAACAACGTTTGAAGGTTGTTTTTGAATGCTCCTTCATAACGATCCTCTCCTGAATCGATGTGAAGGGTTGGAATGTATGCTTCGTATCGGTGGATACGTAATATTGGGTCTCGGATCGATGGATACAAAAGTAATGCTTTGTATCGACAGAGTCAAACGATCCAGACATAATCATGCAGTGATGCTTCACGGAGGATATGCCATTCCTTATTCGTTTATTCAATAAGAATTCCCAGTTGTGGATAATCTTCGATAGGAGTCATCCATGACTCTTCTCCTAGATCCATCCCTAAGATCTAGTTGATCTTCATATGTCAATGCTTGGAATAATAAGCATTTCAACTGGGATAAAGACTTTTTGTCGCGCATCCCCGGAACTGGCTAGCTTGGCCACTCCTAGTTTTCACTCGGTATACTACTAACCAATAATCACATAATATATGCAAAGTTTCCACTCCTAGTTTTCTTGCAAGTTTGAGCACCAAGGCTTCATACTTAGCTTCGTTATTTGTTGCAGGGAAGTTGAGTTTGAGGGCGTGGCAGATCGATCGTTCCTCGGTAGTCATTAACGCAACTTCGATGTTAGAAAGCTGATTATTGGAAGTTCCATCGGTGTACGTTCTCCATCGGTTGGACGATTCTCCACTGTTCTTCGGATAGTCGTCTAATGTGGTGGATTCAGATATGAAGTATGCTAATGTTTGACTATGGAGAGCTCTCCGAGGGAGATAAGTGATATCAAATTGGCTTAGCTTGATACTCCATTTGAGTAAATTTTCAGACATCTAAGGTTTCTATTGGGCCTATCATAACGGCTGGTCGATATAGACGTTAACGGGGGTGAGCTTGTCAATAGCCAGCCTTCATCATTTACTAGTCTTTGGATTCGTTTATCTTCACATAGCATTGCGACGCTTATGGCATGTGTTGACACGGCCCAATTGATGTATAAATCTTCACGATCCAAAGGTTTGGGTAAAATGGAAGGTCTCTTTAAGCAATCTATCAGAGCTGCTTGGTTGTCCTCGGTACATGGGTGTCTCTAATTATCAGAATTTTCTAGAAATTAGTCTTGATTTGATGAGAATTGATGATGAAAACGAAGAATCTTTCTGATGTAATAGTGACAAAGCATTTTAAAGGATCGAGTTTCATCCTGCATTTTTTGGAGAGCGCTGAATACCTCTGTCAAGTCATCGGTATGGTCGTTTGATAGTCGTGATCTCACGACCATATTAACCACATCTACTTTCATCGATCGACCAAAGTGTTTTTTGAATGATCTGCTAATCGTCCTTTGGTAAGTAGCATAAGCGTTCTCAAGTTCGAATTTAGGGATTTCAGCATAGCACTATAGGCCCAGGTCAATAACGAGACAGTTGTATTCCTAGTCTAGGACATGGTTCAGTATCTGATTTTATTTGGAGTTTACATCCATGGATGTGAGTAATTCATGTCTGATGGTCAGGTCCATCAGTTGGTCGATCATTGGAAGTGGAAAGTAGTGCTTTGTCATACCCCATGCAAATCTGAGTAGTTGATATATGTCCTCCACTCTCTGTTCCTTTTTCTTATAAGTAAAGGATTGGATACTCACTTTGGTTGGAGGGCATCATGGATAAACCCACTGGTTTTGAGCAGATTCGCCTCCTCTTTAAGTGCAACAGATCTCTCCGGATCCATGTCGCATCGTTTTTGTTCACCAAGACATGCCTCGGGTCAACATTTAATGCAGGGTCCTTCATGGCTGGCGAGAATCCATATATATATATATATATATATGAGATCGAGTCCAAGCGAACACATCAAGATTCACCTGAAGTAAAACAGTTGACTCTTTCTTCATCATTGCGTAGAGTTGTGATCTGATCTACAATACTCGTGATGGGTTGTAGGCGCCTCATGTGTTTATTTGCAATGGTAAATGATCAGGCTTATAAGAATGTTGAATCAAAGGATTAGTAGAATTTAGCCTTGTACTGTATGCTGCTACATAGATGGCTCCAGCTTTGAGATTAAATTTACTTGTGTTTCTGAATGATGCGCTTTTCATTTAATGTACCTGCGATCCATTGCTCATTGGAAGGGTCAGAATGATGATCAGTTGCCCATAAGTCCGGGTATTGATCTGATGACTCTATCTCTAGGCATCCTTCCGGTCTCTACCTAGAGTTGTTATGAATATCAGGCATGGGTCATATGTTCAAGTTGTCATAGTCAACTCTCAGATAATTACTCTTTTGACCCCAGTCTCGGGTTGGCGGATGCATTACGCGGACGGTCTAGTCTCGTCCTAGCTGTGTCCATATTGTAGTTCAAGCTTTAAGAACCAGAGTTGACTGATGAATGGTTGAATCATATTATCTTATCTTCTTGTTCGTGTCCCCAAGTCTGGGGAATATCTCGATAAGTGGTAGGGTAGATAATGTCCGCTTCAATTTTGTATTCCATCCCATTGAACCATGGGATCGAGTTAACCGATGGAAGGCTGAGTCGTGCCTATCTTGTATTATGTTCTAGTTCTTTCCTCTTAGCGGAATACATTGTTATTTTGCCAACATTCAGACATAAGCTAGATTTTGGACGGTCAATGACATTCACTTCACTGCTTAGGTCGCCGTACTTTGGGCAAAAACTGAAGAGTGAATCGTCCAATCAGATCCAATGCAGGATTGATGCTTCCCTTGTCGAATCCAGTGTAAGAATCAGTGTGCAGATGTTTAGGTTGCACTTGTTTTGAATTTCTCTTTAAGTCGGATCATGGTAGGAGTCAATGAATGAATGGTCGTGTTGCATTCATTTGGAGTTGGGTGATCAACCATGTCCATCTCGATTTACGTTCACTTGTCAGATTTAGGGATAAAGTTAGCTCAAATGCAGTCATGTCATGCTCATTTGGTCTCATGCCCTTCCTGACGGGTCGAAGGAAGGCGACGTAGGACGAATGGTCAAGTCACACTCATTCGTGGTTTATTCTTCTATCCATGCTCTGTTGGTCAAAGGTATTCGATGGAGTTCGGGTCACATCGACTTGTAGACGAAGAGGACCGATATTGACCGTCGATTCAATGGTATGATGTGAAAGGTGCAGATCGATATTGCCCGTCGATCCGGCGGTACGATATAATTGGTTGCCCAGAAATTCGGGCATCATTCTGATTAGTTAGCATTAGGGTCTCCCTGTAGTCGTTGCCTTAAGTTGAAAAAAGACGCTAAGATGGAGATGTGGCGAGTCACCTTTCTCTTATTTCGGTGATTTGTGCTTCTACCTCCAGTCTTGAGTTAGAAGAGTTAGTTCATGGATGGTCTAATCGCACCTGTAGTGGGTTTATATTGCTCATGTCGAGTCTAGGTCAGAGTTGGTGAATGAATGGTCGAATCACATTCATTCGTTTGTCTATTCTTATAGCCACACTTTGGGGATCAGAGTCAGTTGAAGTGCCATTCATCACACCTATTTGATGTTTATACCCCTGTCCATACTCTGGGGACTAAGAGTTTTAGTAGAAAATGGTCGGACCGCATTTTCCTCAACTAATCCCTCTAGCACTAATCAATGGCGAAAGTCGAAGTGTGGTCGATCACATTACAACAACTCTAGTTTGATGCTTCTCCCACTGAACTGTAGGAAGGAATTGATTGGTGGATGGTTAGGTCACATCCGTCCATGTTGCATGCACAACCCGTCGGATCACAAGCGAGAGTTAGCAGATGAACGGTCATGCCATGTTCACTTGCGGTTGGATGGTAGTAATATCAATTCAGAATAAGACATCCAGCTAGGTCCCTTTTTCGAATTTACGCCTCCCTGTCGAATCGAGGAAGAAATTTTGTCTTGTAGGGTTGGAGTGCATCCCTATAAATTTACGTTATGGGTCCCGTGCCAGGGACAAGAGTTGATGCATGGATGGTTGTGTCACGCCCGCTTAGCGCTGGATGGTCGGGTCACATCCAATTTTGTGTGTTAAGTGTGCCCCCATGTCAGGGGAAGATTGGATAGCAGACAGTCGAACCATATCCGCTTTTTGGACTACAGAACTTGATGAGGAACCATAGCCGATAGATGGACAGTCGAATCAGATCCCTTTTTGTATTCATATTCCAAACCATGCTTGGAGGACTGGAGTTGGTTTATGGGTTGTTAGTCACACCCATTTGGTGTTTATACTCTAGCCTGCGCTCTCGGGACGGAAGCAAGTTGATGGGTGGTCATTTGCACCCAATTGGTGTTTACACTCCAGTCCACACTCTGGGGACTTAGAGTTAGTTGAAGTTTATTCTCCAGTTCGCACTCTAGGAATCTGGAGTCGTTGATGTTTATACTCCAGTTCGCACTCTGGGAATCTGGAGTTGTTTATGTTTATACTCCAGTTTACACTCTGGGAATCTGGAGTTGATGTTTATACTCTATTTCGCACTTTAAGAATCCGGAGTTGATTGATGTTTATACTCCATTTCGCACTTTAAGAATCCGGAGTTGATTGATGTTTATACTCCAGTTCGCACTCTGGGAATCTGGAGTTGAATGTTTATACTCCGCTTCGCACTCTGGGTATACGAAGTTGAATGTTTATACTCCGCTTCGCACTCTGGGTATACGGAGTTGGATGTCTATACTCCGCTTCGCACTCTGGGAACACGGAGTTGGATGTTTATACTCCGACTCGCGCTCTGGGAGTTCGGAGTTGAATGTTTATACTCCGACTCGCGCTCTGGGAGTTCGGAGTTGATGAAGGATTGTCGTGTATCAATCCCTTTTTTGACTTTGATGTGATGGCTTGTCCCTGAGCTTGGGGTTTCACTTATTGAGTGATCGGTGGGATCCTGATTAACTTCCACTTATAGGCTCCTCAACGAAGGATGAGATTTAGTTTATGGACAGTTAGATCACGTCCATGTTCGTTTGGATTCCACTTTTGCTAAGCCTAAGGAGTAAGATTAGTGTTCCGGCAAGCTTTGTGCTCGAGCGTAGGAAAGGATGGTCGAACTACATCCACTTTGAGTTGTATATTTTCCCTTAAGTCGGGTGCAAGAATTGGAGAGCAGATAGTCGAGTCACGTCCAATTTATACTTTGAATTCTTTCGATCGAGCTAAGGAAGAGAGTTGAAATGACAGCTCGTGATGGTTAGCGAGTAGGCAGTCAGTCGTTGATGACTTTAAATTGAGGGTTGGCCCCTGATGAAGTCGGTTTATGGCATGATTGTTTTGCCGAATCACAAATGCAAACTGGGGAGTGAACGGCCAAATCATATCCACTTTAAACATGTGTTCTCAAATAACCCCAAGTGTCTAATGTAGGATTGGATGCATGGATGGTGACGTTGCGTCCACCCTTTGTGTGATTCCGATTTTATCGGGCATCAGAAGAAGCGTAAGTATTTTGGCGAGCTTCAAGTACGAGATGGAGAGTACATTGTTGGGATATATTACTCCAAGTCTTTCCCAGATATCCAATTAAATTGCATATGCGGATGAGTGGGTGGTCGGTTGCGTCCACTTTGTACTAGAGTCCTGACCTTGTCGGTCTCTTCTGCTTTGATGCCTTGCCCCCAGTCAGGGGCGTATAGTAGCCGATGAGTGGTTGAATCATGATCGTCATGATGATACCTCAATGATTTGATCATAGTCCGCGGAGGTTGTTTTGCACCCAATCTTGAGTACTCGGTTACCTCAATGATTTGATCATAGTCTACGGAGGTTGTTTTGCACCCAATCTTGAGTACTCGGTTACCTGCATCATTTGCAAGTAGTTTAATTCAATTAAGTCATATTTCGCAATGTGAATGAAATTGAATTGGAAATAATTCAAAAGAGATCAGATCAAATCTCATTGATAAGTGAGGCAGCGTCGTATGCTCGCTATTGCACTTCAGTCCAGCCCTTCTCAGTTAGAAGACTAACGCAAATGGTTCAATTTGATCAAAGTCCTTGATCGATAGGGGTCGGATGTTCCCGGTCCTTTGTTTTATAGGGCTTGCACATATTGTCGGAGCTATCCTTCCCGGAGCAGCCTTATGGCGTTGGCGTTCACGGTAGCCATCTAGAGAAAAGGAGTTTTCTGATCTAGAGTATGGAGTAGGTTCCCTCCTTATCTTGCTACGTTGACTCTTCATCTGGCTCGCCAACTCAATATTAGCCTAGACATGTTGACGGCATTCATCACCCATGGAGAAATCCACGCGCCATTCCCACTTCATAGGGTAGTGTCGGGGGTTGTATTTCCATAACACACCGGCATAGTTAACATGTTGAATTCTCACTGGAAGTTCTGCATGTAGGATGGTTTCAACGAATAGGTCTCGACTGGGAAAGATTCTCCAATCGACATTATGATCAAGTCCATTTTATTGCCAAGGGGTCTTGTAACACTAGTGAATGATGTATGCACGATTGTCCAACGTTTGAGTGGTTGGTAACGCCGATTGGACGGCGAGTTGGTTAAAATGGACTAATAGATTGGTGTTTATCCCAAACTTTCATCCAGATAGGAGACCTATATAGGGTATTAAGGAAGTCCTCTTGAGGTTGTATGTCATGCTTTTAGTCATGTGGACGTGGAATGTTTAAGATGCGGGCGTTTGAAGATGGTTCAGCGGTGACCAGCTATGTTTTGAGTTGGCAGAGTAGACAATGTCGGGGAGTCGTCAATTCAGGAGTTTGAAAGCTGGTCAATTGGAGGAAATTGCATTCCACCTTAAAAGCATGATATACTAATCAACTCCAGTTCTTGGCATATTAACTAGGTTCTCCAGCCTCTAGGAGTACGGTTGAGTAGTATTTCTTTACCCATTCCTCGATTGCAACTCAACATTTGTTGTTGTGATCTCCTATGTCTTGTTCAGTCATGGAACAATCAGAAGCACAGATGGAATGTTCCATCATTAAATTGGTGACTAAATTGACAATGCGGGTGCCCTGCGCTGCGGCTAGGGTTCGGGGGGTTTCCCTCAAAAAAAAATTTAGGTTCTTTTTAGGAAATCTGGGTCGTACCCGATTTTTTTTTGAAGTTTTGTATCGATACGAATTGGATGCAGATGGATCGATACGAACAGCGTGTGAGTATCGATACGAATTGGAGCAGTTGCCATCGATACGACCAGAGCATAGGCGATCGATACGAACAGAGTAATGCGAAGCAGATCGAGTCGAAACGATCGATACGAACAGAGCGATGCGAAGCAGATCGAGTCGAAACGATCGATACGAATTTTCACATATTTTCCGGATACGAAATGATGGATACGAAAATCATCATATTTTCTAGACACGAAAACATGGACATGAAAATCACCATATTTTCATGGGTACGAAAACATGGTGAATGTAGTTCCTCTTAGATCTGGAGCAATCTGAATAGAATAGAAGGAACCACTTGACGACAGATCTGGATCTCCTCCATAGATTTTTGCAATCCAACGATGGTAGTAGATCCACAGAGCAGGAGAAAAGTTGAGTTTTTTCTCAGTGAAAGCACCAAAGTGTTTGTACCAAAAATGGGCACAACACTCTTCGGAAGTTTTTGAAGAGATAAAAGTGAAGAAAATAAATTGAAAATGAAGATTATCTAACAAAAACTCCAAATAACATAAAGTAAATTGCACAGAAGACAACAATTTAGAGTGGTTTGGCATTTCGCCTACATCCACTATGAAGTTTGATGACTTTATTGCTTGTTACTTGAAGATCACAATTTTGTGTAGCGTAGTACAACAGATTTTATGATTTAAATCCAAATTTAAGGCAGCAATGGTGATCTGGAATAAATCTATCAGGGTCCAGGCGCTCTTTAGCTCTCAAAATTGTCCGATCCCTTTTCTAAATGACCAGGGGCTCTATTTATAGGCGTAGGAGGCTGCTATTTCGCCTAAATTTCGGGAGACTGCTTCTGGCACGTGAGGGGGCCCACGCGCCCGACTTCAGGAAATTTGGGCCCACTTTGGAATCGATTCGAAACCCATTCGAATCGATCAAAAAATCATCCAATCGAGCTGAAATTTGGTGTGGACGTTCTTCAACATGTACGTAAGCTTCTATGAAAATTTCGTAGCATTTGGACCTATGGATCTTGAGATATGATCGATTCGAAATGATGATCTTCGTTAGGCTGCTTCGTCCGAATCGATTTATGCGCATTGATTGCTTCGAATCGATGGTGTTACGCGCCTTCGTGATGACGTGGAGCGTAACTTGCGTATCGACCCGCCTTTTTTGCCTATTTGATCGAGTCGTCCCGGAGACGTCGCCGCCTTGACTCGATGGATTCGAAGGCTTCAACCACACCTAGATTCGAACAAGCTCTCGTTTGTATCGATTATGATGGGTTCCAGTTGATCAATGCGCACTGGTGGTTGTCGAATGGATTCGAAGAGAAGTGTCTTCATGGACTCAAATGACCTCAAGTTTGATGGGTACGAACTGGATGGAGGCGAGGTTCTCTTTCTTCCGATCGATACGAATGCTATCGATTCGAACACAGGCTTTTCTGATGGATTCGAACATAAACCCTACTGTTGGATACAAAGGAGACGATATCGATGGATACGAAACCAGGCAGTTCGATGGATACGAAATTGTATTTTTCCCCTTCATCTTGCATCGATCATATCTTGAGCATGCGAACTCGGATTGACTTGAAATTTGGAACGTTGACTCTCATGGCTTAGCTTGTCATGTCCTACCAATTTTGGCTCGATCCATACTCGGACAAAAACCGTCGATATCCATGGCGAACCTATGTATAACTGACCTCTAGGACGGGCCGTCATTGGTTACTAGTCAATTCCTTGGTGTCACGGCCTTGCCAAAAGGCGGGATAACAGTCCCGAGAGATGAGAAAAAGTTAAGGAACAAGACAGTCAGATTAGTGAAGGTCCAGTGGAGTGACATTGATAGAGATTGCACTTGAGAGACTGAGAGCAGGATTAGAGGCACTTATCCTGGTTTGTTTGATGGTACATTTTACCTTTGATTGTTTTGATGTGTACCTTATCGTAATTTCGAGGATGAAATTCTTTAAGGAGGGGAGGTTGTAACACCCCATGTTTTTAGTAACATTATTTAAGATATTTAATTAGCTAAATAAAATAAAATAATGTAAGTCGATTAGGGGATTGAGATTTGTGATTAATAAGGGGTAGCCCTACCATGTTAATGAGTAAACAATAAACTAAAGAATGAAAAACTAATGTAAATAGAGGAGGGATAAAATAGGAAATATAGCACTCTATTACCTTAGGAATTTACTTCCATACCTTCATTCTATTTTCACAAGCAAAAATATAATCCAAGGCCGGCCACCATTAGCAAGCAAGAGAAGGAGATAAAGCTAGGATTGAAGAGGAAGAATCAAATCACTTAGTCAAGATCAAATCTCACATCCTAAATTACAAAGCTTAGGTGAATAATGACTATATCTCTTGTTTTCTAAATGTTTTTGGTTTTAAGGAAATCCGAATTTATCTTGCATAGTTTAGCCATGATTTTGAAGGACAAAATGTTTATATATGCTTGTTGATGATTTATGCTTATTTATATAGATTTTATGAAATGTTTTGATATGAAAACCCTATTTAATGACATCCAAATGCCTTGCAATTTTAGATATAGACCAGTAATGATATTTTAGAGATGGGTTTCAATTTTCATAATTTTCTGAATTAATGTGGATTTTATATTAATTTTCTAGTGAAGAATATGATTTATTGGGTTATAAATAATTTATGGTTAAATTATAAATAATTTGGGTCTGAAATTTATATATGTTAGAAAACATATTAAAAGGGATTTTTTGGCATTTTTGTAGAATTTTTCCAAGTTTTTTGATGAATATATAAGATTATTTAAGGTATGGGACTTAAATGTTTAATATATTTATAAAGGAGAAGGGTTATTTTGTAAATAATTTAAATTAATTAATTGTAAAATTATGGTAATGTTTTTAGAAAAGAAAATTAGCAACTAATGAGATTTTGACAAACAAGGCATATTAGTTAAAAGATTAGTTAAAAGGGTTAAAAATCAGTTATACATGCAAAATGCATGTTTCGTCACTTTTGGCACTGTAACATCCCCTATCTAGAGGCCCAAACCTATGAGCTACAGATGCAACAGTCATCCATAGTATTAACTTCCAGTGACTAAATATGGCTATGTTAATGGTATCATAATATCAGAAGCATTTGAATAAGAAACAAAATCACATATTTTTTATTTTAAAAAAACATCATTTCACATTGTATTTTCAAAACACATATTCCACATTTATATTACATAATCCCATAATTGTTTCCCAGATTCAGACAAAATATAATTATTACATAAATAGGGCAAGAGAGACATATGATGATGCCCCCTTGGTTGACCAAAGTACTACATAGACATAATTTTCTTAAATACAACACAACGGAATAAAAAAAAACAACAACTCCTAAATAGCCATCTGTCAGCCACCTGCTCGTATCTGGAAGCTTTATTCATCAACGTACTAAAACTTGTAAAACCTTAACCCTTAGCCTACTCTAATCAATTTTTGAGCACCCGATAGTTTAAGAAGAAAAACAAAAACTTCGAGTCAGACATAAAGCCTGGTGTGAATAATAATATACATCTCGGTTATTTGATATTAAGTGAGACCACGCCACTCAACGGAACGGGTTTCCCCTCACTAATATCCTTTTAAAACATATCTTTTGCAAATCATAATCCTGCAACCAAAACTTGTTAAAACTGTAAAGCATTTCATGTAAACATACATATCAGGTAACGAATGGACTATTTGTCCGAACACTATAGTTTTGTTTGGCTTACTATTAACCTTTGGCTGACTTGGGCCTACCAGACAACATAACAAAATAATCTAACATATGTTAAACACTCCTCTTCTGGACAGTCTATCCTTAACTATCTGTTAAATACTTCTCCTCTGGACGGTCTGTTCCTAACTTAACATCTCCCAAGATCACCTGATCCTAATGGTTTTGCGGGTTCACCAATAACCTATCTGTATACAAACATATATTCCCTTCTATGTGTAATCATAATTTTAGTCTTACATATGAAAAAGCCCTACACACTGGAATTTTGGACTAAATTTGCTGGGGCCAATAGCTAATGTATAGGGCGCGACCCTATATCAGTCTCATCTGGTATTCTAATATCCGAGTCATTTTACTTAGGGATACCTTCCCAAAATTTTCCTTGAAAACCTTTTCATCTGAAATTTATCTAAAAACTTTTAAATCAAACTTAAACAAAGAAACTTTAATACTCAATGCTTTACTCAATATCACCTTGCCATGTTATATTGTAACGACCCGTATTTTTAACACTTTAAAAATACGAATTAAAATAAAAATTTTGGATAAAAATCCGAAGGAAATAAAATTTTGTGTTGTTAAATGTGAATTACAAGTTAAAATACAAAACTGAATTCTGAAATAACTTATTTGTAAATTAAATATGGATGTTAACTTTTAATTGAACGTAAGTAAAGATTTAAATTTGAGTGTAACAAGTAATTGAAACGAATTGAATTGGATTGTAAACAACGAAATAAATAAAATGTTACATTTAATATTGAAGTTATAATATTGAAATCAACGTAAATGAATGTAATTTAATATTACTGTGAATTTAAATAAGATGATAGCTGAAGAAAATGAAAGTAAACGAATTATAAACTATTGATAATAATGTATAAGTGAATGGTTGATTCAATAATGAAAGTGTAAATCGAAATAAAAGAATTCAATTGGAATTAAATAACTTGAATTTAAATTACAATATAATTGAACGCTGAATCTAATGTAATCTTTTATACTGGATTTATAATGGAAAACTGCATTGTAAAAGATTGTTAATTACTATGAAATTAAAAATGAAATTTGCGAACAATTGAAATTTGATTTAAAAGTTAATAATTTAAAATTGGGAATTTTATATTGAAATTAAACTATAGAAATAGCCATTTTTACAACTGTCTCGGATTTTGACGAAACCAGTTTCATCGGATCCATAACAGTGAATTATTGTAAGGTTTCAATTTTCGTAGCAATCGGACTTGTCGTTTGGCCGTGCGAGCTTGAAACGCGTAGAAATTTAACGTCGAATTTAATTAAAATAATCGACTTCAAAAGCTATCTTCCACATACGATTGAATTAGGCCTTGGGACTAGTTCCATTGCGTTCGGAATGTGGGTAAAACCTTATAAACGCATGGCGGCACGTCTCGATTGGAGTTCTGATGTTTTTGGACCTACGTTTATAAAAACACTTGCAAACTGAGATAGTTTTATCATTATCTCATTTCAGAAACCCTAATTTCAAACCATGGCCGCCACCTATTCATGGCTGAAATTGCTCGAACTTATTTCCTCTTTATCTCTCAATCCGTTCAACGAAATCGAAAAATTCCAAAAGCAAAAGTGTAGATCTCGACGAGTTCTTCAAATCCATACGGTTGATTCGTGCTAATTCATCACGGATTGGTCCAGATCTGGCTTTGAATGTCGTGCGTATTTTCACGTTTTTCGTGCAAACGACGGCGACTGGTGATGCGCAACTTCTAGCGTTGGTGGCTTTCCAGGAGGCGCTCGCGTGGGGACGTCCTGATCGAGGTCCGGTCGTGTATATTAGTGTGCATTTTGAAGCTGGTGTTCGCGTGCGTGGGTTCTGATGTGAGCTGTGTGCGTGAAAAGATGAGGTCAATTTAAGTGTAACTTTTGCATACGAGCTCGGATCGACACGCGGTTTTCTCCATTGCATTCGTATCGAAATTCCGGACATCATGAAACTAGTTTGGCTGCATTCCGAGACTGTTCAAATTTGGGCCTTTATTTGGATTTTTAAATCGTCGATAAATCAAAGGTGAGTGTTTATACGCTCACAATTGACTAAAACAACTTTTGTTAGTTAAATTTATATTCTAAAGTGATATGAAATTTATTGGCTATTGTTTGGTAGGTTTAATTATCATCTGAATTGATATATGAATTAATTGATAGAATTTAAATTGACCGTTAAAATAAATTTAAGTTTAAATTGGCAGTATATTACTTGATATTGATAATTATAAAATTGTGGTGAATGTTATTGGCTTTATGGTTGATTGGTTGTGATGGATGCTATTGGTAGATATTGGTTGATTATTTATTTTGATATATCATGTTATCATCATGTATATTGTTTATTGCATATAAACTGTAAACTGAATCATTTCGAATAAATTAAGAAATAGGTTGAAATGATATACCTATGACATCTATTTGGATTGAAATGATATATAACCATCCTTGAAATTAAAATTGAAATAATTATCCACTTGGCCATAAGTTAGAAAATTATATACGGACACCGGGTTGGTTAAATTAAATGATTTTAAAAGTTGTTTTGAAATTATTTAAATGAATTGATTTTAAGAAAAAAAATCCAATTTATGGAATTTGAATTATTTTGAATTGAAGCTCGAGATGTTGGAATTTAAACTTGGTAAATGAAATTGTTTAATTATTTGAAGTTTAGATTTTAAGTAAAAATTTTGAAATACGGCGTAAATTTTCGAAAGTTGATTTGTTTTAAAAGATTGGACTTTTAATCGAACTTTGAATATTTCTAAGAAAATTTATATGAAATGATATTTCAAGTTTGAGTTTGGAATTGAAAATTGATTTGAAATTGAGATTTAATTAATTTGGAATTTAATTGAAATTCAAAGAAATTTGTGAATTGGACTAAATTGAAACTATTGAATTAATTTTGAAGATAAAATTGATTTGAATAGGATTTGAACTGAAATTGATTTGGATTGTAATACTTAAATGAATTCTTGAAATCCGAATGTTAATCTAAGTTTATTGAATTGGAATTGTTCCTGAAATTAAGTAAACTACTTAATACAGATGTTTAATTTGAAGTATATTCTAATTTGAATACGAAATGGTTTTAAAGCGAATCTTATATTCTTATATAAATATATGAGTTGTTTTGAAATGTGAAATATTTAAAGTTTCGAAATATATTGAAAGTGAAATTGTTTATTTTGTGGTTCAAATATGTATTTGAAATTGATAATTTGAAATGGTTTATTGAGAAGCTGAATCGAGTTGAAATTGATGATTTGAAATTTGATTAAATTTTAATTTTGGAATTCGAGTTTATGTGAATCGTTTTGTGGAATTTGAGGCGAAAATGATTTTGAAATCGAAATGAGATATTGAGGCAAAAAATGATTTCGAAATCGAAATGAGATATTGAGGCGAAAAATGATTTTGAAATGGAATCTTACATCTTGAATAGATATGATGATATTTGAAATAGATTTGATTTTGAAGCGAATATGAGATTTTGATATCAATTATGAATCGATTTGAAATGTAAAAGGGCCATCGGTGTAATAATACGTAGTTATTAAAGAGACCGGGATTGGATATGGACATACTCTCTGTCGATACCGAAAACCACTTTAATAACTAGTACACGCGGAGTGTTGATCCAGAATGAAGTGGATGGTTTTGGTGAACGTGTTGATTTGAAGAAAGAGAACGATATTGGATGACCCCTGACATGACTAAAAAAGGAGCCGTGCCGGGCCATTGAGGTTCGCCACCTCTAGCGGACACACTTCTTCGTTACCATATCTATTACTGTTGTGATTCGATTTGGGTGCACCCCTCGATTTTGGGAGTGTTGTTTCGCGGTGTTGGGGTAGTAGCTGCTATGCCCAACATCAGTCCGGATCACGCAACTACTAGTATCCTAGTTGGTATCGCCTCATGTACCTTGTCATACTGATTATCCTATTCGCGACCACTACGATTTTGGTTTGTACCTTTAGTATATGGATTGCCCTCTGGTGACTTCCGGTTTTGGGGAAACTACGGTCTTGTATATGCTTTTGGGAATAAAAATGTGTTAAGGGTGGAATGGGCCATGGCTTAACGCTAGTTTGATATTTTACTTTATGATAGACATTATTGTATATAGCGTATTCTATTATATAGTAGATAGTTTAACGGATCCTTAGGAGATGGAAATCCCGAACATCTCTTAAGTTAATGTACGCACGTTAAACATTGGATAGGAGGTGTCTAAAACCCGTAAACATCTCCGACGCCGTCACACTCATATTTACTTATTCGATTTAACTTACATGAGATATTTTAGTCCTGACTCGAGTGTTTTGTCTTTTCATTACGCTCGGGTCAGCCTGAGCATTTCAGATAAGGTTGAAGATCTATTTTGGAGGACGAAGACGGAGTTTGGTATTACATCATTTGTATTCTACTACTGTATTATTTTTCCGCTGCATTGTTGTATTATCTATGATATGTATGTAACTCTGATTTATGATGTATAATAATAATCAAATTTATTTATTTAACAGCTTCATGAACTGTTATTTTATTATTATATCTTGTCCCTTCCGCTGCGAGATTCTGAGTTTGTTTCTGTTCTTTCTTTTCTTTTCTTATTTAACCCCAATAACTATCTGTATTTTGGATTTGTCTGAGTCGGCATGTGTGTATGTTTTTTCGACTTGAACGGTCAAAAATGTGGGTTGTTACAGTTGGTATCAGAGCTTTGGTTTAGATTACCTTGGCTCTAGTGGGGAATAGCTCATTGAAATAGGGTTAAACCTTATGAATGAGTTTGAGTGTTTATGAGAGAGCGTATTTGTAACTTTGATATAAAAATGATTTTATATTGTGTTAATTTGTTCCGTTGAGTATTTATGAATTCTGGTTGGTACTTGTGTCGCCAAGGCATCGATAGGAATTTCTAAACACTCGAATAGGACAAATTGACATAATATTGTTTTGGATTATATTTTATATATAAAAGAATTATCTTGAAAATTTATAAATATTGATTGTATTGGTTGTTAGGAGATGATAATATTAGATTATCATCGTTTATTGTTGATTAGTCAATATTTCTAACTATTGACTATTGGATGATTTTAAGAAATGAAACTTGTAAATATGATTGACAATGAATATAAATGGTAAATAAAATAAAATAAAAATGAATTTAAAGTAAGATGGAGAATTTAAATTCCGGTGTTTGAAAATTTATTAACAAAAATTTGAAATGTATAATATAAGTATTATATGATAGTATATTCGATTAGAAATTGTTTTCAAAGGATTTTCAAACGAAGTAAGTGTTATACTCCCCTCCTGACACTAGAGAATGATTTCGGTGATGAGTGCACGCATCATCGACGTTTATTTTCGAGAGTCCAAATGAGGGAGGTCACTTAATAGCTTTTTCTAAACCCTGTTTTGATTAAAATTGAATTTTATTTTGTATTCTCTATAGTATGACTTGATATATAGTAATATAAGTATATATTATTTCAAACTTGATTTGAAATGAAACCGGAGTTGAAATTCTTAAGTTCTTTAATATTTAATGACTTTAAACTATTGAAATAAACAAATACTTGAATCATTAAGGAACTTCTGAATTGAAAAATAAAGGATGAACCTAAGTGTTAAGTGAAAATAGATTGAAGTAGGAAACCCTTAGAATAAAGGAGTATAAATTTGAAATAAACTAGAAACTGTACTCTTTTGGATTAAATAGAAATTGAATTGAAATTTTCTAAAGTATGTAATAAAAATAAGTATATATATATATATTTCAATGCTGATTAAAATTCTTCTAAAAAGTATGATTTGAGATATAAAGATATTAGTGTATATATTTAAAAAAACGGTTTAAATCGAATCCGGAGTTGAAATTCTTAAGTTCTCTAATAAGGAATGATTTTAATTATTAAACTAAAGTAAATCTTGAATTGTTAGAAACTTACGAATTGAAAAGGTGAAATTGAATTTAAGTGAAGAAAAAATTAAAATTAAAATTGTAGGAGCAACCCTTAATTTGGAAAATAATAAATTGGAAATTTATTTAATAGGTATAACACTCAAATTGAATGAAAAGAAGTTGTATATTGTTTAACTACATTCTATTTGCATAGCTATAACTTACCAAATACTTAAAAAGTTTAAAATGCTAATAAGGATAAGTAAATGAACAATATACAAGTGTGATTGCGAATAATAAAATGTGAAGATCTATTGATAGTTGTAAATATAAAGGAAATTTAAGTTGTAAAATGAATTAAATTTAAAATTAATTAAATATAAAATTAGTAAATGTAAACTAATTAAATTTGAATAAAACTAAATGTCAATAAACTTGGAAGTGTATGAAATTAAAATTTTGACTTGGAAATGTATAATTGATTTAGTGTAGATTTTGGATGGATGTTAATGTTTGATATGCATTGGTTGTTAGATGGATGGTAATTGATTAAATAGAATTCATTAGTGTAAATGGAATTGAATAAAAGGAATAAAAATTTTAAATAATTAAATTTAAATTTGAAGCAAAGTGAAATTAAATATAATTGAATTCAAATTAAATTGAAGCAAATTGACTTGAATTTAAATTATGAATGAAACAAACTTGAATAAATCGGAAAAAATCGAATGTAAACTTATTTCATGGATAAATAAGAAAATAAACGACTTTGTGTTTATGATTGTTTCTTTAGAAAATTTGAAGTTTGATGGTTTGTACTTTAAAATAATAAAAGCAAATTTTTGGAAAAATCCAAAATTGTCCAATATATGCTGAAACGAAAACAACCATAATTTTTAAATGGCTGGACAAAATTCGACGATCTTAGACTTTTCGGAAAGCCTAGAAACTGTGCTACATATTTTGTTTAGAATGTTTTGATAAATACCTTCATCCACTAGGCTTAAAACACCAATATTAGTTGCTGGCCTGTGCGAAGTAGAAATCTGAAGCACCTTAGTATTCTCGCCTTAACTTTTTACTGGTGTATCGGATTTTGACGATCTTGCACTTTCTGGAAAGCTAAGAACTTAAGTTAAAACTTTTGCTTTAAGTGTTTTGTGTTTTTATGTCATTTAGAGGGCCGAAAACGTGAGCGAACGTCGCTGACCTGCGCAATTCATTGCCCAGGCTGAGGCGTATCCATTTAGAAAAATAGCCGTAACTTTTGAACGGATGGTCCGAATTTGATAATTTTGGACATTCCGGAAAGCCTGAAACGAATGAAACAACTTTTGTTTAGATTCCATTGCCAAAATTTATCGTTTATGTGACCAAAAACTGAGATTCGTTGCTGTCCTGGAATTGGAATTTCAGTTTTGAAGCTAAACATGTTATATGTATGTTGTTTATGCTAAGTATATCGATCTATCTTTATATGCATGGTTCTAACTTGGTTATTGAGCATTTTAGTAGGTAGCAAAGGGGTTGTGCTTCGCTTGTGGAGCTCGCTTCTGCGCTAAATGCAAAATGTAAGTTAAAATGCTAATAAACGCTTAATAAAATGTACGTTCTCGGATTACGGTTTATGTTGTGGTATATTATTGTGTTCCCCATGTTTTGGGATGCCTCATTCTTGTAATGAGATGTATATCATGCAATTATTACCACTGTGAAATTTTTCAGTCCTAGCCACGCAAAGGAGGTGCTGCCGAAATTTTTCAAAAATCCGGGAGTTAGAAAATTTTGAGATAAAAAAAATCCTATAACTAAATTTTGCAAATAAGTCGAATATTTGAATGAATTATATCTAAATGATGGTTTCCCCTTCTCCGTTCCTTTTCGAGGACGAAAAGTTTTATGTGGGCGAGAATGTAACGACCCGTATTTTTAACACTTTAAAAATACGAATTAAAATAAAAATTTTGGATAAAAATCCGAAGGAAATAAAATTTTGTGTTGTTAAATGTGAGTTACAGTTAAAATACAAAACTGAATTCTGAGATAACTTATTTTTAAATTAAATATGGATGTTAACTTGTAATTGAACGTAAGTAAAGATTTAAATTTGAGTGTAACAAGTAATTGAAACGAATTGAATTGGATTGTAAACCACGAAATAAATAAAATGTTACATTTAATATTGAAGTTATAATATTGAAATCAACGTAAATGAATGTAATTTAATATTACTGTGAATTTAAATAAGATGATAGCTGAAGAAAATGAAAGTAAATGAATTATAAACTATTGATAATAATGTATAAGTAAATGGTTGATTCAATAATGAAAGTGTAAATCGAAATAAAAGAATTCAATTGGAATTAAATAACTTGAATTTAAATTACAATATAATTGAACGCTGAATCTAATGTAATCTTTTATACTGGATTTATAATGGAAAACTGCATTGTAAAAGATTGTTAATTACTGTGAAATTAAAAATGAAATTTGCGAACAATTGAAATTTGATTTAAAAGTTAATAATTTAAAATTGGGAATTTTATATTGAAATTAAACTGTAGAAATAGCCATTTTTACAACTGTCTCGGATTTCGACGAAACCAGTTTCATCGGATCCGTAACAGTGAATTATTGTAAGGTTTCAATTTTCATAGCAATCAGACTTGTCGTTTGGCCGTGCGAGCTTGAAACGCATAGAAATTTAACGTCGAATTTAATTAAAATAATCGACTTCAAAAGCTATCTTCCACATACGATTGAATTAGGCCTTGGGACTAGTTCCATTGCGTTCGGAATGTGGGTAAAACCTTATAAACGCCTGGCGGCACGTCTCGATTGGAGTTCGGACGATTTTGGACCTACCTTGATAAATGCGCTTGCAAACCGAGACAGTTTTCTCATTATCTCATTTCAGAAACCCTAATTTCAAACCATGGCCGCCACCTATTCATGGCTGAAATTGCTCGAACTTCTTTCCTCTTTATCTCTCAATCCGTTCAACAAAATCGAAAAATTCCAAAAGCAAAAGTGTAGATCTCGACGAGCTCTTCAAATCCATATGGTTGATTCGTGCTAATTCGTCACAGATTGGTCCAGATCTGGCTTTGAATGTCGTGCGTATTTTCACGTTTTTCGTGCAAACGGCGGCGACTGGTGATGCGCAACTTCTGGCGTTGGTGGCTTTCTTGGAGGCGCTCGCGTGGGGACGTCCTGATCGAGGTCCGGTCGATTATATTGGTGTGCGTTTTGAAGCTGGTGTTCGCGTGCGTGGGTTCTGATGTGAACTGTGTGCGTGAGAAGATGAGGTACAGTTCTTTTATTTATTTATTATGTTATTAAAATTTTAAATTATATCGTTATATTAATTTAAGTGTAACTTTTGCATACGAGCTCGGATCGACACGCGATTTTCTCCGTTGCGTTCATATCGAAATTCCAGACATCATAAAACTAGTTTGGCTGCATTCCGAGACTGTTCAAATTTGGGCCTTTATTTGGATTTTTAAATCGTCGATAAATCAAAGGTGAGTGTTTATACGCTCACAATTGACTAAAATAACTTTTGTTAGTTAAATTTATATTCTGAAGTGATATGAAATTTATTGGCTATTATTTGGTAGGTTTAATTATCATCTGAATTGATATATGAATTAATTGATAGAATTTAAATTGACCGTTAAAATAAATTTAAATTTAAATTGGCAGTATATTACTCGATATTGATAATTATAAAATTGTGGTGAATTTTATTGGCTTTATGGTTGATTGGTTGTGATGGATGCTATTGGTAGATATTGGTTGTTTATTTATTTGATATATCATGTTATCATCATGTATATTGTTTATTGCATATAAACTGTAAACTGAATCATTTCGAATAAATTAAGAAATAGGTTGAAATGATATACCTATGACATCTATTTGGATTGAAATGATATATATCCATCCTTGAAATTAAAATTGAAATAATTATCCACTTGGCCATAGGTTAGAAAATTATATACGGACACCGGGTTGGTTAAATTAAATGATTTTAAAAGTTGTTTTGAAATTATTTAAATGAATTGATTTTAAGAAAAAAAATCCAATTTATGGAAATCGAATTATTTTGAATTGAAGCTCGAGATGTTGGAATTTAAACTTGGTAAATGAAATTGTTTAATTATTTGAAGTTTAGATTTTAAGTAAAAATTTTGAAATACGGCGTAAATTTTCGAAAGTTGATTTGTTTTAAAAGATTGGACTTTTAATCGAACTCTTAATATTTCTAAGAAAATTTATATGAAATGATATTTCAAGTTTGAGTTTGGAATTGAAAATTGATTTGAAATTGAGATTTAATTAATTTGGAATTTAATTGAAATTCAAAGAAATTTGTGAATTGGACTAAATTGAAACTATTGAATTAATGTTGAAGATAAAATTGATTTGAATAGGATTTGAACTGAAATTGATTTGGAATGTAATACTTAAATGAATTCTTGAAATCCGAAAGTAAATCTCAGTTTATTGAATTGGAATTGTTCCAGAAATTAAATAAACTACTTAATACGGATGTTTAATTTGAAGTATATTCTAATTTGAATACGAAATGGTTTTAAAGCGAATCTAATATTCTTATATAAATATATGAGTTGTTTTGAAATGTGAAATATTTAAAGTTTCGAAATATATTGAAAGTGAAATTGTTTATTTTGTTGTTCAAATATGTATTTGAAATTGATAATTTGAAATGGTTTATTGAGAAGCTGAATCAAGTTGAAATTGATGATTTGAAATTTGATTTAATTTTAATTTTGGAATTCGAGTTTATGTGAATCGTTTTGTGGAATTTGAGGCGAAAATGATTTTGAAATCGAAATGAGATATTGAGGCGAAAAATGATTTCGAAATTGAAATGAGATATTGAGGCGAAAAATGATTTTGAAACGGAATCTTACATCTTGAATAGATATGATGATATTTGAAATGGATTTGATTTTGAAGCGAATATGAGATTTTGATATCAATTATGAATCGATTTGAAATGTAAAAGGGCCATCGGTGTAATAATACGTAGTTATTAAAGAGACCGGGATCGGATATGGACATACTCTCTGTCGATACCGAAAACCACTTTAATAACTAGTACACGCGGAGTGTTGATCCAGAATGAAGTGGATGGTTTTGGTGAACGTATTGATTTGAAGAAAGAGAACAATATTGGATGACCCCTGACATGACTAAAACAGGAGCCGCACCGGGCCATTGTGGTTCGCCACCTCTAGCGGACAGACTTCTTCGTTACCATATCTATTACTGTTGTGATTCGATTTGGGTGCACCCCTCGATTTTGGGAGTGTTGTTTCGCGGTGTTGGGGTAGTAGCTGCTATGCCCAACATCAGTCCAGATCACGCAACTACTAGTATCCTAGTTGGTATCGCCTCATGTACCTTGTCATACTGATTATCCTATTCGCCACCACTACGATTTTGGTTTGTACCTTTAGTATATGGATTGCCCTCTGGTGACTTCCGGTTTTGGGGAAACTACGGTCTTGTATATGCTTTTGGGAATAAAAATGTGTTAAGGGTGGAATGGGCCATGGCTTAACGCTAGTTTGTTATTTTACTTTATGATAGACATTATTGTATATAGCGTATTCTATTATATAGTAGATAGTTTAAAGGATCCTTAGGAGATGGAAATCCCGAACATCTCTTAAGTTAATTCACGCACGTTAAACACTGGATAGGAGGTGTCTAAAACCCGTAAACATCTCCGACGCCGTCACACTCATATTTACTTATTCGATTTAACTTACATGAGATATTTTAGTCATGACTCGAGTGTTTTGTCTTTTCATTACGCTCTAATCAGCCTGAGCATTTCAGATAAGGTTGAAGATCTATTTTGGAGGACGAAGACGGAGTTTGGTATTACATCATTTGTATTCTACTACTGTATTATTTTTCCGCTGCATTGTTGCATTATCTCTAATATGTATGTAACTCTGATTTATGATGTATAATAATAATCAAATTTATTTATTTAATAGCTTCATGAACTATTATTTTATTATTATATCTTGTCCCTTCCGCTGCGAGATTCTGAGTTTGTTTCTGTTCTTTCTTTTCTTTTCTTATTTAACCCCAATAACTATCTGTATTTTGGATTGTATGAGTCGGCATGTGTGTATGTTTTGTCGACTTGAACGGTCAAAAATGTGGGTTGTTACATAAATATATACTTTACTCAAAGCTTAGTTGATAAAAACATTTATACCTTTGAAAGTACCCCTTTCGAATCCGTTGAATATACCCCTTTCAAAACCAAGTAAAAACTCTTCATTTATCTAGGCCGAAAGGCCAAAACCTTCCTTTCGAAACTATACTCAAAATATTTCAAAACCCTTGAAAAGCCTTTCTTTCGAAAGCCATAAAACATTAGAGATCACATCTTAAAACCTTTAAAAATTGCCTTTAGAAACCTTTGGAAAAACCTTCCCTTTCAACCTTTTTGACACAATCAGAAAAGCATTCCTTTCGACTCCTTCGAAACCATTAGGGAGCCACAACTTCAAAACCATTCTTTAAAACCTTTCGAAAGCATCAAACCTTTATAAACACAAACCCTTCGAAAGCAATTGGGTTCAATTTAAAACATGTGGAAAAACACCTTTCGAAACCATTTAAACCTTCTCTTTCGAAACCTTTGGGTTATACCTCAATAAAATAAAAAGGCTTATAAAATCATTTAAGTCGAAAGTCAACCTTTCGAAACCATTGACTTCGAAAGATAGCGGTGGCAATTAGATTATGAAAATTTGAAAATTGAAACTCACCTCTAGAATATTATTTCTGCTCTATATCTAAAATCGCAAGGCAATTAAATGTCATTTAATAGGGTTTCCTTATCAAAACATATCATAAAAATCAATATGAACATGCATAAATCATCAAAAAGTATATATAAACATTTAGTCATTTAAAACATGGCATTATCATGCAAAATACTTCAGATTGTCCATAAAACCGAAAGCTATAAGAAAATGAGATGTAGCAATTATTCACCTTAGCTTTTGTGATTAAGGATGTGAGATTTGATCCTTATTAATTTATTTGATTCTTCTCTTGAATCCTAGCTTTATCTTCTCTTGAGATTGCTAATGGTGGCCGACCGTAGAAGTGTTTTTGTTTGATAAAATATGAAATGAATGTGGGTTTTGGTTTCCTAAGGGTTTAGGGTATAAGTTTAATCATTTTCCTACTTTTCCCTCCCTTATTTCCTAACACCTTTATTCTTTGATCCTTTGTTTACTCATTAACATGGCACGGCTACCCCTTAATGAAATCATAAATCTCGATCCATTAATCAACTTGCATTATTTTATTTTATTTAGCTAATTAAATATCCTAAATAATATTACTAAAAATATGGGGGTATTACAATCTCCCCTCCTTAAAGAATTTCATCCTCTAAATTATGATAAAGTACACAACATAACAGTCAAAGGTAAAACATACCATCAAACAAGTCAAGATAAACGTCTCTAATCCTGCTCTCAGTCTCCCTATTACAGTCTCTAGCATCGTCACTCCACTGGACCTTTACTAATCTGACTATATTGTTCCTCAACTTCTTCTCATCTCTCGCGACTATCTGGATAGGCTTCCTAACTATAGTCAAGTCTGATTCCACTACTAAATCGTCTAACACAGTCAGTGTTATAGTAGTATCTGGATCCCTAACATACTTCATTAGATGAGATACATGGAAAACATCATGCACTCCTGCCAAACTACTCGGTAACTTTATTCTGTACCGATCCTATCTAAAATAGGAAACGGTCCAACAAATCTTGGTGCCAACTTTCCTGATTTCCCAAATCTAATCACACCCCTCATCGGTGACACTATGATGAAAACCTGATCTCCAACCGAGAACTCTAAATCTTTCTTTATTTTACCTTCATAACTCTTATTCCTAGACTGAGCCACCTTCATTTTAGCTCGAATGACCTTAATATTTTCAGCAGCTTCTCTGACTAAATATGGACCGAGAACCAATCTATCTTCGGTATCTAACCAACATACGGGAGATTTGCATGGTCTACCATACAAATCTTCAAACGGTACCATCCCAATACTAGTCTGGTAACTGTTGTTATACGAAAATTTGACTAAATGCAGATGGTATTCCTATGATCCCCCGAAATCTAATACACAAGCTCTTAACAAATCTTCCAAGATTTTGTTAACTAATTTTGTTTTTCCATTTGTCTGCGGATGGTAAGCGGTACTCAGCTTGAGCTTGGTTCCCATAACTTCCTATAGACTCATCAAGAACTCACTAGTAAATAAGGAATCTCTATTATATACTATACTACTAGGAATTCTGTGCAGTCTCACCACATTCTTCATAAATAACTTCGCTAATACTGGTGTCGTTCTAGTTAACTTAACTGGAGTGAAATGGGCACTCTTGGTCAATCTGTCCACTATAACCCATATACTTTCATTTCCTCTGTTCAACCTTGCCAACCTATCAATAAAATCCATAGAAATAGAATCCCATTTCCATACCGGAATATCTAATGGCTGAAGCAACCCACTTTGCTTCTGATGCTCGGCTTTCACCTACTTACAGTTCAAACACTGTTTCACCCATATGCCGACGTCCCTCTTCATGCCTTCCTAGAAGAAACTTCTCTTTATATCCTGATACATCTTCGTTCCTCTTGGATGAATAGTGAACTTCAAACGATGGTATTTCTCCCAGGCTTCCTTTCTTAAGTTTCCTATATCTGGAACACATAATCTACCCTTCTTTATTAACCATCTACTTTGGTCAAGACTGAAATCCTTTAAGTCATCGCTCTATGTTCCACCCTTTAATTTCCTGGACCTTTTAGCTAACACTAGATCCTCTTCATATTTAGACGCAATCTTCTCAATCAATACCGGTCGGTTTTCTAAACAAGATAACATAGCAGATTCTCCACTAGACCCTGCCTTGGATCTCCACTGCACTCTGCTTGTTGACAATGCTTCCAAGTCCTTCCATTCTGCTGTCATAGATAACACTGCATTCTTATGCTTCCTACTAAGCACATTTGCAACCTTATTGCCTTTCCCTGATGTGTACTCTATTTCAAAATTATAAGCGGCTAAAAATTCTAACCACCTCTACTGTCTCATGTTCAGCTCCTTCTGAGAGAACAAGTACTTCAACGACTTATGATCCGTATAAAGCTCGAACCTCTCTCCCAAAAGGTAATGCCTCCACACCTTCAATGCAATAACTGCAGCTAACTCTAAGTCATGCGTTGGATATCAAACCTCATGCGGTCTAAGTTGTTTAGAAGCGTAGGCAATTACTTTACCTCTCTGCATCAACACAGCTCCTAATCCTACCACACGCATCTGTATAAACTACCAAGTCCTGGTTCCCCTCCGAAACCACTACCAAAGGTGCATAGGTAAACAAGTGTTTCAAGCTCTGTAACGATTCCTCACTCTTATCGGTCCACACAAACTTCACATTCTTTCGTGTTAGCTTGGTTATCGGTGCTGCTATCCATGAAAAATCCTTTATAAACCTCCAATAATATCCAGCCAATCCAAGGAAACTTCTTGTCTCAGTTACCGTTTCTGGTCTTTTCCAATTACTAACAGCTTCTATCTTATCTAAATCGACTTATAACCCCTTCTCTGAGACCACGTGACCAAGAAACTTCACTTCCTTTTTCTAGAAATGACTCTTCAAAAACTTCGCCTTCAGCTCATGTTTCTCTCAAAGTCTCAAGGACCACTTTTAGATGAATTTCATGCTCTTTCTCATCCTTAGAGTATATCAAAATATCATCTATGAACACCAACACGAATCTATCCAAGTGCTCTCTGAAAATTTAGTTCATCAATACTACAAAGAATGATGGTGCATTAGTTAGTCCGAACAGCATAACTAACCATTCGTATGACCCATATCTTGTTCTAAACGCCGTCAAAGGTATACTAGCTTCTGTCACTCTAAGCTGATGAAAACCTGTCACCAAATCCAACTAAGTGAATATCTTGGCTCCACTCAATTGATCGAACAAATCGTCAATTCTAGGCAATGGATATTGATTCTTTATCGTCTTTGCATTCAGCTTTCGATAATCGATACATAACCATAATGATCCATCTGGCTTCTTAGCAAATACTGCGGCTGCTCCCTAAGGTGAACTACTCGATCTGATAAAATTCTTTCCTTCCAAATCAACTAACTGAGCCTTTACTCTCTCATTTCTGTAGATGTCATCCAGCTTGGCGGTCTACTAACGGTTCTGCTCCAGGCACCAAATCTATTCAAAACTCAGTAGCTCATTTCGGAGGCAATCCAACCACCGGCTCGAAGACATCCGCAAATTCTCTAACCACGAACACTCGATTCAGCTCATCTTCCAATTCCATTACACCCAACAAAGCATTCACCTCACAGCTAGGGTTTTCTATGGTATATACAATCCAATCACTAAAATCAAGGTGTCTAAGTAATATTTTCCTATCCTGGCAAAATATCCTAGCATTGTATTTACTTAACCAATCCATGCCAATATGATTCTGAACCCTACAAAGTCAAATATATGCAAACTTCAAACAAAGGTGTAAACTAACAAATCAAACTCTAAGTGGTAACACTTCATCTCAAGTGTCGCATACCCTCCTATCAGATTTGAAACTCTTAAGGAAGTAACTAAATATATGGATTCTAGGTTAAGCATATCTACCAAACATTGAGATATAAAAGAATGCGATGCACCGGTATCAAACCAAACTCTAACATACATAACATGGATCTGAAGTGTGCCTCCCAAAACTGCCTTTCCTTTTTCCTACACCGTCGTCTTTGAAGTAGTAGGCTCCAATAAAAATACTTGTCCTTTTCTCCTTTAACTGGCTCCTTTTACTGGTTCTTGTAGTGCCCAAATTGATCACGGTTTAAACATCTAATTCTTTTCTTCTCAACGGCCTTCTTTCATTTGCCTGTCTGACACTCATGAGCATAATGGCCTTTCTTATCACACTTGTAACAGACCACTTCAAACTTCCCCTTCTTTGTTGCTTCACCTTTCTTAGCACCTTTCTTAAGAAAGAACTTTCTCTTTTGACCTTACCCAACCTGGGCCTCCTTCTCCTTCTTCTTCTCCAAACAAGCAAGCATCTCTTCATGTCTTAACACCATCTCCACTACCACATCATAGGGATCTCTGATATGCGGTAAGGTAGCCAAAGCCAACTCAGGCTATAATCCTCTAATGAACTTTTCATTCCTTTTCATTACTGTATCCATAGTAGCATACCCATATCTAGCCAATTCTTCAAACCTGCTAGCATACTCCAAAATAGTCATTTCTCCTTGCTCTAACTCAACAAACTTCCTAATCAAAACAAACTGCGCCATTACCGACATGAACCTCTCCTGGAAACTTCTCCTAAACTCATCACATGTCATCACCTCTTTGATAACTCCAGCCATCACACTATTCCACCAAAATAAAGCTGCTCCTTGAAGATGTCTCAAAGCAAGCCTCCTCTTCTGCTCGTCATTGAGCCCTAAGTCAGCAAATATCCTTTTATAGTGCAACAAGTAGTTTTCTAATTCTATAGCATCTTCTGTTCCAATAAATGGCTTCCCTCCAAGCCTATCATAGTCTCTACTCAAGTTAGCATAATGATTGGCCACTAGAGCTTCCTGAACTCCTCCCGCAGCATTCTCTCCAACAACTCCAACAACAATTCCAGCTTGCATAATGTTTATAAAAACTGATACATGGCTCCCATGTCCACTTGTGGGACTCCAGCATTGACATTCTTAACTTGAGCCTGACGTGAGTCCTCCTCGTATTGGGTCGAGCATTTCCATTGGTGGTGGTGTTGTCCCCTATTAGGCTAAGTCTGCCTCTTCTAGCATCCGTATCTATATTCAAGCCTCGTGAGATACAGAAGAATAGCCTAAGAGAGATCGAAAACTAAAGATATAGCGTATACTTATATATAGCAAATACAAGTACGTTACTATAGCATTATCCCATACCCTGATCTTACTATAATTCCTAAGGACTACGTTTTCAAAAATCATTTTTTAGTTAAAGTATTTCATAAACCTATGCTCCGATACCAAGCTGTAACATCCCCTATCTCGAGGCCCAGAGCTAAGCGCTCCAGATGCTGGAGTCATCCATAGTATTAACTTCCGGTGATTAGATACGACTATGTCAATGGTATCATAATATCAGAAGCATTTGAATATGAAACAAAATCACATATTTTAAAAAAAACATCATTTCATATTGCATTTTCAAAACACATGTTCCATATTCAAATTACATAATCCCATAATCGTTTCCTAGGTTCAGACAAAATATAATTATCACATAAATATGCAAAGAATGACATATAATGATGGCCCCTTGGTTGACCATAGTATTACATAGACATAATTGTCTTAAATACAACACAGCGGAATAAAAACAAAATAAAATAGCAACTCCTAAATAGTTATCCGTCGGCCACCTGCTCGTCTCCGGAAGCTTTATTCGCCAACCTACAAAAACCTGTAAAATCTTAACCCTTAGCCTACTCAAATCAATTTTTGAGCACCCAAGAGTTTAAGGGGAAAAACATAACCTTCGAGTCAGACATAAATCCTGATGTGAATAATACTGTACATCTTGGTTATTTGATATTAAGTGAGACCACGCCGCTCAACGGAAGGGGTTTCCCCTCACCAACATCCTTTTAAACATATCTTTTGCAAATCATACTCCTGCAACCAAAATTGGTTAAAATTGTAAAACATTTCATGTAAAGGTACATATCAGGTAACAAATGGACTATCTGTCTTAACATTATAGTTTAGTTTGGCTTACTATTAACCTTTGGCTGACTCGGGCCTACTAGACAACATAAAAAAATACTCTAACATCTGTTAGACGCTCCTCTTCTGGATTGTATGTCCTTAACTATCTGTTAAATACTTTTCCTCTGGACGGTCTATATCTAACTTGACATCTCCCAAGGTCACCCACTCATAATGGTTTTGCGGGCTCCCCAATAACCTATCTGTATACAAATATATATTCCCTTCTTTATGTAATCATAATTTTAGTCATACCTATGATAAAGCCCTACACACTGGAATTTTGGAATAAATTAGCTGGGGCCAATAGCTAATGTATAGGATGCGACCCTATACATGTCCCATCTGGTATTCTAATATCTGAGTCATTTTACTTAGGGATGCCTTCCCATAATTTTCCTTGAAAACCTTTTCATTTGAAATTGATCTAAAAGCATTTAAATCAAACTTAAACAAGGAAAACTACTATACTCTATGATTTACTCAAAATAACCTTTCCATGTTATAGATATACTTTACTCAAACCTTAGTTGGTGAAAACATTTAAGCCTTTGAAAGTACCCCTTTCGAATCCATTGAAAGTATTCAAAACCAAGTAAAAATGCTTCATTTATCTAGGCCGAAAGGACAAAACCTTCCTTTCGAAACTACACTCAAAACCTTTCAAAACCCTTGAAAAGCCTTTCTTTAAAAAGCCATAAAACATTAGAGACCACATCTTAAAATCTTTAAACATTGCCTTTAGAAACCTTTGGAAAAATATTCCCTTTCAACCCTTTCGACACAGTTAGAAAAACATCCCTTTCGACTCCATCGAAATAATTGGGGAACCACCCCTTCAAAACCATTCTTTAAAACCTTTCAAAAGTATCAAACCTTTATAAACACAAACCCTTCGAAAGCAATTGGGCTTAATTTAAAATATGTGGAAAAACACATTTCCAACCATTTAAACCTTCTCTTTCGAAACCATTGGGTTATATCTAAATAGAACAAAAGGGCCTATTTAATCATATAAGTCAAAAGCCAAGCTTTCGAAAGTATTCCTAGGTAAAGAAGTGATGGTGTCAAAACCACACTTCCAAAAGCATTGGAGAAGTGGCTAATTTTAAAAGCTAAGTATACCTTTCGAAACCATTGACTTCGAAAGGTAGAAAGGCGGGGGCTAGGGATTTCGACCCCTTCAAAAGCATTACTTAATGCATATATTAATTTTTTGAATATATATACCAAGTCTTAGATATAGATCGAAAATAATAATTTAAAAGCATGTGCATATTAATTTTTATGATGTTCAAAAGCATATACTTGTTGATGATTTATGCATGTTCAAAAGCATTATTTAATAGGGTTTCCTTATCAAAACATATCATAAAAATTAATATGAACATGCATAAATCATTAACAAGTATATATAAACATTTAATCATTTAAAACTTGGCATTATCATGCAAAATAATTTAGATTATCCATAAAAGCGAAAGCTATAAGAAAATGAGATGTAGTAGTTATTCACCAAAGCTTTTGTGATTAAGGATGTGAGATTTGATCTTGATTAACTGATTTGATTCTTCTATTGAATCCTAGCTTTATCTTCTCTTGAGATTGCTAATGATGTCCATCCTTAAAAGTGCTTTTGTTTGAGAAAATATGAAATGAACATGTGTTTTGGTTTCCTAAGGGTTTAGGGTATAAGTTTAATCATTTTCCTATTTTGCCCTCCCTTATTTCCTAACACCTTAATTCTTTGATCCATTTTTTACTCATTAACATGGCATGGCTACCCCTTAATTAAATTACAAATCTCGATCCATTAATCAATTTACATTATTTTATTTTATTTAGCTAATTAAATATCCTAAATAATGTTACTAAAAGTATGGGGTGTTACAGGAACCCTACTTCTGACTTAGTTCCTCTACCTCCATCACTATCAAAACCAATGCGCATGGCATCAAAGACTTGGTGCGCGGCGAATTGGAAAGAAGGCGGAAGGTATGAGGTCGAAACCAGGGGTTGAAGCGCTTCTTTGCTTTAAATAAAAATGTGCCTGCTTTGTTTTTGACGGTATAGGTTTCGACTTGGTTTGATTTTGACTAGGTCAATGGTTTTAGCGAGGTTGCGCCTTGGTTTTTAAGTATATGCTTTCGACTAGATCGAAGCCCTTCCTCTTTCTGCCTTTCGAAGCAATGCCTTCTAAAGGGTTGATTTTGTTTCACTAAAACCTTGCCACTTCTCCAATGCTTTTGGAAGGATGGTTTCGACACCATCACTTCTTTACTTATGTTTTGGGCTTTCGAAAGAGTTGCTTTTGACCCTGTTGTTGTGACCCTTAGAGATTTTTAAAGATTAACCCAAAGGTTTCGAAAGATAAGGTTTTGGATGGTTTCGAAAGGTGTTTCCACATGTTTTAAATTGAACCTAAATGCTTTCGAAAGATTTAAGGTTTTGATTCTTTCGAAAGGTTTTGAAGAAAGATTTCGAAGGGGTGGTTCCTCTGTGTTTTTGAAAGGCTTTGAATGAATGGTTTCGAAGGGGTGGTTCCCTAGTGGTTTTGAAAGGTTTAAAGGAAAGGTTTTTCCAATAGTTTCGAAAGGTTATGTTTAAAGGTTTTAGGAATAGGATGTCTAAGGTTTTTAGCTTTTGAAGGAAAAGGTATTTCAATGGTTTTGAACATTTTATGTAAATTGTTTCAAAAGAAAGGTTTTTGCCTATCGGCTTAGATGAAAGAAAGGGTTTAATTGGTTTAAAAACGGATACTTTCAATGGAATTAAAAGGGGTACTTTAGAATGTTTAAATGTTTTCATCAACAAAGATTTGGGTAAAGTATATATAACATGGCAAAGTGATTTTCAGTAAAGCATAGAGTATATATTTTCCTTGTTTATGTTTGATTTAAAGGTTTTAAACCAATTTGAGAAGAAAAGATTTTCAAGGAAAATTTAAGTAAAATAACTCAGACATTAGAATACCAGATGGGACTGGTATAGGGTTGCGCCCTATACATTAGCTAATATCCCCTAGCTAATTTAGTCCAAAATTCCAGTGGGTAGGGCTTTCTCATAGGTAAGACTAAAATTATGGTACATATAGAAAGTAATATATTTGCATAGTGTAGGTTACTGGTGAGCCCGTAAAACCATTAGGATCAGTAGACCCTGGGAGAGAGTAAGTTAGGGACAGACCGTCCAGAAGACTTGTCTAACAGATGTTAGGCCATTTCTATTGTATTTGTCTGGTAGGCCCAAGTCAGCAATAGGTTAGTAGTCAGCCAAACAAAACTACAGTGTTCAGACAGATAGTCCATTTGTTACGTGATATGCATGTTTACATAAAATGCTTTATAGTTTTAACCAGTTTTGGTTGTAGGATTATAATTTGCAAAACATATGCTTTAAAAGGATATTAGTGAGGGGAAACCTATTTCGCTAAGCGACGTGCTCACTTAATATCGTATATTTGAGATGTATAGTATTATTCACACCAGGCTTTATGTCTGACTCGAAGTTTATGTTTTCCCCTTAAACTCTTGGGTGCTCAAAGTTGATTTGAGTAGGCTGAGGGTTGAGGATTTATAGGTTTTAGTAGGTTTGTGAATATAGCTTCCGAAGATGAGCAGGTGGCTGACAAATAGCTATTTAGGAGTTGCAGTTTGTTTCATTTTGATGTATTTTCCACTGTGTTTGTAATAAGTCAGTTATGACTATTTAGTACTCTGGTCAACCAAGGAGGCATCATCATATGTCACTCTTGGCATATTTATGTAATAATTATATTTTATCTGAACTTGGGAAAGCGATGGGATTATGTAATTTGAATGTGAAACAAGTTTTGAAAGTGTAATGTGAAAAGATGTTTTTGAAATATGTGATTTTGTTTCATATTCAAGTGCTTCTAATATTATGGATACCATTAACGTATCTGTATTTAATCGCCGAAAGTTAATACTATGGATGACTGCAGCATCTGTTGTGCTTAGCTTTGGGCCTCTAGATAGGGGATGTTACAAAAGGCTTCTCTTTCTTCATTTGAAGGTGAAAAGAAATCAAATGACTTCAAGATTTGGAGGTTGAAACAAAAACTCCATTAATGCTATGTAGGTATTGTTAAGTAAGGCATAGCCATTTTGGTGTAGTTGTGCCAGTGCTAATCTCATATGATATGGCATCTCTCGGATAAATGAATTGAAGGGTGGGACGCACCCTACCCAACACATAAACTTGTTGCATGTAGTGACTCCCTCAGGAGGTATATGAGCTTTGTCATTCCGAGTAAGGATTCGCACGTCATCAAACGAAATCCTATATCAAGCACAATTCTTCGAAGAGAGGCTTCATTAATTTTCGATGCCACGGAATCCTTCGGGTCTTCCAAAAATATAGCGTCTTCTAGAGTGTCAAGAGCAGGGTCTTTCTACTGGAAGGACAGGAACGATAAAGAAAAAGCAGAGTAATGGACAGGAACTTTCCGGTTGTTCAGCTTGATGTCCAAGGGAAAGTCTATCGGAAGCAGTTCCGGAGCTCGACTCGGTAATTTTATTGTTGTGCTAAGATGGCTATCCAGAAGGCACGGCAGCTAAACACTCCGAGCATTTGGAACCCATGACTACTAAACTCTATAGATAATCGTCATTAGAAAAAATAACTTGTTTCCCCATGTGCAAAGTGTGTGCTAGTGTAGAGTGGTGTAGTGTCATGCAATGTAGTGAAAAATAGTTCAGAATTAAAAACTACATCTGTAACGAGACTCTGGGGTTCGATCGGAGTGACCGTTATTGCTAACCATCTCAACCGATTCTCTGCGTTATTGTCTAAGGATTCAGTCTAAGCATCGAGATCATTTGTTGGCATGTCGAAGTTCAAATTGTGCATTTAGAAGTGGATGAGTTTCAAACATTTGTCCAAGGCATAGGTAACAAACATGAATATGTAGGAGATTAGTCAAGTTCGTTCCACGGTTCGATTGTCATATACATCTAATATGTAGTCCATTTCATATGCAAGTCATATACGTCCGTTTAACCATTCAAAGCTGAAGCTCATCACTAAGTTCAAATTAAGATTTGAGGGTTTAAGTGTGTTCATTAAAGTTAATCCAACAACCGATCCAAAATATGCTACGACTAACCTGTCCCAACTTCCACTAACCGGTCGTTTCTATACGATCATTTCATAACCTATCATCCTAGCAACTCCAACCGATCATTATCCTATATTGTTCATTGCAATCGATCCAACCTTCGACTCCGGTTCCACACTTCATTTCAAGTCAAATCTCAAATCTTTAACCATCGATCCAAAAAAATGATCAACCAAAACTCTACCAAAAAACGATCGACAAAATTCTACCTGAAAATGATAGGTCAAAATTCTCTTCATTTTTTTGAAATACTAATCCATCGTAATGATCGATCGAACTCCATTTTCATTCCCTATGCTAACAACTTTGCCACATCAATTTTACTAGAAACGATTGATAACAATCCACATTTTAGAACATCGGGAATGATTCGATAAAGTTGATCTTCCACCTTCGACCTGAAACAAGCGCATTTCATCCAATCTCAACACCACGTCACGATCTCCGCCTCCATTCCGACTGATCGAATCTCCATGGCCTGAATAATGCAAACTAGAACGAGATCCCATCATCTCGTTACTAAATTATAACAAATAGGAGTAGTTCAACCTACCTATGTTGGAAATTAAAAAGTGGAAGACGGAGGCGATTTGGTTTCGGCTGCAAAGTGAATCAGTGGATCTAAGGATGGGATCTATAGGAGACAGCAGTGGTGATGGTTGTTGTAGCAAGGAGTCAGACATACTTATGAAGATGGTTATGAGAAAAGTATGGAGTTGGATCGCGAAGCTCGGTATATCAATGGTGAAGGAGAAGATTAAGATGGGGTTTTCTTTTTTGGTTCGGACATCAATAGTAGAAATGAAGTGAAGAAAAGAAAAATGGTTAGGTGTTCCATATTTATACCTAAGAGTGGACCGAACGAACAAAGCTTGCAGTTCAATCAAATGGCCAAATCAAGAAACAATCGGGTGTGATCGTTCTATGATGGAAGTATATCGATCATTCTCCTTAGATCATGGTGCAATTGGATTTTTCAATAGAATTATGGGTCATATATGATCCATGTCCAATGGATTTGGACAAATTTATTATTTTCTAAAAAGAGTGAGAGAGAGAGAGGAGAGCGATCAGACGTGATCCAATCTCAAACGAACTTGACCCACTCCATATTAAAAATGGATTATGTACGATCCATTTACTTGATGGATTTATGCCAATCCATCTAAAAAAGGGAAAAAGAGGTAAAACATATGCGAAAAGTTGATAACGGCCCATGAATGTGCAATCATGATACAGAGTCGAGGATGAATACCCATACGTGCTAGTGTACGTCCAAAAAATTTCGATTTCTCGAAATTTATAGAAATTGAATTCTCACCTAGATTAATTGGAGGAAAATTTTAACCTGACAACCAAGGCTTACTGGCTCACTAAAGCGAAGACTTAAATGATCAATATCAAGACATGACCCAGAATTTATACTAAGTGAAATCAACAAATTGTCATGTCAAACAGAAGGAGATGCTACTCTTCAAGGAAAGCAATTCATCGTAAGGATGACTACTGGTTAGAAAACTGGATGGATTCCTTTCTGATGACTCTAACTTGGATTGACTCAAAGCACGTCATATTGAAACAAGATGTACTTTGGGGGCAAGCGTTATCCAGCCATTTGGCCTAGCTATATTCAAACTGACTAGACAAGTTACACTCGACTATCATCGGGATTGACAAGTCAGATTAACAATCACAAAGCCCAGAGATAAAGCACAGATGATAATATGAAGCAATGGAAAAGTGAAAGCAGAAGACAGACTCAATAGAATGCTAAAAATATAAAAGTAAACCATTTACTTAAAATGGATTAGGTATGATGGATCGTACTGTATTAATATTATAATTCAACTTAGTGGAAAACGATCGATATCTTGAAATCTACAAGTCAACTACACATGAAACTTTGGAAGCATCAATATATTAAAGTGAAGATCTCACCATATCGATCAAATGCCAAATGGAGCATGAAAAATGATCAGCATTGATCGTTATTTTGATGGAAGTAGGGCTCGCAATTGATAGGGTGACTTCTTCAGGATCTGGAGACTCCACTGCTGAAATTTTAAGAGGATATTTTGCCATCTTCCTCTATAAATATAGACTTGATTGTTTATTTTGCATGATCTTTATGCTATTGTTTCCTTTATACTCCATTGAACTATAGATCATACCCAGTCCATCCCTCTGTACAAAGAAATTCAAGTGATTAATAAAGTTATTTCTCCGAAGCGGACAGAGGTTTTCACCGCTGAACCACTATAAATCATTGTGTTCTAATTATTGATTATTTTTGTTATTTAATTGCTTATTTCCTCTGTTTACATTGGATTTTCTTCATTTTTTCTCAACAAAATTTCTCTTGGGTATTTGTGCCCACTTTTGGTGTAAACAACTGAGATTTAGAACTCAAGAAAATCCCAAGCGGTAGCAGAGAAGAAGGCCGAGGAGGCCATTAAAGCACTCAAATCCGAGATTCCATAGCATTTGAATGAAATTGAGCAAGCGCATCATCGAAACCACAAGCTTGTAATGGAAAGGGATGCTGCTAGGAGGAACCTGGCTGAGTTGAAAACAAACTTGAGTGCGAGACTAAGGAAAATGATAAAGCATAGAAAACTGCTCAAGATGCATGCGACCAGCTGGTCATCATCAAAATATAGAAGAATGAAGCACTTGAAAAGGCCAAGAATATGGATGCCCTTGTTAAAAGAGAGGTTGCAACTGTGGTTAAAAGAGAAGTTGAAACCACATAACAGTGGGTAGAAGAGTAGATGGTAAAAAATTTTGAGCCACCAATCACTCAGTACAATGCCAATATACTCAAATTTCAAAATCTAGAGTGGTTTAGAGAAGATTGCCCTTTGATGCTTGTTCGTGCCTGGAAACAGGTCATTGAGGAAGAGAAAGAGTTCCTTAAAAGTGATATTATTAGTATGAAGTAGCTATAAAAGAGATTTTAAAGGGAAATAAGCCTAAAATCCTCCATGACAACCAACATCTTATTTAACCGGAACTTAAGAAACCACTCAAAAAGAATTAGGAGAAGGTTCCGGCTCTACGCATCATAATGCTTAGCTGGTCAAACTACCAAGACTCAAGCTGCTCCTAGTTTCATCATTGATTCCTCTATTGACACCGGTTATGAACCAGAGAAGCCACAACTCTAGAAATCAACTATTCTCTCCTATTTTCCCAAGGGAACTCCCAGTTGCACTCCAGCTCATGCGGAAGTTAAAACTGAAGAAGGTATCTCGTTGGCTTCTCCTGTTTTCCAGAAAGTTGATGTGTCACCAATCAACGTCACTAATCTCTCTCTTTGCATTTCTTTAGCTACAGGTTAGCTTGCAATTGCTCCATTACCTGCCAAGGACTCTCAACTGGGGCAACAAATATCGGCGATGGAGTCTATAACCATCATGACTTTGACAAAAATTTCCAACATCCCAGTTGAGGAGATCCCGAGCCATGACGAGGGCATGATATATACATTGTTCGAAGAAGCAAACGATGAAAATTATGGGACTTAAGTTGATGTGGATGTTATTACAACTGGGTTCTCCCAGCCTCTGTCGAGTCCCTCCATGCATGAGCTTGAGCAAAAACTTAAGATAGATATCCTCATTGCCAGTCAAATCAAGCAGGAGCAAATGGAAGTCCTCCCTCCTCCATTGTCGATCGCTTTGCCCGAACAAACCATTTTTGCTTAAGTGTTTACATTCCTCTGCTCGGAAGCGCTCAAAGTACATCAACAATGTCTTCAAAAAGCATTCCAACTTTCATTCCTTTACCGGCGAGCAGCCATAGTGCGCTTGCTGGATCTTCACAAAGCATTTCTCCCAAAGGTCAAGGAGGTAGAGGAAGAGGTTGAAAAAGGAAAGGAGAGAGATCGATTGAAGTCTCTCATGGTTCTAAGAAAAATAAGAAGTCAAAGAAGAAATAATGGCAAGTTTGTTTTTTCATATATAGACTCCTTTTGTTTCTTTGTCAGCTTTGTATGGGTTTGCGTTGAATATGCTAGTATATGATTTTTGTTTGATGATAATAAACATATATATATATATATATATTCATTTAAATGTATTTGTTATTGTACTATTTTATTTTTCACATAATTAAATAAATATTTGCTAGATAAAATAAATAACATAGAATTAAAAATTCAAACAAATATTTTATTCAAACAAATATTTTATTACAATTTTGAATAGTACAAATTTGAGCTCTCACTACATATATACATTTTCAATTACAATACAATTTCGATTACATCACAAAATTCACTTTACAATGTTCAGCTCACTACATATCACTCATTCACTCGTATTTTATCTTCAACTTTATTCCAGATTGAATCCAGCACCTGAATTATCTGCAAAATAAACACCGACACAGTAAAATTGAAAAAGAAATATTTCTGCAGTGTAAAATAAAATGTGTGTTTTTGAAAATATTATTTGCCTCGGTTATTTGGGTTGTTCATCATCGTTTATTTTGAATTCATCTTACACGAACAGCTTGTGACATGCACAGTGTATCACTGTACATGCCACAAGGCCGTGCACACCGATATACACTTGATAAAACTGCAGGGACAGGTGAGCACAAGGTCAAACTCTAGCCGAGGATGGATTCAACTCAGGTGAAAATGCTCGATCAAAGCAATAAATAGCAATGCAAACATGCAGCTACCGCCAGAAATCATGGTGACAAGCAACACAGCCTCAACATTCAAATGGTTCACATGACAGCATACATGAAATAACAGCACGAGCCAGACTATTCTAGCTCGAGGCAGGTCATTATAACTCGACAATTAGACAGGCACATGATACCATATGCAAGAAGAAAGTGCAATGGCCAAGACCAAACACAAGAAAGAAGGCAGCAGAGAAAGGTGCACCAGCAAGTTCATTAACAACTGAAAACAAGTGAATGGCAACCAAACAAGGACAACAAGCTCCAGACTCAAAGAAATGACACGTATCAAGACAACATGGGCGACACATACATACATCAGGTCAGAGGCATTTTAACTGATGTGCAGACCACAACACACAAGTTCAAATGCAAGTACTCAAAGAGGACAGAGAATATGCATGCATTCAGACAGATCAGTGCAAGTCTAACAAGGCCACTTAACTTAACAGTTCCACATATAAAATCAGAAGCTCAAAGGCAAGTGTAGACTCAAATGAACACAATGAGGCATGGATTCAAAAATAATAAAGACTGGAAGAAACTGCACAAGCTAACATACATATATACATGTGCGAACACACATGTATACATATATACACAGTGACAACCAGAACAGTTCAGTTCAAGGAAATGCTCAAAGCCACACAGCAGTCATGACTCAAGTGCAATCAAAATGAAGTGCAAACAGTAACTCAACATAAAACAAGCAGAATGAAGGTATGAAGGCAACTCAGGCATGAACAGACTTGAGGCAACTGAACACAAAACTCAATGACTCAGTGGAACAAGATTATATTCTACATGTATCTAAACCATACATATGCAACAAGAGGACATTCGAAATATGCAGCAGTTTCTAAGAGGAAACATCATGTATACATATATGCAGTAATGAACAAGACTGCAATACCAAAGGACAATCACATACATTATATATGTATGGAGACATCACATGAAAATAGAGGCAACAACAAAGTTGTGCCTAGCAACAAACAACTAACAATATGAACTGAGTGAAGCCGTGTGTAATAGGAAGTGGTGACAACATGACTCAAGTGCAGTTCGAATAACAATTGCCAGTAGTAAAGAGAAGAAATTCACATGAAGCCGTGAGTAAATGAACAAAGTCGATTTTTATATCAAGTCAACAAATTCAAATACCAGAGAAATAAACGAAGTCGCAAGAATTATCTCAAATTTTAAATGCCAAAGTCAAAGCCAGGTGATAACACGAATTGAACAAGTCCAGACCATATCAAAGTTCAAATAACAAAGTCGTAGGAGAAAAGACCGGAGCTAATTCAAACTTATCAAGCAACACGTATGAAATGAAAAAGTCAGAAAACATCACCAACATTCAATCAAAAATCAATGGTTGAGCATAACAACGTGAAGAATTCAAACAAAAAAAATACGAACGATAATTTAGGGATTTCATCCCTATATAATCCAGTAACATCATCGGCATAAAAGGCATTCGAGTTGAAACAAACAATCACAGAGCCAAGATTCAAATTAAATCCCAAATCAATAACTTGAATCGAGTTCAAGCATATCAACGAGAGTAATAAAGGAAATCACATACCAGTATTATTCAATTCGAACTCGACAAATTGAAGCAGTCGAGTGAATTCAAAGCAAGGCGATCGATCAATAAAATAGTCAATGTGAAAACAGCTACTCAATCGGTAAACTGGAATCGGTGGTTTCAATTTCCAGAAGTCCTAATTTTGAAAGAGGAGAACAAGATCGGCTAAAGTTTTTTTTCTATGAAATAATAGAAAAGAGAAGTCACCCTTTCTTTTGTTTATAACTTAAGTGGGCCGGTAGTTTTGTGGGCTTATTGTTTTTTTAAGTATTTTTAAATTGTAATTTTCTTTTAAACTTTTGTAAATTCTAGTCGTGTGACTAGGTGACGAACTACGGTGGTGTAGTTCGAGAATTCGCAACTCAGTGGCTAAGTTGTGGTAGGGTTTTGAGCGTAGAGTAAGGTTAGTCGATAGCAGGTGTCGTAAGTTTACGTGTGTAAGCGTCTGACTACTTAATTTGTAGTAGAAACCTTGGGGGCAACACATAGGCAGGGTTTTGCCGAAGCTGGGTAAATCTGTGTTGTTCTATTTCTGCTTTTATTATTCTGCTATTATATATGCTGCAATTATTTTATATATTTCCGCATTAATTTTTATTATTATTAGTATCACCCTATTCACCCCCCGCCCCTCTAGGGTGAAATCGATCCTACAAGTGGTATCAGAGCTAGAACAAAAACCAATTTTTTGTTCTAAAAATTTGATTTTTCAAAAACAAATTATTGTTTTAAAATTTTGATTTTTTAAACTGGCTTCTTTTAATAATGCTTTTGCTAAGGGTCAATCCATAGTTAGGCCCCCCATGTTCAATGGTGAATATGCATATTGGAAAAATAGAATGAAAACTTTTCTTAAAACCATTGATGCTTGGAATATTGTTGAGACCGGAATCCGGATATAGGACACCAACCATAGTGGTAGGTAATCAAGAAATTGAAAAACCGATGGATCAATGGACAGATCTTAAAAATAAACTACAGAATGCTAATGCTAAAGCTATGAATTCTATTATTTGTTCATTGGATCAAATTGAATTTAATCGTGTCTCACGTTGTTTAACTACGCAGAAAATTTGGCACACACTTGAAGTGACTCACGAAGGAACTTCCTAAGTCAAAGAATCTTGCCTTGCCATGCTTAGTAGCGAATACGAAAACTTCATAATGGCAAAGGATGAAAGTGTCAAAGAAATGTATGAACGACTTTCTAATCTAGTATACAAATCAAAATCACTTGGAAAGCCATACGCAGAGCTGGAAGTAGTTTGAAAAATCCTCATAATTCTTCCATGAAATTTTGAAGCAAAAGTGACTGCTATTCAAGAATCAAAAGATCTAAAACAAATTAAAGTCGAAGAACTTATTGGAAATCTCACCACTTATGAGCTAGAAATGAAATTCAAGGAAGAACATGAAGGAGGTGATACTCGAAAGAAATCAATAGCTCTCAAAGGAAAAACAGAAAGTGATGATGATGATGATGGAGCAGCTGAATTGGCATTGATAATAAAGAGATTCAAAAAGTGGAACCGCAAATACGGGAATCCATCTCTAAATCAACAATTGAAAAGCAGAATAGTCAAAGTACTAGACAACTCAGAAGAGCAGGAGATCATTTGTCACAAGTGCAATAAACTCGGTTACATCAAGCCCAATTGTCCTTAGAATCGACTCGGCCAAGGAAAGAAATCGAAAGGAGAAGTTTTGCAGCCACTTGGAATAAAGTGATGATGATAATAAAAGCACTAGCAGTGAGAGTGAAAAAGCAGATCTGTGCGTTCGAGGTGATACAACTGATAGCGATGGTGACGAGCCAAGCGAGGTATCAAAACTCACTCACTTAAAATTACATATATATTTTCATAAATGTTAAATAGCTGCTTTGAACGACTTAGGGAGAAGTACACTAAAATAGAATCACATTGAGATAGTTTGATAGAACTAAATAAGCAGCTTGATCAATTGGTTCAAAACTATCAAAATAAGAGCCCTAAGTGTGATAAGTGTCGATCATTTGAAGAAGAGATTAAAAAATCAGAAATTAAAATTAAATCATTTGAAAATGAAATTCTGATTTTGAAAGAAAGTGAAAACACAAGGAGAGAAAATTCTATCAAAAGGTGCACCTTGTTATTGAATGAAAATGAATCTCTCAAAACACAAGTCCAACAATTGTCTACGACTTTAGGGAAATTCTCTAAAGGAGAAAAATCACTAAATATGCTATTAGGGAAACAAACTGTAAATACTGCTAAACAAGGACTTGGGTACACTCAATCTGAAAGAGTTAGAAGTAAAATTAATCATGTCAAATCCTAGTGCACGATTTGTGAAAAAATTGGACACAATCACTATAATTGCTGGTATAGACCCAAACACGTGAAAACCATACCAATTTGGGTTTCAAAAGGAACGAATATAAAATCCCTTAAAGTCAAACAAATTTGGGTGCCGAAAGGAACAAATATAGTTATTTTGGGTCTACACAAAAATATTTTCAAAATCTTTTGTCACTAACAACCATGGACCTATAAAAACAAATAGGTCATAAAAATCTTTCCTCGTGTAGGTATGGTGGCAGGCTAAGGAACAACAAAAGTGTTACCTGGATTTTGGCTGTTCCAGGCACACGACGGGCAACAAATCAAAGTTCCTTAGCCAAGCACAATGGTGGTAGAATCACAATAAGCAACAACGAAAAGTTATCAGAAAAGGTAAAATAGGAAACGATATACTTATCTTGAACAATGTATTAAATGTGAAAATCTGCACCATAATCTGATTTAAATCACCAATTATGTGATAAGGAAATAAATGTTGATTTTGAATCTGATTTGTGCAAAAATGTTGACCAATCATCTTTTCATTCTTGAACTATTTCATATAGATATATTGCAAGTTTAGATGATAAGAGATGTTGTCTTGTATTGATTGATGATTACTCAAGATACACGTGTATATATTTGTTTATTTTACCGATTCTAGACCTGACATTACGTTCACTATTTGTTTATTTGCATGGTTTCAATCAAATCCTTAAGGAATCACATTTTAAAAGGTGTACAAGGATTAGAAGGTATTTGTTGCACACATCACGGTTTGGTCTATGATATCTATCTAATGAGAACTTTGAGTCAGAGGGGAATTCAGATGCAGATTACACTGGTAGCCAAGTTGATAGAAAAATTATTAGTGGAAAGTGTTTTATGCCGAGACATCCATTAGTTGCATCACATTTTCAAATAAAATATCTGCATAATTTTCATTTTCATTGATTTTCAATTGGCAGACGTTTCCTTTAAAACCCCTTTCAGAAAATAGTTTTTGTTGACTTCGTTTCAAATTAGACATTTTAGAAATTTGATTTTATATTTATTTTTGGATTTGATCCTAAATGAATACATTAACTAATCTAACTCCCTACTGATTATCGAAAATATAAATAGTGATTAAAAAAATGATGAGTGTTGATATTATGACTTGAGACTGTACATCTAGTAAATTTCTTTAAAAAATTTAAACACGATTTATAATAACTTTTGTTGGTAAAAATTCCATGACCATCTCAATTTCTATCATATTTCTAACGACCATCACTCATCAAAATCCAATATAGTATGTCAAAATGTGGTATTTTAAACAGGAAATCATTTGTTTTTATTTTATTTTTTTGTAATAAAAACATTCAAAGTATTCACTCTCATTTAAAAGTCCTCACGGGTATGCATAGGTGAATTACTTGGAATATTTGTTTATGTGCTTTCATGCTCATTTAAAAGTCCTCACGGTTATGCATGTATGGAACACATATCGAAATTGGTTATTGAATAGGCGAGTTGATTCTAATCCCAATTAAAAGTCCTCACGGTTATGCGTGGTTAGAAGATACTTGGAATTCATTTTTAAAAAAAATTGGGAATACTACTAATCTCATTTAAAAGTCCTAACGGTTATGCATGGTTAGTAAGTATTCAAATTCCTGTCATAAATATATCACAAATAGATACAACTATATGGTTTTATATACCGACATCACCCCTATCACTCTAAAGTGGAATATGCGCCTAACAGAGTATGTATGATTTTTGTTTGATTTTTTATTGAAATTTAATATTTATATCGATTGGGTATTGATGTTGTATTAATATCTATCACTTTATCTCTATTTTTCTAACACTAATAATCTTTTGCTGATAACAAAAGGGGGGGGGGAGAGAAGTTAAGATTTTAGCAAATAAAGTTCAAATATTTTATTTTTTATTTGCATATTACGATATAGGTTCATTTGTGTAATTTTATTTATTTTCATACATATATGAAGGGAGAGCATTGTTGTAGAGGGAGCATTCAAATAGGGGGAGCAAATGGAATTCATCAAGGTTAAATACATTTAATAAATTCAAAATCTTAATATATGTTTGTTATCATCAAAATGGGGAGATTGTTGAATATGCTAGTATATGATTTTTGTTTGATGATAATAAATATAAATATATATATATATATATTCATTTAAATGTATTTGTTATTGTACTATTTTATTTTTCACATAATTAAATAAATATTTGCCGAATAAAATAAATAACATAGAATGTAAAATTCAAACAAATATTTTATTACAATTTTGAATAGTAAAAATTTGAGCTCTCACTACATATATACATTTTCAATTACAATACAATTTCGATTACATCACAAAATTCACTTTACAATGTTTACCTCACAACATATCACTCATTCACTCGTATTTTATCTTCAACTTTATTCCAGATTGAATCCAGCACCTGAATTATCTGCAAAATAAACGCCGACACAGTAAAATTGAAAAAGAAATATTTTTGCAGTGTAAAATAAAATGTGTTTTTTGAAAATATTATTTGCCTCAGATATTTGGGTTGTTCATCATCGTTTATTTTGAATACATCTTACACGAACAGCTTGTGACATGCACAGTGTATCACTGTACATGCCACAAGGTCGTGCACACTGATATACACTTGATAAAACTATAGGGACAGGTGAGCACAAGGTTAAACTCGAACCGAGGATGGATTCAACTCAAGTGAAAATGCTCGATCAAAGCAATAAATAGCAATGCAAACATGCAGCTACCACTGGATATCATGGTGACAAGCAACACAACCTCGACATTCAAATGGTTCACATGACAGCATACATAAAATAATAGTACGAGCCAGACCATTCTAACTCGAGGCGGGTCACTATAACTCGACAATCAAACGTGCACATGATACCATATGCAAGAAGCAAGTGCAATGGCCAAGACCAAACACAAAAAAGAAGGCAGTAGAGAAAGGTGCACCAGCAAGTTCATTAAAAACTTAAAACAAGTGAATGGCAACCAAACAAGGACAACTAGCTCCAGACTCAAAGAAATGACACGTATTAAGACAACAGTGGTGACATATACATACATCAGGTCAGAGGCATTTTAACTGAAGCACAGACCACAATACACAAGTTCAATGCAAGTACTCAAAGAGGACAGAGGATATACATGCATTCAGACATGTATATATATATATATATGTAATGCAACAGAGGAAACAACATGTCCAAATCAGTGCAAGTCTAACAAGGCCACTCAACTTAACAGTTCCACGTATAAAATCAGAAGCTCAAAGGCAAGTGTAGAATCAAATGAACACAATGAGGCATGGATTCAAAAAAAACCAAGACTGGAAGAAACTGCACAAGCTAACATACATATATACATGTGTGAACACACATGTATACATATATACATGCAGTGACAACCAGAATAGTTCAGTTCAAGGTAATGCTCAAAGCCACACAGCAGTCATGACTCAAGTGCAATCAAAATGAAGTGCAAACAGTAACTCAACATAAAACAAACAGAATGAAGGCATGAAGGAAACTCAGGCATGAACAAATTAGAAGCAACTAAACACAAAACTCAATGACTCAGTGCAACAAGACTATATTTTACATGCATCTAAACCATACATATGCAACATGAGGACATTCGAAATATGCAGCAGTTTCCAAGAGGAAACAACATGTATACATATATGTAGTAATGAACAAGACTGCAATACCAAAGGACAATCACACACATTATATATTTATGGAGACATCACATGAAAACAGAGGCAACAACAAAGTTGTGCCTAGCAACAAACAACTGACAATATGAACCGAGTGAAGCTGTGTGTAACAGGCAGTGGTGACAACATGACCCAAGTGTAGTTCGAATAACAATAGCCAGCAGTAAAGAGAAGCAAATCACATGAAGCCGTGAGTAAATGAACGAAGTCGATTTTTATCTCAAGTCAACAAATTCAAATACCAGAGAAATAAACGAAGTCGTAAGAATTATCTCAAATTTTAAATGCTAAAGTCAAAGCCAGGTGATAACACGAATTGAACAAGTCCAGACGATATCAAAGTTCAAATAAGAAAGTCGCAGGAGAAAAGACCAGAGCTAATTCAAACTTATCAAGCAACACGTATGAAATGAAAAAGTCAGAAAACATCACCAACGTTTAATCAAAAATCAATAGCCGAGCATAGCAACGTGAAGAATTCAAACAAAAAAAATACAAACGATAATTTAGGGATTTCATCCCTATATAATCCAGTAACATCATTGGCATAAAAGGCATTCAAGTTAAAGCAAACAATCACAGATCCAAGATTTAAATTAAATCCCAAATCAATAACTCGAATCGAGTTCAAGCATATCAACGAGAGTAATAAAGGAAATCACATACCAGTATTATTCAATTCGAACTCGACAAATTGAAGCAGGCGAGTGAATTCAAAGCAAGGCGATCGCTCGACAAAGCAGTCAACGCAAAAACAACTACTCAATCGATAAACTGGAATCGGCGGTTTCAATTTCCAGAAGCCCTAATTCTGAAAAAGGAGAACAAGATTGGCCGAAGTTTTTTCTGTGAAATAATAGAAAAGGGAAGTCGCCCTTTATTTTGTTTATAACTTAAGTGGGCTAGTTGTTTTGTGGGCTTAGAGGTTTTGATTTTAAGTATTTTTAAATTGTAATTTTCTTTTAAACTTTTGTAAATTCTAGTCGTGTGACTAGGTGACGAACTATGGTAGTGTAGTTCGAGAATTCGCAACTCAGTGGTTGAGTTGTAGCAGGGGTTTGAGCATAGAGTTAGGTTAGTCGATAGCGGATGTCGTAAGTTTACGTGTGTAAGCGTCTGACTACTTAATTTCTAATAGAAACCATGGAGGTAGCAAATAGGTAGGATTTTGTCGAAGCTGGGTAAATCTATGTTGTTCTATTTCTGCTTTTATTATTCTGCTATTATATGTGCTGCAATTAATTTATATATTTCTGCATTAATTATTATTATTATTAGTATCACCCTATTCACCCCCCCTATAGGGTGAAATCGATCCTACATTTTGCCCTCATTACTGCTTTTTTATCTTTGGTGTGAACCATTTGTACTTAGCTTTCCTAGTTTAATGTTAATAACAAAGGCTTTTTGTTTTGCAAAATCTTTATCCAAATTTGTTTTACTTGAGACATGTGCTTTCCATTCAATGTACTTGCAATCTATTTCTTGTAATGATCTTTCTCGTACTAAGTCCATGTTCTATTTCATTGTTCACTAGCTTCGTGTCTCTCTATTCCACGATAACGATATTTGGTTGTGCCGAAATTCGGGCGCTAATTTAAGTTTGAACTGCTCAAAATTGTAGTTTGTACGTCCATATCCAGTATGTTTACGTTCAATCACATTTAGCTTTGGGCGTCGATCGATGGCTCAAAAGTTTGATTCTGCCTTACACTAAGCATGGATCTTTCATTTTTCCCTGCCCTTGGAAAAGTTTTAAGGCTTAGGTGAGCTTTTCATGCTAGCTTCCGTTTATATTCCTGGCTCTAGTCCGGGGACAAAAGTTGAGTGAGCGATCGGTCGTATCATGCTCTTTTTGATTTATACTCCTATACTCCATCGGAGGGAAAGAGTTGGCATATGATCACGTCCGATTTTAAGTTTGCACTCTTGCTCCCAATCCAAAGGCAAGATTCAGTTTGCAGATGATCGTGTTTCATTTGGCTCAAGTTTATACTCCGGCTCCTACTCCGGGAACGAGAGTAAGGGTACAGATGCTCGTATCCCATTTGGTTTAAGTTTACACTCTGGTTCCTACTCTGAAAGTGAGAGTTAGGGTACAGATGCTAGTATCACATCCGATTTAAGTTTATACACAAGCTCCAATTTTGGAAGCGAGAGTTCGGATGTAGATAATTGTGTCATGTCCGGCTTATGTTTATATTCCTACCCTAATCTAAAGGCATGAGTTAGCTAATGTCGATCTTCGGACACCAAGGGGGACTTCACAAGCTCGATTATAGGCCATCAAAGTTTGGTCGGCACTTATCTCTAGGTACCTGCACACCTACATTATTCATAATCAGATTCATTCGAGTTGACCAAGTTACAACTCTTTAAAAATGAGAAGACAGACATTTGGGCTAAAGAGGCCGTTTATTTCATAAAAGACATAACGACAGAATCTTTATTATTAAACGGTTGTAGCTCAATATTTACAAGTTTATTATAAGTGAAATAGCATCGTAGGTGCTCATTATTCCATGCCCTCGGGAGCGAAATCCCATCCATGATTGCTAGTTGAAAGTGCCATCTCCAAGCATTTCCTATTGCAGAAGGACCTTCCCAGCTTGGTCACAAGTTCTTAGGGTCAGGGAAGATTCGTTTAAGGACCAAGTCACCAATTTCAAAGGTTCAACTCCTGACTTTGGTTTTATAATACCGAGCGATTTGGTGTCTGTATCTAGCTGCTCTCAACTCAGCTTCGGTCTGCCTCTCATCGATCATATCAAGAGACTCAAGGAGTTGTTCATTTGTTCATGCTTCATAGTGAGTAACCCAATGAGAGGTTACTTCTAGTTCGACCAAGATCATAGCCTCCAATCCATATACCAAGGTGAATGGAGAGTAGCCAACTGCTAACTTATGGGTGGTCAAATAAGCCCAAAGTATTACTGGGAGTTCATCGACCCACTTGCCCTTGGCCTTTTGCAATCGCTTCTTAAGAATGGACTTGATAATCTTGTTTATAGTTTCAACTTGTCCATTTGCCTAAGGATATGCCACTGCTGCAAATATCTTCTGTATGTGGTGTCGAAGGTAGAAATCCTTAATTCCATATTATCGAATTGGGTCCCATGATCAGTAACGATCGCATGCGAAACTCCAAAACAATAGATGATATTATGAACAACAAATTTGATTACTTTCTTCATGGTAATCATAGCCAAAGGCTTTGCCTCACCCATTTAGTAAAGTAATCAACCCCCACGATGGCATACTTTGCACCACCTTTAGATATCGGCAATACACCGATGATATCAATATCCCAACTGCAAAAGGCCAAGGACTAGGCATTTGAGTAATTTCTATTAGCGAGGCCCTCAGAAATTTAGCAAAACTTTAGTACTTGTCACATATTCGGGTGTAGTTGGCTGCACCTCCATTAATAGTTGGCCAGAAATATCTGTAACGAAGGATCTTCTTTGCTATGGTCTACCCCCCTAGTGTGGTCGCCATAAGCCCCTTCATGAACTTCTCTCGAAACTTGTTTGGCCTCTTCTTGAATGACACACCATAGCATAGGGACAGAGAAACCCCTCCTCTACAATAATCCTTCTTACATAACGTATTTGGAAGCTTAGCGAAGGATTTTCTTCGTTCACTCCTCTCCGAAAGAATCCCTCTTTGTAAATAATTCCGAATTGGAGTCATCCATGACTTCTTTTCAAGTTCAGTCTCCAAGATCCAATCAGCATCCATCTAGTCGATGTTCGAAGCTAAAAGTACATCCACTAGGATCAGGCCCACGAGCTATGCATCCGTAGAAATAGCCAATTTGGCTAGAATTGGCCTTTTCGTTTTGATCTCTAGGAATACATGATATCGTATAGTATTCAAAGTCATTGAGCAGCTTGAGAACCTAGTTTAAATAAGGAGCTAGCCTTGCTCCTTTCGCCTGATACTCCTTCTAAACTTGACATACCACTAGCTAGGAGTTGCAAAAAATGTGTAAGTCTTTATTTCTAGTTCCTTGGCGATCTTGAGTCATGCAATCAAGGCCTCGTATTTAGCTTCATTATTCGTTGCAGAAAAATCGAGTTTCAAGGCGTAGTTGGTCGGGTGTTCTTCGAGAGTGACAAGCGCAACTCTAGCACTGGAACATCGATCGTTAAATGCATCATCCGTGTACTTCTTCCATCCAACTTCGTTTTCTCTACTGCTCTCTGAAGGATCATCTTGTGCGGTGAATTCAGCTATGAAATCCGCCAAAGCCTGACCCTTGATTGGTCTCTGAGGGTGATAAGTGATATCGTATTGACTCAATTAAATATTCAATTTTAATAGCCTTCCAAAAGTCTCAGGTCGTTGCAAGACTTGTCGTAAAGGCTAGTCAGTAAGGGCATTGATCGAATGAGCTTAGAAATAGGGGCGGAGCTTTCTCATTGCAATTAACAGGCAGTATGCGAGTTTTTCTAATTTTGGGTAGTTTCTCTTTACTCCTGTCAATCGCTTGTTGATGTAATAAACTAGTCGTTGTATGCGAGACTCCTCATGCACAAGTGTGACACTTAGGGCATGCACCAACACCGCTAAGTATATGAACAAATTCTCATCATCCACTGGCTTTGAAAGAATGGGGGTCTTTCTAAGTGATTCGGCAAAGCCTTAAATGCAATTTTGGTTCCGTTCAAAGTTTCTTTTCCTCTTTGAATTACCTTAAGGAAAAGGATACATTTGTCAGTGGCTCTAGAGATGAATCGACTCAGAGTGGCGACTTTTCCATTCAAGCTTTGGAACAGCATGATCATCTTTAGGGCTTCCATTTCTCTTAAAGCTTCAATCTTCTCTGGATTGGCTTTACTCCCATGGATGTTGACAATGAAACCCAAGAATTTCCCTAACACCATGCCGAAAGATCATTTCAGGAGAATGAGTTTCATTCCATACTATCGGAGGACACCAAACATCTCTGCTAAATCATCAACGTGGTTTCTCGAGCACCATGTCTTCATAAAAATGTTGTCGACGTAAACTTCCATTGACCGTCTAATCTGGTCTTTAAACATTCGATTCATGAGCCTCTATAAGTCACTCCTGCATTCTTTAATCCAAAAGGCATGACCAAATTACAATAGAGTCTGAGATCGATAATAAAGCTGGTGTCTTCCTGATTCGAGACATGCATTGGGATTTGGTTATATCCGGAATATGTGTCCATAAATGAAAGTAGCTCGTATCTAATAGTTGAGTTCGCCAACTGATCTATTCTTGGAAGTGGGAAGCTATCCTTTGAACACACTTTATTCAGGTCCGAATATTCAATCCATGTCCTATCCTTCCCATTTTCATTCTTCACCAAAACAGGGTTAGATACCCAAATCAGGTATAAGGAATCGCAGATGAAGCCGTTTTCCTTTAGCTTATCCACTTCTTCCTTGAGTGCAGTGGATCTCTTTGGACCTAGGTTGCAGTGTTTCTGCTCCATAGGAGTGCACTTGGGATTTATGTTTAATGCATGGCTCATTATCCTGGGCAACATCCCACACACATCCAAATGTGTCTAAAAAACACATCTAGGTTTGCTTGGAGAAAACCAACCAATTCCTCATCACACTAGTACCGAGCTGAGATCAGACCATATGGACTTTACTTTGGTCATCCCTACTGACTGGAACAGCGATTGTCCACTTGGTGGGAGCTGCTCGTCCGCCCTCCGGCTCTTATTGTCAGTCCATGTCATCATTGAGCCGACTAGTTTTATTGAGCCAAGGTTTAGGCAGTAGTTGCGATGCGTCCAAAGCCTTTATGCAAAGGACCCCCTTTGCACTTTTTCCTTTCTCCTTATGCCCTGCTTCCTTCAGTTCAGCGACATAGCACTTAGGACCAGCCACCTGATTTCCATGCATGATCTCTACTAAATTGCTTATAGGGATTTCATAGTTAAACACCAGAGAACAATGGCCGATTTAAATTCAGCTATGGCCGGTCGGCCCAAGAATGCGTCATAAATAGAATAAATATCCAACACTAAAAAGGCATAACCAGCACTCACCTGCGGTCGCCCTCCCCAAGTTCCGCCATTAATTCAAAAAATCCTATAACTTCAGTAGTTATCCCATTAAACCCCTTTATACAAGATTTGCAATGCTTCAAATCATTGTCCTCCAACATTATTTTATCGTAAGATTTTTTAAACAAAATACTGATTGAACTCCCATAGTCAACAAGCAACTTTCATGCAATAGCAGGACCAATCGTGGTTGAGATCAGGAGGGGGTCAATTGTCAGATCCTCCACTCCATCAGCATCCCTCTTTCGAAAAAGAATATCGTTTGTCATGGTTCAAAATTGTTTTGCCGGAGCTTCATCCTTGATAGCATAGCAACTTTAATTCTCGGCATGCTTTAAGGCTCCAATGCATCTATTAATTTCCCCAAAACTATTACCCGTAGGATGAGGCCCACCAATGATTGTGTTAATCACTAAAAGTTTTCTGGCTACTTGAATGCATTAGATCCTAGCCTCAGCTTGCCTTCATTGGGAAGACGACCTAGGGGCACTAGAATTTCCTTTCTGCCACCCTATGAGGCTTTCAAATATTGTTGCAATTTCTTTTTCCTTATTAAATCTTAAATCATGTCGCACAAGTGCCTGCAGTCATTAGTATTATGACCGTAAGTCTCATGGATTCTACAAAACTTTCCCGATTTCTTTCCCTTCTTAGTTGACTCCTTAGGAGCTAGCTTCCTATACGTCTCGGTATTCTGAGTAGCCATATAGATATTCTCTATTGAGTTTCTTAATTCTATGTAATGGTCATATTTTGGACCTCTGAAATGACTCATGTTATATGGCTTTCCCTTCTTTACCCCATCATTGTTTTGTTTCCTCATTTGTTCTGCTAACCAACCTTCACATCAACATTCCTAGAGCTTCCTCCAAATTGCTTTACAACAATATTACTTTGTACTAGCTCATTCGAATTTCCAGTATCAGTCCTCCATGGACACTTACGTGCATCCCGCCGATGCAAATACTTATTAGATTTCCTGTATAAAGCTTCCATTATCGATGGTTGCTTTCTTTCTATCCAATCCCTAAAATTCGAGTCAGGATGAACTCCTCCATAAAGAACCATCAACACTATATCTTATTTAGGATCCATTATCTGAGTTACAGCCATGTGGAACCAATTCAAATAGTCCCTCAATGACTCCCCTTCAGCCTAATAAACATTAGACAATGGCATAAGTTCCCCAATCATCATTAGTTCCGGATCTGTTTTCACTAACCAACCTCCTAACAATATCCTCCAAATAGTCTGAATCAATAGGATGGACTGAATAGCGATAATCGAGTTCTGCCCCAAGTGTCGGCCCGGCGAACGCTCTTGGGAAGATGCTCAATACCTAGGCTCCCCAAACACTAGGGGAACCATTTGTCCAGCATTCCCCCTATTTGATTCCCATGAGCATTAGCAATGCTTTGATTTCCATATTCAGACCTTCAACACTGTGTAGTTAAAGCGCTCGGTGGATTCAATGCGGTAGAGGTGCAAAAAGTCATAGCAGGGATGTAGCGAAGATATAGCGGGATATATCGGATTACTCTAAAATAGCATATAAATCCCATACTTGTTGTTTTTACAAATATATAGATAGTAATTATGTGAAAAATTAACATTCAATTGAATTATAATTAATACAAAAATAATTTTAAATAAAAATATGTGCAAATGTATTGTAAATGAACGTAAAACTGTTATATAACTTAATTTAATTTAGTAGAATATTAGAATATTATCATTTCTAAACATATATCAAAAATTCAATGAAATTAATTAATTTCATAATTTTTATAGCGTATAAATATCATTTTTCAATCCAATTTTTTATAGAAGATATAGCGGAAATAGCGGAATATAGCGGAAATAACGGGATATAGCGGAAATAGCGGGGATTAAAGCAAAAAGGCTATATGTTGGGGATATATGGAAAAATCGTAGCGGTAGGAATCCGCTATAAGATATATCGGAGTTATAGCGGGGATATAGCGGGGCATTAACTGCACAGCTTCAACAACATGTCTAGGGATGACATCAGCGTTTCCTTCTAGAGCATGGGCCGTGGGCCCACCATTTTGGGGGTCAGTACTAATCCTTGAATTTGAGCCTACGTCTCGTCCTCTTCCTTGTATAGATGTTCCAGCAGCATATTGAGTTTTCTTATGCCTTATTTCCCTCCGTCTTCTCTGGGATGAAGAGGAACTCTTTGATTCTAAGCCAGAATCCCTTATACTCCGTTTGTAGCTGCTTTGAGTCGGCTCATTCAACAACCTCAAGTGTTGTTGCATCATGTTGTTCATCTCCTATTAGCTAGCTTGAAATCTGTTTTCCATCTGCTTCATCCTCATACCCATCTCTATTCTGGTCACGATGGCCGTTGGAGTCTGGATCTCAGTTTAAGTTGGTTGGATGACTCCATCTCCTTACCGAGGTTTCTAATTCTCAACTCCAATAGTAGCTTTGGAATTGGTAGAATGATCTCTTCTTGATGCAGCCATGGCAAAAAGACTTTAGTGTATCTTTGCAAATCTGAGTTGTATAATTAAAAGATAGAGAAATTGAATCTATATCTTGGATATAGGAAATCCAATAGTAAAAATTCATCATAATGGCCTAAGAGCTCTTAGTGAATGCACTAGAATATTTGAACCAAAATTGGCACAAAATCCCAGAAGTTATAGAAGAGAATAAAATATAAAGAAATATAAATGAAAATGAGGAAATAACTAGACATAAGCTTTTATATGGTTCGACAAAGCTTAGCCTATGTCCACTTTCATATTTTATTACTCATTTATGACTTTGGGGCAGAAGTTCTTGGGATTTGGTACAAATCCAACACTTAGAATTTCAAAAATACTAGAATATATGAAATACAAGAGTTAGAGCCTAAAAGATCTTGAAAAATGAGCACTACCTTCCTATTTATAGAGGCAGGGAATCTAAAATCTCGTCTAAAATATCTTCAAGGCGTTGTACATGAACTTACCGATTCTCCTAAAATAATAAGTGCCACCTCAGCAATATCTCGGAGTCGGCACTGATCCCCAAGTGGAAGTCGGCACTGATCCCCAAGTTCACCATTTTTTGTTTCTTCGACTTCTTGCTTCATATCGTCTTATGGTTAGCTTCGAGATTCCATAGTTGTTTGCACCGTTATTAACTTGTTTCTTAGCCTAAATGTTGGAAATGTGGGAGAACAAAGTTGTGGTTTCAAGTGCTCGCAGAGATCGATGGAAAATTGCATGGATTTAACAAAACAACTTTGGAAATAGGGCCTTGGCTCATAATGTGCATATAGGCAAGAGGTGGGTCCACCCAAGTTGTATTTGGCGGTCGGTACCGATCCCAGACTTAGGGGATCCTATGGTTCTATTGACTTGGGTTGCCTTGGTTTTGGTCTCGTGACTTTGTCTATGCATGGTTTCCGGACTCTTAGGCTATCTCTTTGGGCTTTCTGCCTTGATAACTTCAAGTTCTATTTGTCCAGTCTGTCTGGATTATGCCTGGTCAAAAGGCTGGATCATCGGCATGAATTAAATACATCCTTTCCTCTGCACTGATGAGAAGCCTATAACATCTCTTAATTGTACAAGATTTCCATTTAACATTCTAATAGGTTGTCTTTTGTGGTATACTTGAATCATTACCATCTACATGATCAGTTTCTGTATTAGAGTCATGTAACTTATCAAAGTCTGGCATACTATCATTAATTTCTCTAAAAGCAAATACCTTCTATATGGTTGTATGATTTGAATAATAACCTTCTTTCCTTAGTGTTTGAACCAAAATCGGTAAAAACACCCGGAAAAGTAAGTAGTAGATATTAAATGAAGAAAGTAAATGAAAAATAGAGGAAATTAGCTAGAAAATAAGCACACACAAATTTATAGTGGTTCGACAATCTTGGCCTATGACCGATTGAATGATTTTATTGCTTTTGCACAAGTTATTGTGTTCAAAGAGATTAGGATCAGATTAGATCCTTGAATACAAGAGAGTAAGAGTGTAATGGCAGTGTCCAGATCCTCGGAATGAATCATGCCATCTATATTTATTGGGGTGGATGAACAAATATCTCGCTAATATTTCTCCCATGGAATCTCCTTATGAAGACGAAATCCTTCAGAAATTCTCGACCTCGAATCCCCTATGGGTTGGTACTGATCCTTATAGGTGTATTGATATCAATCCCTATACATAGATTGGGGATCGACTATTCCTTATGGTGGTACTTATTAATGTTGGCTTCGAGTTTCTAATATTTTTTAGCATAGTCGCCTAGGTACTTTTTGGTCCAAGCAATGGATCTATAGATGGCTGAAATACCACTTTAGACTGCATATGGAGATTGTCAAGACAGCGCATAGGAACTCTGGAACAACACTTGAATCAGGCTCTATGTAGATAGAGAACAATGACATCGGAGTGGGGGCCACTTTGGGTGTGCCTTCAGGGATCAGTACGTATCCCTTATATATGGTGGAACATTGATCCAAACTTATAGTATTCCAGGGTATTGCATTTCTAAGCTTGTTCGAGCATTGTCTTGTGGTCTTGTCTATACTTGGTTCCTGGACCCTGTGATCATCTCTCTTGGCTACTTGCCTTATGTTTGTACCAAAATTGGGCACAACACTCTTTGGAAGTCTTTGAAGAGATAAAGTGAAGAAATTGAATGTAAAAGAGGATTTATCTAACAAAAAATCCAAATTTCAGAAATGAAAATAATTAAAGTGCAAGAGACACAAGAATTTAGAGTGGTTCGGCGTATAGCCTACGTCCACTATGAAGAAGTTTGCTTTATTAATCTTTCCTTTGCGTTTAGAAGTGAAAGCAATGATTTACAGCAGTCAACTGTGATTTGCAGCAGTGAATTTCGTTTGTGGCAGCAACAATTGAGTTCAGATCTGGATCTGGCGGAGTCCGGGCGTTGGAGATCTCAAAGAGGAAGAAGAACCCCTTTTCTGTTGGCTTTGGGGGTCTATTTATAGGCGTAGGAGGCTGATATTTCGCTCAGATCTTGGGAGACCCTCTCTGGCACGTGACCAGGCCCGTACACCCAAGCCTGTGAAGTTTCAATCCGATCCGTGATTGACACGAACAGATTTCGACTCGCTCAAGATTTCATCCAATGGAGTCGAAATTTGGCGTGGACATTCTTTATCATGCACGTAGCCTTCTGTGAAAATTTCATAGCATTTGGACTTGTAGATTGGGAGATATGATCGATACGAAATGGAGTTTTCGGCAGGTTGTTTCCTTCGACTCGCTTCCATTTCGACTCGCTTCCACTTGACTCGATGACGTGGCGCTTCCTGGATCGTTCCACCTTTGATGCTGTTTTGAGCGAGTCGAAGCGCACACTGATTTGAGCGAGTCGAAGTGTGCAATGGTTGACCTAGTCGAAGCGCATGGTTCGATCGCTTCGAGTAGTGACTTTGCCAACCGGAGCTGAATTCGATGGAGTCGAATAGCTGTTTGAGAGGAGCGAGTCGAAGTTGATGGAGTTGACCAGTGGTTTGAAGTGAGCGAGTCGAAGAAGGTAGCTGAGCGAAGCAAGTCGAAATAGGTACTTCAGATGGCAGTGAAGCGAGTCGAACAGGAGCGAGTCGAAGCTGGTATCTGAGGGAACTGGGGCGAGTCGAAGCTGGTATCTGAGGGAACCGGGGCGAGTCGAAGGAGCGAGTCGAACGGTATCTGGTTTTCGTTCAATTTTGCATCCTTCATAACTTGAGCATACGAACTCGGATTGACTTGAGAATTTGAACATTGGCTCCCATGGCTTAGCTTGTCATGTCCTACCAATTTTGGCTCGACTCGGACTTGGAAAAAATTCGTCGATATCCGTAGTGAGCCCGTGTATAACTGATTTCTAGGATGGGCCGTCATTGGTTATCAATCAATTCCCTGGTGTTACGGCCTTGCCAAAAGGCGGGATAACACCTTATTAATATTTGGTCTAACTTATCCAGCCAGTCAAAATAAAGCTGGGCTAAAAGCTAGATAACACTTTCCCCCTAAAGTACATCTCGTTTCGAAAGTCATGCTTTGAATAAAGTCAAGTTAGAATCGTTGCAAAGGATTCCGTTCTGTGTTCCGAATGGTCGGTATACTTTCTATGAATTGTTCCTTTGAAAAGTTATGTCCACACTGGTCTGTTGTGACATTCTGTAGGTATCTGACACTACAAAACTAAAATGTACTCTCTTGGTGATTGTTTGTGCTCAACTCCATTAAATTAGTTGATTTAGTTAGTAGGCATCGGTTGTCAGAAATTGCTTCTTTCCTGAAAGTCCCAGGTAAGAATTTTATTTTCATCAGTTTAGGAAATCGAATGTCGAGTGCATACACATGCTTGCATGCCCACATACACACTATTGTTTCTAGCTGCCAGACATGTTCACATGCATATAGTTAATTGCCAATTTCTATCGAATTACAATCCCCCTTCTTTGAAAAAAAAGTGTGTGGTGGGATTCGGTACCGGTCCATATAGGAGGGGATCTTGTTCCAATCCCACACTTAGACCATTTCTTTCATTTTTTGACCCGAGAATATTGGGCCGTCAAGGGGTATATATCTCCCCTTTTCTTTCATTTACTTGCTTACTGGATCCCATCTTCACTCGTCTGCCATTAAAAGATTGAAATCGAGAAAATTATCCATAATTAAACCCATCACCAATCTGGTCGAGTCCTGCCTCCTACATCGCCATCACTTGTCCATAATCTAAACCCACCAACACCCGTTGCAATCTCCTAGATTTTAAGGTTGAATACCCTTGTGTCTTGAGACTTGATCCACCATAGGTCAATTCTTGAATTTATTTGATTGCAATTTCACACATACATTGGTTTTTTATCTCAGGTAGTTGGTGAGTCGGAGTATAATGAAGATGAGGCTAGCTTAGGGGCGATTTCATGTTGGTTGTTGGATTCGACTTTAGGATCACTTCATGTTGATGGAGATAGGTTCAGGGATCTGCCGTGGGAAGCTGGAGTTTAATTTGCATAAGGTAGCAAAACTCCCCTAGCATAGGATTGGTGTTGATCCCATACTTAGGCAAATTTCATGTTTTTTGCATTGTATGGTTACATCTGGACTTTGACTCTTAGAAATGAACATTTGTTTTCCTATATGAACTCGTGCACATACATAAATGATCACATGTGACTGTGGACTTGAAATTGAACGCACATGCATGTGTGTATAGATATATAGCCGAACCTAGATGAATGGATATGTCTCAAATATGGACATCATACCTTTATATGCTAATAGCTGATCCCTGAACTTGGACTAAACTCTTATGTACAACCATTGATGTGAAAATCGATTGGGATGGTCAGCGATGATGGTCACTCCGGTCAAACTCTTGAATCTCATCATCACTGTTATATAATTCTGAACAGTATAATATTGCGCTGCACGACACCGTACTAGATAACACTTAGCACAGAGGGACAGGTTAATCCATCGAACTATGATTTTCTGATGAGCTTAATAGCTTTGAGTTCTAAACGCTTTGAGCATTTAGTTGTAATGACTGGTGATCAGGCCTCTACATATGTTGAATCAGATGATGAGTTGAGTTCAGCAACACTTTCTGCTCAATACACTTTGGGTGAACAATCGAAACAATCCGAAAGCTCAGACCATGCCTCAACTAACTTTTCAAATCCGAGAGTGGATGATATTATAGAGCCGACTCCAGATATATTTGAGGATGCTGAATTATTCGAAGATCCAACAGATTCGATAGCTTTGAAGGTTATCGAGGCATCTCTTCATTGAATTTTCATTAAGCATAGAATTTCATAAGATGACGTAATGTTCACGTCTCATCACCAAAGGGCTCACCTTCCTCTAGATTGGTATATCACCTATAACAGATGTGAGAAATGCGGATTACAGATCTTAAGGCCGGAATAACACTAGAGGGAGGATGAATAGTGTTTTGTGGATTTTCTAAATCTTTTTGAAACTTATGTAAATTTAATCACCAACAAATTCAATTAACAGACATAGATATAATCACAGAATCAAACACAGATGCAAATAATAAATAAAAGCAGTAAAGGAAAGAACACACCGAATTTTATACTGGTTCGGAGTTACCCTACATCCAATCCCGTACAAACGTACAGATTTCTTATCAAAAATAATCTCCCAGATTACACCCTCCTGTATTCGAGTCCGTGGCAAACTCTCTTGATATACCAGGCCACAAGATCACCTAATCGATTTCCAGGGCAACAATCATACCCAATTGATTTCAAGGCTCAACCGCACCTTTTACTCAACAGTTTTGATTTACAAATAATCCTATAACTCTGAATAGCACTGAGATCTTACGGAGAGAGTGGCATAGAATCAAACAAGAGATAATCAAGTTTGATTCACTTGGTATTTCGGCAGAGTATAGTTTGGGATTCTTTAGAATAAATGTGGAATATGAAGAGGAGAGAAAATAAATGAAATTTGATTGAAAATTCGTTTAGAACTACTGGTATTTATAGGAAATCAACAGCCATATCTATTCGTGAAAGGATACGACGAATAGACACTTCTTTTGAAAATTTGAATTTTGAATTTAACGGACACCATGTCGACATTGGGTATCCCATGATGTCGACATACCCTAGTTAAAAATAATGTAAAATTTGTTTTGGAAATGATATTGAAAGGAAAACAAGATGAAATGATTCTGGAGTAAAATAAACTAATATCCCTATGTTTTAAAATAAAGAAGAGTAGAAAAATATATTTTTAGAATGTATATATAAATTTGATTTTAAATCTCAAGTATATATATATTATAAAGAATATTTAAAAATCAGAAGATAGTTTTAAAAACAAACAAAGTTTAAAACAAGAGTTTATTTAAAAACAAAAACAAAGAATATTTTAAGGCTAAAACATTTTGAAAAGCAGTTTTGAAAATCATTTTGAAAAACCATTTTGAAGTAGTTTTGCAAGCTTCTTCCTGTAGAATACTCGAGAACTTGTACAAAACCAGGATGTTCGTGGGTTTGTAAGCCACTTGTCGTAGGTTTGTTGTCATCAAAACCATCCTTCTCAAGGACTAACAACCTCCCCCTTTTTGATGATGACAACCTATGTTCATAAAATATGCTTCTCCTTCACAATAACTCCCCCTTAAACTAATAACCCCCCCTAAAACTAATAACTCCCCCTAAAACTAATAACTCCTCCTTAATCTAAGCCTATATACTCTAACTACTCTATTTTATAATTCTCCCCCTTCGTCATCAACAAAAACTAATCCTAAACTAATATAACTCGCCTTTGTTATCCCGCCTTTTGGAAAGGCCGTGACACCAAAAAGTTGACTGGAAATCAATGACAGTTCGTCCTGAAGATAGATTATACATTGGTTCACTATGGATATTGATGAATTTTGTCCGATTCCGGATCAAGCTAGAATTGATATGACATGACAATCAAAGCTTTGGAAGCCAACGTTTCAAATTTCAAGTCAATCGGAGTTCATATGTTCGAGATATGATCGATGCAAGCTAAGGAAATCAACACATCCGTGTCCATCTATTCGTATCCATCAAGAACTACACTCTTCGTATCCATCCAAAGGTGGCCCCTTCGTATCGATCTTATTTGTATCCATCAAGCAACCGGAGAAAGTCTTTCTTCGTATCGATCTGGTTTGAATCCATCAGATGCACTCGTCTTCGTATCGATCAGGAGAACGGCACTCTTCGTATCCATCAGCCGAAAGGCCTTGTTCGTATCCATCAATCGATATTGTTTTACATCCATCTATTTGTATCAATCATGCTATTCATCTGTTCGTATCCATCGCGTCAGTTGTTCGTACCCACCAAATTAGTTCAATTTCATATCGATCAATAGGAGTCAGCGATCCCAATCGCACAGTTCGTATCGATCGATCAACGATCGATACGAATAAAATGGCTCTCTGCTATCGGTACGAACAAAGCCACTATAATCGATACGAACAAGACAACTTCGATCGATACGAACAAGACAAAACACGATCGATACGAACAGAACATAACCACTGACATCGATACGAACAAGGCCGAAATCGATCGATACGAACAAGGCTTCAATTTCGGATACGAATAAGACTCGATCACTTGGCATGAAAAGTGGATGGATCCGAGGAATTAGCGCCACGTCGACTTGCAAGCACGTGCCCAAAGAGCGATACGACAGACGAATATGAACAGTATCGATGCGAATTTAGCAGCCTTTGAAAAATACAAGTTTGCATCGATCATAACTCACAATCTACAAGTCCAAATGCTATGAAATTTTCACAGGAGCTTACGTACAACCTAAAGGATGTTCCTGCTCAATTTCGACTCGATTGGGCCAAATCTTGATCGATACGAAATTGGTTCGTATCGATCATGGACCGAGTCCAAATCACATGGGATCGATCGCGTGGGCCTACACATGTGCCAAAAGAAGTCTTCCAAGATCTGAGCGAGATATTTGCAACCTATGCCTACAAATAGCATCCCAAAGCCTACAGAAAAGGGACTTTTTGGGTTCTGCAACGTCCAGACTCTGTCGAAATCACCATTAGACTGAAACTCCACTGTTGTACTCGAGAATTATTGTTGTAATCTACTGTAACCAGCAAGGAAGGTTAATAAAAGATTAACTTTTGAAGTGGACGTAGGCCGGAGATAGCCGAACCACTATAAATCTTGTGTTTCTATCTGTTTCTTTCCGTTTTAAGTTTGTTATTCTTCACTTTTATCATCTACATTATTTAGATCTTTGATTTGTGATCATTTACTGCTGATCTGTTTTCATACACTGGTGCTTTCACGATATTTGGGGTTTGTGACCAATTTTGGCGCAAACACTTAGGTGCTTTCATTGAGAGCTGAACTCAGGGATTCTACCACTTGGAAATTGAATTTGAAGGCTTAAGGATTCAGATTTGAAAAGTTATGACAAGGCAATCAAGTAGAAGACAAAGAGCAGAAAGGAGCCGGGGAAGTCAAGAGGCCTCTTCTGGAGCTGGAGCAGGTCAAGCTTCGATCTACATCACTAGGGACGAGATGGAGGCTATGATGGATTCAATGCACGAAATATTGCTGAAGAGCTAACAAGAAATGATGCATAGCTTCTTTGAGCAGATGAGAGCAGCCAGAGCCCAGAACCTTGGGCCGGCTACAGTGGCTGCAGACATAGGACAAAGATCTAGAGTTACAGAGACAGCCGGAGGTTAGATCCAAGATCAGAATGCCGAGCATGAAGGCAATCAACGAGGACCCGGGGGCAAACCTTCGGGATCAGATATTGGAAGACCCATAGATGGAGCTCATCAAGCTAGAGCCAACGCCAACACGAATGAGCCACATTAAGAATATTACCCAGAATACCCTTCAGGACATGGGGGCAGGATGGAAACATGCTAAGGAGACAACCCCAGGATGGAGACGAATGAATGGCTAGACTAGTGCGATGGATTATGAGGGGAGGATTGCCAAGCGGAGGCTTAGAGGAAGTTAGTCGGAGTCCATTCACTCCGAATATCAGAAATGCAAGGAATCCTCATAAATTCAAGTTACCCACGCTAGAAGCTTATGATGGAAAATCAGACCCGACCATGCATATTACCATATATATCAGGCATATGGAAGTGCTGGGGGCATCCAAGGAAGTGGCGGCATGATGTTTCCCTCTATATTTGACAAACTTGGCTGCGCTTTGGTTCAGGAAGCTAGAGAATGGATCAATTAGAACATGGAGCGAGCTAGTGGAATGCTTCATGAGGCAGTTTAGGGTCCATGTGACATGACCCAAGAGTGTGAAGACCTTTGCGTCGATGAAACAGAGGGCTGGAGAGTCCATGAGAGATTTTCTATTACGATTCAATGTAACTATAGCTTCAGTAGATCGCCCGGATTCATCGATGATTTTGATGGTGGCGGTAGCAGGAGTTGCAGAAGGTACATAATTTAAGGATTCTTTAGCAAGAGATCCACCACAAGACCTTGGAGAATTCTATCATGAAGCTGAAAGATTCATTCGGCTAGAGGATTCACGCACCGAGAGGTAGGAAATAAACGCCGTGCAAGGTGAAGGACCGTCCAAAGAACAATCTGGAACAGATAAAGGAAAGTGGAAGCAGGATGACAGATACGATGGTCCTGACAAACAGAAGAAATTCTGAGAACCCAGATTCAAAAAATACGCTGACTTGACGGTGAACCTGGAACGGATTTACACGGAGACTCGGGGGCAGCTCCCCTATCGAAAACCACCCAGGAGAGATCCCACAGAACGGGAACGTAAAAGTGGAATGTATTGCATATTCCATTAGCTGGAAGGGGATACTACTGATGAATGCCGCCATTTGAGGGATAAGGTGGAAGAGCATGTTAGAAGTGGTAGATTGCCACAATTTGTGAGAAATCGGACAGCGGCCGTAGGACCTAAGCAACTACAGCCTGCACCCAACAAAACTAATCCTGGATCGGGATCACGACTCGTCATCAATTGATCATGATGCAAAGGCCAAGTTCAGGACCTGAACTTTGGTCGATTAGAAAAAATTCTTAGATTTGATTTCAAAATAAAATGGTTGTTCCACTTACACATGTAAGGGAACTAGAGAGATCCCTAGGCATGCTCTGAGATGGAAATAGACCGCTCTGCCCGGAGAGGCAGTATCTAGGTTTTTCCTTTGTTTGTGATTGAACATTTGGAATTTGAATTTAATAAATGAACTTAAATTTCATAAAATAAACCTGTGATCGGAAAGTTGCAGGATGAATATTGAAAGTCAATTAGAAATGGATCGCTTTATGACCCTATCCGGAGAGACGGGGTCCGGAGTGCAAGAAGTGAGTTGCTTCGCCGGAGAGCGACAGGATCAACTCACTTAACGTCGTTCCCCATTCACCGGAGAGTGATTGGATCGGGTTCGATAAGAGCCCAGAGTGGCTACAATCGGCCTAGGATTTAGGCCATGACATCGCTTAATGTTCAGGGACACTGAACCGGAGTGCAGGGGGTGTTGCCGCTTCGCCGGAGAGCGACAGGATCGGCTCACTCGACGCTGTTTCCCCTTCACCGGAGAGTGACAGGATGGGATCCAGTAAGATCCCAGAGAGGCTATGATCGGTCTAGGAGGACCAAGACATCGATATATGCCCTCGCAAGGGATAGAAAGCAGCACTGGAGTGCGATAGGATCTTTCTATTCGATCGTTAAGTTTGGAATGGACTTAACAAGGGTCCGAAGTGGCCGTCAATGGTCTAGAGAGGCCATAGGATTTGATTACTGATTTCCACAAGTTGAAATGGATATAGATTCGGCTTCGAACGGCAACGAACTTGATTGAGAATACTATAGCTATGGGTAAAACATGGACTCACGACATTGGATTTGACGCTATTCAAAAAACGCCTTTTACCAAAAGACATGTTTTAGGGGGCAAATGTTATCCCACCTTTTGGCAAGGCCGTGACACCAAAAAGTTGACAGGAAATCAATGACAGTTCGTCCCAAAGATCGATTATACACTGGTTCACTATGGATATCGATGAATTTTATCCGATTCCGGATCAAGCTAGAATTGATATGGCACGACAATCAATGTTGTGGAAGCCAACGATTCAAATTTCAAGTCAATCGGAGTTCATATGCTCGAGATGTGATCGATGCAAGCTAAGGAAATCAACACATTCATGTCCATCTATTCGTATCCATCAAGAACTACACTCTTCGTATCCATCCAAAGGCGACCCCTTCGTATCGATCTTATTCGTATCCATCAAGCAACCGAAGAAAGTCTTTCTTCATATCGATCTGGTTTGAATCCATCAGATGCACTCGTCTTCGTATCGATCAGGAGAACTGCACTCTTCGTATCCATCAACCAAAAGGCCTTGTTCATATCCATCAATCGATATTGTTTTACATCCATCTATTCGTATTGATCATGCTATTCATCTGTTCATATCCATCGCGTCAGTTGTTCGTACCCACCAAATTAGTTCAATTTCATATCAATCAATAGGAGTCAGCGATCCCAATCGCATAGTTCGTATCGATCGATCAACGATCGATACGAATAAAATGGCCCTCTACTATCGATACGAGCAAAGCCACTGTAATCGATACGAACTAGACAGCTTCAATCGATACGAACAAGACAAAACACGATCGATACGAACAGAACATAACCACTGACATCGATACGAACAAGGCCGAAATCGATCGATACGAACAAGGCTTCGATATCAGATACGAATAAGACTCAGTCACTCGGCATGAAAAGTGGATCGATCTGAGGAATTAGCGCCACGTCGACTTGTAAGCACGTGCCCAAAGAGCGATACGAGAGACAAATACGAACAGTATCGATGCGAATTCAGCAGCCTTTGAAAAGTACAAGTTTGCATCGATCATAACTCACAATCTACAAGTTCAAATGCTATGAAATTTTCACAGAAGCTTACGTACAACCTAAAGGATGTTCCTGCTCAATTTCGACTCGATTGGGCCAAATCTTGATCGATACGAAATTGGTTCGTATCGATCACGGACCGAGTGCAAATCACATGGGATCGATTGCGTGGGCCCACACACGTGCCAAAAGAAGTCTCCCGAGATCTGAGCGAGATATTTGCAGCCTATGCCTATAAATAGCATCCCAAAGCCTACAGAAAAGGGACTTTTTGGATTTTGCAACGTCCAGACTCTGCCCAAATCACCATTAGACTGAAACTACACTGTTGTACTCGAGAATTATTGCTGTAATCTACTGTAACCAGCAAGGAAGGTCAATAAAAGATTAACTTTTGAAGTGGATGTAGGTCGGAGATAGCCGAACCACTATAAATCTTGTGTTTCTGTCTGTTTCTTTCCGTTTTAAGTTTGTTATTCTTCACTTTTATCATCTACATTATTTAAATCTTTGATTTGTGATCATTTACTGCTGATTTGTGTTTATACACTGGTGCTTTCACGATATTTGGGTTTCGTGACCAATTTTGGCACAAACACCCTTAGTTTTATATTGGAGTATCTGTGACAAATTAAGATGGAGTGTGTGTGTGTGTGTATAATAATATGAGTTAATTACTGAAAACATAACCAATATGATAGTTTAAATCCAATAAACATATACTATGTTTCATATAATTTTATACATTCCATTCAAATCAAATCAATTCTAATCAAAGCAAATCAAATCAAACAATTTAAATCAAATCAAACAATTCAAATCAAATCAAACAATTCAAAGACAAGCAATTCAAACCATAAGGAGATCAAATAATTTTAGGAACTTCAGCCTATCCTTCTTCTCAAAAGATAGGATCCTTTTTAATATCTTCCAAATCTTCGTTATCTTGAATTAAAGTTCCTTCAGGATTTGCATCGAGATCATCTTTGTTTAGGGCAGAAATCATCCAATGGAGGGCATCGAAATGCTTCTCTTATTCTTTTATCATATGCATTTGACTTAGTTCTAAGTGCCTTTGATTGTGGAGAATAAAAGTAAGTATATTCTTGAATGATTTGAGAGTTTCTTCAAGATTTTCACTTGGAGTTTGAGAAGAGGAAGCCATTTTTGATAAGTAGTTAAAAGATATAAATAGAGATAAGTAGAAATGAAGAGATTACAAGTTTCTAGAAGAAACAGGTATTTAAATAGGCAGAAATTCATTTAAAATGAATATACATGAGTGAGTTATTTTAATTTCAAAATTTTAAAAAATAACCAAATCAGACAGTTATATGTCGACATAGTGGGTTGGGGTATGTCGACATGGGTATGTTAATCTATGTGTCTTCTTTGTTTTGTGAATAAGTATGTATATATATAAACTTATATATTATGCTAACATTTATTCTAGAGACACGATAAGGTAGAAAAATATAAGATAGATAAATGAGTCAATACATGAGATACTTCATAACATGATAAAAGAGCAATACAAGTTCATACAAAATAAACTAGTACATCACATCCTAGTTTTTAGAATGTGCTAGAGGATGAGGAGGATGATGATAAGTCAAGTTTCCGACCAACTCTAGCAATGAACTTGTTCATATTAGTGGTCATTTTATCCAATTTCTTACTAACGGGTCTTTTGAGAATCCGTTGATTTTCCACTATGATCTTTTGATTTTTGAGGAGTGTTTTGTTGGAAGGATTGTTAGGATATTCAATACTTTCCAAGGAGGTATCTTCATTTTCTTCTTCAATTTCCATTTCCTCCCCTTCTTCTTCTTCTTCCTCATTTTCTTCTCCATCTCTTCATGTGCCAACCTTTCATCCTTTTCGGCAAGAGATTCGTATTGTTGAAATATGAAAGGAATTTTCATAAGAGAAATATTGGCATGATTAAACACTTTTCTTGAAAAAAATTCTTCCCTTTTGTAATCAACACCAAAATATTTAAAAATCCGAGTGAGATAGATTCCATGATACAAAGTGTTCTCACCCATTTCCAAATTTTTAGGACGAAGTTCATCCATAATCACTTGCGCCCAATTAATGTCATAATGACCAAAAATGGCAAAAAGAGCTTTACAAACTTTTAAAGTCGGGTTATTGAAATTTCCCGATCTAGGAGTGATAGTATGTTGCAAAAGAAGAATAACAATACGTGCTTTCGGACGAAAGTTACGATTTTTAAATTCAAAGTTATCATCTCCTTTGAAAATGTGATGAAATGTCTCACGATCATATTCATCAATGTTGAAAGTAGAATGATCCATTCCCGAATTCTTGCAATTGAGAATTTTGCCCAAAATTTCACAATTTAAAACAATTTTAGTGCCTTTGACACTACTCCAAATTTCATTTTCATTTCCTTCATGAAAACTGCGATTTAAATTTGCATAAAACATTTTAACAAGGTTTGGATAACAAACAAAATCATTTTCAGAATTGTCAAAGAGACTAAGAATATGGTTCTCTTTAAGAAGAGTATTTATTTCATATGTAGAGAAATCGCTAAAGATAGCAAACTTTCCCATATGAACTTTTCCGTAATTAGCATAGCTTATATAAGCCTTGATTGCTTCTGGATCATTATAGAGATACTCTTTGATGGTTTTAGACAGCCTCATTGTGGATGAAGTGCTTGAAGAAGCCATTTTTGAAGAGAGTAGAAAGTTTGAAAGAGTGAAAGATAGTTTGAAGTTTAAAATGAAAGTGAAAAGATATGATAAGATAAGGGAAATAAATAGATATTCAATAGTCATGTTCTCTGGTCAAGAGGTACCTTTCCAGAACATTGGAGTTGGTGAAAAGGTGGAGGGAAGTTCAAAGATTTGAATTCAAATTTGAATTTCAAATTTCTGATAGGGATGTCGACATCATAGGTAGGACCATGTCGACATGGGTCAGAGAATTCATGTGACTTATATTTTCCTATATACTTTAATCTCTATATATTTATATATTATTTTTAATGTCTATATATTTTCTAAAGTAATATTTAATATAATAATATTACTTTAATAAAAAATATTACAATATTAAAAAATTAAAATAAATATAATAAAAAATTAAAATTCAAACAAAAACAATCAAACAATCAATCAATTTTAAGCAAACAATTTCAACCAATATATTATAAACGTGTACCTTTTTCTAGATTCGTATCACTGGGATCATCGGAATCATGAATAGCCCTAAAGCACATATTTGAATTTTCTATCTTCTGATCATCATCGCTTGAGGATGAGTCTGAGTCTGAATCATCTAGTGTAGAGGTATACGCTCTCTTTCTTTTCTTTGTATAATCATTGCTTGCAGGAAACTTTTGCTTATCAGGGTGCGGACAGTCTCTTTTGAGATGACCTGGTTCGTCACAGTTGAAACATTTGACGTGGTTTGGTATTTCATTATGATTCCCAGAATTCCTATGATCATTCTTTTTGAAGTTGTTTATCTTTATGTATTTTAGAAACTTCCGAAAATTCTTTGTCATGAAAGCTATTTCTTCATCATCATTACTTCCCGATTCTGATCCATCTGTTAATGAATTGAATGCAATTGACATCTTTTCGAATGCCTTCCTATCTCTTCTCTCTTGCATTTGTACTTTAGATGACATTAAATTTCCAATCAATTCTTCAGTCTTTAAAGTACTGATATCATTTGCTTCTTCAATTGCAAGAGTTTTCTAATCTCATTCCGAAGTAAGAGAATTTAGTATTTTTCTGACTTGATCTTCTTTGGAAATAAAATTTCCAAATGATATTAGAGAATGCATAATATCTTGAAATCTACTATACATATCTGAAATGGACTCATTAGAATTCATTTTGAATAATTGAAACTGATTCGTGAGTATGGATATTTTGGTCTGTTTGACTTTGCTTGTTCCTTCATGAGTAACTTGCAAAGTTTTCCAGATATCATATGCAGACTTACAAACAAATACTCTATTGAATTCATTCCTATCAAGTGAACAAAATAAAATATTCATTTCTTTGGAATTATTTTGTGCAATAGTCATTTGCTCAATAGTCCATTGTGCAAAATTAATTGTAGGTTCAGAATATTCAGTCTGTGTGATATTCCAAGTGTCTAATCCTATTGACTGTAAATATATTTTCATTCTACATGCCCAATATGCATAGTTACTGCCATCAAAAAGTGGTGGTCTGGAAGTAGACTGACCCTCTACAAATGAACTAGTGATAGTGTTAACAGAACCAGTGTTGGTAGCCATTTTTAAAAACTTTTCAAAATTCAGATTATGAAAACTTTGAAAACCTTGCTCTGATACCAAATGTGAGAAATGCGGATTACAGATCTTAAGGCTGGAATAACACTAGAGGTGGGTGAATAGTGTTTGTGGATTTTCTAAATCTTTTTGAAACTTATGTAAATTTAATCACCAACAAATGCAATTCACAGACACAGATATAATCACAGAATCAGACACAGATGCAAATAATAAATAAAAGCAATAAACGAAAGAACACACCGGATTTTATACTGGTTCGGAGTTACCCTACATCCAGTCCCGTACAAACGTACGGATTTCTTATCAAAATAATCTCCCAGATTACACCCTCGATTTTAAGGCCACGAGGTACACCCTCCTATATTCGAGTTCGGGGCAAACTCTCTTGATATACCAGGCCACAAGATCACCTAATTGATTTCCGGGGCAACAATCACACCCAATTAATTTCAAGGCTCAACCGCACCTTTTACTCAACAGTTTTGATTTACAAATAATCCTATAACTCTGAATAGCACTGAGATCTTACGGAGAGAGTGGCAGAGAATCAAACAAGAGATAATCAAGTTTGATTCACTTGGTATTTCGGTAGAGTATAGTTTGGGATTCTTTAGAATAAATGTGGAAGATGAAGAGGAGAGAAAATAAATGAAATCTGAATGAAATTTCGTTTATAACTACTGGTATTTATAGGAAATCAACAGCCATATCTATTCGTGAAAGGATACGATGAATAGACACTTCTTTTGAAAAATTGAATTTTGAATTTAACGGACACCATGTCGACATGGGGTATACCATGATGTCGACATACACTAGTTAAAAATAATGTAAAAATTGTTTTGAAAATGGTATTAAAAGGAAAACAAGATGAAATGATTCTAGAGTAAAATAAACTAATTTCCCTATGTTTTAAAATAAAGAAGAGTAGAAAAATATATTTTTAAAATGTATATATAAATTTGATTTTAAATCTCAAGTATATATATATTATAAAGAATACTTAAAAATCAGAAGATAGTTTTAAAAACAAATGAAGTTTAAAACAAGAGTTTATTTAAAAACAAAAACAAAGAATATTTTAAGGCTAAAACATTTTGAAAAGCAGTTTTGAAAATCATTTTGAAAAACCATTTTGAAATAATTTTGCAAGCTTCTTCCTACAGAATATCTCATCACATCAGGACTGTACAAAACCAGGATGTTCGTGGATTTGTAAGCCACTTGTCGTAGGTTTGTAAGCTACTTGTCATGGGTTTGTAAGCCATTGAGAAGGTATAAATGGGTTCCATCCCAAATGAAATATGGAATGAAGATTTCCGTGCTATTATGAAGTTTTAACATAATTCTAGACTCAATACTTATCTTGTACTATTAAAATCTTGAACTCTTGATAACTTGATTTCTTGATGCTCAGGAGTCTTCAATCTTGATATCTTTGATCTTTAAATTCATCACTCTTGTATCTCTATACTGTACAGTCTTCATTCTTGATACCTGCATGTTTATATCCTGCATATACATACATACATACATATATATATATATATATCTAAACTATAATTTTAGTATTTATATTTTATAACAAGTCCTAAGGTTGTTGTAATCAAAACCATCCTTCTCAAGGACTAACAACAGATATATATGCCTAGTTGGGGATATACCACAATTTAATCTATTCATCCGATCGAGTTCTCCATTTTATGAGACTTTCTTTAGCTCAATTGCTTCTGAACAGCTATGCATTTCTCTAAGGCACTACGTGATTTTCCTTGAATTCTTAAATTGTGAACAGATCGAAGAAGATATTCGATTTATCTACATATTCAAGCGATGAAAAGGAATTTTATCGTTCACTTATGTTGAGCCAGTAAGCAGTTGTCGAGTTTTGACTAGTGCTTGGAATAAGCTTAGCTAGTTCAAAAGGAATGGTTTTATATGTGTTGTCCACCTGGGTTCACACGATGGTGGTTATAGGATGTAAATGCTTCTCCAAACCATAGGGTGAAAGTTTTAGTCAAGTCATATTCTGATTCACACATTTTTCTAAATTATGCAGATGTTCCATTGAGATCCAATAGCGATGTTTATCAAATCATCGTTACAACACTCAAGATTTTTACAGAGGAAGATAAGGAGATCAGTTCCATTATTACTCATGAGCATCTCTTGGTCTTCAACTTGCTAGAAGAGGGTCATAGCATCGGCCAGGCTGGGGATGACGATGAAGAAGTACTAGGTGACCATATTCAGCCAGAAGTAGATTATGTCGTCCCTAACATTCCCCCAATTCCTTGCTAGGAAGTCGAGGAGGCTCATGGCAACGTCGAGGAAGGTGGACTAGTAGGCGGTGATAATGAGGCGAGCGATGACGATGCACATTCAAGTCACGAACCAATGACAATGTAGTCTTCAAACGAGCAACCACTTGCTTCCCGAAGGAATCTTGTAATTAAGCTTCGTAAAGAGCAAACTTCTAAACAGCCTCCACCAATTGCAACAGCATAGCAGACTCCATCTCTTCCTTCTGTGGACATATTTTCAAAGATAGATTTTTCATGATGTTGTAGAACGACATGCCATTAAAAGTTGGGGACCTACCATAGCATTAGATGAAACGCCATAAAAAGGTAGATTTAATAGCGTTTATATTATCCTATTAGACACTTTCATAGCATTTTTCCAAATGAGGTAAAATATTTTTCATGGTGTTTTTTCAATGCTAAGAGTGCATTTTTATAGCATTTAGGCAATGCTATGAATACTTTTTATAACGTTTCCATACTATTTTTTCTAGCATTTGGAAGATGTTGTTAAAGGGTCTAACAGCATTTTTATGTACGTCGTATAACAATATGTCATAATAGATCCATGGCCTATTATAGCATTTCGAATAAACACTATGAAAGCCAGAGTTTTATTGCATTTAGTAGACGCTATTGTATATTTTCTACTTCATATCAAAAACGTTGTTGTAGATTTTCTATAGCATACCAAAAACGCTATTATAGATTTCTACACATTTCAAAAAGGCTATTTTTCTTTATCTCCGCTTTGAGTTTACAATAGCCTTTTTATACGTAAAAACATCTAATGCAAGACATATTTGCCTCAATTCATGAATAATTCAATCAGCTCAAACAACAATAATATGAAACTTTCGATAATCAAAGCATATTTTATATTATAAATAATCAGAACTACACCAAATTCAATATTGTATATAGTATTTCATAGCCGATATTTTTAAACACACATGATAATAGTACCATTAGGACTCTACAAAAGAAAATACTAAAATACCATGATCGTAGAATATTAATGTTTGTTATCTTAAAACATTCAATAACCTACAAGAAAAGAGAGCATTTAAAGCATGTGCAGACATATATGAAAAGATATATGAATAAGGCACAAACAAAAACATGCATATTGAACATATAGACATGCTTAATGTCGATACGCACTCTACATAATTTTATGTCAAATATATAATGCCATCACAGTTAAGGATTGTTTATATTACTTGTTATTCACAATTGAAACTCAAATTAGAATAAGTATGTGTTGAACTCCTATATCTAATAGTCATATTTTACAGTTTAACTTAATTAATTTTTATGAACTTATTTAATTATTATAAAACTTAGTTAACTTAGTTCATTTTTACAAACTTAGATAACTTTTATAAACATATTAGTTATTATAAAACTAAATTTACTTAGTTAATTTCTATAAACTTATTTACTTATTACAAAATTTAGCTAACTTGGTTAATTTCTATAAACCGGTTAATTTTTATAAGATTTAGTTAATTTATTTACTTTTTGCAAACTAGATTAATTTTTATAAAATTTAGTTAAATTAGTTAAATTTTTATAAAAATTAGTTAAATAATATAAAAAATAATTAATTTTTATAAACTTGGTTAACTTTATAAAATTCAGTTATTTTTTATAAACTTGGTTAACTTCAAAAAAATTAGTTAACTTATTATAATTTTTAGTTAACTTAGTTAAATTTTTATGATATTTAGTTAAATTTTATAAAACTTAGCTAATTTAGTTAAAATTTAATAAATCTTAGTTAATATTTACAAAACTAAGTTAAGCTAGTTAATTTTTAATGCTTATTTAATTTTTGTGTTACCCCTCCTTTTGGACAAGGCCGGGATACCAACAAATTGGAAAAAAGGATGGATATCAGGAATGGAGATCGATTGGAAACAAGGCTATGATCGATACCATCAAAATTGGACTGAGCTCCAATCAAGGTGGGACTAGTAATGATGAACAAGGTTTGGAGAGGCTACGTTTCTTAGGAATTGTAGATAATTCGGACTTCAAGAAATCGTTGGAACGGGATCCACCGATGGATCTTGGAGAGTTCTACCATGAAGCGGCAAGATTTTTAAGCCAGGAAGATGCATAGGCTGAGAGAGAAGCGAGAGAGGCTGAAGCTTATGCGGTGAAAGGTGGAGGTCCACCAATGGAGGATTCAAACAAAGATGATAGAGGCAAAAGGAAAACGAATGACAACGGCAACATTTCGAAAAGGCCATGGAGGGAGTCAAAGTTTTCTTCTTATACGGACTTAACTGAAACTATGGAAAGGATTTACTTGGATACTCGAGGGCGTCTCCAGTATCGAAGGCCGGCAAAAAGGGAACCCTCTGAATATGAACGGGCATTGGGAAAGCATTGCCTATTCCATGAACTGGATGGGCACAACACAAACGGCCGCAGGCATTTAAAGGACATCATTAAGGAGCATGTGTGGAATGGTCATTTACAGCAATACGTAAGGAATCGAGCTGTTGTAGTGGAATAGGAGCAGCCACCACCCCCCTCAAACGAAGATGGCACTGGATCCAGGCATCGTCATCAGCTTATTATAAACTGATGGGATTTGTGGCATGAAATAAGTAATAAACCTCAAAGTAGTATGGATAAGTCGCTTACACATGTACGGGATTGGGGACGGTCCCTAGGCATGCTCTGAGACGATAATAAACCGTGATGCTCGGGTTTATGAAATCTTGATTTCCTACGAACTCTGGTTTCTTTCTTGGTACTGTGGCTATTTGTTTTTCTTGGTTGTACGAACTTTCATTTTGTTAATTGGATTCTGTGATGATTGGATTTGGATTAATGTAATAAATAATACAGGTCACGCGATTACGGTCCCGACCGGAGAGACGGGGCAGTAATTGTAATTTATGAGTCCATTCACCGTAGAGTGATGGAATGGACTCAAACACAATATAAAAGTCATCGACTGGAGATTCGAGGCCGAAGAATATAGGAGTCCTCGACTGGACAGTCAAGGCCGGAGAATATGAAAGTCCTCAACCGAAGAGTCGAGGTCGAGAATATGAAAGTACTCGACCGGAGAGTCGAGGTAGAGAATATGAAAGTTCTCTACCGGAGAGTGGAGGTCGGAGAATATAAAAGTCCTCGATCGGAGAGTCGAGGCCGGAGAACATAAAAGTCCTTGACCAGAGATTCGAGGCCAGAGTAGGATAAAGAAACCCGACGAGGTCTATGGATTTGAATTTAAACCCAAAGAGGTCATGGATTTGGATTTCGGCTTAGGATAAATGGACCCGAAGAGGTCTCGAATTTTGCTAAGTGCCTGGAACTGTCCCAGATTTGGATATCGACCCGGAGAGGTCATGGATTTGGTTATTGATTATTGGATGTGGACGGATTACAACTCGGTTAATAGGTTCAGATGGCTAAGGATTTGGTTACTGTTCGAAATCGGATATCGACTTGGAGCGGTCGTGGATTTGGATAAGGGTATGGCTATGACACTCGGATAGAATGGCTTGGTAATGGATTAGATTATGGATCGGATGGTATGGATATGGATAACATATGGATTTTGGATGTTGGACTTGAAGCTATTCAAAACACGCCTTCTTACCACAAGGCATGTTTTGGGGGGCAAATGTTACCCCGCCTTTTGGACAAGGCCGGGATACCAACAAATTGGCAAAAAAGGATTGATATCAAGAATGGTGATCGATTGAAAACAAGGCTATGATCGATACCGTCAAAATTGGACCGAGCTCCAATCAAGGTGGGATCGGTTGGTAATGATGAACAAGTTTTGGAGAGGCTACATTTCAAATATCAGGTCAAGCGGAGTTCGTGTGCTCAAGTTATGGATGGATCAAGGTTCATGGAAACTGATTCGTATCGATCATATAGTAGTATGGATATGGAAAAGGAGCCTTGCTTTGGATCGATGGCTTTCGTATCGATGCAACGCGCATCGATCTGCTTGAACACGACAAAAGTATGGCAGCACGCTTCGTATCGATCAAGCTGTGATCGATACGAAGAATGGAGCAATGGTCACATAGGGGTTTGGATGAGCATTTCGTATTGATCGAGTATTGATCGATACGAAGGACATACGTGGAGGATGGACACGAAAGGCATGCATGGAGGTGGGTCTGATGGATGCGAAAGGTAAGCACAGATCGATGCGAATTAAGGCACATGTGATGGATATGAAAGGCATATATTCGGGGATCGATACTAACATAGGCACGGATACGAAGTGACGGACATAAGGCAATGGAATATGATGGTAACGAACAGCGTGGATATCGGTGGATACAAAGGAAGCAAAGTCAAGACAAAAGAAGCGGTCAGGGAGCATAAAAAATGGATCTGCACACGATTATCGCTCCCATCGATCCAGGAATGATCGATACGAAGAGGATCGATGAAAACGATCGATACGAAGGTGCCAGCCTACATTGGAAAACTACAACTTGGATCGATCATAACTCTCATTCTACAAGTCCAAATGCTATCAAATTTTCATAGGAGCTTTCGTATGCACTCAAGAATGTTCGTGATCGATCTCAGCTCGATTGGACCATTTTTGGATCGATACGAATTGTACATGGATCGATCCAAAAGCACTCTGGATCGATCTAGCGGGCCCACGTGCGCAAGAGAAAAGGTATTTCAGGTTTTGAGGCGGATATTTTCGAATCTACACCTATAAATAGGAGTCCTATGGCAACTCAAAAAGGGATCTTCTCCTTCTCGGACTTGGAAACTCTACCATTTTTGTGATTGATCCTAAAGGCTTGTAGTTGTAACTACAGTGAAAGGGGAATAAAAAGGATTGATTCAAAGTGGATGTAGGCCGGATTGCCGAACCACTACAAAACTTGTGTTCTTTCTCGCTTTCTTCCATTTTAGTTTTACTATTTTCTTCATTTTTATTCTCTACTTTATCTGGATTTGAGATCTGTGCTTGGATATTGTGGATCTGTATACATACATTGGTGCTTTCACTATTTTTGGGGTTTGCGACCAATTTTGGCGCAAACACTTTATAAATCTTATTTAATTTTTATAAGAATTGATTAATTTTTGTAAGACTTATTTAATTTTTATTAACTTCATAAAATCTAGTTAATTTTTATAGAACTCAGTTAAGTTTTATAAATTTAATTAATTTTTATAAAACTTTGTTAACATGGTCAATTTTTATATAATTTAAATAACTTTTATAAACTTAACTAATTTTTATAGAACTTGATTAATTTTTATAAACTTGGTTAAATTATATAAACTTAGTTAACATGGTTATTTTTTATAAAGCTTAGTTAACTTGGTTAAGTTTTTATAAAAGACAGTTACCTTTTAAAAACTTAATGATTTTTAAAATTTTAATTAACTTTTATGAAACTTATTTAATATAATTAAACTTATTAATTTAATTAATTTTTTTATAAAACATTGCTATCTTAGTTAAAATATTATAGACTTAGTTAAATAGGTTTTATATATTAGTTAAAATATTGTAAACTTAGTTAAATAATTTTTATAAAAGTTAATTAATTTTTTTATAAACTTGGTTAAATTATATAAAAGTTAACATGGTTATTTTTATAAAGCTTAGTTAACTGGCTAACTTTTTATAAAAGAATGTTAACTTTAAAAATTTAATTTTTATTAAACTTATTTAGCATGGTTAATTTTTATAGATTTAATTAATTTTTTGTAAAACATAGCTAACTTAGTTAAAATATTATAAACTTAGTTAAATAGGTATATATTAGCTAAAATATTATAAACTTAGTTAAATAATTTTTATAAAACTTAATTAATTTTGATAAACATGGTTAAATTATATAAACTTAGCTAACATGGTTTTTTTTATAAAGCTTAGTTAACTTAGTTAATTTTTTATAAAAGACAGTTAACTTTTAAAAATTTAGTGGTTTTTATAAATTTAATTAATTTTTACAAAACTTATTTAGCATAGTTAACTTTTATAAATTAATTTAATATTTGTAAAACATAGTTAACTTAGTTAAATAATTTTTATAACTTAATTAAAATATTATAAGCTTAGTTAAATAAACTTAGTTAAATGATTTTTATAAACTTAATTAATCTTTACAAAACTTAGTTAATTTTTGTAAACTTAGTTAATTTATATAAATTTAGTTAACATAGTTTGTTTTATTTAGAAAACTTAGTTCACTTGGTTAATTTTTTTATAAAAGATGGTTAACTTTTAAAAACTTAGTTATTTTTAAAAATGTAATTAATTTTTACAAAAATCATTTAACGTAGTTAATTTTTATAAATTTAATTGAATTTTTATAAAACATAGTTAACTTAATTAAATTAGTAATTCAGGCTTGGTCACATAATCACATTTTTTAGAGTATTGTGTGGAGATTGCTGTAGGCGCAAACTTGGATAAGTAATGAATATTATGCATGATCCATTATTTCATTCAAACACATTATTATGGCATTTTATTTTTCCTTGATGGATTTGTTAGGTAATACTAGAACTCAACTTAATTGATTACCGGCAAATCATTCTCAAACTTCATATTCATATAAATAGCTAAGGAAATGAAGTTCTTCAAAAAAAAACAATTTAACCACCGACTAAATAAGCAAGTTATGTTTCAAACTTTTGAAGGCTCCATAGCTTTTTTTGGTTCTCATATTCACTATGGACTACAAATATATTTAAGGGACAGTTTGGCACAGGTCCTTAATAAGTTTCAAAATACACAAAAACCCCAATAAAAAAATGTTTGTAAATTAGGACCCTAGAATTAAGTTACTGAATAATGGTATACACTTATGCAATTATTCAGTGAATAATTGCAGACATTTATGCAATTATATCAAAAAATTGCAGACATTTCCACAATTATTCACCAAAAAATTTGCGGAAATTTCCGCAATTTTTTCAAAAAATTGCGGAAATTTCTGCAATTATTCACCAAGAAAATTGCGGAAATTTCCTCAATTTTTTCAAAAAGTTGCGGAAATTTCCTTAATTATTAACCAAAAAAATTCGGAAATTTAGTAACTTAATTTTAGGGACCTAATTTATATACTTTTTTTTACTGGGGTTTTTGTGTATTTTGAAACTTATTAGGGACCTGAGCTAATATTCACTATATTTAATAACTAATTGAGGAAAAGGAAAACCACTAACAAGATGAAAACATTAAGTGACTAGTTAATCAAAATGATTATTAGTTAAAAAAATTCTTGGAATTACTAAATTGGTTAATTAATCAAATGGGGAGATGGACTTGAATGTCATACTGTGTATCTATGTATAGTTTCATGATTTCTTTACTAGTTGTCAACTTTAGTAAATATTTAGAATGTACCTATCGAAACAGTCTATTAGCACCAAAATTGGTCACTAATCCCGTTTAGAAAGATTATGTACAGAGATTAATGAAGAAAGTAAATTTAAACAAAGATCAATATGCTAAATTGAATGCAAAGACGAGAACACCAGATTTATAGTGGTTCGGCGTAACTGCCTACGTCCAGTTTGAGGTTAATCTTTATTGCATCACTTGATAATTGATTACAGATACAATCCGTTTGCCAACTACTTGAATACAATTGCTAAGTAGAGAGGATGAGTCTTTAAAGCGGTAGAGTCTCCCCAGTGTTCTCCCAAAAAAGGTCCATTTCACTGTGCCCCTGCCTCTCTATTTATAGAAAAAGATGGGTTGGACTTCCCTGGAGGGCCTGGCAGCCAAATACCTTGGCCCAAATGGAGTGGTCACTGTATGCCGAACCGAACAGGCCGAACGGTCGGATGCTGAACCATCCTCTTCATGCCAAACAATGCGCTTGTTGTGTGGGAAGAGTAGGCCGAGTAACAATCGAAGCCGGTCGTGCTGGGAAGAATGCTGAGCCATCTTTGACTGCCGAACGTCCTTGGTATGCCGAACGATACGCTGGCCGAGCGATGTCTCTAGCCGAACGATATTTTGGCCGAACGAGGTCTCTGGCCGAACGATATCTTGACCGAACAAGGTCTTTGGCCGAACGATGCCTTTGGCCGAAACAATATCTTGACCAAACGAGATCTCTGGCCGAACGATGCCTTTTGGTCGAACGAAGTCTTTAGCCGAACAATGCCTTTGGCCGAGCGCTCCTGGATGCCGAGCGTTCCTGAATGACGGTTGCAAAGAGATGCCGAACGATCCAGTTGGGCCGAACGGTGGATATACCGAGTACTAAGCTGCCTGGCCAAATCTCCAGGAAACACTTGCCCCCCCCCCCAAGTGTATTACGTGACCGAACGTGATACGCTTTGAATTACGTATCCTCCATGCTTCGCTTCGAATCTTGGTTCATCACTCTTGGGGTTTTAGCACGAGGCTCGAATTCATAAATTAGAACCCAATTGGTGTTGCGTCGAACTTGGATTAGGGTACTGGTATTGAGGGAAAGATAAGTGGCCAGAGCCGAATGCACGAGGGAATTGTTGGGTGGTGTATTGTGGTTCGGCATGGTTCCCTCATGCCGAATGAGATTGAAGGGAAAGAATAGGGGAAGAGCAGGAGTTGGTTAGAATGCCAAATCAGCATGGTTTGACATAACTCGCCGAACGATTCATCCTCGTTGTTCGATGTGGACGGAGGAAGAAGAGGAGAATGAGGTTGTTGTTAAGGACAGTGTGTCGAGCGTTAGGGCTCGGCGTAACCTTGGCTCAGCATGACTCGTCACATGCCGGGCAGTGTAATGGAAGGATATGGAGGGAGTATGAGTTAGATAGGATGTCGAACGTTATCTCGGCCGAACAGAATCTTGGCCGAACGATGCTTTGTCGAGCGCTAACTAGTTCGAACGATAGTTAGGCCGAACGAGAATTTGGTCGAACAAGTTTTAGGCCAAACGGTAGCTTGGCCGAACAATCACAAATGCCGAACCATATCAAGGCCAAGCAATGATAAATGCCGAAACATACTTAGGCCGCACAACGTAAATGCCGAACCATACTTAGGTCGATCAAACATAAATGTCGAACCATACTTAGGCCGAACAACACAAATGTCAAACCATATCAAGGCCGAACAATCATAAATGCCGAACAATCATAAGTGCCAAACCATCATAAATGCCGAACCAACAATTGCCTTGCCTAATCATATAACAAAACAAGGACAAGGACTCTAGCATACTAGCATATCAAACTGATCCGGACTATTAACTCCCTAGCTTCAGTAGACATAAACCTGAACTTAGATTGACATAATCGGATAACTTCTTTTAACGTTTTCTGAATCTGAAACTGTAATCACCATAAGGCAGGCTTTTGGAGACGGTCAGCGATGACGGTCTTCGAAGGCGATGATTTGAAGCTTAGTTTTATATCAGTAACCTTATGACTTTCAAATTTTTAACGCTTATACACGATTGATTGCACTAGTTCACACACCATGTGGGGGGAATATTCATGTTGTTAATTCTAACGTTGAACATTTTTCAAGTATAGTTCTCACAGGTGCTTTGCCAGTTCACTATTTATTGGAGATGTCTAAAAAATCTAGCTCCGCCACTATCTCAGATAGGCCCGAGCCGTCTTCAAAGCAAGAAGTTGCGGACACTTCAAATCCGTCAACTTCCCCCACTCATAATTTAGCTCCTGATGCCCTGGAGGCATTGATTCTCTTGGATAATCCGATCGATTCACAGGCTTCGAAGACTGACGAAGTCGCGCTTCGGCGAATATTCTCTATCCACGGAATCCCTTTCGCTGACGTGTTTGTTCCATCGAGGCATGATCGCCCACATCTTCCCCCAGTTGGATATACTTCCTGTAATAAGTTCATGTGCTGGATGGGCAGCGTGCCTCCATTCAATTTATTTCTTCGGGACGTGTTGCAATACATAGACATCGCCCCGTCACAGCTGCACCCAAACGGCCACACGTTCATATACGGGACCTACCTCCTTTTCATAGCCGTCTTCTCTAGGCCACCAACTCCCGGCGACATCAGATATATTTATATGATTAAGAAGTGGAAAGATAGCCCCTCCTTTGTGTTCCTCGAGCCGCACCACAAATGCCAAATTTTGACCGGAGCATGTAGCAAATTTGCCCTGTACAAACAGGAATGGTTCTATGTGCCTTGCCCTCCTGGTTTCGCGAGGAGATGTGTTGAAGGCAGTAAGTCTTTTCCCTGAGTCGACATTCGCGCTCTACCGGAGCTATGCTTTTTCTAACTTCTTGTTTCATCTTTTCAGGTATCAACCCACGTCATGAGGGCCGAGGAAATTCTAAGACCGTCGAAGCCATTAGAGCTCTTCCTGCCGAGGAACGGGACATCCGAACCCTCATTTCAAATGAGTCATTATCGAGATTCGGACTGTTAGCAGGAGGTCGCCGGATTAGCCTTCCTAAGGGCGTCTCCATTCCCAAGCCTGCATCCGGTAAAGGGAAAAAACTAGCTGAATCGTCATCACGCCATACCCCTGATGTATAGGAAGGGGAGAAAATCAAAGAGAGTGAAGCTCCTGAAACACAAGGCGAGAATGTGGATCCTACTCAGGATCCGCTGGTCGAAGTGCATGATATTGAAATGTCATCTTCCCCTTCGAAGGGGAAAAAGAAATCGACGTATAAGATGAGGAAGGAAAAAGTTGGTGGAACTTCCAAAATTACCCTTGTCCCAGCGGAAAAAGAAGCTTCCTCACAACATCTAGAAAGTTCTCTGAAGGGTCCGTCGAACCTCACCATTCCTAATGATCTACTCAACTACGGTTTCGACGATCCGGAGGCCCTTAAGTTTCATTCGCCCGCTAGAGGCGATACAGGAGTTCAAGCCCGAGTCCAGGGAGATAATACTCCAATCAGTAGAGATAAAGGAACTGGTCCGTCGGGGGGAACACTAGGACACACACGCACACACGCACTTCACCATACACTTCAATTTTTGCCATTACCCCGATTTTTCCTAACTCGCTGTTATTTTTATTCTATGCAGGTGACATGAGGCGCTCCCACGGGTTCGATCGCCTCTATGGTTCTTCTGTATTTCACCATCCGGGACGGGATTCAGGCTCCGGTAGACGTAGGGACATAGACGATTACGAAGATCGAGACAACCGTCCCCATGAGTCGTCTTATCGAAAGAAAACATATTTCCAGTCTTCATACCCTCGCGATCCCCCTCCTCAAACTGAGCCAGACAGAGAAAAACTTCCGCAAAAGGGGTCTCAACTCGATGTTTCCCGAGTTCAAAATTCCGGTTCATCAAGCACACGACAATCTCGGGAACATCGGAAGAGAACGGAATTTTCAAAGCCTCCTCCCCCTGTTACTGCGGCTGACCCAACGGTAGCAGAGAAGATGGTCGATCTCAAGGATAAATTTCCCAAGATCTGCTTTGACGGCCTGAAGTTCGTCCCAGCTATTCACCACATTCCAGGCCATGTCAAGTAGATTGCCATCGCCTGCAACAACGACGTCTATGTTCAACATGATGCGTTTGTACATTTGGTCGAAAAAGTATCGGAAGTATCCGTTGAGCGCCAACAGGAAATTGACCGTTTGAAGCTTGAAGCTATCTTCGACAAGGACATCATCAAGAACCAAGATGAAGAGCTCGCTTCATATAAGTCCAAGCTTGAAGCCGTAGACTAGAGTGCTAAGGAGACTACGGAGGTCGTCGCTCATCTAGAGACGACCCATAAGAAAGAACTTGACGTCGCAGTCCAACGCAGTGGGGCCCTAGCTCTAGAAAAAGATTCTATTCAAAAAGAAAGGGACACACTCGCCCTGTAGGTCAAAGAGTTGAAGGAGCTACTCTCTAAGGAGAGGGAAGAGAAGATAGCGGCTCAAGAAGAGTCTCAACGGTATTGTAATGAGATCGTCGATACACGTCTTTTAAAAGCAAAGCTCGATGATGAGCTGTCTAAGGTTGAGACGATGAAGAGCGAAGCCCGTGAGGAGGGCAAGAGACTAGCTTCCGAGGAGATCGACTCCCGTCTTGAAGCAGCTGCATAGGCCGGCAGAGAAGAAATCAAGTGTAAGTTCGACCCACTAATAGCCGAATACAGTGCCCGTGTCCTCATGCATCGGGACTTGACCTTTTTAGGTGAGGGCTACCTTGAATCTTTGGCTGAGGCTTGGGAGACATTGATAAAGATCAGGCAGGTGGAATCGAGCGTCGAAGAGGTTGACGAGGAGGCTTTAGTGAGAGAGTTTCTCAGGGGGATTGAGCCATCGGATATGTCTGCAGCTATGGCTCTCTTTGGTAAAGGCTCTTCCCCGTCAAAAAAGAAAGATGACGAAGCCGGTCCGTCTGGAACCGAGGCTGCAGCCCCTCCTCCTACTCAACCGGCTGATCGACCAGCACTTGACCCGTTTGAGCAGCATGCCGGCTATGATCCGGAAGACCCCGGTCTTGGCATTCACATGCCGTCTCCTATTCTGGAGGGTGAAACTCCACGCACGTAAGAGACTGGTATAAAACTCTTCCTCTAGAAGTTCAAAGATTCGTCGCTTTCTGCGATTAGTCATTGGTCCTGATGTTTGTTCTTTATGTTTTTGTGCAGGCCGCTCCGACCCTGAAACGATTTCGAGGAGCGACGACGCCAAGGAGGAGATGGGGAAAACAAGCGATGCTACTCACGTGGGAGTAACTCCCGGCCCTGATGCTCAAGTGATCAGGGCGCTGGATGATGATAAGTTTGACACTTCATCTCCTGCTGAAAGGAGTTATGAAATCGAAATCACGGGCGCCTCAGAACCCACTTCGAAGGTCAGTATGAAGGATCGACTCGCAGAGGAGAAGAAAAAGAAAGTCAAGATCAAGGTCGAGTCTCAAGTACTAGAACTTACCGACCCGCTGAATAGGCCTCTGAAAGTCATTCTTCCCGGCAAATCCAAACTACTGGATGTTCCTTCTCCCACTCCTGACTCCGCTTCTTTGGCAAGCAAAAAGTCCAAGAGGAAGCGTGAGGGAGAGGAGTCATTTGAGAAAACAAAGGAAGACAAGAAAAATAAGCCGAAGAAATAGCCACTATACTCGTTCAACGAGATTTTGCTTAGGTCCTGTAACTACTTTTGCTTTTTCGTTTTCGTAGTTTGTGTAGATAGATTTTTGACTCCAAGTTTTGGAGGAGTGGTTGTATAACCCCATTTTGGATTATTGAATAAAGTTTAGTTTCTTTGTCGTTTGAATGATTCTTTTGCTTCTTTAGCTTTCTGTATAACTATGGTCGAAACTCAAGTTCTTATGAGTTGTATAATCCCAATCCATTCTTACATTGTTCGAACATTCTTCGGAATTGTACATTTCTCGTTTCACATCTTTGGTGCTCAGAATATTTTCTAATCCGCGCTCCGGGGTCATAGAGTAATTCGGCCCGCACTCAGGGGACTCGGAGATTCAAGTCGCTTTATACTCTAGTCCGCGCTCTAGGGACTTAGAGTACTCCGGTCCGCACTTAGGGGACTCGGAGATTGAAGTCGTTTATACTCTAGTCCGCACTCTGGGGACTTAGAGTACTCCGGTTCGCACTCAGCGGACTCGGAGATTGAAGTCGTTTATACTCTAGTCCGCGCTCTAGGGACTTAGAGTACTCCGGTCCGCACTCAAGGGACTCGGAGATTGAAGTCGTTTATACTCTAGCCCACGCTCTGGGGACTTAGAGTACTCCGGTCCGAACTTAGGGGACTCGGAGATTAAAGTCGTTTATAATCTAGTCCGCGCTCTGGGGACTTAGAGTACTCCGGTCCGCACTCAGGGGACTCGGAGATTGAAGTCGTTTATACTCTAGTCCGCGCTCTAGGGACTTAGAGTACTCCGATCCACACTCAGGGGACTTGGAGATTGAAGTCGTTTATACTCTAGTCCGCGCACTGGGGACTTAGAGTACTCCGGTCCGCACTCAGGGGACTCAGAGATTGAAGTCATTTATACTCTAGTCCGCGCTCTGGGGACTCAGAGTACTCCGGTCCGCACTCAGAGGACTCGGAGATTGAAGTCGTTTATACTCTAGTCCGCGCTCTGGGGACTCAGAGTACTCCGGTCCGCACTCAGGGGACTCGGAGATTGAAGTCATTTATACTCTAGTCCGCGCTCTGGGGACTCAGAGTACTCCGGTCCGCACTCAGGGGACTCGGAGATTGAAGTCGTTTATACCCTAGTCCGCGCTTTGGGGACTTAGAGTACTCTAGTCCGCACTCAAGGGACTCGGAGATTGAAGTCGTTTATACTCTAGTCCGCGCTCTGGGGACTTAGAGTACTCTGGTCTGCACTCAGGGGACTCGGAGATTGAAGTCGTTTATACACTAGTCTGCGCTCTGGGGGCTTAGAGTACTCCGGTCCGCACTCAGGAGACTCGGAGATTGAAGTCGTTTATACAAGTTTGTACATCATACAGAATAATGTAACTCCAGCAGTTCATCACCCGACTATGAGATATAGAAATATTAGTAATTCATGGAAAAGATGGCTTCAAGCCTTTATTAATGAAAATCAACTAAATTGCCTGATTACACGGTCAAAAAGAAACTAAGAGATAACGGAACAAAAACATACAGGAAATAACTGCACCTAAAACATGAAAGAAACAAGCGAAGTGTAATAACGTCGGAACTGTTCACTGTTCCACGCTCGGGGGAGCGTCACGCCATCAACGGTCGCTAGCTTGAAAGTTCCCTCTCCAAGCTTCCGTTCAATGACATATGGACCTTCCCAGTTGGGATTCATACGTGATGGTACCGGGAAAACTCGTTTCAAAACGAGATCACCCACATCAAGGATTCTTGGGCGGACTTTCTTGTCGTAGTATCGCTTGACTCGATGCCTATATGCTGCCGCCATTAATTCAGCCTCTTCACATTTTTCATCAACGCAGTCCAGTGATTCCAACAAGAGATCTTAATTCGTCTTAGGATCATAATGTGTCACTCGATGTGATTGAACTTCAAGCTCCACGGGTATAACAGCTTCCGAGCCGTATGCCAATGCAAATGGAGTATGGCCAGTCGCGGACTTGTAGGTAGTTCTATAAGCCCATAGCGCTGTTGGGATTTCATCTACCCACTTGCCTCCAGCCTTTTCCAAATGCTTCTTCAATATGGACTTGATTATTTTGTTCACGGCTTCAACTTGTCCATTAGCCTTCGGATGAGCAACGGCGGCGAACTTTTTCTCAATGTCGTACTTCGAACAGAAGTCTTTGAACTATTTACTTTTAAACTGAGTTCCATTGTCTGTAATAATGGTTCGCGGGAGGCCAAAGCGGCATATAATGTTTATTACAACGAAATTAATGACCTTCTTGGAGGTGATTGTGGCTAAAGGCTCCGCCTCGGCCCACTTCGTGAAGTAGTCGATTGCAACTATCGCGTATTTTGCCCCACCTTTGGATATAGGCAAAGAACCGATTATGTCGATTCCCCAGATTGCAAACGGCCAGGGACTAACCATTTGTGTGAGTTCCGTTGGAGGAGCTCTCGGGATTTTCGCATATCTTTGACACTTGTCACATTTTCTTGCATAGTCTGCAGCATCCCGATTCATAGTTGGCCTATAGTATCCGTAACGGGGGATCTTTTTTGCTAGCGTTTGCCCTCCAGTATGGTCGCCACATTCTCCCTCATGAACCTCCTTCAAGACCCGCTTTGTCTCATCATGGGCAATGCATCGTAATAAGGGGACCGAGAACCCCTTCCGATACATTAGTCCATCCTGCATCACATATCGTGCGGCTTTTCGAATGACCTGTCGTCTTTCGCTCCTTGTTTCCGGTAAAGTCCTAGTCATCAGGTATAGTTTGAATGGGGTCATCCATGACTCCCTCTCGATTCCTGTTTCCAACACAAAATCAACTTTCATCACGTCTATGCTTGGAGCATGCAAGGTTTCAATGGGAACCAATCCAATTTGCTGTGCATCGCCAGTGCTTGCGAATTTAGCCAACGAGTCAGCTTCCTTGTTCTGTTCACGTGGGACATGCGAAATGTCATAATGTTCGAAGTTTGCCAATAGTTCCTGAACCAGAGCAAGGTACGGAGCAAGCTTCTGTCCCCTTGCTTGGTAATCTCCCCGCACTTGGTAGACCACCAACTGTGAGTCACAAAATATTTCGACTGACCTTACCCCGAGTTCTCCAATGACCTTTAAACCAGCAATCAATGCTTCATATTCCACTTCATTATTCATAGTCGGGAAATTGAGTTTCAAAGCGTAACAAATCGATCGATTTTCTGGAGTCACGAGAACTACTCCAGCTCCGGAGCAGCGGTCGTTTGATGCCCCATCGGTGTAAATTTCCATTCAATGGGGGGAATGACACTGTGACCTTCTGGTTCGTCAGATACAGTAAACTCAGCGATGAAATCTGCTAATGCTTGCCCTTGTATGGCTCTTCGTGGCAGGTAGGTAATATCGAACTGACTCAACTCGATATTCAATTTTAACATCCTTCTAGAGGTTTCTGGTCGTTGGAGTACCTACCGTAAGGGCTGATCGGTATAAACACTGACTGAGTGTGCTTGAAAGTATGGACGCAGCTTACGTGATGCAATCACCAAGCAATAAGCCAATTTCTCAATTTTAGGGTAATTTCTTTCTACCCCCGTTAAACGTTGGCTAACGTAATACACCGGCTTTTGGACTCGGTCCTCCTCGCGGACTAAAGCCGCACTTATAGCATGCGGCGATATGGCCAAGTATACGTACAACATCTCGTGGTCTACTGGTTTTGACAGGACTGGAGGACTCTCCAGATGCCTCACTAGATTTCGGAATGCTTCCTCACAGTTAGATGTCCATTAGAAATTCCTCTTCCCTTTCTTTATTATATCGAAGAAGGGAATGCACTTGTCCGTGGCTCTGGATATAAATCGACTCAGCGCAGCCACCTTTCCATTCAAGCTTTGCACTTGTTTTATAGTTCTGGGCACTTGCACATCTCGAATAGCTTGAATCTTTTCTAGGTTCGCTTCAATTCCCCTGGCATTAACAATGAATCCCGAAAACTTCCCCGATGCAACGCCGAAGGAACACTTCAGAGGGTTGATCTTCATCCTATAATATCTGAGTATATCGAACATCTCTGATAAGTCTCGAATGTGGTCGTTTGACTGTCGTGACTTCACGAGCATGTCATCCACATAGACTTCCATCATTCTACAAATCTGGTCTTTGAACATTCGATTCACCAAACGCTGATAGGTCGCTCCTGCGTTTTTCAATCCGAAAGGCATCACTACATAGCAATATAGCCCAACGTCCATGACGAAACTGGTGTGTTCCTGGTCCGGAATATGCATCGGGATCTGATTGTATCCCGAGTACGCATCCATAAATGACAACAACTCGTGTCGTGCAGTGGATTCAACCAACTGATCAATCCGAGGTAATGGGAAACTGTCCTTGGGGCACGCTTTGTTCAAATCGGAATAATCTACGTAAGTTCTCCATTTCCTGTTTGCCTTTTTTACCAGCACGGGGTTTGATACCCATTCAGGGTAGAGGGCGTCACGGACGAACCCATTGGCTTTGAGTTTGTCCACCTCCTCTCTGAGAGTAGCGGACCTCTCCGGGTCCATCCCTCTCCTCTTTTGTTTAACTGGAACGTACTTCGGGTCTATGTTCAACATATGACTCGTAATTGCAGGAGAAATTCCACACATATCGGAATGTGTCCAAGCGAAAACATCAAGATTCGCTCGGAGGAAATCACTAAGGTCTTTAGTCATTGCGGGGCTGAGTTGTGATCCGATCTTTAGTACTCGCAATGGATCGTCTCGACTGACTGAAATGTCAATTGTCAGTTCAGCCGGTGCTGCTTTTTCTCCCCTGGGTTCCTCATCATCGTCTCTCGGATCTATGTCTCTGTAGATCCGAGGATTATGCCCGAGCCAGGGCTCGGGCATTACTTGTCAATTGTCGGTATTCTGGATGCGAACGGGATTGTCCGCAGCCTTTCCTTTCTCCCTCCGATGGGCCTCTCAGAGCTCAGCCACATAACATGCACGACCAGTCGCCTGGTCGCCGTGAACAACACCTACTCCTTTATCAGTCGGAAATTTCAAAGTCAAGCACCACGGGGCTAATGCTGCCCTAAACTCAGCCAGGGCTGGTCGACCCAAGAACACATTGTATGGAGAATCCATATCCAAAACTACGAAAGGTAGGATTCGCACCCTCCTACGCTCACCTTGTCCCAGTTCAACTGGTAACTCAACATACCCCACTGCATCGGTTGCTGCGCCATTAAAGCCATGTATACGAGCTTTAGACGGTTTCAAATCCTTCGTCTCCATCTTCATATGGTCATAAGCCTTCTTGAAGATGATATTGATAGAACTTCCACAATCAATCAAAATTCTCTTCACATAAGCCAACCCGATTGTCGTAGATATGACCATCGGGTCGATGGTAGGGGCCTCTACTTGGTCAGCATCTCTGCTCCTGAATACTATATCGTCTGTCATCACGCACAGCTGTTTAGCAGGGGTCCCGTCCTCTACGTTGGAACAACACTCAAAGTCTGCGTGCTTCAGGGAACTAGCATACCGTTCCATTTCTTGCTAGTTCTTATCCGCAGGATGAGGTTCGCCGATGATCGTGTTTATGACTAGTCTGCCTACGGTCCGGGCAGGCTCCTAGGGATGACGCGGAGCTGGTGCACGATCGGGATTGGATACTCCCTGTCCACCTTCCTGCAGATTCTTCACAAACTCCTATAACTTTTTCTGCCTAATTAACTTCTCTATAGCGTCGTGTAGGTGTCTGGACTCTTCAGTATTGTGCCCATAAGTCTCATGAAAGCGGCAGTACTTCCCGGTCCGCTTTTGTTCCTCGGTCGACTCCTTTGGACGTGGCTTTCTGTACTGAAAGGTATTGCAGGTTGGTAGGTAAATGTTCTCAAGGGAGGCATTCAGCGGGGTGTACTCGTTGTAGGTTGGAATTCTCGGCTTCCATTTCCCCGCTTCTCTCTTCTTTCCTTGATTTTTTCCTCCGGATTCCTTAGATTGCCCGGGCTTGTTCTGGACATTGACTTGAACTTTTCCCGAGTTGTCTCCGGACTGCTTCACAGCAATGTTGCTTTTCACGGACTCCTGGACAGGCCCCGGTGCCTTATCTCGCCTTACCCACCTGGCTTCCTCTCTTCTTATGAACTGATGTGCCTTTGAGTAAAAACGCTCTAGCGTAGCCGGAGGTTTTCCTGCCAGCCAGTCTCCAAACTCTGAATCCGGATCCACACCTCGCATCACAGCCATAAGAATTGCATGATCATTAGGATTGCTGACTTCAGTTGTCGCAACATGGAATCTCTATAAATACTCCTTCAATGATTCCCCAAGAGCCTGGATTACACATGATAGAGACATCACGTCGTTTGGACGAGTAGTGTGAATCCTGAACTGTTCTATAAATTTCTTCGCCAACTCCTCGAAACTGGATACGGACCGCGGAGGAAGTCGGGTGAACCACATGGTAGCAATCCCAGATAGAGTTATTGGAAAGCACCTACACTTGGTTGCATCATTTGCTCTAGCTGAATCCATCATCCATTCGTACCTCATGACATGCTATCTGGGATTAGTCTTTCCTACATATGCCGAGATAGTTGGAATACTAAACTTTCTGGGGTACGCTGCCTGTAGAACAATGTCTGTGAACGGAGTATGACTTCTTGACACTCCCCAATCATCATTTGATAAGCCTTGATTCTCTTTCATCAATTGTCTGATCATGGCTGTCAGGTCTGGTGTTTTTATGGAAGGTGGAAGGTTGGAGTCTGTTCTACGTGATTGATCAGGCTGATGCCTCCTTTGTTGGCGATCTGCCAAATGTGCATCTTGAGGTTCGACATCATTGGCATCTTGATGATCTGGGCCTCCAGCCTCCACCTGCACTCCAGCTCCTAAGTTTCCAGCTCCTGCTTGGTCACGGTCTTCAGCTGTTCGGACAGCAGCACCTGCCTGCGTAGTTTCAGTCTTACGGCGTCTACGCCGGGGAGGTTCATCGGACGAAGTTGAGCTGTCGGATGAAGAATAAGGAGCGGGATTGCCCCCAGCATTCTGACGCTGTTGTCGAGTGAGTTGTGACATGAGGTTGGCGTTGGCTTGCATCTGCTCTCTGAGTTGTCTCCTGCTTTCCCTGAGTTCTCTCATCAAGTCGTTGAACTCTATTCTGGTGACAACCAGCATTTGGTCCTGGGCGGTAGTCCCTTCTCCTAGAATTGCTTGCTGATTGCTATGTCCTGCTTGTTGTACGCTAGCAGTCTCATGGGCGTCCGCATTATGAGAGGCTGATCTGGTACGTGGTCTTGCCATTGTAGAGTTATTGGTATGAACTCTGAGTAGAATCAACGGACGTCCTACGAATGAATCGGATCTTCTTTGGGGGATTTATTCAACCTAGTAGCTTCAAAGCAGATCCCTGAGGTCTGAGAATTCGATTCTCAGTGAAAGCACCAAAGTGTTAGCACCAAAATTGGTCACTAACCCCGTTTAGAAAGATTATGTAGAGAGATTAATGAAGAAAGTAAATTTAAACAAAGACCAATATGCTAAATTGAATGCAAAGACGAGAACACCAGATTTATAGTGGTTTGGCGTAACTGCCTACGTCCACTTTGAGGTTAATCTTTATTGCTTCACTTGATAATTGATTACAGGTACAATCCGTTTTCCAACTACTTGAATACAATTACTAAGTAGAGAGGATGAGTCTTTAAAGCGGCAGAGTCTCCCCAGTGTTCTCCCATAAAAGGTCCCTTTCACTGTGCCCCTGCCTCTTTATTTATAGACAAAGATGGGTTGGACTTCCCTGGCGGGCCTGGCAGCCGAATACCTTAGCCCAAATGGAGTGGTCACTGTATGCCGAACCGAACAGGCTGAACGGTCGGATGCCGAACCATCCATTTCATGCCGAACGATGCGCTTGTTGTGTGGGAAGAGTAGGCCGAGTAACAATCGAAGCCGGTCGTGCTGGGAAGAATGCCGAGCCATCTTTGACTGCCGAACGTCCTTGGTATGCTGAACGATACGCTGGCCGAGCGATGTCTCTGGCCGAACGATATTTTGACCGAACGAGGTCTCTGGCCGAACGATATCTTGACCGAACGAGGTCTCTGGCCGAACGATGCCTTTGGCCGAACCAATATCTTGACCGAACGAGATCCCTGGCCAAACGAAGTCTTTGTCCGAACAATGCCTTTGGCCGAGCGCTCCTGGATGCCGAGCGTTCCTGAATGACGGTTGCAAAGAGATGCCGAACGATCCAGTTGGGCCGAACGGTGGATATGCCGAGTACTAAGTTGCCTGGCCAAATCTCCAGGAAACACAGTCAATGAACAAAACTTTGTGGTAACATACTTGCCTGAGGTGACTGATAACCGAATACCCTTTCAAGTTGATCCGATTTGAAGTACTTACATTTTTGAGTCACCGTCATCAAATGGTGATACTAACTAGTACCACCTATATTACCATTATAGGTTCAAGAATGTATAGAACTGCATGAAACCAGTTAACATAATTTTAAAATTGATAAATTATTTGAATTGAATGGATGCAATAAATATAGACATCAAGGTGATACTTATTGAGAACTATCCAATTGTAAAATGATTACTAGGCTATGATCTTTTTTTATTATTATTATGTAGGTCCTTGAATTCTGTGTGAGTGTCAATAGGTAGTTAGTTACACCTAGATGGTTGGTAAAATTTAGTGGGAAATGACACTTTTTTAAGGAAATAAGAAAATTGACAACCGCCTCCTTTTTATTCCCAAAAGAAAATAAGAAAATTCACATTTTCAAATAGTTTAGTGATAAAAAGTGAAATGAACTAACCTTAGAATCATTTGTTGTCTTATATGCATACAGATGAGCTTGCGGCTACGGTCATGATGGCAATCACATATGTTCTAAGTATAACATCACTTTCAATTCAACCTTGTGGATTGTATGCCAATTCATTAGTCACACAGGCCTTGCTTTCCATTATAGGAACAATCAATCCCTAGTATTGCTCCTTTAGCTATAAAGTAATTCGTTCTTAAATTAGCCTCATGTATTTTGCATACCCACATGTATTGTGTAAATGTGCATATCTCAGATTTGGCAGGCCTGCCTCCTCATGATTACCATAAAATGTGCATACCCACATGTATTGTGCAGGCCTGCCTCCAAAAGCTTATCAAATTTCTATTTATATTAGGCCCAACTAAGTGCTGAAACTGTCCATGTCTTAAATGAAGCCATATGTATTGTTTCCAGGTCTTTCAATGCTCAGCCACACTTTAGATTTGGCCTTGATGCCAGAAAAGGTACAATGTAGAAAAAATGCAATTTAATATATATTTATTTACTTAATCTGATGGTCAAAACAATAGAAATAGAACTAAAATACCAGCATGGGAAGTTGCGTTATAACATACCAGAGTATTGACATGCTAAATTTGAACGCATATATCTACCGGTTGCTTTAAAATACCAACTTGAATAAACAACAAATATATTGTATAATGAATAATGAAATGATAGTTAAGTAAAAACATGCCAATTGCAGTGCTTTAAAAATGCCATTCAAATCATTATGCCTATCATCTTGTTTTTCCATCTCAATCTATAATAATGATAACACAACATAATTTGAAAACTAACACATGCAAATGTTTTTGTGCCATTTAAAAGTTATAAAATGTTAATAGCATAAAAAATACCTTAACTTTATCCATTGCAAAAGTAGTTTCTTTGTACTATCTATTTTTGCTTCCAACTTGATAATCCTAGTTTCTCCCTCTATTCCATATTGCTCTTCTTCTATTTACAGGATTCATCTATGTATTTTTCATAAATAGTTTTAAATTTCAAAATAAGTAAATTTCAAAATGAGGAGTTTCCAAAGATGCATAATATGAGGGAAAACTGGAGTACGTAGTTTTTTGAACGTTATATAATTGTTATAGGGATCTTTATCTTGCAGGTCTTCTTCAGCTTCCATGGTTTTGAAAAGCGGCCTCCAAGACTATTTAGGAGTGATTTTCGCACTATTTTAACCCATTACATATATATATAATCAATACTATTTATTATAAGCATGTGCACAATACCAATATATCTGTATACGTTCATGTGCATGTACAATACACTTCACCAAGAATACAACTTGATCAACAATTGCTTTATAAAAGAAACACACACAACACACACACAAATATATATATTCAAAATATAGACATGCACGCATACATACATACATACACAGATATATATATATATATATATATTCGAAGTAAAATAAAAATGTCAGTTCAGTAGCATTATTCAGTCATTTCCCTGGTGAGTTCAGGCTTCCTAAAATTTGTTTTTAACTAATAATAGATTTTACATTTTAAAATGCACATCCACAGATTAAACTTAAAGTACTTTTACACAATTAGACCATTTTCAAATACATATTTCATTTTTAAACCAAATTGAAAAATATTTGCAAAATCATATCATTGTCTGTATATGTTGTAAGGAGTGATATTATGTACCTATACTTTTTCAAAAAGCCTAAGCACAATTCTTTTTTAAGCTATAATTTGTATAAATGTCTATTTAGGCAGAAAATGATGTGTTATGTAAATAATTATGAAATAGTTTTAATGTGTAATTTGGTCAAAAAAAGTGGCTTAAATGTGCAAAAATTCCAATATCCTAGAGATGGTTTCATGCGAATTACCTTAATGAGATCCTGGTCATTTTAACACACTTCTCATGAGTTCGATTAATCTGATCACCCTACTCGAGCAATGTGACTAGAGTTCTTATTGCCTCTTCTTTGATTCCTTCTGCGATTCTAACAAAATTGTTTACCGCATGGACAGTTTCTTCTACCTTGGAAAAATCATAGCTTTCTAGTTTTCGAACTGATTGGTTCTCAAAATCCTTGTATCCCTTCGCTGCATTTTTCGGTTTTGTTTCTACGTCTGAATCGGAGTCAAGTGGGTTGTCAATTTTCTTCTTTATGTCCACTTTGCAAGCTTGGAATAGGCACCTATTGCCTTAGTTGCATTGAATGGAACAAAGGATAGAGATAGAAAAGTTAGCCATCCATCATTATCTACGGGTAATGCCCCATGGTGAGCATCAATACCTTTACCTTAACAGAGATATAAGGGTAACCTATTAATGCTAGCGATAGAGGAATAACTTGAATTTCCTCAATATCTTCCTAAAGGAAAAGTAATTTGGTCTTCCATTTAAAAAGGAATAGCCTGCCATGCGAATAATCATAATGTGATTTATCAAAAGGTTAAGAATCAACTTCACTACCAAATAGAAATGCATCCTTGTATATATTAGTGTGTATGTCATTATATGACAGATTTGTTAAATGGTATATGAAGCTGGATCAACCCATGTTCAACATGAACCTTGGGCAAAATAAAGAAAATTGAACCCTAGTTGCTAATACAAAAATTAACCACAATTGTGCCACTGATAGAACATAATGCATTTCTATATATTTTCAATAATAGTATACCTTGAAAAACTATACTGTTTTAAGTAGTGCTCGAGTTGTTTTGACAACCTATGTATGTAACTTATTAATTTGCTACTGTATCAAACATTGCACCAATTTGATATTCTCTATACTCTCAAAATCCCAAAACCCATCTCCAAATGAAGAATAAGTCGCCCAAGATGTTATAGGGGACAAGAGATAGTTGGATAGTTATAGTCGCTAGTCTCCATAATAACTAAAAGATCATTAAGTTTATTTATCTTAGTCATTCCTACTCAAAAAAAATTCAATTAGATTAAAATAAGTTGTTTGATTTCAGCTAGAAAGACCATCAAGCTCATCCTATGAGTTATTTAAAAGATAGCTCATTCACTCTAGCAACAAATCTAAAAAACATGCACTAAAATAAATTTGATCCCTGCAAAAGATCATGCACTAGAAAACTACTTCGGTGTTTCTTTTTTTTAAATGCACCCAGTTTCTAATGTGTTCTTAGTTTATCCGAGCTTAGCTTATATTACCATCTAATAGATTTATCTTAGTAATGTCAAAAAAGTGTGTTACAAAGCAAGTGCGACAAGAAGAAAAAACCAGAGTGAAAAAAATGTCTAATAAAAACAAAAATAAAAGTTAAATAATTATTGATCATGGCAATTTACTGACCCAAATTATTAAACATCAAGGACAATAATGTAAGGAAGATTATTAAGGATAATATTTTCTTATAGAAAATATTCTCTTAATCAATCAATCTATATGTTAAAATCATAACAACGCCTTAATGCATTAATAGCAATCGTTCTAATCCCTCTAAAACTTCTTAACACTCTCAAACTTGATTTCCTATTTAATTCATAGTTTAGTATCACATCAAATTAACTACTAAATTCAATTTTGAAGCCAAATGAAAAATTCTATGCACTCTATATAGTCCATGTGGGAAACTATAAAAATTGCAACAATAATGCAAGACTCTATATAAACATATAACAAAGAGGATGTTATTAAATTGCAATAAGATTCTAAACAAGGATTCTATGTACATTAAGTTTTATAGTTTAATAGAGTTTAGCACCATAGTTTACGATGAAATGCCAAGACTATTATAACTAATCGTATTATTTGTCAAGTCAACATTAAAATAAAAAAATCTTAACGAAAAATAATATTAAAGCACTTGCAAAGAAAGAAAATCACATGCTAACTATATCCCATGCCTTAAATGACAAGAAAATAGCATAAATCAATGTTCATGTAGTTGGATTTATGCTAAAAACGTATTTAATTAAATGTTGATTTAATTTTTATTTGAATAACACATGGATTGAAATGATTTATAACCTTATTACTATGCCTAATTAGCTCTAAACAATAAAACAGTTTATGAGTCCTTGAAAGTGTGACCTACAAAGTAATTGAAAGGTGGATATCAGGAAAAATACTCAAAATTATAAAATGAGTAGTAGGTTATGACATGTTTATTTACAAATGAGAAGACTAGAAAGCTAATATATAATGTGGCATGATAAATTCTATTGCAAACAAATGGAAATCCAGAGAGCATGGGAGAGGCTAGACATGAATGTAGCAGGAAAATTGTGCTACTGCAAGACACCAGAGAAGAAATGGGCAGAAGTGAGTGCAGCTACGGGAAAGAAGCAGAAAAAACTGAGCCACGAAGCGGCTAAGCAAAGAAAAAACCATAGCAATGAGAAACATAAGGAAAAATGCAACAACATAAATACAAACATGGAAATATGATGATAAAGGCAGAAAACTAAAGATTAAGCTGTGTTACATAGTGAAGACAGGCACATGTTGAGGCTAAAAGAATGTAGAGCAAAAGCGGCGCATGTATGACTTATGCAAGACACAAAGTCACAAAAGCATCAACCTATAGTTGCAAGACAAGAGCATAACACCGAGGTAGAGATGCATCAAAATAAGTGCAACAAGGAATATGTAGTAAGTAAGTAAAGCAGAGTGTAAATAGGAGAAAGACGCAACAAGAAGAGCATCATGACAAAAGCATCAAAGCAAGTGTCGTAAGGTAGACTAGTGTGAGGTACAATAAAACCAGAAAAGACTGCAAAACTGATGGTGAATCAAGACCGGTGCACATGAAAGACAAGTTCAAGACACATAGCCATTGAGCTGTACGACAAAGTAAAGCATGCATCTACAAGACAGGTACAAACTTGTATTAAATGCAGCATGACATGCTTTGCGCAAGGCAACTAGAATGTAAATTGGAGCTAAACACAACAAAGGTGCAACATGACACACATTAAAACAAAATCATAAAATAAGAGTAGCATGATAAACTACCACAAGCCACAACAACGTAGGGCAAAGAAAATAGGAAGTTAATAGGTGCATCACACGGCAACCCAAACAAGTTGACAGAAACAAAGTAGAATAGACGTAGTGGAAGGATCAAGTGTCAAAGAGCGCATGTGAGGCATGGACGAAGCACGAATGGTGTTGGAACTTTGCAAAGCAAAAGGTGTGAAGGTCCCAACAATATAGAGCTAAAGTGGAAAAAAAAGCTTTATGCATCAATAGTCCGAGCAGCACAGTGGTAAAAGAGTGAAGGTATCGTAGCGTCGAGATCAATAATTATATATGGAACATTATTAGTAGAAGGAGAAAAGGCCACATTAATGGTATAGTCATACAAATTATTCAAGTATTTATATTAATCATGATATGAGGTGGATCAAAATTCTAAAATGTTATAAATTTCATGTTTAAATGACCTTGATTCTTTTGTAAATGGTCTTGATGGCATCAAAAATTATCTTCAAAAAATAGTAAATAACAAATTTAATACTTATGAAAAATAAAGGATATTAGATTTATTAGAAATGTGAAAATTATTGCATATAGTTTAGTGTTGCTAATGGATGTCATCATGTTACGCTAATTCATTAGATTCAACCTCAAATCTAACTAGATAGAGGGTATGATTTTAAATGGTAAAAATGTTATTTGTCCGAATGAAATTAATTCTTGAACCTCTACACTAATTTTGCCATTTTCTAATTCTAATAGCCCAGGCCACAATCTTACTCCAGTAATTAATTTTTCCACATCTATTCCATAGAATGAATAAACCACATCCATTTTGAAAGATTCTAGTCGATTCAACAGACACATACCAACTGTTCCTAAAAGAATTTTTTTTTCAAATTGAAAACAAAAAAAAGTTGAACATAGATGAAAACAATGATTATAGTCAAAAAATAAAAATAGTTTCCGGATTAAATTTAACCAGCTCCTCTCAATCTTTAACATGGGTAAAGAAATATGATTCTGAAAATAAAAAAATCAGAATGCATAACAAATAAAAGAGGAAAGATGATCTGTTAACCGTGGATGCAACAAGAGAATAGATTAACAACTTATGTGAGGAAATCCTGCATCGACAAAGGGAAAGTGCTTTTTTGAGAGGTTGCAAAGAAGATTCCTGAAGACGCAGCTGTAAAGGTGGGCGGAGGCGGGAGAAGACAGGTGAATTGATTATGTGAGATGTGAGAAGAGAGATGAACGAAGGAGAGGTTTTTTTTAGAGTTTTCATGATTGACAATGGTAGGATATGGAGAGTAGGGAAGGAGCGAAGAGGAGGAGGGAAGAATTGGAAAATTAGCGGCCACGAAATAATTTGGAAGCCTGCCTATAAATTTTGTACTATTGTTTTTGTTCACAGCGTCTATACTTCTTTATTTCTCGTATCGTCCTATGATTTATAAGAATAATGAAAGTAGGTTACAATACAACGTTGTAACCCCATGCAATTAATAATAGTTATTCTTGTAGTCATTGTACAAAATTTCCTATTTAACATGCTAATAGGTTGTCTTTTGTGGTATACTTGAATCATTACCATCTACATGATCAGTTTCCATATTAGAGTCATGTAGCTTATCAAAGTCTAGCATACTATCATTAATTTCTCTAGAAGAAAATACCTTCTATATGGTGGTATGATTTGAATAATAACCTTTCTTTCCTTAGTGTTTGAAACAAAATCAGTACAAACACCCAGAAAAGTAAGTAGTCGATATTTAACGAAGAAAGTAAATGAAAAATAGAGGAAATCAGCCAGAAAACAAGCACACACAGATTTATAGTGGTTCGGCAATCTGGGCCTACGACCACTCAAATGATTTTATTACTTTTGCACTAGTTTTTGTGTTTAAAGAGAATGGGACCAGATTAGATCCTTGAATATAAGAGAGTAAGAGTGTAATGGCAGTTTCTAGATCCTTAGAATGAACCATGTCATCTATATTTATTGGGGTATATGAAACAAAAATCTCACTAATATTTCTCCCATAGAATCTCCTCATGAAGACATAGTCTTTTAAAAAATTTCGACCCCAAATCCCCTATGGATGGGGATTGATACCGATCCCTATAGTTGGATCGGTATTAATCCCTATATATAGATAGGGGTCAACGATTCCTTATGGTGGTCCTTCTTGATGTTGGCTTCGAGTTTCTAATGTTGTTTAGCATAGTCGCCTAGGTATTTGTTAGGTCCAAGCGATGGATCTATAGACGACTGGATTACTACTTTAGACTACATATGGAGATTGTCAATACAATGCATAGGAATTCTGGAACAACACTTGAATCAGGCTCTGTGTAGATAGAGAAGAGTCACCTCGAAGTGGGGCCACTTTGGGTGTACTCCTAGGGATCGGTACGTGTCCCTTATTTATGGTGGAACATTGATCCAAACTTATCATATTCTAGGGTATTGCACTTATAAGCTTGTGCGAGCATCGTCTCGTGGTCTTGTCTGTACTTGGTTCCGAGAACCTGGGATCATCTATCTGGGCTGCTTGCCTTAATAACCTTCGGTCTAACTTATCCAGCAAGTCAGAATATAGCTAGGCTAAAAGCTGGATAACGCTTTCCCCCTAAAGTACATCTCATTTCAAATGTTATGTGCTTTGAATAAAGACAAGTTAGAATCATTGCGAAGGATTCCGTTCTATGTTCCGAATGGTCGCTATACTTTCTATGAATTGTTCCTCTGAAAAGTTATGTCCATGGTGATCTGTTGTGACATTCTATTTGTATTTGACGCTACAAAACTAAAATGTGCTCTCTTGATGATTGTTTGTGCTCAACTCTATTAAGTTAGTTGATTTAGTTAGTAGGCGTTGGTTGTCAGAAATTGCTTCTTTCCTGAAAGTCCCAGGTAAGAATTTTATTTTCATCAGTTCAGAAAATCAAATGTTGATTGCATACACATGCTTGCATGCTCACGTACGTACTATTATTTCTAACTTCCAAACATGTTCACATGCATATAGTTAAATGCCAATTTTTATCGATTTACAGTCCCTCTTTTTTATAAAAGATGTATAGTGGGATTCGGTACTGGTCCCTATAGGAGGGGATCCAGTACCAATCCAACACTTGAACCATTTCTTTCGTTTTTTGACTCGAGAATATTGGGCCATGAAGGGGTATATAACCCGTAGTCCCCATTCTTTCTCCCTTTTGCTTTTATTTACTTGCTTACCGGACCTAATCTTCACTCGTCTGCGATTAAAGGCTTGAAATTAAGAAAACTTCCCACACTTAAACCCATCACCAATCTGGTCAAGTCCCGCCTCCTACATCGCCATCACTTGTCTATAATCCAAACCCACAACACCCGTTGCAATCGCCAAGATTTTAAGGTCGAATACCCTTGCGTCTTGAGACTCGATCCACCATAGGTCAATTCTTGAATTGATTTGATTGCAATTTCCCACATACATTAGTTTTTTATCTCAGGTAGTTAGTGAGTCGGAGTACAGCAGAGATGAGGCTAGCTTAGGGGCGATTTCATATTGGTGGTTGGATTCGACTTTGGGATCACTTCATGTTGACGAAGATAGGTTCATGGATCTGCCGTGGGAAGATGGAGTTTAATTTGCATAAGGGAGCAAAACTCCTCTAGTATAGGATTGGTATTGATCCCATACTTCGGAAAATTTTATGCTTTTCCCTTATACAGTTACATATGGACTTGGACTCTTGGACATGAACATTTGTTTTCCTACATGAACTCGTGTACATACAAGAATGATCACGTATGACTTTGGACTAGAAATTGAACGCACATGCATGTGTGTATAGAGCCGAACCTAGATGAATGCATATGTCTCGAATATGGATATCATACCCTTATATGCCAATAGCTGATCCCTGAACTTGGGCAAAACTCTTATGTACAACCATTGATGTGAACACCTGTTGGGACGGTAAGCGATGATGGTCACTCCGGTCGAACTCTCGAATCTAATTACCACCGTTGTATAATTCTGAACTGTATAATACTACGCTGCACAACACCATACTAGATAACACTTAGCATGGGGGGACAGGTTAATCCATCTGACTATGATTTTCTGATTAGTTTAATAGCTTTGGGTTCCAGACTATTCGAGCATTTAGTTGTAATGACTAGTGATCAAGCCTCTGCATATGTTGACTCAGATGCTGAGTTGAGTTCGGCGACACTTTCTACTTGGTACATTTTGGGTAATCAATCAGAACAACCCGAAAGCTCAAACCATGCCTCAGCTAACTCTTCAAATTCAAGGGAGGATAATATTATAGAGCCAACTCCAGATACACTTGAGGATGCTGAATTCTTGGAAGATCCAACAGATTCGATAGCTTCGAAGGTTAATGAGGCATCTCTTCATTGAATTTTCATTAAGCATGGAATTCCATATAATGATGTAATGTTCCTATCTCGTCACCAAAGGGCTCATCGTCCTCTAGTGGGTATATTGCATACAACTAATATATACGCCTAGTTGGAGATATACCACCATTTAATCTATTCATCCAATCGAATGCTCCATTTTAGGATACTTTCTCTAGCTCAACGGCATCTAAATAGCTATGCATTTCTCCAGGGCACATACGTGATTTTCCTTGATTTCTTAAATCGTGTGCCGACCGAAGAAGATATTCGATTTATCTATAGATTCAAGCGACAAAAGGGAAGTCTATCATTCACTTATGTTGAGCCAGTCAGTAATTGTCGAGTTTTGACTGGTGCTTGGAATAAGCTTAGCTAGTTCAAAAAGACTAGTATATGTGTTGTCCACCTAGTTTCGCACGATGGTGGTTGGTTGGACGTAAGTGCTTCTCCTAACCATATCGTGAAAGTTTTAGTCAAGTCATATTCTGGTTAACACAGTTTTCTAAATTATGCAGATGTTCCATGGATATCCAATAGCGATGTTTATCAAACCACCATTACAACACTCAGGAATGTTACAGGGGAAGATAGGGAGATAAGTTCCCTTATTACTAATGAGTGTCTCTTGGTCTTTAACTTTCTAGAAGAGGATCGTAGCACCGCCGGGCTGGGGACCACGATTAAGAAGTAGTAGCTGGTTGTATTTAGCTAAAAGTAGGTTATGTCAGTCCTAACATGCCCCCATTCTCTAGCTAGGAAGTTGAGGAGGCTCAAGGCAACGTCAAGGAAGGTGAAATAATAGGCGGTGGTAATGAAGCTGGCGATGATGATGCACATTCAAGTCATGAACCAGTGACTACGCAGTCTTCAGAGGAGCAACCACTTATTGTCAGGAGGAATCTTGTAATTAAGCTTCGTAAAGAGCAAATTTCTAAACAGCCTCTACCAGTTACAACAGCACAGTAGACTCCATCTCTTCCTTCTGTGGATATATTTTCAAAGATTGGACCAATTCTTTTTGAGTTTGGTTTCTTTGATATAGGAAACATGAGCATAGAGAGTTCTCCCCTTCTTTGTGATGATGATACCATTATTGCTAATGTGGGAGAGGTTACTCCTATGAGCAAGGCTCCAGTACATTGTTTGTTGGGAGGACACTAGGAAACTCGCTTGCACGTGCACTTCATAACACTCGCACTTAAATCATAACCTTTTTTTTGAATCTAACCCATTACTGTTTACTTTGCAGGATCTATGGAGAAGAGAAAATATACATACCAATCCCAGAAGGAGAAAGTGTTTCTAGTTTAAAGGACCCGATTGGGGCATAACACTAAAGGAGTGGTCGAGATTACGATTCAAGCCACCACCCTAGCTGTGACAAGGATGATCGGGACAAGAGTAGTTATGATAGGGATCGTTCTTCACATGATTCTGCTTCTAAACGCCAGCCAAGATCCATATCATCTCCTCCTAGAGGTCCGGATAGGCAACCTGATCTCCGTGATGAGATTCCACCGACTGACACTATAAAAGGCTTTAACAGCGTTTTTCATGATGCTGTATAACGACATGCCATTAAAAGTTAGGGACCTACCGTAGCATTAGATGAAACCTATATAAAGATAGATTTTAATAGCGTTTATATTATCCTATTAGACACTTTTATAGCATTTTTCCAAATGTGGTAAAATATTTTTCATAGCATTTTTGCAATGCTAAGAGTACTTTTTTATAGGATTTTGGTCAATGCTATGAATACTTTCTATAGCGTTTCCAAATAATTTTTAATAGCATTCGAAAAATGTTGTTAAAGGATCTAACAACATTTTTATGTACGTCGTATAACATGTCATATAGATCCATGGTACATTATAGCATCTAAAACAAACGTTGTGAAAGCTAGAGTTTTATAGCATTTAATAGATGCTATTGTATATTTTCTACATCATACCAAAATGTTGTTTAAGATTTTCTATAGCATACCAAAAACGCTATTATAGATTTCTGTGCATTTCAATACGCTATTTTTCTTTATCCATGCTTTGAGTTTACAATACCCTTTTTATACATTAGAACATCTAATGCAAGACATATTTGCCTCAATTCATGAATAATTCAATCGACTCAAACAATAATAATATGAAACATTTGATAGTCAAAGCATATTTTATATTATAAATAATCAGAATTACACCAAATTCAATATTGTATATAGTATTTCATAACCGATATTTTTAAACATACATGATAATAGTACCATTAGGACTCTATAAAAAAAATACTAAAATACCATGATCGTAGAATGTTCATGTTTGTTATCTTCAAACATCCAATACCCTACAAGAAAAAGAGAGCATTTAAAGCATATGCACGAAGACATACATGAAAAAATATATGAATAAAGAACAAACAAAAACATGCATATTAAACATATTAACATGCTTAATGTCAATACACAGTCTACAATCTTATGTCAAATATATAATGTTATCACAGTTAAGGATTGTTTATATTACTTACTATTAACAATTCAAACTCAAATTGGAATAAGTATGTGTTGACCTCATATATCTAATGGTCATGTTTTACAGTATAACTTAATTAATTTTTATGAACTTATTTAATTATTATAAAACTTAGTTAACTTAGTTGATTTTTATAAACTTAGTTAACTTTTATAAACTTATTAGTTATTATAAAACTAAATTAACTTAGTTAATTTTTATAAACTTATCTAATTATTATAAAATTTAGCTAACTTGGTTAATTCTTATAAATCGGTTAATTTTTATAAGATTTAGTTAGTTTTTACAAAAAATATTTACTTTTTGTAAACTAGAATAATTTTTATAAAATTTAGTTAAATTAGTTAAATTTTTATAAAATTAGTTAAATTATATAAAAAATAATTAATTTTTATAAGCTTGGTTAACTTTATAAAATTTAGTTAATTTTTATAAACTTGGTTAATTTTAAAAAATTTAGTTAACTTATTATAATATTTAGTTAACCTAGTTAAATTTTTATGAAATTTAGTTAAATTTTATAAAACTTAGCTAATTTAATTAAAATTTAATAAGTCTTAGTTAATATTTACAAAACTAAGTTAACTTCTTAATTTTTAATGCTTACTTAATTTTTATAAATCTTATTTAATTTTTATAAGACTTTATTAATTTTTGCAAGACTTATTTAATTTTTATTAACTTCATAAAATATAGTTAATTTTTATAAAACTTAGTTAATTCTTATAAACTTAATTAATTTTTTATAAAACTTTGTTAACTTGGTCAATTTTTATATAATTTAAATAATTTTTACAAAATTAATTAATTTTTATAAAACCTAATTAATTTTTATAAACCTGGTTAAATTATATAAACTTAGTTAACATGGTTATTTTTTATAAAGCTTAGTTAACTTGGTTAATTTTTTATAAAAGACTGTTAACTTTCAAAAACTCGATGATTTTTAAAAATTTAATTAATTTTTATGAAACTTATTTAACATATTTAATTTTTATAAATTTAATTAATTTTTTATAAAACATGACTAACTTAGTTAAAATATTATAGACTTAATTAAATAGGTTTTATATATTAGTTAAAATATTATAAAATTCATTAAATAATTTTTATAAAAATTAATAAATTTTTATAAGCTTAGTTAAATTATATAAACTTAGCTAACATAGTTAATTTTTATAAACCTTAGTTAACTTGGTTAATTTTTTATAAAAGATAGTTAACTTTTAAAAACTTAGTTGTTTTTAAAAATTTAATAATTTTTACGAAACTTATTTAGCATAGTTAACTTTTATAAATTTAATTAATTTTTTGTAAAACATAGTTAACTTAGTTAAATAACTTTTATAACCTAATTAAAATATTATAAACTTAGTTAAATAAACTTAGTTAAATGATTTTTATAAACTTAATTAATTTTTACAAAACTTAGTTAATTTTTGTAAACTTAGTTAATTTATATAAACTTAGCTAACATAGTTATTTTTTATAAAAAATAGTTAACTTGGTTAATTTTTTATAAAAGATGGTTAACTTTTAAAAACTTAGTTATTTTTAAAATTTTAATTAATTTTAACAAAACTCATTTAACATGGTTAATTTTTATAAATTTAATTGACTTTTTATAAAACATAGTTAACTTAACTGAATTAGTAATTCAGGCTTGGTCACATAATCACATTTTTTAGAATATTGTGTGGAGATAGTTGTAGGCGCAAACTTAGATGAGTAATGAATATTATGTATGATCCATTATTTCATTCTGACACGTTATAATGGCATTTTATATTTCCTCGACGGATTTGCTTAGCTAATACCAGAACTCATACTTAACCAATTGCCAGCAAATCATTCTCAAACTTCATATTCATTTAAATAGCTAAGGAAATGAAGTTCTTCAAAAGAAAAACAATTTAACCACCGACTAAACAAGCAGGTTACCGTTTGAACTTTTGAAGGCTCCAAAGATTTTTTTTGTTTCTCATATTCACTATGGACTACAAATATATTTAATAACTAATTGAGGAGGAGGAAAACCACTAACACGGTGAAAACATTAAGTGGCTAGTTAATTAAAATGAATATTAGTTAAAAAATTCTTGGAATTACTAAATTGATTAATTAATCAAATGGGGAGCTGGACTTGAATGTCATACTGTGTATCTATGTGTAGTTTCATGATTGCTTTACTGGTTGTCAACTTCAGTAAATATTTAGAATGTACCTATCGAAACAGTCAATGAACAAAACTTTATGGTAGCATACTTGTCTGAGGTGCACTATAACCCAATACCCTTTCTAGTTGATCCGATTTGAAGTACCTACATTTTTGAGTCATCGTCATCAAATGGTGATACTAAATAGTACCACCTATATTAATGTTACAGGTTGAAGAATGTATAGAACTACATGAAACCAGTTAACATAATTTTAAAAATGATTAATTATTTGAACTGAGTGGATGCAATAAATATAGACATCAAGGTGATACTTATTAAGAACTATCCAATTGTAAAATGATTGTTAGGCTATGTTCTTTTTTTTTAATTATTATGTAGGTTCCTGGATTATGTGTGAGTGTCAATGGGTATTTATTCAGAACTGGATGGTTAGTAAACTTTAGTGGGAAATGACACTTTTTTAAGGAAATCAGAAAATTGACAACTGCCTCCTTGTCATTCCCAAAAGAAAATAATAAAAATCACATTTACAAATAGTTTAGTGATAAAATGTCAAATAAACTAACCTTAGAATCATCTTGTTTTATTACATGCATATGGATGAGCTTGCGGCCACGGCCATGATGGTAGTTACATATGTTCTAAGTATAACATCACTTTCAATTCAATCTTGTGGATTGTATGCCAATTCGTCAGTCAGGCAGGCCTTGCTTTCCATCATGGGAACCATCAATCCCTAGTATTGCTCCTCTAGCTATAAAAAAATTCGTTCTTAAATTAGCCTCATGTATTGTGCAGACCCACATGTATTGTGTAAATGTGCATACCTAGATTTGGCAGGCCTTCCTCCTTATGATTTCCACAAAATGTGCATGCCCACATGTATTGTGTAGAGCTGCCTTCCACAGCTCATAAAATTTATAATTATATCAGGCCCAACTAAGTCCTGAAACTGTTCATGTCTTAAATGAAGCCATATGTATTGTTTTCAAGTCTTTCAATGCTCTACCATACTTTAGGTTTGGCCTTGATGCCAGAAAAGTTACAACTTAGAAAAATGCAGATCAATGTATATTTATTTACTCAGTCCGATGGTCAAAACAATAGAAAAAAGAACTAAAATACCAGCATAGGAAGTGGCTTTATAACATACCAGAGTATTGACATGTAAAAATTTAAACGCATATATCTACCAGTTGCTTTAAAATACCAACTTGAATAAACAACAAATATATTGCATAATGAATAATGAAAAGATAGTAAGTTAAGTAAAATCCTACCAACTTGGTACTTTAAAAATGCCACTCAAATCATCATGCCCATCATCTTGTTTTGCCATCTCAAAATGAGAAGTTTCTAAGGATGCATAATATGAGGGAAAACTGGGAGTACATAGTTTTTCGAACCTCGTATAATTGCTATAGGGCTCTTTATCTTGTGAGTCTTCTTCAGCTTCCATGGTTTTGTAAAGCGGCCTTCAAGACTATTTAAGAGTGATTTTCCTTGTATTTTAACCCATTACATATATATAACATCAATGCTATTTATTATAAGCATGTGTATAATACCAATATATATGTGTACATTCATGTGCATGTACAATACACTTCACCAAGAATACAACTTCATCAATAATCGCTTTATAAAAGAAACACACATAGAGATATATATATATATATATTCAAAATATAGATATGCACGCATACATACATACAAACACACACACACACACACATATATATATATATATATATTCGAAATAAAATAAAAATGTTGGTCCAGTAGCATTATTCAGTCATTTCCCTAGGGAGTTCAAGATTCCTAAAATTTGTTTTTAACTAACAATGGATTTTACATTTTAAAAGCACCTCCATAGATTATCCTTAAAGTAATTTTACACAATTAGACATTTACAAATCCATATTTCATATTTAAACCAAATTGAAAACTATTTGCATAAACATATCACTATCTATATATGTGGCAAGGAGTGTTATTATGTACCTATACTTTTTCAAAAAACCTAAGCACACTTTTTTTAAGCTATAATTTATATAAATGTCTATTTAGACAGAATATGATGTGTTATGTAAATAATTACGAAATAGTTTTAATGTGTAATTTGGTCAAATAAGTGTCGTAAATGTGCAAAAATTCCAATATCTAGAGATGTTTTCGTGTGAATTACCTTACTGAGATCCTAGTCAATTTTAACGCACTTCTCATGAGTTCGATTAATCTGATCACCCTGCTTGAGTAATGTGACTAGAGTTCTTATTGCCACTTCTTTGATTACTTCAACGATTCTGACATAATTGTTTACCACATGAGAAGTTTATTCTGCCTTAGAGCCAACAGTTTTTCAGTTCTCAAACTGATTGATTCTCGAAATCCTTATATTCCTTCGTTGCATTTTTTGGTTTTGTTTCTATGTCTGAACTAGAGTCAAATGGGTTGTCAATTTTCTTCTTTATGTCCGCTTTCCAAGTTTGGAAAAGGCACCTGTTACCTTAGTTGCATTGAATGGAACAAAGGATTAAGATAAAAAAGTTAGCCATCCATCATTATCTACAGGTAATGCACCATGGTAATCATCAATACCTTTACCTTAACAGAGATATAAGGGTAACCCATTAATGCTAGCGATGGAGGAATAACTTGAATTTCCACAATATCTTCCCAAAGGAAAAATAATTTGGTCTTTTATTTGAAAAGACATAGCATGCCATGCAAATAATCATAATGTGATTTATCAAAAGGTTAAGAATCAACTTCACTTCCAAATAGCAACGCATCCTTGTATATATTAGCGTGCATCTCATTATATGATAGATTTGTTAAATGGTATATGAAGCTGGATCAACCCATGTTCAACATGAACCTTGGGCAAAAAAAAAGCAAATTGAACCCAGGTTGCTAATACAAAATTGACCACAATTGTACCACTGATAGGACATAATCCCTAGAAGATTAAAGAAATTCGCAACATCTAAGTGCCAAAGACCATCAAGAAAATGCAAAGTCTAAATAGGAAAGTTGCTTCCCTAAGTCGATTTATTTCTAGAGCCAGCGATAAATGCATTCCTTTCTTTGATTTGATTAGGATAAGGAAAAGGAACTTTGAATGGACGCAGGATTATGAAGATGCATTCCAAGCTTTGGTGAACCACTTAAGGAGGTCCTCCATCTTGTCGAACCGGTAGATCATGAAGATTTATATATATACTTGGTCATGTCAAAGCATGCTATAAGTGCCGCACTACTTAGCAAGGAGAATAAAATCCAGAGACTGATCCACTATGTTAGCAAACGATTAATAGGAGCTGAAAGGAACTATCCGAAGATAGAGAAATTGGAGAATTTCTTGTCGATTGCTTCATGAAAGCTCCGCCCTTATTTTCAAGCTCATCCTAATACTGTTTACACTGATCAGCCGTTACGACGGGTCCTGCAGTGACTTGAGACGCTTGGAAGGTTACTCAAGTGGAACATTGAACTAAGTCAATTCGACATTATTTATCTCCCTCGAAGAGCCATCCAGGGATAGGCATTGGCATACTTTATAGTAGAATTCACCGCATGGAATGATCTCCCAAAGAGCGATGGAGCCCCTACCATGCAGTGGAAAATGTATACAGATGGAGCATCCAATAATCATTGTTCTGGAGTCAGAATTGTGTTAGTAACTCCTAAAGGTCAATCAATTTGCTATGCTTTGAAGCTTAACTTCCCTGCAATGAACAACGAAGCTGATTATGAAGCTTTGGTTGCTGGACTCAAACTTGCCAGAGAACTGGGAATAAAATCTCTTGAAATCTTTTACGACTCGTGGTTAGTTGTATACTAAATCAGGGGAGATTACCAAGCTAAAGGACAATGACTCGCTTCATACCTTATCCAATTCCAAGAGCTATTAACTAGTTTGAGTATTATGATATCACGCACATTCCCTAGGATCAAAACAAAGAGGCTGACTCATTGACAAAATTTGCTAGCCCAGGGATGCATAAAAGATGGGCTTGATTCCAGTTAAAGTACTAGATGCTTAGAGCATAAACCAGATGGAAATCGACTAGGTACTAGGGATGGAGCTTGAGAAGGAGTCGTGGATGACTCTGATTAAAAACTATTTGTTGCAAGGAGTCCTTCCCGAATAGAGGAATGAAAGGTGACAAGTCCTTCACAAAGCTTCATGGTGTATCATTCAGGAAGGAGTCATGTATAGAAAGGATTTTTCCATTCCCCTGCTCTGTTGTATCACTCATGATGAAATAAAATGAGTCCTAAGGAAAATTTGTGAAGGAGAATGTGGCGACCACACTGAAGGGTAGACCCTAGCAAAGAAAATACTCTGTTATGGGTATTATTGGCCAACTGTCAACCAAGATGCTACTTATTACATTAGGCGATGCGACAAGTGCCAGATGTATGCAAAAGTTCTGAGAGCTCCACCGACAGAAATCACAAAAATGGTCAATCCATGGCCGTTTTAAATATGGGGCATAGATTTTATTGGTTCCTTACTGATCTCTAAAGGTAGTGCGAAGTATGCCATCGTCGCAGTTGATTACTTCACCAAATGGGCCAAAGTAGAACCTTTAGCCATGATTATAGTAAAGAAAGTAATCAACTTCATTTCTAAAACATCATCTGTCATTTTTGCCTTCCATAGGCCATTGTAACTGATAATGGAACCCAATTCGATAGTATTGAATTCAAAGAGTTCTGCCGTTGGCATCATACTTAGAAGAGATTTGTGGTATTTGCTCACCTTCAAGCAAATGGACATTTTGAAGCTACGAATAAAATTAGAAAGTCCATTCTGAAGAAACATTTGGAAAAGGCTAGATGCAAGTGGGTGGATGAACTCCCAACAACATTATGGGACTACAGAACCACCCACAAGTCCACGACATGCCATACTCCATTTGCCCTTGTTTATGATTCTGAAGCAGTCATTCCTATTGGACTCAAAGTCCCTTCTCATCAGGTAACCTGCTAAGACACTAGAGCAAATAGAGATCTACTCTTAGAATCTCTAGATTTTGTAGATGAGAAGCGCGAAGAAGCTGATTTGAGAGCAATTGCACACCAACATCGAGTCGGCCGATACTACAACACTAAAGTCCGACCTAGAACCTTTGAAATCGACGATCTCATCTTGAAACGGGTTTTTCCTGCCCCGTCGCATATGAATCCTACTTGGGAAGGACCATATGTCATTTAACATAGGCTTGGAGAGGGAACTTTCAAGCTAGCGGTTGTTGATGGCATTACAATCCTAAGAGCGTGGAATAGCGAGCATTTACGACGTTATTTCACTTAGTTTATTCTTTTTCATTCAGTTGTATTCAATTTTTGAAAATTGCTTTAGCATTTGATTTTCCAAATATGTAATAAGACAAATTATATAATTTCTTTCCATTTGACAAATAAAAAAATTTCCTTCATATCAGTGATTGTTGTAGCATTACATATTAGTTATGATACCTAACTAACTAATATTGACATGTCTGAGTAGGTTCCCAGAGATTGGAGCTAGTTGACTGTATAACTTCATGATTGAACTAAAAAAATGAGAATGGTCCGATCGTTCAGTTGATGATTCTCGTTCACAACCTAAATGGACGGAATACCTAACGAGGAATGGATGTGACTCGATTATCTGATAACCACGTTAATCCCACCGAACGATGGGACAGACATAAATCAAAAGCGATTGTGACAAGACCGATTACTTGCTAAGTCAAACTCCAAATTTTAAGGTAAATCAATCAATTAAGGAAAGTATGATCCGACTATTTTTCTAAATAACTCTAGGTCCACAGAGTGTGCTGGAGTATAAACACAAGTTGGGAGTGATTTGACAACCCGCCAACTAACTCTTATCCCCAGAGTGCGGATATGAGTATGAATAAATAAGATGAGTGTGGTTCGACCACTCACTATACCATAAACTCAGACCTTAAATCAATAAAAGGAGTACAAACTCACTAAGGTTGGAGTTTGACCATCCACTATCTAAATCCACTAACCCAAGATTGGGGGCAGGAGTATAATCACTCAAACCGCTGAATCTGATGGCGTAACACTAGGTCTTGAGCCCAGTGTTTGATACAACTTAAGGCTACCACCACATGGAGGCCTTGAGCAAAAAATTTATGGACAATTATCCAAATTAACGAGCAACGAATTACAAGTACATTGAATGGAAAATTAGTAGCTCAACTACTTAAACAAAATTCACACAAGAGTTCGACAAAAGTAAAAGAACTTTATTTATGTAAGCTAGGAAAGTCAAGGACAAGTATTCATGGTAAAAGAATAAAAAACAGGGATCAATCCCGTACAAATTCGGCCAACAAAAATCCCAAAAGATTTGGGAGCATGAGTGCATGTGAAGAATTACTTCCTTCTAGGCTTCCTTTTCTTCTTCTTGAAATCGGGAGAGATTTCACTTGAACATTCTCCACTCCTCTTCTCCCCTCTCTTCCCGCTTCCTTAACCTTTAGCTAGAGTAGACTGGATTGACCCAGTATGTGCATCCTACGTAGATTTTATTTGGGGAGCGGATGCCTCCATAGTTTCTCCAAGAAAAACAATGGAGATAGGAGGGGAATAATCTCCATTTTCTCCTACTTGATTTTTGCTTCAAGAGCAATGTCCTCTTCAAGTTTCTGTTCCATTTCTTGCATGGAGGGACTTGACAATGATTGAGAAGTACCAATAATCACAACGTCGTCATTAGCAGGGATCTCTTGACGCAGATTGCTTTTTTCCCTCAATAAAGCATCCACCAAGTGCTCGTCGATCATAAAATTTTCCTCTTTTGGGATATTTTGGACTATTGTTGATGTCGTGACAGTAATGGACACCATCGTTAGCACCTGAGGTCCTTGTTGAGATTATTCAGGAAGAGGTGGAACTACAGCCAGCGGATCTAAAGTTGAGGAAACATAATTAAAAAGATTAGATGTATCGACTAGTGATACTCCAGCTTTTTAGAGGACTGGTGAGTTTAAGGAAATACCTTCTCCAGATTGATCTCCCACATATGCCGGAGTTCCACTGGAACCTCCTTCCATAATTGCGGAGAGCCCACTAGATATAGCAATATGTGGCTTCTCCGGATTGTAACTGGGCTCAATAGAAGGACCATAGTGGTGCTGGAAATAACTTCATTCAACGAATTTTGGTTATCTCCGACACTATGTGATATGGACCCAAAACCTTCACCCACTTCATGTTAAGAAGTTGTGGCATGCTCTTATTGAAGTATAAGCCGGGTTTCATAAAGAACTTTCGGTCCACTACCGAATAGAATTTTTCCTTCCAGCCTCATCAAATCGATTTGTTCAGTGCTGAGGGCGTCCTTCTCCTCTTAACCAAGATGCTCCCAAGCGCGTATAAGATGGAAGGGTAGTCACCTCAGAGCCTCTCCAAGTTTTTATAATTCAAGACGTTTTATAAAGAATGAGCAGTGCATCCGATTCCTCCATAACCTTCTCCCTGACTTTTTCTTTCACGGCCTCCACTTCTCGTTTAACAAGGGCATCAATGTCTTTTTCCTTTTCAATAGCCGCGTCCCTTTAAAGCCTGACGGTAACCAATTCCTTACAGGCGTCCTGACCGATTTCTATGCTTCTTCTTTGTCTTAGGATTCGCACTAGAATTTAGTTTTATACTCAGCTGCACTTCTTTGAGTTGCATCCCTTTCTAGCACCAGTTAATGATTATGATGATGAAGCGCTTCAACTTTAGCCAAGTACCTGGCTTTCTCATCTTCAAGTGCCTTAATGGATGTCTCTGTTTTTCTCTTGGCTTCTGCTTGTGAGTTCCTAAAAGATTCTAACTCATTAGTTTGAGTTTCAGTGATTCGCTTGTCATGGGCCACTTGGCGTTTTATTTTCTCAATCTTTGCCGCTCTCTCCTAAGATACTTTTGAAAACCTCTCCGCCGCTCTCATCCACTCACTGTACTACTTGTGGATATCAATCACACAATCAATAGTCATCTGCTAGACTTCTTTGGGAACTTTTTAAGATTAGGGACAAAGAAAATCCATCAAGCCATACATTTGGAAATTCTAACTTAAGTTGGGCCATGCGAGCGACGACATTGGCTTGTCGGGCTTTGGTAACAAATTGGATGTCAGTGCTTTCTTTACCCGACCTCTGTTGGTGAACATCATGACGTCGACGATCATTGGGTTGTTGATGATGGGATGGAAAAACAGACTGTGAAGAAACTAAACTAGAAAGGGGACTATGAGAGGTGTCAATAGGAGGAACATCATCATGGTGATCTTGTTGCCTTTTAGAATCTTAAGAGGGAGTAAATCTAGATCTGGACTAATATTTTCCATGGGAGGACCTATATCTCCCACTTTTATTCTCATAATCATGATCTCAGCTGAAGCGATAGCTGGGATCGTATTCATGGCCACTACCTTGGCGATACGAGCCTGAGCAAGAACTAGGATTCTGGCATGATATTTCCTACAGAGATTGAAACATGAGCTTTTTCCTCATCATTGTTTCTGCAAAGAAAGACAAAGAAAGAAGCAGTTCTAAGTATTGAAGGACTTGGAATAGGTGCAATGCAATATAGTGAAATGCGGGCAAATGTGTGTGACCTTGTGTCCCCTCAACAGACCAGTTATTGATGCTTTACTAGCAGGAGTAACCTCTCCACTAGTGTTAGGAGGGATTCCAACCCTAACTCAAGAGGGAGATTCTGATCTACCGATACTCATGTCAGTAAAATAAAAGGCATCAACGTCTTCCAGTATCGGAAGATCAGATAATGCCTCAGATGTTTTGTCTAAGTGTTCTGACGGTTGAGAAGCAAACTAATTCGGGATAACTTGAGGGTCGATGGATAGCTGGGGATATTTAAAGAGATGACTTTTGGGGAACCTACACATAAGTTTCTTTGTTCTTCTTTTTCTTAGAGCGGGGGGCTGTGAAGTTTGCAAAGAACCAGCCACAGTCCCAAAACTAGAAACCACGTCGTCACCACCGCGGACGTCGCCCTTATCTTCTGTCACGTCTTTATCGGTAGCTTTCTGAGCTCCCTCTACTGGGGGCATGACAGGATTGGCTTGATGGCCTTCGTCACCATCCACATCCCACTACTTAGCCACTATAACTTCAGCGGTAACCGTTAGCACTATGCTATGACCCTCTTCCATCGGGCCATAGGTAATGAGACATTCATCAGTAAAAGTTTCTCAATATCTCTATGTTCTGATTGAATCCTTTATAGCGCATGAATGTGAACTGACCATTCATCGATCAACTCTAAGTCATCAAAGCTTAGGTGGGAGTATAAATAAGACTAGGACGAGACTCGACCATCCATGCAGTACATTTATCAACCATAGGCCGGGGGTGGAAGTGTGATCATCCAAAGACTGACTAGGATAGCTCAATATTGTGATTCATACCTAGTGTTTACAACGACTCGAGGCTACGATCGAAAGGATGCATAGTGATAGAATCATCGAATCGATGCCCAAGCTCATGGGCAACTAATCATCACTCCAACCCGAATGATGAGTAATAAATCATGAGTACATTGAATGGAAATCATGTTACTCAAATATACAAGTAGGTTCAAACTCAGAGTAAGAGCCAGCTACGCAGCTGCATGCAACAAGAGGCTGAACCCTACTTAACGTTTAATTCAACGTGCTTTTAAGCCTGATCTCTGGCCATTACAAATAATCTCTCAATGCATCTACAGCCCTTCACTATCGGACTCATCAGCTCATGACAATATCCGAAAATTCAACCGGAGTGACCGTATTCACATACCATCATGGCCGGCTTTCATGCCAATGACTATGCATTAGATAAATGCTCGAATATAGAGATCGACATACAATCCAACGCTGCACCGGCTGATCTAACGAGCAACATCATGATCAGCCACGATGACCCCTCATGGGTCCTGAAGATCGGATCACAACTCGGCCCAATGGCGATGAAGGAGTTTGCTGGCTTTCTCCAAGTGAACCTTTATATGTTCGATTCGTCCCATTCTAACATATGTAGGACCTCATCGACTATCGTGAGTCATGCATCAAATATTGACCCGAGGCATGTCTAGGTGAATCAAAAGCGACACAGCATAAATCCAGAGATATCTACTACACTTAAAGAGGATGTGAATAAACTCAAAAATAATAGGTTTACCCATAACGTCCTCTACCCAAAATGGGCATCCAATCCAGTTCTTGTGAGAAAAGCTAATGGAAAGTAGCAATCATGCATTGACTACTCAGACCAAAACAAAGCATGCCCGAAAGATGGATTTCCACTTCTCAGGATCGACCAGCTGGTAGATTCAACCGCTGGATATAAACTGCTTTCATTTATGGATGTGTACTATGGATACAACCAGATCCCGATGCACGTCCCCGACCAGAAGCATACTAGCTTCATTATCGATGTAGGGCTATATTCTTATGTTGTGATGTCGTTTGAACTAAATAATGTTGAAGCTACTTACCAGAGACTGGTCAACATGATGTTCAAAGAACAGATCGGACGATCGATGGAAGTATATGTGGATGATATGCTTGTGAAGTCAAGATGATCAAACGACTGCACCGTTGACTTAGTAGAGATGTTCAGCATTCTATGAAAATACGGAATGAAACTAAATCAATTTAAATGCTCTTTCGTTGTTGCATCAGAAAAGTTTGGGGTTTCATCGTCCACTCTCATGGAATGGAAGCCAATCCCGAGAAGATTCAAGCAATTCGAAACATCTAAGTGCCAAAGATGATTAAGCATATACATAGCTTAAACGAGAAGGTTGCCGCCCTAAACCACTTCATCTCCAAGGCCATCGACAAGTGTATTCCTTTCTTCGACTTGATTAGAAGAGGGAAGAGTAACTTTGCATGGACGTAGGATTGCATAGAAGCATTTCAAATTCTGGTAGACCACTTAGAGAGACCTCTCATCCTATCCAAGCCACTGGATCGTAAAGACTTATACATCTATTTAATGGTGTTAGTACACGCCATAAGTGCCATACTGTTACATGAAGAGAATCAGATCCGGAGGCATGTATATTATGTTTACAAGCGATTGATAGGTGCTGATAGAAACTACCTAAAGCTAGAAAAGCTCACGTACTTCTTGTTGATTGTGTCACGAAAGCTTCGCCATTACTTTCAGGCTTACCCCATCAATTTCTACACTGACCAGCCACTACGATAGGTCCTACAGCAACCTTAGACGTTTGGAAGGTAGCTCAAATAGAATATCAAGCTAAGCCAATTCGATATCACTTATCTCCCTCGGAGAGCTGTCCAGGGACAGACATTAGCAGACTTTATATCTAAATTTACTGCATCAGACAACTATCCGACGAGCAATAGAGAACCGACCAACCGATGGAAAATGTACATGAATGGAGCTTTCAATAATCGATGTTCTGGCGTAGAGTTGTGTTAATGACTCCTAAGGAATGATCGATCTACTACGCCCTAAAACTCCAATTCCCTGCAACAAATAACGAGCAAAGTATGAAGCCTTGATCTCCAGGCTCAAACTTGCTAGAGATTTGGGAATGGAAACTTTACATATCTTTTGTGGTTCCTGATTAGTAGTATGCCAAGTCAGGTAAGATTATCTTGCTAGGGGGCAGAATCTTGCTCCTTATCTCAGTCAAGTCCAAGAGCTACTAGCTGACTTTGAGTATTACACCATTACACACATCTTCAGAGAACAAAATGAAAAAGCCAAGTCACTGGCCATGCTGGCAAGTTCTGGGGATGTACAACAAATAGACTTTATCACAGTTTAAGTACTTAACATTCCAAGCATTGATACATGGAGATCGACAAGATCTTGGAAATGGAGCCAGAAAAGGAGTCATGGATGACCTCTATCAAAGACTAACTACAAAGGGGGATCCTTTCTAGATGGGGGAGTAAAGAATGACAGATCCTCCTTAAAGGAGTTATGGGCTTACAGAACCACCCACAAGTCCACTAGCCATACTCCATTCGCTCTTGCTCACGACACCGAGGCCGTCATTCTTATATAACTTGAAGTCCCCTCTCATCGAATGACTTATTACAACCACTATTTCGTTATAAAGTAATATATAGCAAGGAATTGCAATTAAATTAAAAGGAATTGATGATGACTCATGAGCGTACAAACACATCCGCAAGCAAAAGATAAGAACGTGTACTTGAAAGTGCACGTGTATATTCAAAAAATTCGATTTCTTGAAATCGATAGAAATTGAATTTTCACCTAGAGTTATTAAAGAAAAGACTAGATCAGATAACTAAAGCTTACTAGCCCTGTTAAACCGAACATAGATAGCAACTAATGGAATACAATCTTGAATTTATACTATTAGAAATCGACCAAGCGTCATGACGATCAAAGCGAGATACCACACTTTGGGAAGATAATTCAGTGGAAGGATAGTGACTATTCAGGAAACTAGATGGATTTCTTTCCGATGACACTAACTTGCTTCAATAGCAAGTCATTTACAAAACAAGAAGTACTTTAGGGGGCAAACGTTATCCAGCATTTTGACCCGGATATATCTGAACTGACTAGACAAGTTAGACTCGACTGTCATCAAAGCTAGTAGCCTAGAGGGATGATTATAGGGTCCAAAAATCAAGCATAGATCATAATAAGAAGCAGAAGCATGAAAGCTCAGTACTCCACGAAGATGGATCGGGTACGATCCATATTCAACACAATGGATCTCATTGTATCGATTCCACAAATTAATTTTGTAGCGATGATAGGTCAATAACTCAAAATCTACACATGTTATTGACATGAAACTTGGAGTACAAGCTTACTATCACATGTGGAACACACCCTAGGGATCTCATTCCAATTGGAAGAAGTTCAAGGATCAGTATAACTCCCTTTGGAGGGGCGGCAGAAATCAGAATTTAAGCAATACTACTTAATGGAAAATGCAATATCTCACAAACTGTACATCAAAATTGCATGAAATTTCTGGAACAAGTAGCTAGCATCATGGGACACCCCTTGTAGGGATCGCAGCCTATTTGGAAACACTAGTAGGGTTCAGTACTGATTCCTATTGTAGGCCTTGATGGGCTAGGAAATTTTTGGGTGGCCTCGTCTTGGTCTCCCGAACCTTCTGCTGAAATTTAGTTTGATCCGTGCACGTCTTCCTCTATAAATACAGTAGGCATGGCATCAAAAAAGGGATCCTTCTTTTTGCTAAAAAGGCTCTTCCATTTTTATTCTTCATTCTTGTACTAATGGATCCTAGCTGATCCAAACATTCTTATAATCATAATCAAAAGCAAGATCAATAAAAATATAAAGTGGATGTAGGCCAAGATTGTCGAACCACTATAAAAATCTATGTATTCATTTATGATATTTGTTCTGCTTTAATTTCATTCTTCATTTAATCTCTACTAGATTCTATTAGGTGTTGATGCCCATTTTTGGTGTCAACGCGTATAATACAGAGAGGACTCAGATTCGGAAATCTACCTCTCTCTTTTATTCCAGAGGGGGCCTCCGGTGGCACTTTGGCTCGTGTAGAGCTTCAGATCAAAAAGGTATCTCCTTGACTTCTCCTATATTTTAAAGAGTCAACGTATTGCCGATTAGCATTGATAATCTCTCCTTTTGTGTTTCTCTAAATTCATGTAAGCCTATAATCGTTTTGCTTCCTCCTAAAGATTCCTAGCCAAGGCAACATGTGCCTATGACAGAGTCAGTAACCATAACTACTTCGATAATGATCCCTAGTGCTCCAACTGAAGAGACTCCTAGCCTTGACGAGTGAGTGATTGATGCTTTGCTAGGTGAGGGAGATGATGACCTATAGGGAGCCTAGTCTGATGACAATGTAAATATCACCATGGTTTTTGAGTTTTAATTGGGTCGCACCATGGTCGGACTCGACCAGAAACTCTGAATGGATATCCTCCTTTCCACATAGGTCAAGCAAGAGATGTTAGAAGTCATTCCTCCTCATTTATCCATTGCTTTGCTCAAGCAAACCATTTACGCTCCAATCTATATTCCTCCGCCCGGAAGTGCTCAGAGCATGCCTATTGGATCTTCATTGAGTACCCTAGCCTCCATTCCTCTACTTGAAAGTGATCAAAGTGTGCTTGATGGTTCATCATATAGTACTCTAGTCAAAGGCCAAGGAGGCAGAGGAAGAGGAGGAAAAGTCACGAAGAGAGCTCGACTGATGTTCCCCTGGCTTTGGGAAGAAGAAGCAAAAGAGAAAAATGTCGAAGAAGTAATGGTGGGCTTGGCTTGTATATGTAGACTCTCTTTTGGTTTAAAATAATAGTAGTCTATTTTGGTTTTTGACCGGATTTGTGCGTGTTCGGTCCTTCGCTTTTGTTAATGCTTATAGTGTTAATAAGCATTTGTACTTAGCTTTTCCAATTTCATGTGAATTACAAAAGTCCTTTGTTTTGTTAAGTCATTGTGTAAAAAATGTGTAAGTACTTTTGAAGTACGATTTCCATACAATGTACTCACAGTCTACTTCTCTTCGTTAATGCTATCAGACTAAGTCCTTAGCCCGTTTTGTTAATAACCGGCCTTTTGCTGCTCTGGTGAACACAAGGTAATCATTGGATTGCTAAATTCTGGGCATCAGCTAAGATTAGTCACTTAGGACCAGCGAGTTAAATAACCTCTTCCAGGATAAAGATTGTCGATAGTGGCAATCTTTGGACGCTTGTTTAGGTTTAACTACTCAAAATCATAGCTCATACATCCTCATCCAGGATGTTTACTTCAATCACACCTAACTCCGGACATCGATCGAAGGCTTAAAAGTTGGATCCCACCTTACATCGGGCATGGATCTTCCATTTTTTCAACTCTGTGCAAGATGTTAAGAGTTGGATGGTCTTGTCACATCCACTTTGTTTTATACTCCTACCCTTAGTCCAGGGACGGGAGTTGAGTAAGTAAATGGTCGTATCACGTTCACTTTGATTTATACCCCCACCTTCAATCTGAGGGTTAGAGTTAATATACGGACGATCATGTTATGTCGGGTTTAAGTTTGTACTCCTGCCCTCAATCCGAGGATAAGAGTTAGCCTACGGATAGTCGTTTCATGTTCGTTTCCGTTTATACCGCTTCCCCCAGTCTAGGGATGAGAGTTAGCATGTAGACAGTCATATCGTGTTCGGGTTGAGTTTATAATCCTCTCTCCAATCCAAAGGCAAGAGTTGGTTGGCATCAATCTTCAAACACCAAAAGGGACTTCAAGAGCCCGAGCACAGGCCATAGTAGTTTGATGACACCTATCTCGGGTACCTGCACACCTGCATTAATCATATGCAGATTCATTCGAGTCAGTCAAGTTGCAACTCTTAAGTAACAGAGAGATGGATTTTCGAGCAGGAAAAGTCGTTTTATTTCAAAAAAGAGAAAATGATAGAATATATTTTATTACATAGCTCTAGCCAATTATTTACAAGCTTGTTTCCAAGAGAAATGGCATCGTAGGTGCTCGCTATTCGATGCCCTTGGGAGTGAGATCGCGTCCATAGTTGCGAGCTTGAATGTGTCATCTCCAAGCTTTTCGTCTATTACGCACGGACCTTTCCAACTGTAACGATCCATATTTTACATATCAGAGGATCATAAAATAATTCTATTTAAATTTATTTGATATTGTATCATTCTAATATTTTGAGATATGATTCTTTGGGATGTTTTACACGTCCATGATTTTTCCTGAATTTCTATGTGACCATTTTGCCTATGGAGATCTTATTTCGGCCATAACTTTTGATAGGAGCCGAATTTAGTGTCCTAACCTAGTTCATTGCTTCGGGATTGCGGTTTCCCATTTTGTATAGGCCGAATCAAAACTGCTAGCCGCTATTACCATAAAGAAATTTATTAATTTTGTCACTAAAAACATTATTTACAGGTTTGGAGTGCCACAAAAAAACATCACGAATAACGGGACTTAATTTGAAAGCAGTGATTTTAAAGACTTTTGCAAACACTTCCGAATCGAGAAAAGCTTTTCTGTTGTTGCACATTTACAGGAAAACAGGAAAGTGAAAGCGGTGAACAAGATTATTAAATCCACCATCAAAAAGCGGCTAACTAAAGCTTTAGAAAATTGGGTTGATGGACTTCCACTCGTGCTATGGGCTTACAGGACAATGCATAAAATCTGCAACCGGGAACTCCTTGTTTTCCCTGGCATATGGTTCAGAAGCAATGATCCCAGTCGAGCTAGAAGTCCCCTCTCATCGAAGGAAAAACTTCAATCAAAGGCAAAATGAGTAGCTTCTACTCGAGTCGCTTGATATGGTCGATGAGAAGAGGGAAGAAGCCAAGTTAAGGACTGCTACTCACCAGAAAAGGGTAGAATGATATTTCAATTCCAAATTCCATAATTGTACTTTCAAAGTGGGTGACCTTGTCCTCAAATGTGTCTACCCTATACCAGGAATATTTAGACCAAACTGGGAAGGGCCTTATGTGATCAGCCAAAAGCTAGGGATGGCACATTCAAGCTAACAACAGTTGATGGAACTTGACTTCCTTGAGCTTGGAACAGCAATCGTTGTGTCATTACTTTATCTAGGACTATCTTATGTATTTCCTATTTCCTGCAAATAAGCCATCTCAGAATATCGAAGGCACTGTAAATAGGCAGAACTAGCCTAACTTTTATTAATAAAATTGCTTTGCTTTCTAAACCAATAAAACTGTGTTCACAAAAGTAACCTACTGATTCGATGGGGTCAAATCGACTCAAAACCATCCAATCACTGCTTAAGATAGTAGAACCATGCTCAAGTACACCCCACCTACCCACCGAGTCGATGGAAACAAATCGACTCATACCGCTGGATCGACGGAACTTGATCCCTGCTTTCTAAGAACCAGTGTTGCTTCGGCAACACCGAGAAGTCCCAAATCAAAGTCGCACATTTCATAAGCCACGCACAGCTTCTGGGGTTATGAATCACGCCCAAGCAAATATAATTACTTAAGTCATGCATTTCTTAAGCCGTGGACTCTCAAAAAGCCACGCATTTTATAAGCCACATACTCTTAGAAGCCATGCATTTCGTAAGCAAGCATGCTCTTAAAAGCCGCGTATTCCATGCAAGCACTACTTGATGTTACCTTGGCATCTTCAGCAAACCATTAAGATCTTGTAAGTACCGTTATTGTCCTGACAACACCGAGAAACTCGTCTATTGCAGGACAAACAAGAATCCACTCCCACTATCAAAAGTAATTAACATGAATCCAACAATGTCGCACAACTAGAAATCAGCAAAGAATTCCGATCATTGATCGACAAAATCTCTGGAATTGAGACGCTCAAGTCACAAGTTCACGAAGATAGGAACCGCAAAGTAGATTCAGTTACAGACATCTAAGGAATTTCTCAGATCAACCGGTTATTTGTCAAGTATTCAGAGAAAATAACCCTGTAAAGTAGGGGCCATACACATACCAACATTTAATTAAAAGGAAAACTACTCCATAGGCATGTTTCTCCAAACAAAGAATTTTGGCAATCATAATGGACCTAGTTATAAAGTTAAAAAATGCATACATAATGCATGAAATCACAGAAATAAAGGCATAGTATACAGCGAAACACGGCATGGCAATGTGAAGTATATAAATTGTAGAACTAGAAATCGTGTCGTGTGCACACATAAGTACTATAAAAGCAAGTTAAGTACATGACAAATAAGGAAGAACACATAAGAGAGTACGGTAGAAACACTAATCTTTTCACTCCTTATAACATTTTCTATACAAAGTCAAAATGTGGGCGCCATATCCACACAATATCAGCCAACAGAAAGAAAAAAATAGATGCTACAACAATAAAAGTAATAAGTGTAGACTCTTCACTTGTACAAAATACATGTCAAACAAATCAGAAAGTTCCAGTATCCGGCTACATTGCCACTTGAGCCTGTCAGTATTTCTTTCCACCACTTCCCTTCCCGCCTTTGGTCGGAAGTTTCTTCTTCTTCTTAGCATCCCCACCAGGAGTTGTATCGCTACCAGAGATATCAACTATCGCCTCCATGCTCATGTCTTCTCCTTGTTCTTCGACACTATCTGAAGACTCCCCTTTGGTCTTACGCTTCCAGGAGCTCCTCGAAGACTTTCTCTTCTCAATCTTTTCCCTCTTAACTTCCACCATCTGTTGTTCAGTTTTACATGGCTGGCTAGCTTGGTCTGTCTGCTCTCTAGTGTCAGATGCTATTAAATCACCCTCTAGAGATACAGAAGGGTCGTCCAGGCCATGCAACGTAGCAATCTTCTAAGATTATGTCCCTGGTTGTGAGCCAGACACGGGCGCAATGACCAAAGCAGCTATAGAAACAAGCATCAAAGCAGTCGAAATAGCAACAAGCTCCGGGACCGAAGAAATTGGTAGTTCGATAGGCAAAGAAGATAGACCTATAAGATCAGAAATGAAAGCATTTGATTCGTCTTGTTATTACAGTGTGAGTAGAAAATTCTCAAACTTGGGAGAAACAAGAAGGTTACTTACATCAGAAGTGTGACCGAGAATTTCAACCTCATACTCCCTACTGTCTCCTTCTTTAGATGGTTGCACGATCTTTGGTTAAGTTCCAGGACCACATAAGGCTTTTGAAGCAGCTGCTAAAGGGGCAGACAACAACGCAATACCAGCTGAACTCGAAATAGTTCCTGACTGATCAGGGGCTACTTTAATGATTCGCCAAGCCCAGAACTGAAAGGCTCTGATAGCGCTTTAGCAGTTGCAGTTGCGGTAGCATTGGCGGCTTCTCGCTCCTCTCAATCTGAACAATCTCTCAGCCCTCTACCAAAGCCCTCTTTGACTCTTTGTTGAGATAGGCATTCTCCAACTCTTGCCTGGTGTATACATCTCCATTTTCTCAGAAATGGGCTAGAACTTCTTCCCAAACCACAACAAGAGTACGTAGGAATTTGGGGCCCAGATAGTCGAGGTTGCCCTAATGCAGCAAGGAGTTGATGTAGAAATTCAAGATGGTGTCATCCAACTTCTCCATCCTCCTTTCAGAGGTATCCTGCAGCTCTAAGTAATCCACCGTTACAATGGCCTTCTCAACTTCAACTTGGACCTTTTCAACGTTAAGCTGCGTGACTCTTTTCTGAAGCGAAGTAATCATTTGAGCCTGGTCAGAAATGGTCTTGTCGCAGGAACACGGGATTCGACCATTCCCGCATAATCAGCAATTGTCTTTTTATGAGCTTCGACGGCTTCATCATGACCAGCAGTAGTTCTCTTCCGAGCTTCAATGATCTCGTCTCAAATTCCAAGCTCCTTTTTCAACTTAACCTCATCAGCATAGGCCTTCTTGATTTCGTCTTTGTGCATGATCTCAATTTTTGTGTGGGCCTCTTTCAATTCCTTCAGCAAACTAGCGCTGCTCTCACTCTCTCGAATGGCAGCATCCCTCTCCTTTGTCACTTGATCAATTTTGGCGTCACATTCTGCCAACATCCTTTCGTAATCATCCTTTTCTAACTCAAAGGAAAGGATCTCTTGGTAGTTGTTACTATTTGTGTCCGCCAGTTTCTTACATAATTTCTCCTATCCTTTAACTTGATCAAAATTGCTCTGAATCGCCTGGAGATGGGGCATATAAGAATCCTTATGGCAGGTCACGATCGAATTTAACTCCTTTCGGAAACCATCCCAGCAGCGCGGCTTCAAGCATAGGGGGACCGAATGATAGAATATTAGTTGGCCTCCTACGAGGGCATGAATAACCATAAATAGGCACTACGTGAGTTGATGGAGCCTGGGTTGATGGAGAGACTTGAACAGTGGAAGTTGAAACTTCAATTCCAGTAGAGACTGGAGCGGAGGCTAATGCTTGGTGCTCGGAAGGATGAGAACCATGATCTACCTTCGATTTCTCAGATGGCTCTTCCCGATCGTTGAGAGTTTTCCTCTTCTCATAACCACTCCTATAAACTCTGCTTCAGTCCCTGTCATCCCGAGAATGAACTTTGGCTTCCCAATCTTTCCTCCTTCTCCATTCTTCATCAGTTTCTCAGGGTTACTGGCAGCTTGAAGTCCGTCTCGACCCACATTATGCATCTGTAAATTATTCAAGGTCCTCATAAAGTCCACGACTTCCCATGGTACATATAAAAAAATAAAGAATTTAGCGACAGAAACTGAACTTAAATAATTCATATGTAAGTGTACGTGACCCTAGTGAAATGTGTAACATGTCGTGGGTAGCCTTAAAGGACTTCACAAACCAGATCTGGAAGCGATTATAGTGGAAGTCGGGCTAACTCTCGACACAGCATGACTGGGGTGAGAAGACAATCCCTTGAACTCAAAATCATATCCCATGAGTTCATCGATGTTTACATAAATGTTGCTCAAGTCCCCAAAGTTGATATCTTTTTCCTTAGGCGGATAACCATGAAGCTATTCAGCTATTAGGGGAGCATCTTTAGCAATAATTTCATGAGGAGGCAAATCCAGGAGAATAGGACTCATTCTCAAAGTTTCATCGCATGATTTAAAGTTTCCTTCATTGGAATTTGCATCAAATTCCTCATCATTAGAGGAGGAATCATAGCTACTATTGTCCTCAATTTCACCCTCCTCCTTTTTCGTGATCACTGCAGCCTTGCCCTCATGCCGCTTGACTCCTCTTCCCCCTCCTCTGGATATGGGGCATCCTAATTGGGCAACTGGCTTCGGTCATAATGCCTTTTCCTTCATGAATTTCTTCAATTGATCCACTGGATATGCCTTCTCCTTCTGGTAGATCACAATCTTCAGAGTCATGCGATGAAGAAGTTGAGCATGTTCGAATCCTAGAATGGGAAGGAGATGGAACTTCAATAGCAATGGTAGACCTCCCGGGATGCAACAACCCATACCAAAGAAAATTCTCATCCATTAGCGAAGAGTTGACTGATCTCTCCCTAGCGTCTATGGCCTTTAGAGTATGGAAGATGGGATCAAGCGATGGATCTTTGTTGACCTCAAAATAACTGCAAGGAGTATTAAGTCTATTAAAAATCATGCACCATCTTATTAAATCTCAATGAGTAAAAGAGAAGACATACACCCTTTTGTCCAAAGGTGATTAAATCCCTTAGGACACCTGTTGGCATCAAAATTGACCACCAACATCCAGTTCTATGAAAGCACCAATATCCAAGCATAGATCATAGATAGTATTTAATGTAGAGAATATAATATGAAGAATAATCAAATTAAAAATGAAAGCAAGTAAAAGAGAGACAGGATTTATAGTGGTTCGGCTAACTATGGCCTACGCCCACTCCAAAGATTTTCTTTTTTATTGTACTGAAGTTTGATTACAGTTATAATCCAAAATCCAAGAATAAAAATGGCAGAGTATAGCCTAGTAGAAGATGAAGAGAAGCAGAATGAAGGTCCCTCTTTTCTAAAGCTATGCATGTTGTATTTATAGGTGGAACTTTGGCCATAGGGCCTTCTCATCCATATGCGCCAACCATAACGATCGACGTGTCCAATTCGTCCATTAATAATGGTCGACCTTATCACTAATTCTTCTTTCATCCAAATCATTGTCTCAGGAGGGTCCTTCATGCCGATCCCTCTCTTTCCATGTTGCTACGATGATCTATTTTCTTCCAATATCCTATTCCGATCCATCCTCCATGAAGCGTGCTGATCCTCCTGATGTAGCCTGGAAAGTATGCTGATCCCTCTTGCTTTATAGGTGTATACCAATCCATCGTGCTTAGAGTGTTATGTCGATCCATAGTGTTCCTTAAATACATGCCGCTGCCTAGTGCCTCAAAATGCTATGGCGATCCATACTCATTCATACATAATCCTTAGCCTACATAATAACATGTCGATCCCTTTAGCGCCAAATACATATGTCGAACCCTTCATATCCTAAATGCTATACTGATCCAAACTTTTCCAATCCATGGTATGCCGATCCAAACTTTGCCAATCCATGCTATGCCGAACCTTCCTATGTCGATCCAAACTATGCCAATCCAATCTATGTCGATCCAAGTTATAATGGTCATCCTAGAACGATCGGTTAGAACGATCGGCCATCCCAAGACCTCCACTTTTTGGTGCGTGATCGTTTGTGTAGGCTCCCCTCTCTATTTTATTAATGCTCTGATGACTTAAGATATTTCATGGATTGTCCTTGGTCCATACAGATCCTTGCTTCATCTAAATCCATTCAACTATTGTCCATAGCTTTAACTGTAATTGATTATCCATCCATCCATTTGAGCCAAATCCATTATATCCCAGCCTTGATAACCGTGAAGTCTATTGGGTTAAATCCACCAGCGTATTGCCTTGCCAAAAGGCGGGTTAACACTTTACCCCCTAAAAAAAGCCTTGCGAAAGGAAGGCATGTTTTGTATTACCATAAATCCAAAATCCAAAGTCCGTAATCCATTGATTACCATATTTTTCAAACCAGAATCCAATTCATCGCCAATCCAATTCCTTGATCTCTCCGGATCATTAGCAAGATCCATGACTGTTCTGAGTCGATATCCAATTTGAATCCATTAACCAAATCCCCGATCTCTCTGAATTGTTTCATCCAAATCCAGGACCTCTCGGAGTCCAAATCCAAATCCTTAGACCTCTCCGGGTCGTTTTGTCCAAATCTGAAACCACTCGAGGTCCATATCCAAATCCATAGACCTCTTTGGGTCATTTTATACAAATCCGGGACAACTTCGGGTCCATATCCAAATCCGTAGACCTCTTCGGGTAATTAGCCTAATCCAAATCCTTTATCTCATCGGATCCTTACCGAGCACAATCCATACTCGACGACCTGAGTAGGCTGATCTTGTCGCTCTTCGGCGAAGTGGCCTACCCCTTGCTAGGCACGGTCCATACTCAACGATCTATTGTGTTCTATTCTTCGGCCTCGACTCTTCGTTCGAGGGCTTAATCTATAAGGTATCCTACTCCGGCCTCGATCCTCAGTCGAGGACTTAATCCGTGGGTATCCTTTTCTGGCCTTGACTCTTTGGTCGAGGACTTATCCATGGGTATTCTTCTCCGACCTCGGCTCTTTGGTCGAAGACTTATCCATGTATGAGTCCATCCTGACGCTCTCCAGCAAAGGGACTCATGACTCGCGGTTTTTGCCCCATCTCTCCGGGCAGGGCCATAACCATAACATGTGTTGTTTATTACATTAATCTAGATTTAATCATTCCAAAGTCCACTTGGTAAAATATAAAATAAGAGTCCGCACAACCTAAAAAATAAATAGCTATAGTATCAGAAAAACTAGAGTTCGCAGTAAACGGGAAAAAAACAAGATTTCATAGACCCGAGAATTACAGTTCATCATCATCTCAGAGCATTCCTAGGGATCGTCCTCGATCCCGTATATGTGTAAGTGACTTAGTCGTATTACTGCGAGGTTTATTACTTATTCCATGCAATAAATCCAATCAATTAATGATAAGTTGATGATGATGCCTTGATCCAGTGCCATTTTCATTCGAGGTGGACGGTGGCTGCTTCTATTCCACCGCCGCAACCTGAGTCCTTAAGTATTGTTATAGCTGACCATTACTCGTGTGTTCCTCAATGATATCCTTCAAATGCCTGCAGTCATTTGTATTGTGTCCATCCAGCTCATGGAATAGGCAATGCTTTTCTTATGCCCGCTCATGTTCAGAGGGTCTCTCCTTACCGGCCTTCGATACTGAAGGCGTCCTCGAGTATCTAATTAAATCCTTTTCGAAGGTTCGGTGAAATCCATGTAAGAAGAGAATTTTAGTTCTCTCCATTGCCTTTTCAACATATTACTACCATCACTCATTTTACATTTGCCTTTATCATTCTTGTTTACATCTCCTGATGATCCTCCACTTTGCACAACATTCACCTCCAATTTGTTAGCTCGTGCGTCTTCCTGTCACAGAAACCTTTCTGCTTCATGGTAAAGCTCTTCTAGATCCATAGGTGGATCCTGTGCAAGTGAATCCTTGAACTCAGCAATTCCAGATACAACCACCATCAAAACCATGGATGGATCTGGACGATCTACCGATGCCGTCGTAGCATTAAACCGTGTTAGAAAACTCCTTAGGGACTCTTCGGTCCTCTGCTTCAATGTTGCCAAACTCATCACATTTTTGGGTCTCGAGATGTGAAACTTAAACTACCTCATAAACCCTTCGATCAATTCTGTCCATATGATGATTGATCCGCTTTCCAACAGTCTGAACCATAGTGTAGCTATATCCCTCAAATACAAAGGGAAGCACCACGCCATGACTTCCTCTGATGCCCCGAGCACTTCTATGTGTCTTATGTATCTCGTCAGATGAAATACGGAATCTGTTTTTCCATCATATGTCTCAAGCGTTGGTAGTTTGAATTCCGGTGGATTCCTAGCTTGCTTGATCCTAGGAGCAAAGGGGCTCCTATTTACATCTTCCAGATCTCTATTTAACAATCCTCCTCTCACAGCCCATCTCATCACTTCCACCAGCCTGCCGTTGTCATCCAGTGGTAGTCTTCGCTCATGGTCTCTAACCTGTCTCTCGAGTCCATGAGGGAATCCTAAAATCTTCTCTTCTGGACGAATATCCATATTCCGATCAATGCCAAACTGCACAGCATCATCTGTTATCGTGTCTGAAATCGAGCAAACATGACCCAGGGGCATTTCCTCGAGTTTGGAACGATCGGCACCGATCGTTCAATAACAATCGGTTATAGTTTCACCGATCATTCCTGGTTGGTTAGGGGCTGCTCCTGGCGGTTCATTCCATCCTGCTTCTTGTTTTCTTTGTTTCTTTGGTTCTGATTCTGGATTTCCTCAGCTCTTGCTTCTCCAACTCCATGCTCCATATTTCCAATATTCCCTGCTACTTCATTTCCTTATATTTGCACTCCAGCTTGTCCAATCTTTCAGAGTAGGTTCTGAAGCATTTCCTCTTGTCTCTTCAATATCCTTTTCTGCATAACATCCATCATTATTTCCATCTCATCTCTAGTAATGAAGATTGAGGTTCGATTAGCTCCCGAGGAAGCTCCTGACTCTCTTCGTGATGGCTCATATCTATTCGTTGTCTCCTTGTTGATTGCCTAGCAATTGCTTCCTAGATCAAGTATCTAAGCCTCTAAATCTGAGATCTTAGCTTCCAAATTCGCAAGTGCAAGCCTTCTCAATGATAGCACCAAATGTTGGCATCAAAATTGACCACCAACACCCAGTTTTATGAAAGCAGCAATATCTAATCATAGATGGTCTTTAATGTAGAGAATATAATATGAGGAATAATCAAATTAAAAATGAAAGTAAGTAAAAGAGAGACAAGATTTATATTGGTTAGGCTAACTCCCGCCTACGTCCACTCCAAAGATTTTCCTTTTTATTATACTGAAGTTTGATTACAGTTACAATCCAAAATCTAAGAATCAAATGGCAGAGTATAGCCTAGGTAGAAAATGAAGAGAAACAGGATAAATATCCCTCTTTTCTGAAGCCATACCTACTATATTTATAGGTGAAACTTCGGCTATCGGCGTGTCCAATTTGTCCATAAATAATGATCAGCCTTATCACTACCGATCATTCTTCCTTCATCCAAATCAACGCCAATCGTTTCAGGAGGGTCCTTCATGTTGATCCCTCCCTTTCCATGTTGTTACGCCGATTCATCTTCTTACAATATCCTATACCGATCCATCCTCCATGAAGCATGTTGATCCTCCTGATGTAGCTTGAAAGTATACCGATCCCTCAAGCTTTATAAGTGTATACCGATCCATCATGCTTAGAGTGTTATGCCGATCCATAGTGTTCCTTAAATACATGTCGCTCCCTAGTGCCATAGGATGCTATGCCGATCCATACTCGTTCGTACACAATCCTTAGCCTACATCATAACATGCTGATCCCTTTAGCGCTAGAGACAAATGCCGAACCCTCCATATCCTAGATGCTATACCGATCCAAACTTTTTCGATCCACGGTATGCCAATCCTTCCTATGCTGATCGAAACTTTGCCAATCCATGCTATGCCAAACCTTCCAATGTCGATCCATACTATGCCAATCCAATCTATGTCGATCCAAGTTATAATGGTCATCCTAGAACGATCGGGTAGAACGATCGACCATCCCAAGACCTTCACTTTTTGGTGCACGATCCTTTATGTAGGCACCCCTCTCTATTTTATTAAGGCTCTGATGACTTGAGCTGTTTCATGGATCGCCCTTGGTCCATATAGATCCTTGTTTCATCTGAATCTATTCAACTATCGTCCACAGCTTTAGCTATAATTGATTATCCATCCATCCATTTGAGCCAAATCCATGATATTCTAGCCTTGATAACCGCAGAAGTCTATTAGGTTAAATTCGCTTGCGTATTGCCTTGCCAAAAGGCGGGTTAACAACACCTAACGAAAAATATTGGGTCTTGAACTTGGATAAATTACGTTGAAGCTGCACCATAATTTTGCGATTTCTTTGAGCCTCTATGATCAGAAGAGACGAACATTCATTACTCTTCTTGAATGAGAGGAAATATCTCAGCTCATCAAAGCTTGGGGCACGATTGAATATCCGTACAAAAAACGTGAAGATAAGTCAAAATCGTTTATCCATTAGGGTGATCTGAAATAGGGAAATTCTCAAATTCAGAAGAGTCTCTCTCAAGAAATGATTGAAGGGGGGCATTGCTCCATTCAAGCACATGTACCGATGGCAGGCGGTGTACCCCAAAGGTGCCATGTGTGAAAAATCATTTTTCAATGGAATGCGTACGTCATCATCTGGAATGTCATGTTGTAAATAAAAGTTGTGCAAGACTTTAACAGAAATTAATTTGGAATCTCTCTTCAGAGGGTTGAGTAAAACGCTAAAGTTTAGAGGAGTTCGATCTACAATTGGACCAACTGGAACCAATTGACCATATTCAACTGGTGGTGCCGAAGAAGTAAGTGCTGCTGAAATCGTTTGTGAAGGTATAATTGATGTCGATTCGGCTTCTGAGAGTGCCATACCTCCTCCACTAGATTTACGATGGGATGATGTGTGCTTCATTCTATACAATAGAACTTGTATTTAAGGCGGTCAGGTAATCCCCCTATGCTCAACACTTGAATTCCAAAAAAAATATTGACTTATGCCAACTCATTGGATTCCAAGGGTTGATTGGGGCATGTGCAGTGTGTTACCTATATGGGATGTGCTCAGTGCCTTGAACGCTCTATCCTGTGTAGATAGTTAACTTGCAGCGAAGAAAGGAAGAAGCTTTTCGTATCATTCATTAAAGTCATTCCTCCTACACTTACCCGTTACCGATCAACGATCGATAATGGATCCGATGGCCGAAGGACATGGAAAGATCTTCCTATTTCAGGTACACTGACTTTGTAATGACAAGACCAATCAAAAATAAGCAAATATAGATCAATGGTTCAGAATCGAGTAGAGAATTCTCAGCATAAGTCGACTTCAGTTCTCTACAAAGTGATAACAGCATGAGCTGCATACAAGATGCTACCTTGAGCTATTATCACTTTCCAGAAAAACCAAAATCAATCTGCAAGATGCCGTGCTGGGATCAATGGTGTAACTTGGTGCAATTTAATTCTGACTCTATGGATGAAGATAACAAAACATGTCAAGCACCGGGGTAAAACCCTGGCTTCGTTCCGTGAAGAATTCAAAACTCGATTTACTATCTTCTTCCACAAAGTCACAATCAACTCAAATTTTCCACTACATCCATCACCAAGATAACTTCATCACCAATCGCTAATATTACGCCAAAATTCACATTACCAACCGCAAGACAGATGGCAAATGCGGTCAAATTCAAGTCGTTGACGATCCAAAGTGGGAAAGTTCGGCAGGCGATGTTTCATGTGTTAGGGGTTGGCTCAAGGTGATGGAAAAGTCAAATGAGTTTGGTAGAAGGAAGCTTCGACAGTGGAGATCAACGATGGCAATGGCATGAGCGAGCCTAGGATTTGGTCGCGTTTGGCTCGGGTCGTAGAGAAATTAGCTCAGTTCGCTAGGGAAAGCATGAAATGATGAAAAGTCAGCCTGAACTAAGCTAAGTAGGAGATTGAATGGAAAATTTTTGCCAAGTCCTTAGATCGCTAGCGATCCATCGAGTTACAATCGATTTTCTCCAAACTCACCAAGTATGAACTAAGTGTTGTTTGCAAGCATTTGGAAAGTTGTGGGATTGAAACTGATTTATCGTAACGAGCAACGGTGGTTCACGTTGAAGACTCAATAGACGGTTGAATAGCCAAAGCCAAATTCACATGATAGCTCAACACGATCAATTAAACTTCACGAAATGGGAACTCAAAAGCAGTTTCTACCAGAGCACACCTTGTTTCCAATAAAGGCATACTTTGGGGGCCAAATATAATCGAATTTTTAACCCGATAGAATTCAACGGGAGTTAGAACAGCTACTCAAGTCAAAACACTCAAAAATCAACAAAAAGGACTAGAAGAAGAAGCTAAGAGAGACCCAAGAGGAAAGATGCAAAAATAGGCTAAGGAGATGGATTGCTAGCGATCCATCACTTATGGATCGCTATCGATCCATAAGGATTGCTCATGGATCTTCCAAACTTTTTGCATCATGAACCAATATCTTTTCTAAGGATATCTGCTAAGTTTTATGATATTCCAAGCAAGCTAATTTGAGAAGTGAGCATTCATCTAATTTCAGTCGTAGTTCAATGCAACCTGTACATGAATCACTATCAAAACAAGGCAAATCGTTATGAAATTACATGGAGCGTAATTACATAAGGAAAGGAGCGCGATCCAAGTGAAATGATCTAAAAGTACTTTAACTACATGGATCGCTAGCGACCCATGCTCTATGGGTCGCTAGCGATCCATCAGATTAGATCAGTTCGCTGTGAACTTTTTGAAGCGCCTTCGTACCTTCAAGTATATGCTTTGGTAAAGCAGCCTAGCCCAGTAGCTCTCTAATCCCTATAAGTACTCACCTATCTGCAACAAAAGGGAGATCTTCTGGACTGGCTGCTAGAACTCTGTAGAGATTATTCTTTACTGTTCTCCTCCTACACAATAGTCATCCAGGAGTACACTATGATTCTCCAGTGAACTCTTATACTTGTGACTTGATCTAACTTAGAAGATTATATCATATCGTAATCCAATTCAACATGCAACAGTAGTCAGTTAATAAAAAGTTATAAAGTGGACGTAGGCTTCATTAACAGCCGAACCACTATAAAAATCTTCTTGTTTCTTTTTTCTGCAATTTACTGTTGCTTTTTCTATTTTATTTGCCTTGATAAACAGGGCTGGTGCTTTCACACTCAATCCAGGATGTTGATCCATTTTTGGGTTAACAGTATGCTTTCCATTTACAATGTTCGTGTACAAGTTTTGTTTAATACCATGTCTTCAAATTCCATCATATCTAGTGAATTAGTAGATAGATTGAGATTGAGACCCAAAATTATTGACGGACCTTTGATTTTGACGAACCTATTTGGAGGCTCCACTAGCCTATGTATGGTATGTCATGGTTTGGTATTATCGAGTCATGGATGTTCTTTTGATCATGATTGCTTTGTTTTGGGTTTCACTTGGTTTGGTATTATTCTAAGGATGGATTGGCTTCATAGATATAGAGTGATGGTGGATTGTGAGAAGTCGTTAGTGGCGATAGGGGTAGATGATGTACAAATAGTAGAGTTAGGCTACCCACTAGATGATAAGGCGATCGTTAGCTCTTTATATTAGCTCAATGCCCTACCTGACGAGTTTCCATTAGTACCCATTGATAGGGAGTATTTTGACGTATTTGAGGATGTGACCGGACTTTTGCCATACCGAGAGATCGAGTTCCATATTGATTTAGTTAAAGATGCCTAACCAATAGTGATGCCTTTAAAGAGGATGGCACCTAAAGAGTAGCCGGAGCTCGAGGTGCAAGTGAATGACCTATTGAGAGGAGAGTTCATTCGCAAGAGTAATTTTAAGTGGGAAGCGCTAGTAGTATGCACCATGAAGGCGGATGGTTCCTTTAGATTGTGTGTTGATTACCATAAGCTGAATAAAGTGACGAGGAAGTACAAGTATCCACTCCCATATATTGATGATTTATTCGATCAACTTCATGGTGCTAGAGTATTTTCTCAGTTGCATCTTAAGACGAGATTTTGCCTACTTAGAGTAGCAAAAGAGAGTGTGTCGATTATAGCATTTTGTACGCCGTCGGGTTGTTATAAGTGGTTGGTTATGCCATTCGAGCTAACCAATACATCGATATACTTTGTTAATCTCATGAACCATGTATTCAGGGTTCAACTAAAGAAATTTGTTCTTCTATTTGTTGATGATATTATTGTCTTCTCACGGACAGAGGAGGAACACAAGACATATTTGAGGATCATGCTTTAGGGGTTGAGAGAGCACCGACCAAAAGTAAAGTTTTCAAAGTGCTATTTATGGAGGAGGGAAGTGCAATTCTTAGGTCACATTGTTTTTGAGCGGGGTACTGCCGTGGATCCTGCAAAAGTCGAAGCAGTCAAGATTGGACTAGACCCAAAACTACTATAGATGTGAGAAGTTTCTTGGGTTTAGCTGAATATTGTAGATGATTCATCCATGAATTCTCCAAAAAAGCCACACCATTGACTCCTTTGATGAAAAAGAATTAGACTTTTACTTGGGATGCAAGATGCGAACATGCATTTGTGAGTTTGAAAGAGAAGTTGACGAGTGCACTATTATTGACCATTCCGAGAGGGAATGAAGAGATGATAGTATACATTGATGCTTATGGTACTGGATTGGACACGGTACCGATGTAGAGGGGCAAAGTTGTTGCATATGCTAGTCGAAAACTAAAGCCACATGACAAGAAATACACGACACATGATTTAAAGTTAGTAGTGATAATTTTTGCACTGAAGAATATAAGGCATTGTCTTTTAGGGAAGTGGTTCGAGCTGTTCACCCAACATAAATCATTGAAGGGCCTCTTTTTGTAGAAGGATCTCAATCTTCGTCAACATTGATGGTTAGAGTTCCTATCCTCCTATGATTTTAGTTTTGCGTGTATAACGTGGAAAGGTAATGTAGTTGCTGATGCATCGAGTAGGAGACATGCCAGCTTGGGGGCTATGTTCCTAGAGTCGATGCATTTAGATTATATAGCTGGTTATGATTTCCGATCGAGATGTGAGCTAGAGCTAGATATATTGGCAACCTTGACTATCAGACCTATTTTGATTGAGTGGATTGGTACTAGTCAGAGGCGTGATGCTAGATTAGCTGAGTTCATTGCTAATATTGAAGCTAGAGTAGAGTCTGAAGAGATAAGGCAATACGGACTCGAACAAGACAGTTGGCTCCATAAGGAAGGGAGATTGTTTGTTCCTGATTTCGATGAGTTGAGGGATGAGGTGCTATGAGATTTCCATCATTCAAGTTGACTATTCATCCAGGTGGTAATAAAATGCACCAGATATGATGCAGACCATCTATTGAAAAGGGATGAATAAAGATGTTAAGGAAGTTATCTCAAATGCATAAACTATCATTTGGTTAGGACAGAGTAGAAGAAACCTAGTCGTAACGACTCGTAATTTTTAATATTTCGAATGGAAATATTTAATTCATTTGAATATTCAAATTTGACTCAAATGTGATAAATAATAAGAAAATCATTTTATAATAAAATTACATGATTTTTAATAGCATATTTTTAAATGAATTTATAGGATTTTTCAATAATTTTAATTTGGAAAATATTTAAATTATCGTATAATGTATTTTAAAGAAAACATTGGTATTTTTGAAATTTCACAGAATAAGATAACCAGTGTATTTTATTGTTATTTATGGATCATGTCGCATTATTAGGCATGATCGTATTTTATTTCTTCCTTTCGAGGTTTGTACGTGAACGAAATACTATGTAGTGAAGTGCTAGAAACTATAGAATAAAAAGAACCCACCATATTCATTTTTCTTTCCCTCTTTTACTTTTCACTTCTCACTTTTACAGTGAATGAAAATAAGCCTCCACCTTTCAAAAATTAAAATCCAGAGTTAGGTTTTGCTAAAAATCATGAAATTTGATCCATTGAGTTCATGGAAGGTTAAGCTTCACATCCATGGTCTCAATAGTATGTGTGACAATGGTAGGGGTGCTCAATATTGCCATGGCCAAACTAGGGCTAGCGATTGTTGGAGATGTAGGCGACATTAGGCGATGGAGTTTGTAGCATTGAGTTTCTCATACAAAGGAGCTTCGGTGCTGGAATTATGGAGAGGTGCGATCACAATTTGGGGAGGGCAACGTTTTCTTGTAATCGGTCAAAGGGATAGTGTCACGTTTTGATGGGGATAACCGGAGACAAAGTGGTGGGGTCCATTTGATCGAGCTCGAGAAGAGAGGTGAATGGTGATGTTTGTTCTTTGAATCATCGACCTCAGTGTCGTGTCAATTGCATAGCAGTGTGCACATTTCCTAGAAGTGGGATGGAGGAGATGGGGAAGAAGGGTTAGAGAAGTGGATTAGTGGGGTGAGAGTAATTAACTAATTAATTAGCTTAATTAATTACAATTTTAATCCGAAAACTTATAAAATCCATAACTTTTAAATACGATGTCCAATCGAGAAGTGGTCTTTTGTGTTGAGTTCGTAGGAGTAATATCAACACACTGGAGTCAATTTCGTCAAATTTGGAGCAAGTGGAATTTTGAGCTAAAATTGAACAGTCGAACAAGAATGCTTAGGCATCAACTAGAATTTCAGTGAGTTCAACTCACCTTTGGTTGAACTCTATATGATATATGGTGAATATAAATTCTTGTTTTTATGCATAAATGATTTATTGGTTTTGTTTGATTGAATTTCCCGCTTTGAAAAGTGAACGACATACAAAATCAAATATAGGGAATTTTGTAGAGGGGTCCAGATTCCTCGCCATTGTTGATTTTAAATTTTAGTTATATACTTGCTAAATAAATTATTGAATGTTAAAACTTGGTAGTTTGGCTTTATTTGATGTGACATTGATATATGTTAAAAGTTGAATCTTTTTAGTGATAAAGGTAGTAGTAGCATTGGTTAAGTATTGTGGTAGCTAATAGCCTCAGTATTGTATTTTGAAATACTATGGTTTGCTGTTTTGATTTAAAATTGAGTTTGATTCAGAGAATGATTTTCAAATGTGATTTTTGAAATTTTATATGGCATTTTATTTAGAAATGGAATTCACTATTTTACTTCAACCATTTTGATAATCTCTTCTAATTTATATGGAAATGTTTTAAAAGTATTTTGGAAAGGATTAATTTTACAGAAAAGTTAATATAATAACGGATGTTTATTTATAAAGAAAAGTGGGAATTTATCTTTTATAATAAAGTGATTCTTTTTTAAAAGAAGATATAAATATTTTGGAATAAATATATGTGTGTACGCTTAGTATAAAATGTTTTATAGGAAGCATAAATTTATAAATGAGATTTTATTAATAAAAGCATAGATTTATAAATGAGATTTTTTAAAAGGGAAGTGATACCATTTTAATAAATTGGAAATAAATTACATTTGTGAATCTATAGTGATATATGAAATGATCGTTTCAAGGAAAGTATTTATCCTATATTGGAACCAAAGATTTGTGATAAATATAGGAAATTTATAAAAGGAGTTTTATAAATAGAAAAGAGATTTATAAAGGAAGTTTTATAAATAGAAAAGAAGATTTATAAAAGGAGTTTTGTAAATATAAAAGATATTTATAAAATGGAATTTTATAAAGGAAAAAAGATATTTATAAAATGGAATTTTATAAAGGAAATGAGGTTTGATTTCTATAAATGATCATTTTAAATTTTGATGGTATGAAAAGTATTCTTTGCATATTTAACATCAAATTCCAAGAAATGGAAACTCGTCTCTATCTGTGAGAATTAAGAATGTATGTCGAGGCAAGGATAGTTCTCTAACTTGTCCGACTTCATTGTTAACGAGGGATAGTACAAGTCTGAAATCAATAAGTGATGGTAAATACATTTGGTCTAAAATATAGATGATCGATTTGCTTACACCAAAAAGAAAGTGGTTTGGGTTTATAATAAACAATGTTTTCAATGACATTTGTTTATGGCCTATTTACATATGCTTTTGAAATATGAAGTCTTTCATAATTGTTTTGTGAATGTACTTATACCATTGAGATAAGTATATAAATACGTTTTGAAGTATTGAAAGTGTATATTTTGTGAATATACGTATACCGTTGAGATAAGTATATAAATACTTTTCTAAGTATTAAAAGCGTAGATTTTGTGAATATAATTATACTGTTGAGATAAGTATATGAATACATTTCTAAGTATTGAAAGTGTGGATTTTGTGAATATGCTTATATCGTTGAGATAAGTATGGTTGCATTTTCTATGTATTTAAAGTGTGGTGTTTTGTGAATATACTTACATTGTTGAGATAAGTATATTCTCTATGTATTGAAAAGAGTAGATATTGTGAATATATCGTTTGTAAAGGTATTTTAGTACAAATTTACAAAGTAGTTTTAGTTAATAAAAGGATTAATTAAAGAGGCTTAGTGGTTGCTTATGTGCTTAACCATAGTTGGTTTCCATATGGAAATAAATCTCTGATTGGATTGTTTGTTTTTTTGATAGTTAATAACCAACTATGAAACCTTGGCCAATTTTGAAACTATCGTTTGTTGGTTTGGAGAGATGGGGATCAGATAAGCATGAATTATCTAGAAACCACTTTGGACTGGCATAAGTGTTCAAATTGGAGACATATTGATGATCGAATCAAAGGGAGTTCTTTGAAGTGCAAGGGCTACTTGCTACTAATCGTGGGTATGATTCCAAAATGGATGTAGTAGAAGTAGTGCCTTCGGTTTGTTCATATCCTAAACAACTTGTGTGGATGAATGTCAGCATTGCTTTATTGCTTGGAAGGAAGTGTTAGCATTCCAAGTGGGATTTGCTAAAAAGGTAAAACGCAGCCTCAAACCTCACACCCAGCAATGACTAAAATAAGGGATATGCTTTAGGGCTATGTGGTTTGCTACTATTAGGGTATGTTCATCACTTGTATCCATATCGATATTTATTGATGGATTACTTGTGGCCACAGAAATGGTTTGTCAACGACAACCGAGGTGATGACATATTCGGTACTATCCAGTAAGGGGTAGGTTGGTCCTGATTTGCAAGGAGTCCCGGTGAGGCCCTTAATACATTTTCTCCTGCAGTGTACTGTGATGGGCGGTAACCTACTAGCATTATCATTGATGTAATCCATTCTCCAATACGTGCCTTATGGACTTAGTTGTAATATGCTGGAATGTGAGATGCAAGCATTTTAGCTATGTTATATATTTATTTAATACCCTAGACGTTATTATACTATCATTGGATTTTCTATTAAAAATGGTTTGGCTATCATAAGGTAAAACCCATCCATGTTTTGGAGCAGTGTGGTCTTACGAGATACTTATATTTTTGAAAGTTTTTATAACATAAAAATCCATTTGATTTGTGTTTCTCATGTTGGTTTACCAGACTGATCCAGGCGTTATTTCCTTATAATGCTTGGGTCAACCCGAGCGCATTTCCCGATTTAGTTATGGATGCTTTGGAGCTTTAGGAGATAAGCTAGATTCCTCCAAGATGTATTAACGTATCTTTATTTCTGCTGCTTTTCTTGTTTTTATTCTTCAGCATTTGTGGGGATAGGTTGTTATAATTATATAGGCTAATGCTATGTTAGTTTACTCTGACTGATGTATGTGTCTTACAGTTTTCTTTTGTAAAGATTGTATGTATATTATATATTTATCGTCATGATGTGAGATTATGTTCCATCTTTTCTTTTCTTTCATCCCAACAATCTGTCTTTTTGACACTTAGATGCCAGGCAAGTGAATACCATGAATGTTTTATCATCGACTTTTGAGTGTCGAAAAGGCCGATCATTACTACATGGGATCTGAGATTAAGTTGAGCGAACACCTAGGCTTTAGTAGGGTAAATTCATTAGAGATAGGGTTAGTAACACCTTAGAATGAGTTTGTGTGTATTTTATATATAAGAGCACATATTTGTCAGTGCTATAAAAATGTTTTATATTGTACTGATAGATCTGTTGAGTGGTTTATGAATTCTGACCGATATATAAGGAACAACTGTATCGAAATGGATTTCTAAACCCTTCGGCAAGGCAAACCGACATAGTATTATTTTGTTATAATTGGTAAATGAAATAAGTTTAACTAGGATTATATTTTATATATAAAAGAACAATTTTCAAGAAAAATTGATATAGTTATTTATGATGTGTTTGTTTAATTAGGAGATGATAATATTCGGCTATCATCATTTATTGTCTGATTAGTTGTGCTTGGCCAGTTTATGAGCACATTTATTGTTTGATTCTTGTGAATTCAGTTTCACGATTTGATATAAGGTATTCAGTGATAATTTTGGGTTAAAATTTAATTTAAATAACAGTTGTTTATTATAATCTAAATAAAGCTATATATTTGTGTAATTTTTTTATATAAGAAGGTGAAATTAGATAAGTATGGTTTATAAATAAAATGGATTTAAACTGAGAACTTGACAACTTAAATCCCGGTGTTCTTGAAATTGGTTTTCTAAGATTTTGAAAAATAATAGCAGTATTATTTAAAAGTAAGTATTTGTGAAATTGGTTTACAAAATTCAAATCATGATACTTAGAAATATTTACGAAGTATTTGATACCGCTTTATAAATGATTTTTGCTAAGTCCGAAAGGCATGTTTTGAAATTACTAAACTCACTTCTGTTGTTACGAAATAATTCCGGTGATGACTCCAGCATCAATGATGTTTATTTTCAAGTTTTTAAGTGGGGATGATACCATAGTAATTTACTATAGGGTTTTTTTTGGTAAAATAGATTTTGATTTACTCTCGAAAGTATGATTTTATATACAGAAGGAGAAATATATATTATTATTATTTTGAAAATAAAACCTGGGTATTTAGTTCTAAGGTTTTTGGTAAGTTATTTTATGGACTCATATATCTTATGCATTAGAGTAGTTTGGTTTATGCATCTTATTATGATATATTGTTTGGTAGTTTTCATCTGTTGAAATGAAATGGAACTTTTAGTGATTTTGGATAGGCGAAAACTTCCAAGTAGTTGAGAACCTGAAGGTAAGTGTTCGTGAAAATATAAAAGTAGAGCTTTGTTACTCTAGAATGGAAAGATGGTAAGTTAAAACAAGTTTAAATTTGTTTAACATCCTAGTTAAGTAAAACAAATCGGATATTGTACATATACTCTTAGGATGTAGTGGAGTACTATACAAATATGAACGTAAGTCCTGAAATGTTTTAAATGAAATTTGTTTTAAGGAAATTTTTATAAGTGAAGATACATCTTTATAGAATGTTTATAAAGTAAAGATAGTGCTTAATGAAATGCCCCATGAATTAACTCTGGTATAAATAAGAAATGGTCTTTGAGAAAAAGAATATAATTTAAACGAAAGGGAAATTGGTGTGGTTAAGAAACTAATGGAATAAATACGTTAGTTGTACGTAGATCATTTTATTCACATAAATATTCTTGATCCAGATCCGAGTTAGGATTTTTAACTCGATTCTTGACAGCGAACACTTGATATGGATTATTGATATGATTCTAAAGTTTTCTATCATAGTATTGGGCTATGTAAGAAGAGCAAAGGTTTCTAATCAAGGAACCTGATCGGAGTTCACATTAGGAAAGTCAAATGATCGTTACTAGTTTGAAAGAGAAGTTTATGTGTTTTGGCAAGTGATCGGATTTGATATTGCATACGGATGACATATGTACATCGTACGGGCTTTATTGTAGTTGTATGCTTCTTACATTAGAAATGTAAGTTACAGGGTTTGAAATGGCATGTTGATGTGAGATGATTGCTATATGGTATTTAGCATGCTTAGATTCATGATATAGGATGGATGAGTTGTTGCATTGTTTCATTTGTCATGCTTAACTCTCTTTTGGTGTATTTGAGCGAAATTCAAGTGCATGGAAGCAAAGGCTTGCTAGTTGCTTTTGGTTTCATGAGTAGAGTTTGTTTGCATGACAAACGGTACGTGTTTATGCTTAACAGGTGTATGTGCTATGTGTCATACACACTCTATAAGGTATAACATATGCATATATTGTGTTGTGTTGTCCCCAAATATGAGCTTATATTATTATTGTGTTTTTCTGGACCTAGCCATGCAAAGGAGGTAGGGCCAAAAATTTCTGTAACATATGGGATTTTAAAAGATTAATAACTTGTTTTAATTAATTGGGTTTTAAAAGTTTATGGTTGTGTTGTGTTGCGTTGTCCCCAAATATGAGCTTATATTATTATTGTGATTTTTCTGGACCTAGCCATGCAAAGGAGGTAGGGCCAAAAATTTCTATAACATATGGGATTTTAAAAGATTAATAACTTGTTTTAATTAATTGGGTTTTAAAAGTTTATGGTTTGGAGACATTTTTCATCCTTTGGGAAATTCAAGGACGAAATTCTTTTGAGAGAGGAAGAATGTAATGACCCGCAATTTTAAATATTTCGAATGGGAATATTTAATTTATTTAAATATTCAAATTTGATTTAAATGTGATAAATAATAAGAAAATCAATTTTTAATAAAATAACTTAATTTTTAATGACATACTTTTAAATGAATTTATAGGATTTTTCTATATTTTTTAATTAGAAAAACATTTGTATTACCGTTTGACATATTTTACGGCGAACATTGGTATTTTTGAAATTTCACAGAATAAGATAACCAGTGTATTTTATTATTGTTTGGGTATAGTGTCACATTGTTGTGCATGGTTGTATTTTTATTTATGTCGTTCATGGTTCTTATATGAACGAAATACTATGTAGCAAAGTGCCGGAAACTACAGAATAAACAAAACCCCACATAAGACTTTTATTCATTTTTTGTTTCCTCCTTTTACTTTTCTTTTCTCACTTTTACAGTGAACGAAAATAAGCCTCCCCTTTTAAAAATTAAAATCAACATATTGGATTTGCTAAAAATCATGAAATTGGATCGGTTGAGTTCGGGGAAGGGTAAGCTTCGGATCCACGGTCTGAATAGTAGGTGCAACAGTGCTTAGGGATGATCGGCATTGTCGTGGCCGAACAAGAGCTTATGACTGTCGGAGATGTAGGTGACATTAGGAGATGATGTTTATAGCATCGAGTTTCTCGTATGAAGGAGCTTCAGCACTGGAATTTTAGAGAGGTGCAGTCGTGACTTGGGGAGGGCGACATTTGCCTATAATCCGTCGAGGGGATGGTGTCGCATTTTGATGGGGATGGCTGGAGATGAAGTGGTGGGGTCCATTTGATCAAGCTCGAGCGTAGAGGTTGAGTGGTAATGTCCGTCGTTGAATCATCAACTTGGGTATCATTTTAGTTGCACGACACTGTGCATGTTTCTTGGAAGTGGGATTGAGGAGATGGGGAAGAAGGATTAGAGAAGTGGATTTGTGGGGTGATGGTAATTAACTGACTAATCAAGTTTACAATTTTAATTCGAAAGTTTATAAAATCCATAACTTTTGCATACAACGACCAATCGAGACATAGTATTTTATGTTGTGCTCGTACAAGCGATATCTACGTGCTAGAGTTGATTTTGTCAAGTTTGGAGCAAGTGGAAGTTTAAGCTAAAGATCAAATATGAACGCTTAAGTGTCAACTAGAATTTCTATGAATTAACTCACCTTTGGGTGTTAAGTGGGTTTTTAACTTCTTTATTTTACTTCAACCTTTTTGATAGTCTCTTCTAATTTATATGGAAATGTTTTAAAAGTATTTTGGGAAGTAATAATTTTATATAAAAGTTAATATAATAACGGATGTTTATTTATAAAGAAAAGAGGGAATTTGTCATTTATAATAAAGTGATACTTCTTAAAGAAGATATGAATATTTTAGAATAAATATTTATGAGACGCTTTATGTAAAATGTTTTATAGAAAACATAAATTTATAAATGAGATTTTATTAATAAAAGCATAGATTTATAAATGAGATTTTATAAATAAAAGCATAAATTTATAAATGAGATTTTATTAATAAAAGAATAGATTTATAAATGAGATTTTATAAATAAAAGCATAGATTTATAATTGAGATTTTTTAAGAGGGAAGTGATATCATTTTGATAAATTGGAATTAAATTACATTTCTGAATTTAAAGTGATATATGAAATAATCATTTCATGGAAAGTATTTAGTCATACATTAAAACCGAAGATTTTTGATAAGTATAGGAAAATTATAAAAGGAGATTTATAAATATAATGTGATTTATAAAAGTAGTTTTATAAATAGAAAGGAGATTTCTAAAAGAGTTTTATAAATAGAAAAGAGACTTATAAAAGAAGTTTTATGAATAGAAAAGAAGATTTAGAAAAGGAGTTTTGTAAGTATAAAAGAGATTTATAAAAAGGAATTTTACAATAGGAAATGAGGTTTTATTTCTATAAATGATCATTTTAAATTTTGATGACATGGAAAGTATTATTTTCGTACTTAACATCAAATTCCAAGATATGAAAATTTGTCTGTCTATGAGAATTGAGGTCGTATGTTGAGACAATGATAGTTTTCTAACTTGTTTGACTTTATTGGTGATTGTGGGATGGTACAAGTCTGAAATCATGAAGTGGTGGTAAGTACATTTGGTCTAATTTCCATACGATTGATTTTCTTACACAAGAAGGAAAGTGGTGTGGGTTTATAATAAATAATGTTTTCAAATGACATTTGTTCCCATTTAAGTACGCTTTTGAAATATAAAGTCTTTCATAAGTGTTTTGTGAATATACTTATACCATTGAGATAAGTATATAAGTACTTTTCTAAGTATTGAAAGTGTAGATTTTGTGAATATACTTATACTGTTGAGATAAGTATATAAATACTTTTGTAAATATTAAGTGTAGATTTTACGAATATACTTATACTGTTGAGATAAGTATAAATATTTTCTAAGTATTGAAAGTGTATATTTTGTGAATATACTTATACCATAGATATAAGTACATGGTTACATTTTTTAAGTATGGAAAGTGTAGTGTTTTGTGAATATACTTATACTGTTGGTATATAATACTTTTCCAAGTATTGAAAAGAGTAAAGAGGGTTTGTGAATATATCCTTTATAAAAGTTATTTTAGTATGAATTTACAAAGTGATTTTAGTTAAAGAAAGGATTAATTGAAGAGGCTTAGTAGTTGCTTATATGCTTAACTACGGTTGGTTTCCATAAGGAAATAAATCTCTGATTGTATTGTTTGTTTATTTGATAGTTAAATGAACGATTATCAAATCTTCAACAGTCCATCGTTTGTTGGTTCGGAGAGATCGGGATCAGATAAGCATGAGTTATTTGAAAACCACTTCGAACTGGCAAAAGCATTTGAATTGGAGACATCTTGAAGATAATGGCATCGAAAACGGAGTTCTTTGACGTGCAAGAGCTACTTACTACTAATCTCGAGGATGATTGCAAAATGGATGTTGTTGAAGTAGTGCCTTCGGTTTGCTTATATCCTGAACAACTTATTTGGGTGAATGCTAGCATTGCATTATCGTCTGAAGGGAAGTGTTAACATTCCAAGTGGGATTTGCTAAAAAGCTAAAACTTAGCCTCAAGCCTCACATCCAATAATGACTAAAACAGGGGATTTGCTTCAGGGCTATGTGGCTCACTACCATTAGTGTATGCTCATCACTTGTATCTAGATCGATGTTTATTGATGGATTATGTATGCTTATGGCCACGGATATGGTTTGTCAAAGACAATTGGGGTGATGACATATTCGATACTATCCAGTAAAGGGTAGGCCGGTCCAGATTCGCAGGGGGTATTGACGGGGCTTTAGTTACATTTTCTCTAAAGGTGTACTATGACAGGCGGTACCCTAGTAGCATTATCATTGATGGAATCCATTCTCCAATACATGGCTTATAGATTTAGTTGTTTTCAAAATACGCTGGAACGTAAGATGCAAGCATTTCAGCTATGTTATATATTTATTTAAAATCCTGGACATTATTATAATATATCTAGATTTTCTATTAAAATTGTTTGTTTATCATAAGGTAAAAAACTGTCCGTGTTTATGTGCGGCATTGTCTTACGAGATACCTTTATTTTTGGAAGGTTTTATAACATTAAAAATCCATTTAATTTGTGTTTCTCACACTGGTTTATCAGGCTGATCTGGGCGTTATTTTCTTGTAATGCTTGGGTTAGCCCAAGCATATTTTCAGATTTAGTTATGGATGCTTTGGAGCTTTAGGGGATGAGCTGGATGCCTCTATGACGTATTCATGTGTCTTTATTTCTGCAACTTTTCTTCTTTGTAGTCTTCAGCGTTTGTAAGGACAGGCTGTAATAAATGTCTTGGCTGACAATAGGTTAGTTTACTCTAATTGATGTATGTGTATTATAGTTTTATTTTGTAAAGGTTATGCATATATTATATATTGCTCGTCATCATGTGAGATTCTGCTCTGTCTTTTCTTTTCTTTCACCCTAACAATCTGCCTTTTTAGCACTTGGATGCTCAGCACATGAATACCGTAGTTCCATTAGTGTCGATTTTTGTGGATTAAAAAGACCGGTCGTTACACTAGTGGTTTGATGCAACCGCTAGAAGTTCATGAATGGAAGTGGGAACAAATTTTGATAGATTTCATTGACGGAATGATAAGGACTAAAATAGGATACGATAGCTCATGGTCGATCAATTGACCAAGAGTGCCGGATTTATACCTGCCAAGTCAAGTAGGACAGCAGCCAAACTGACTAAATTGTATGTGAAGTGGATAGTACGATTCCATGGTGTGCCCAAGAGCTTTATGAATGATCGAGACCTATTGTTCACTAGTGGGTTTTAGAAGAGCTTACATGAGACGTTAAGGACAGAGCTGCACCTCAGCACAGCTTATCAACTCAAATTAACGCCCAAATTGAGAGAGTAAATCATATCTTAGAGGATCTCTTACAAGCTTGTATACTCAACTTTGGATGCTCGTAGGATGATCACTTATATGTCGTCGAATTTGCATACAACAACAGTTATCATTCTAGCATTAGTATAACACTATTTGAGGCAATATATGAAAAACCATTTAACACTCCTCCTTATTGGTGGAAAGCGAGCGAAAAAGTGATACTTGGACCATATATGATTAGAGAAACCTTGGAGAAGATCGAGATCATTCAATAATGAATAAAAGCTACTCAAGACAAACAAAAGAGCTATGCTAATAAGAGAGGTAGTGATCTAGAGTTCTCTATTGGCGATGTGGTATTTGTCAAGATCTCTCCACTGAAGAATGTAATTTAGCTCAGTAGAAAGGGAAAGTTTGCACCAAAATTCATAGGTCCTTTTTCGATACTAAAGAGGATTAGGAACCTTGCTTGTAGAGTCGACTTACCTCAAAGAATGGTGGGAGTGCACAACGTGTTTAACGTTTCTCACTTACTGAAGCTTGTGCACGACTCAGGCTTAACTATCGCATCGGATCAACTAGATGATATCGAGATTGAACCAAAGGCTTCGACACCTCATAGGCCTACTCATATTGTCGGACGTGATACGAAGCAGCTTAGGAGGAAGACAGTAAAGTTGATAAAGAATCAGTGGAGCAAAAGTGAAGGCGATTGCACTTGGAAGACCGAAGAGAGCGTAAGGATAGATAGAAATCCCCCATTAACCATATTTTAGCCAAAAAGTTACCTTAATCCCTACTTAATTGGCTAAAATGTGTCATTAAAGGAAAATTAGCGAGATTAGGGCCTTGGATTGACGATTTGCTGCTGGAGATCATCTTGGAGCTACTGTTCATCTCAAGATTCATGCACCTTTAGATTTGCTTTGGATTACTTAGGATTTAGGTGAGTGGTTTTAAGCCTCCACTCATTAATTAGCTAATATATGATGTTTTATCATGTTTTAAAATGATTTTCAAACTCTAAAATATGTTTTAAATCCTTTTTAATAACATGTATAAATTTCAAACGATTTGGAAAAGGTTTATAAAATTAGTGTTATTATGGATCTCACTTGTTCTTATGGTTCTACCTTTAGATATAGGATTCATAATGTATGCTTGTTAGGATATATTGCATGTGATGATTGCTTGAATGTTTGAAGTTTCTTCGATTGAAAATGCTGATCGAATGGAGATTTAGTTATAGGAATACGTTACGGATTGGTAGCTATCGATTGTTATGAGTCCAATTATGTGTAATGGATTTTAAGTCATTTGGAGTTCATTTGCTCAAGTTATGGATGGATCGATGGTGAGTTTAGGGACTATCGATCAACGGAAGCTTGCTTTGAAGCATGCATGAGTCGTGGGATGGATCGTTTCGAGTTATTGGAGAGTTTGCTTGGGTTGCTAGCTTGCATGAATCGATCGCGTGAAGAGATGAAACGAAACTTCTAAGTGATGGATCGGTATACCCAAGTTATGCTTCGAGTCACATATGGGATGGTTCAAGGTCGCTTCGAGTCATGAGTATGTATGCTTGGAGGCATGGGCTAATGGAATAAATAAGTCGAATTCTGACTAGAGGATGGATCAGTATCGATCCATGAAAACCGATCGGTATTGATGATGGATCATTAGAGGACTTCATATGGAGGAGCACGGCTATTTGAGTTGAATTGTGGGATCGGTTGTTATCAATTAGTGGTTATTGATCGATGGTGGAATTTATGATGTGATTTTGAGTTTTTCCTACGCTTACTTCGAGATGTGATGGTATTTACTTCGAGTATTTGGTGTATGTTCACTCTAAACTCGTGTTGTTATCAATTCAACTCAAATAGCCGTGCTCAAATAGCCGTGATCGGTTGTTATCATAGTGGCTATCGATCGATGGTGGAAATTATGATGTGATTTTGAGTTCTTCCTACGCTTACTTCGAGATGTGATGGTATTTACTTCGAGTGTTTGGTGTATGTTCACTCTAAACTCGTGTTAAACTAAACACTTAGCCAAATATGGCTAAGAGAGGGATTAATACCAAATTATAGGGTTCATTGGCGATTTTGACGATGACGATGCACGATGCAGAAATGATGATTACATGATAGGAAGTGATGGCTTCAATGATGGATAGTTATACTTCAGGATGCGGAGTAGATGACTATAAGTCAGATTGAGGAGACTATTGGGGGAAGGTTATGGGACGAATGACGATACTCTAATGATGATGAGTGTAGAGAATTGTCCCAACCACGGCGACTTCATGATAGGAGCCATAAGATTAGTTCCAAAATGAGCTCTGTTATTGATGAGTCATGCAAAGATATCGCTGAAACTTAAGGGTTTGGAGAGCACTCAAAAAGCAACGACAATATGGGGTACCCATTCGAACAATGATAGGTCTTGATCTCCCTGATGGGTGCTCTGGCCTCCATGACGGACGATCTTTTCCCTAGATCAACCATGACGGGCGATCTAGTTCCTGGCTTATTGAGTGGCATGGATTTGAGTACAAAGGAACCCGGATGTTGAGTAGTCTTTGACCATGATGGGTCGTTTGAGTTATCACGTATCCAATGCACTGAGTGAGTGAATATGAGGATAGATGATGGATGTTATGTTTGCTTGTTTTCTTATCACTCTAGGGATGTCACATGCGGCCGATATTATTGATGTAAATATCTATGCATTCCTTAGTACTTTGATGTATAGTACACCCATGATGATTATGGTGTAGAGTAGCATATATCTTGTATATGTGCTAAATCTATGGATGTAGGGACAGATTAGGTATGATTTTCCATATCGTTTCTCCAATTATAGTGGTATATTAGTATTAATGGTTTTCTACTGCTCACACTTGTCTGACTCAGGATATTATGCTTTACTTCCTATTATTTCGGGAACTCTTAAATAAGTAGATTATGGATATCAAGTCTAGTGAGCACGTGGAGCTGAATGGAGGATGAACAGGAGATCACACTCTCATTTACTATGTTTACTTATTTGATATTCTACTATACATCACTTGGAGCTTGCTAGTGCCTTTATTATTTAGAGACAGTTGTTTATGAGTTATTATTTGATGTATAACTCTATCACTTATGATGTATATTATATGGATCTCTTTACTTTGATTTATGTGATTCATTCAGTTATTACTGGCTTGCTTGTTTTACATCTAAGATGTTTACTATTATACTTTATTTGATGCATTGTCAGATATATGACAGGTTCTATGATGTTTATTTACCTTACAACCTTAGTCATCTTGCCTCGACCGAGCACTGCTACAGTGCACTTATTACAGATATGACTGGGTGCCAAAGGTGTACGATGGTCATCATAGAATTCTGGCTAGTACTAGATAAATTCCGATATTTAGTAGAATTTTCTCTTTTTTCCTTCATTCTTCTAGCTATTTCTCAAAATTATCATCCTCTATCTTACCTACTCGATTGCCATTTGGTAGACCTATTACCACCTTTTGCCACATCCATTTGTCTCTTAATGTAATTTCATCTTTGATCGATTGTGGATGAAAATGCCCACAATAATAGATTTTTTTCATTATCCTTTAGTATCTCACCTAAATAAGATTTATCCACTACATGAAAATCTAACCATTTGATTTTTTTTCCTCTCATACAATTCACAATATATATATCCAATTTATTTATTTATTTTTGGCTAGTAAAATTAAATACTATATTTATTTCAGTTTGATTATGTTAGGCCCATATATTTAATCAAATAAGTACATGACAATTAAATATTTATTATCTAAAATCTATGTCCCTAAACAAAAAATTTATTAATATAATCATTATATTAATACCTTCATAATAATTTGTAATATAAATTAATGCTATAACTTAATTTTTAGACTAACATTGAGAGTTACAGTGGTGAGACTCCTAGGTGTCAGCTCAACTCCTAGTAATACTTGAAACATTCAAATATTAAAGTGTATATGGACTTTGCTGAAATACAGGACTGGACTCGATATCGGTTGCTTATAGATCATTTATGTAAAGTCCTACTTATAATCATTTTAAGTTACACCTTTAGGCAATGATACATTGTGCACATTATATCTCTTTGTCAATAGTATGTCACCTAAATGTCTAGAGCTCGGTCATGTTGTCAACACTCTAATAACATCTGTTTTTATTTGTGCAGTTTGGTCTTCGAAGTCACTTGGTTCAATCTGATAACATTTATCTTCTAAACATATTTCTTTTCCAAATACTTATGACTCATGTCAAATTCCAATTACGTTAAAACTAACCTTCTATATCGATGGAGGCTCACATGAATAATGTTTCAGTTAGTAAGTCTCGACGTAGCAAACTATGGCCATAACGTGAACCAATATTACATAATGAACCTTAATCAAAGTAAGGTCTCTACCACTACTATAAAAGTCATGGTAGACAGTCCTACTAAGTGCTAGGCAATGCCTGCCGATTCGCCTAGGGGTTTAGGTGGTTGTTCTAGGCAGGCAGACTACCTAAGCGCTGCTTAAATTTGCATAGTTCCATCTAATCTCTTCCAGTTTCGCCTAATCCTATTTAGACCAGCATAGATCCGCTTATGTCCACCTAAGTCTTCCTAGATCTTCCTTAGTCTTCCCAATGTTATTTGGTTTTATGAATGCTGCTTTGTTTAAAAAATATATTTTGAATTTTTCATTATATCTTTGAGGCTTTCGAACTACATTTTTGTTGTTTACATGAATATATAGAAATAATTTATTATCATATAATTGAGATATGTTATAGTTCACCATTTGTAGTTTTGTAAATGTGTGTTCTAATTAACATAAATGTTCAACTAAAAATTTAATGTGCATGTACGTCTATGTTAAAATTGAAAGACTAAATTTCAATAAGACAATTTACAATTGAGAATAAAATTTTATATGTGTTATATTGGAATTTTATTAGAAATAGTTGATCTTATCAAAAACGCTTAGTTGTGATTAATCCTCTAGTACACCTCATCTAAATGAATAATCCTTAGTGCATGCCTATCGCCTAGAGTCTGCTAAGCGGCCTTTACAACCTTAAGTATATCACAATAAATTATGTGGGTAATATATGTGCACTAGTCAACCTCGTACATGGATATCCCATTCTTGACATACCTTTGACTAGGAAGACTTACGAATAAGCATTTGTTGGTATCGCTGGATCTGGCTTGGTTGGCAGCATGTGAAATAGGTCAGTTTAAAAAAATTACCAAATTGGACCTTAGCGGGACTATGAAATCTAATTTTAACACTAGATCTAATCTAGTTAATTTAAATAAAATCATATTTTATTTAATTATTTTAGATCAATTATTAATTTATATTAATAGATTATATTTAATGTGTGAATATATCATGTATATATTTACACATATTAGTGAGATAGTGTATAACTTGATGACATTATAGATAATAACATATTAATGTATACGTATGTAGATATTAGGATTTATGTCTACAACATATACATTTGTCATATATATATAAATATATATATTAGTTGTCTTAAAACATTATTTAATATAAATATATATACATATATTGGAAAATTATTTATATTTTAATAAAAAGAATTGAAATATCTAATTTAGTTTTGACTAAGTCAACAAATTTTGAATTCAAAATTTATAGTTAATAATACTCAAGTATAATTTGGTAAAACATTCACAAATTCAAATTTAGATCTAGATGTGATTAATTAAATATATTTAATTAATTAAATGTTAATATTATAATATGGACAAATAAATCTCAAAACCTATTTGTCAATTAATTATATTTAAATCATATTTAAATATGTATCAATATCACATATAGATACACACATGTATAGCTTTTATATATGCACCCAATTTAGAACTAAGGACACCTAGAAAATTATTAGTGACACCCCAAACATCAAATAAATAAATAATTAACATTTCATAAATATTAATTAATTTACAACATTTATAAATTAATTGAATCATGCGGTGTTTTGAAGAATCCACTAATACTGTTGTGTGACTCAAAGGTGTAAATTTAGTTAGTGATTGATATACAATAGTTCGAATATTAACTTTCACACATCAATTTAGCAGATGGTGTAACAATTTCACCGAATTAATCACCTATATATTGTAACAACCCTGGTTTTGGAGATTACCTATAAATATTAAATTATAATAGGGGTCTCAGGGTGGGGCGTCACATATATCTTCATCGGTAAAATACAATTTTACATTTTAATTGGTACCCTTTAGTAACAATTATTTACACATGTTCTCCTCATAAAAACAGAATCATATTAGGATGTATTGAATTTAGTTTTGGTTAAGATTCCAATATTCTCCATATTCAACTCAGTTAGTCTATAAATAAATACTTGGTTAAATAATAACATTTATAATTAATCGTACTACTCAGGCCAGAGAGTTTGACTTTGATTTAACTACAGTTGATCGTAATACTAACCTTATACAACTACCGAGACAAATTCTCTATTGAATAGTGTGTCACTTTCACTGATTCAACTTAGACATAACTATAGTTGCTTGATGGTCTCAATGCCATGATTTAATTATAATCAAAGTGGGGTATCCACATTAATAATCTATAGTATTCTCAAGTTCAGGGAACTATGTAAAATTATCACTTTGAGATTTCCTATTTGACCAAGTTATTATTGACTAACATGAAACTCTCAGGTAATTCATTCCATAGTTATCCAATAAATATGAGTATGCATCCTCTTGGTGTTCCCAACATCCATGAGTAATGCACCGCCCATCATTTGGACAGCATATCGTAGCCTCAATGAATATATTGATGTACTTTCTTGAAACACCTTGACAGTAATATTTAAAAAAAATTATTTGTGTTGTGACTAATTACTCACGATAGCTACTATTTGCAATTCAATCATATGATATTTTATTTAAGGTCTTTCTCATAAATATAGTTTAAATTAATTACTTAACAATTTATATCACAATATAACAAGCAGATATAAGAAATCGAACATCTTTTATTTCGAACAAGATTAATTATAGAGTTAGATAATTTACAGCGAATTACGAAGTTACCCCCAGGGCGTACCCTTAACTCTCTCAATCTCCCACTTGCACTTAGAGCCAATTATTGAATTACAGTCACGTCACTTTGATTAGTTTACTTGAAACCGATCGAGCTACTCTCTTCATGAATGGATCTGATATATTGTCCTTACTATTTATTCAGTGTATCGTCACTTCTCTATCATTAATAAACTGCCTTATCAGGCATAACTTCTAGAGTATGTGCCTCAATTTCTTTGAGCTCTTGGTTCTTTTACGGTCTATATCGCACATTCTTATCATTAAACAATGCCATGGGATTCTCAACGTTTGGAATCACACCTAGCTTATTCATAAATTTGCACATCCAGACCGCTTTTTTAGCCGCTTCGTTTGGGGCGATATACTTGGCCTCCATCATTGAATTAGCTATTATCTCTTATTTGAAACTTTTACATCTTATCGCTCCACTATTCAATGTAAATACATAACCCAGCACCAATTTACCATCATCGATATCACTTTGAATGCTTGAATATATATACCTCTTTATAAGAAGATCTTCATTCCCATATATTTGAAATAATTCTTTGGTATTTCTTAAATACTTGAGAATACAATTCACTGTTGTCCAATGTTTCTCTTAAGGGTTTGAATGGAATCATCTTAAGCATCCTAATGCATAAGCCATGTCTGGTCTCGTACATAGCATAACATACATGATGGATCTTATGGTTGAACCATAGGGTACCCTTATGATACGTTTTTTCCCCTCATTAATATAAGGAGTGTCCATTTTAGAAAGGATGATTCCATATTGCATCAGAACGTTTCCGCATTTGGAAGTCTTTGTACTAAACCATTTTAGTATAGTGTCTATGATTAAGGTTTTGGACAAACCCAGCAATCCCTTCGATCTATCTCTGTAGATCCTTATACTAGGTATATACATCGCTTCTCCTAAATCTTTCATGGAGAAGTTCTTGGACAATCAAGCTTTGACCGATTGCAATAATAGAACATCATTGCCAATTAGGAGCAAATTATTAACATATAAGACACTAAACATTATAGCATTACCTTAAACCTTCTAGTATATGCATGCCTTATTTTGATAAAAATCAAATTATCAGAACACTTATTCCAACTCCTTAAAGCTTGTTTAAGACTATAAATTTATCTTAATAATTTACAAGCATTTCCCTCACTCCCACTGACCTCAAAACACTCGGGCTGCAACATGTTAATGGTTTCTTCCAAATCATCATTTAGAAATTTGTTTTTATGTCCATCTTCCATATTTTACAGTTATAAAACATGGCGATAGAAAGTAATATATGAATGGAATTAAGCATTGCTACAAGCAAAAAAGTTTCATCATAGTCAATACCTTCAACTTGATGAAAACCTTTCATAACTAAGCTTGCTTTATAAGTCACTACTTCTCCATCCGCATTTAATTTCTTCTTAAAGATCCATTTGCAACCAATGTGTGTAATCCTTCCAGGTGCATTACCAAAAGTCTATACTTTGTTTGTGTACATGGAATACATTTTGGATTTCATAGCTTCAAGCCACAGTACAGAGTCTTTACTCTGTAGTGCTTTTCAAAATGTAATAGGGTATCCCTTCATTCTGGCCTTCCATGAGAAAATTATGGTATCTCTTTGGTGTGCGATGTTCCTTACTAGACCTTCTAATAGGTTGCACATTATTTTATACCGCTGAATTTGATCTTTTACCGGTTCAGTTTCTATGTTGGTTTCTTAGATCTCATCCAAGTCTATAACTTTGCAGTTAATTTCCTTTTATAGTAATTCCTTTTCTAAAAAGACTATGTGCCGAGAAATAATGATCTTTTGCGCCTCCATGTTATAGAAAATATATCCCATGGAATCTTTAGGATAACCTACAAACTTGCATACTACCGATCTCATCTCAAATTTATTGGAGCCAACATTCTTAACATAGGTCGGACAAATATCCAAGGTTTGGTTTCGTTCCATACCACATATCATATGGCGTCTTAGGCACAGATGTTGTAGGCATCAAATTCAAGATATGCATCATGGATTCTATCCAATACCCCTAATAGAAAAGAGGTAACTCGGTTCCACTCATCATTGATTAAACCATATCTAATAAGGTTTGATTCCTTCTCTTCGAAACACTATTATGCTGCGGAGTATAGAGTACAGTAATCTGAGAGATAATTCCACTATCTTATAAGTATTATTGGAGTTCTTGTCCAACATACTGACCTCCTTGATTGGATCAATGTATTTTGATTTTATGATTTGTTTGATTCTCAATTTCGTTGTTATACTCCTTAAAATTTCTCATAAGCATCAGATTTATTCTTCATAAAAAAAATGGATCCCAGTGTTAAGAAATCATCAGTAAAAGTTATAAAGTGTGTGGAATCATCCTCAGTCACTATAGGCATTGGGCCACATACATTAGTATGTAATGTACCTAAGAGTTTATCAACTCTTTCATTACTCCTACTGAAGTTGCTCCTACTGAAGGGCAACTTGGTCATTTTTCCTTTGAAACATAACTTACATGAATTAAATGATTCATAATCAAATGACGTTGGAAAACCTTTGATTTTTAGTTTGTGCATTCTTTTGTCACTTATGTGACCTAGCCTACAGTACCATATGCTACTATCATTAATGTTAATTGCAGAAGAATTGCTAAAAGCACGGAAATGATCAAAGTTTTGTACCTAAATTCCATTAACCAAAACACAATTTTGGACATTATTTCTATTAAATAATATGTTGATGATGCTACTATTAAAATGAAAACTGAATACAGTCTCAGAAAGTCTTGACAATGATACAATTCCATAAATAAAATTTCTAGCATAATAGTAATTATCTAAAACTAAATCAAATCCATTAGGTAAAACTAAATGATAATCTGCAACTACAGTTGCATCTACAATAGATCCATCAGCAACTTGAAGACTCATTTCTCTTTTTGTCGCATATCATTGATTTCTAAGTCCCTGTAACGAATTAGGGATATGAATTCCATGTCCACTATCTAGAACCCAAGATTTATTGATTGCAAAACAATTTTTAATCATAAACATGCCTTTATGAATGAAAGAATCAAATACTTTCTTCTCTCTAACCATCTTTAAGTAGTTTGGATAGTTCTATTTCTAATGCCCTTTCTTGTGATAATGGTGACATTCACCCTTGTTGTTAGCAGCACTTTTCTTACCTTTTCTAGCACCATGCTTATGTTTCTTCAAAAGAATTCAAAGACAATGCTTTCCCTTAATGAAAAACACCATTCCCTAATCTTTGAACGAAGCTGATGGAACCCAGTCCATTTCACAGCAGGTGAAATAGGTAAGTTTCAAAGAGAATTCCAAGTTGGATCTTAGTGGCCAATGAAATCTAATATCTAATGCTAAATCTAATCTAGTTATTTAATAAAATCATATTTTATTTGAGTGTTTTGCTTATTTAATTAATCTAACTAATTTTATATATTTAATGTGAACTTATGATAGAGAGAAGGGGAAGTAATGAAGGATGAAGTAAGAAAAGAGAAAAGGAAAACTAATTATAAATGAATAAGAGAATAATATTTTATGGAGATAATAGAAACCTTTCCCATTCTCTCTTTAAAACTTCACTTTTTAATTTTGAATTAATTCTAAATTAAGCCCAGCCCTTCTTTCTCCTATATCTGTATCATAATTAACCAATCAATATTAATTATGTATGATGTATGCGTGAGATTGAACATATCTAATATATCTATATATAAATGATATGACGTGCATGTGAAATATATAGCATAAGTGATGTGAACATGTCAAACGTATACATGTGTAAATATTGGGATTTATATCTACCATGTATATACTTAGCATTTATATATATATATATATATATATATATATATATTAATTGCGATGTCAAAATTATTTGATATAAATCACAAATATGCATATTATATTTTCCAAATTTATGTTCCTGAAATAGTAAATATAATTATAAAACTACAATATATGATTTGACTACATCAGAATTTTCAAAGTCAAATCCAAAATAAAATACCTAACTTTTGATATCATAAGCATATAATCAATTGCTTGATCTAGATCTAAGGCATTAATTCAACATCATAAAATATATTAAATTTGACTACTATTATTATTATAAAATACACCAATAATATTGGATGTAATACATAGCCAAAATAATTTTATAATTCCAACCATATACGTACGTACGTACATACATACACACACATATAATATTTGAACTCGAAAGTTTAAATTTAATTCCATTATTATAAATATGAATGTATTATTAATAGTATTTTGAATAGAAATATTATTATTTTTATTTAAATTGCCAGAAAGGATTTAGATCCGATAAACATATACGATAATTTAAAATATGGTATTGCTCTAAAACATGACATTGATCTATCTCATGATTTAAGATGGTTAAAAATTAATAAATGATTATTTAAAATAACTAAAAATAAGCTTTATGTTAATTAAATTGTTATATAAATATATATATTTGCCAAAATGAAAAACATACAAACTTATGTTTTAAAAATTAAAACTACCATATTAAATTAAAACAGAACATTTAACTAACTAATTAAATTATTACAGTAATGGCAATAACATATATACAAATTGTGATAAGCATGAATCAATACATATAAACGCAAATGAAGATTGTACCTTATAGATATGGCCTAATAATGACACCTTGATTTAAAAACTATCCTTAGATTCCTAAAATCAACTTCTAAATTTTACCAGAATTCGATGAGCTGCTTTATTTTATTTTATTTTGGGTGAAAATAAAAATAAACTTTAACCACTAAAGAGAAAGGGGGAGGATGATTATGAGAGGGAAGAAGAGAATGGAGAAAGGAAAAACTAAAAAATAAAAGAAAATCAGGGGATTTTGTTTTAACGAGGATAATGAAATATTTCCTACTCTCTTTATTAAAACTTCCCCTTTAATTATCAATCAAATCTCATCTATATCCCTTTCTCTCTCTCTATTACGGCAAGCCATATCATTCCATCATATATTTAATTATTTTCAAAACTAAGTTGAGTAATTAGCTTTATTAAAACCTATGTAAATATACACCGACATCGTAAATCGATACATGTATATATAGCTTTTATGCATACATCCAAATAATTACTGATAACACCCAAATATATCAAATAACTTATCGTTAACGAATAAATTTGCCAACCCCAAAAGTGCTATGAGAAACTTGGTTATTCACGAAGAGGCCCTGAAGAGGCTCGTCGAAGAAGTATGGGCTTTGGTATCCATTCTTATTGTTGTCATATTTGAAGTCACATATGCAAGACGAGTACGAGTACGAAGTCATATATTCAATAAAAGTTTGAGTTCGAAGTGTATGTGCAAAGCAAATTTAAGTTCGAAGTTCCCGAGTCGAAGTCGATTGTGCTGTCCTATTCCTGTAGTCATAATGATTCAAATATACGAAGTCACAAGTATATTCAATTCATTGGTTCGGATCGATTACACAAACATTATACTATGTCCTTGTTTAACACTCAAGATCCAATGTGTACAATGTTCTAGAATTACAATATGCTTTAAAATCCCCAAATTAATTTAGGGTTTACACAGTAAGAAATGCACTAAATGAATTTTTTCAGCCCCTACAAATGACGCCTCTAGGGCTATATTTATAAGGGTTGCAGCCCTCACTCCATTCCATATGCCTTCGAATGTGTTGACTTCGGCAGCATTGACATGAGTCTGGGGCGAAGTTGTGACCACCCACCCCGAGACCCAAGTTAACAAAGAGTATCGTTGGGTAATAATGTCTGCTAATGCGGGAATAGGGCTGGTTAGGTATGACCATCTATATCCTTGTCTTAAATATCTATTGAATATGTCGATAAATGCTCTATTGTTTTTTTTTTCTAACTCAAGTGGATCGACATGTCCAATAAATACTTAATACAAAACTATAGGTGGCTAACGGATCTATCAAAAAAAAAACAATAACTAAATGAACATCACATCATAGAACAGCAAACAGATATACATGTACACATATACAATGATACATCCCAATACAATATAAATGATACATCAAAGTGGTATGACGACCACTCTATATACACAAGTCAATAAATATACATCTCAAGGATAACTCCAACATACTATAACTACAATTGGAAGGTACCCAAGCGGAAGCTTCAAGGCAAAGATAAGTCCAAAAGTAAATGTCTAACCTGAAACAAACTTGATCTGACCCGAGTATAAAATACACGGGTCAGTCTAGCTAAAACATCAATTTAGTAAAGATAGACGATAATAAGAATTATGAGAAAAGGGTAAAGTATCCTCTCGAACGAGAAGATACCATACTAAGAGCATGACACTAATTTTCATAAGGAAAGGATGATTGCTCTTTTCGAATGAGAAGAAATAATAAGGACATGTTCATAACTCAAGTGATCTAACATCACTTAAGTATATCTAATCTCAAAAGAAGTAAACTCAATGATAATACTCTATTAGGAATCAACATGCCTAATATCATTGGCGAAATCTCAATAATAACTATGATAGTTTCGATGAACCATATCTCCTAAAATAGGAGAAATCATCAATACAAAATCCCACCAAAATGGCAAACACAAAACGTCCTCAAAATAAGATAATCCCAAAACTCAGATATGCCTCATCTCATCGGCATATACAAGTCTCAATGCAAAGGAATGGCAATACAAATCTCAAAACAAAATAATCTCATACTTAAATATGCCTCATCTCATTGGTAGATAAATAAAACTCAAGACTCTAATTAGCCAAAATGGCAAGATCCAGAATATATCCTCAAAATCAAGAAGTCATCAAAACTCATAACTCAGGGAACTCGATAAGAGTTTAAAACATCATAAATGAAATAACCATATATATATATATAACATCTCATATAGCACTAGGCTATCGATGTAATAAAGACATCTCAAAATGGTGAAATCATAATAAAAAAGAAAACTCAGAAACCCGGATTGGCCAGATCCCCGATTGCATGCCGAAGAAATTATGCACGTGCCACCTCTTGTCCAGTGCTATTTTTTAGGTACTTATCCCAGACGACCGAAGTCATAAAACTCAGACGACCGAAGTCGTAATGTAACGACCCGCCACTCATTCCACAGAATGACGCATCATTAATAAGAAAGAAAGGGGTAGAAAATAGAAAAGAAGAGAAGAAAGAAAGAAACAACAACAACGATCTCACAGCGGAACGAATAAATTATATTAATAACATAAACTATTACAAAGTATACAACACTTATCAGAGTTTACACAACTATACAACACATACTAGACAGTTATAAACATCTGTCTAGATATTACAACTCAAATACAATACAAGACTCTAACACAGATATCAACACAGCGGAATACTATATCTACGAACGCCGAAGCCTCCTGCTCCATTGCTCCTCCACAATTCGTCAAAGCTAAACCTGAATCCCTTGGCTACTCGTAAAAATTTGAGTACCCAAGAGTTTATAAAACAGAAATAAACAACTTGGGTCAGACATGGGTCTGGTGTGAGTAACAGGTTAAACTTGTTTAACTTTGAAAACCATTTGGAAAGAAAAGGTATCTCGTAAGACTTCCCGCACATAAACACGGAAAAGTTTTTACCTTACGATAACCAAAACATTTGATAGGAAATTCGATTGTATTATAATAGGGTCTAGGGTTTTCAAATAAATATGAAATAGCCGAAATTGTTACATTATTAAATTCCAGCATACATAAGTATACAATCAAGTCCGTTATCACTTATTGAAATTTGGATTTCCATACAATGGCAGAGCTACCGGGGTACCGCTCATCACAGTACGGGGCCTAGATCACCGTACCGAGGATCACTCCCAATCCCCTGCAACACAAGGCCGGAACCATCCCTTACTGGATAATTCCGAATAAAATCACCCCACAGATGGCCGTCGCCAACTGCACCACTAAGCCGAAATAAAAGAAGGAACTTCTCTAGACAGGGATGACCTTACTCTCAGTGGGTGCTACCCACGAAGCCTTGCTGCACCTCCCCTGTTTTAGCCATTCCCGGTTGATGAGGCTTGAGGCTACGATTTACCTTTAAATCAGAACACATCACTTAGAATGCTCATCGCCCTCCTGACGATGTGTTGAAAGCATTCAATCCATACAAGTTCGTTCCGGGTTTGAACGAAACCGAAGGCATTATCTCGTTACACTCGTATTGGAATCACCCTCAGAGTTAACGACAATAACCCTTGCACTCTGAATCTTCATCTTCACTTGAGATTCACGACCTATCGTTAATTTGGATCGATGTGGTATTCGGGTCTCCAGACCTGGAATTCCGGTATACGGAAACCCGATCCCGGTCTCATCGAAATCCAAAACGTATCTTTTAAGGCCAAGTTGTTTTAAGGTTAAAACAATTCATTTCAGTTATCTATACTACACGGATAGATAATTCACAACAGATAATCTACATTATCACAAACAGATAATTCATATTATCATTTCAATTTAACCAAAGCATCCATATCATAGATCAGCATATCTCTTATCAGAGATAACAACAATGCAAAGCATTCTATATTATTCATCCATCCCTAAGAAATGATTTATATCATCTCTAATTAATTTAAAGTGAATTAAATTAATTACCTCATTTTATAAATCTTTCTTACTTAATCATTAATTAAACCAATAATTAATCATACTTTAAGTATCATCTTAATTAATCAATCCTGATTAATTATACTTTAATTACCTTAAGTAATTAACTCTTAATTAATTTCACAAGTTAATTAACTTAAATCATTTAGTAATTTATCTTTAATTACTTCATCTATTAATTAACTGTATTTAATTACATTAATCCTTAATTAATTACAATTAATTAATTACTTTAATCACTAATTTTATATTAATTAATCTTAATTAATCAATTCCTAATTACATCATTAATTATATTAATTAATGATTCTTAATTACTCTTAATTAATTATCTTATTTAAATTAATTTAATCTAATAATTAATTAGTCACATTTATTAATCACCTTTGATTAATCTCATCTAGTAATTAACTACCCTTAATTACTCTTCCATAAATTAATTACTCATTAATTAATTATCTTTTAATTAATCCCTTGATTAATTATTTAAAGTAATTAACTCAAATAACTTTCATTATATCATCCTTAGTTTAATTACATCCACTAATTAACTTTAAATTACTTTCCTAAGTAATTTCACTTTCACTAATTACATTTAAGTAATTATATTTATCACATCTCTAAATGATATCTTAAATTAATTTAATTAATTAATTTAACTTAATCAAATTTATTTAATTAATCACCTTAAGTAATTAATTACCTTAATTACTTCCATTAAGTAATTATACTTAACCAATTCATAAAAGATTATCATTAGTTAATTAATCTACTTGATTATCAAAATTAATCCCATTTATTTAATAATTCCTAATTAATGATCCCTCAATAATTAACCATTTTTAATTACTTCTTTAAGTAATAAATCTTTAATCAACTATCAATTTATTACAAATAAATAAATTCTTAATCACCATTAGATTAACTTCTAATTACTAAATTAATTTCTTAAAATAATTTCTAATCACTTGATTAATTAATTTCCAATCATCTATTAATAACTCATACTTATTTAACAAATGATTCTAAGTCTCAAATTAATTAACACTTAATTAATTTACTTATAATCCTAATTATTTAATTAATTAACACTAAACCATTAATTAATCAAATTATTAAATTATTCTTAAATTATCTTATTAATTTAATGACTCCTATATCATTAAACCTTTATTAATCTCTAAATTAAATTATTATCCTTTAACCACTTTAATTATTATTAACAAAAGACTTTTAAAACAGTTTACTTTTAAAATATGCAACCTCCCAACTGACCCGAGCCAAACAACAAACTACCCGAGAAAAAGTTGCAAACCCCCGAGTATCCCTTCGAGTTTTTCTTTGTTCTTATATTTAAAACTTTGTTAAGTTCAAATTTTAAAACTGTTAATCCACGCGAGTCTCCCCTGTACGAACCCGAGCCCAGTCCCCAATTTCTCGAGTACGACTTCGAGTCAAACCCATCACCTACTCGAGTACGCCTTGCTTCTTTCCCAAAGCTCAGATAAACTACAGATACACATGTGCTCGTGCACGTACACAATCGCTCCGACCACCATAGATCGTCGCCGCGACTCTCGACAAGTCAACGACATCCACGCCGACCCTCACGTCCACTCAGATCAGAAGAAACGCCTTCGAATTGAAAATAAGCTTTTCGATCAAACTGGAGCAAAACCAGACCAGATAAAATCATCTCCAGTCACCAACTCCGACCACCGGGACCGCTGCAACTCTGGCCACACCTCCACTAGCCTTCTACGCTACGATTCCCCAAATCCTAAGTCACTCGAATCACCCTCGACGTCACGGCAACCCAGACTACAACCCCAACATTTCTTAGGATAAAACCCTAAATCATCCAATTTATGATGCCACGGTGGTGAATAAAATCATTCACCATTTTTTCCAAGTTTGACAACCCCTACGCCACCTCCAGAAGTAATTTCGATCCTCCTCGTCGCTCCGATCATCCACAATGACTTAAAACCCATTTTCTGGTCAACTGAGGAATGTAAACTAAAAACCCAACTAAAATTCTTAATATTCATCTTAAAAATCATATTTCACAGTATAGACTTATGTTATATTCCTGGAATAGAAATTTTTAAGATTTGATTTTAACAAGATTTTAAAGAGATTTCACTGTCTTTCTAATTTTCCAGATAACATCCAATTAACTTACTTTAATTCCTTTCTAAGATAAAATCTATGACTTAACAAACATTCATTGTTTGTAATCTAAACCTTATCAGAAATCAGAGGAAGAGAAATGAAATTTTATCTAAACTTTAACCATCTATAACCAGAACAGAGAAGAGCAAGAAAGCATCAGACATGCACACTTGATCACATTCATACATTTATAAACATTCAAATAATTGGTATATACATTCATATAATCATATTTATTTCCAGATAAAATCATGCAACTGACTTATATTTAAGAAAATTTTAACAAAAATGTTACTCACCTTATATATATTGAAACAGAGCCTATCCTTGAAACAGTTTTTGGTCATTTGAAAACTTCCTGTTGCCTTTGTCCCTTTTTGAAAACTTTTAACTTGAATGTTTGCTAAAAAAACTTGCATGCAGGCTAATCTTGTTGAGATGTTGCTTAAAATTCCAGATTTGAAAATGAATGTAGACAGAAGACTTGTTTTCCAGATTCTTATTTCCAGATTGAAGAAATGCAGGCTTTGATTTGGAAAATAGATTACAGGGATTTTTGCTTTTGATAAATTTTGGTTTGAGGGATGTTGATTCACAGATTTGTTTTGAAAGGCAGATTTAAGTTGTGGATTACTTTGGAGAATTTGGTTACAGATTTTGCTTCCAGATTTTTAGAAAAATTGCAGGCTTTCAGATTTGAAGAGAGGTTACAGGTTATTTGAGATTATGGTTTGAGGATTACTGATTTTATTTGAGAACATTTCGGTTGAGAATTTGTTTGAGAATTTTGTTTTATTGAAAGAAATCTTGTTTCAGATTTTGTTTTGAGTATTCTTGTTACAGGCTGAAATCTCTTTAATTTTGAAAAAGAATTAGAAAAGAAAATGTAGATAAGAACATATGTTTATATAAGAAAAAGGTAGTTTACTAAAAAAGAAAACAAAGATTAAGAACTTGACATTTGGCATTTACTCTAATTTACTAACTAACACATGTCACCATGGTTACTTAATAAATTAACACTTGTCTTTTAATTAATTTTATTTATTGTAAATGTAAAAACCTTTTTCTTTATTTATTAAACCCTTATCTATTTATATATATTACTTATAAAGAAACAAAGCTAATTATTTTTATAAGTAAAAGTTTATATATATATTTTAAAATCCAAAACTATTTAAAATATCACTCTTTTGAATTTCAAAATTAATTTAAATTCAAATGCAAATTATATTTAAAATCCAATTTAAAGTCAAGTTATATACATACATATATAACTACACATTAAATTTGAAATAACCATTTTATTTTATATATAAAATCTATTTATAAAAACAATACACTATTAATATTGTTTAAAAATAACTCATTTATCAATTTTAAAATAATTTATAAAAGAGATTATAAATTATCACTATTACTAATTGAATTAACATATCATAGGTAAATTGTATTTTAAACCTATATATATATATTCACTTTTAAATCATATTTAATAAGAAAATAAAATAATCCTTATTATTAATCTAGTTTAAAACCATATAGTTATAAATTTTAAATAACTTTGAAAAGCTAATATTAAATAAATCCAAATATCCAAACTATCAATAATATATATTAGAAATTTTAAAACAAGATTTTATTTATTAATTAAATTTCAAACACCAGCTTATCCATTTACAATATATACAATTGTATATACATTATAAATAGAAATCATCTTATAAATTTTTAAAGGATAAATTCACTAGTTAAATATTCATTTAATCAGATTATTAAATCAATTCAAATCTTACTATCAAAAATTATCAATCAATTTAATTATTTAAACAGATTATTAAATTGATATTGTCCATAAATTCCGGGATATTACATTCCTTCCCCCTTAAAATAATTTCGTCCCCGAAATTTAAAACAAAGGTAATTTAATAATCTATTTAAATCACAAGCATATATTATCATCTATATGTTAACAACCATAGCAAACAATTCACTCAATCAAACAATTTTAATTATCCAGATAAAATTTTGGATAAAATTTCCTCGAGTTTCCCCAAGTATATATATACCGGGATACTTGCTCTACAGAATCCAAACAATCAATACTACTAAGCTATAGAGCTTCTACTCATCTAGATCTACAGAACTAAACAAGATATCAGACTACAGACGAGTCTGACTCAACAACCAAATCCTCCAAAACTGCTGGTTCCACAACCAGAGATAAATCAAACACGTACTCTCTCAGAGATACGTAAAATACATTGAATTCCAGTTATCCAAACTAACAATTCAATCCAGTAGATCAAACTCTTATCCAAATTAGATCACAGAAAAGATCCAAAATAACTCGGAGCTACTTCCCAGACTTACCCAATCTTATAGCTCCCTTTAACCAGAAAAAAACTTCACAACAACGAAGTCTCCAACTTCGAATTTAAAGTTCCTCCGTCTCTTATCCACAAAATCCTTCCTAATCAACTCAACCTTCGCCAATGCTTCTAGAAACAAACCGGACCAAAGATAACTCAACCAATGATCCTTTCAAGATCTACCCAATCCAAAACCAAACTCTATTTCACCAATATCTGAAGATTCCAAACTAACTTCTCCTATCTGGAAAAGACAAACAGGAGCACTCACCAAACTGCTCCCGCTGCACCACTCTGATCTGGAGTAGAATGAAAATGCTGATGAAGAACACAAGCACAGACTGGACAGCACATCCCAGAAAATTTCAGATAACCCAAAAGAATACTCAAACTATCGCAAGTCACCTTTGCGATCCACCCAGCCAAAATCCAAATAAAACTGTTCTCTCTTTACCAATCAGAACAGCTCATACTTATCTATCCAATCCATCGAAGAAATGGATATACTCTACTTCTTCTGAACTCCACCTTCAGAAAAACTACTCAGCCAGAAAACTTCCTGCCAATACAGAACACTCCGAGCTGCACTGCTGCCACAGATGCCACAGACTTCTCAATCCAAAGTTCTTCGAGAAATTCGGACTTCAAACAGAACATCTTGCTGAACTCAGCCTTGACACCGAAGCAGACACACTTCATTAACTTGTTCCAAAGAAAACATCTTCGGAAACATCCATAGTCACTGCATCTCATCACGCAGCTACTTCTTCCAGAAGTATCAAGATACCATCACTCGCTTCTGTCCAACCGACAGCTCCAACTTTACTCATCCAAACTACAAAGATAAACTCCGAACCATAACAGTTTCCTTCGGAGATCGATGAAATTCTTTACCACAGTAAAGTTTACTCGAGACGGTATTAGGTTTACAGTCTCGACAAATATACTTCCAACCTCAACACTCAGATTCCTAATCTTAGATGATAAATTATTATCATCTCAACCAATCATTATAAATACCATATACTTTTAAAATGATACTTTTTATATATAGAAAATATATCTGGGTAAAATTATTTCACCTTCCCTTTTTAAAACAATATTGTGTCCGTTGGCCTGGTCCAAGTGTTTAGAGATCCCTATCAATAACGGTAGCTACTCGTATTGACCAGAATCCATATACCACTTAACCGATCAATTAACACAATATAAAACCATTTTATATAACTAACAAATACGTACTCTCGTATATATATACACTCGGACTCAAACAGGTTGCTACAGATCCTAATTGAACAACCCTTCCGAACCTAGGTATTCACTCAACCTAGTGTTCTGATATTCACTTAACTAATAGCTTAGGTATTCGCTCAACCTAAGCTCTGATACCACTGTAACGACCCGCCACTCATTCCATAGAATGACGCATCATTAATAAGAAAGAAAGGGGTAGAAAATAGAAAAGAAGAGAAGAAAGAAAGAAACAACAACAACGATCTCACAGCGGAACGAATAAATTATATTAATAACATAAACTATTACAAAGTATACAACACTTATCAGAGTTTACACAACTATACAACACATACTAGACAGTTATAAACATCTGTCTAGATATTACAACTCAAATACAATACAAGACTCTAACACAGATATCAACACAGCGGAATACTATATCTACGAACGCCGAAGCCTCCTGCTCCATTGCTCCTCCACAATTCGTCAAAGCTAAACCTGAATCCCTTGGCTACTCGTAAAAATTTGAGTACCCAAGAGTTTATAAAACAGAAATAAACAACTTGGGTCAGACATGGGTCTGGTGTGAGTAACAGGTTAAACTTGTTTAACTTTGAAAACCATTTGGAAAGAAAAGGTATCTCGTAAGACTTCCCGCACATAAACACGGAAAAGTTTTTACCTTACGATAACCAAAACATTTGATAGGAAATTCGATTGTATTATAATAGGGTCTAGGGTTTTCAAATAAATATGAAATAGCCGAAATTGTTACATTATTAAATTCCAGCATACATAAGTATACAATCAAGTCCGTTATCACTTATTGAAATTTGGATTTCCATACAATGGCAGAGCTACCGGGGTACCGCTCATCACAGTACGGGGCCTAGATCACCGTACCGAGGATCACTCCCAATCCCCTGCAACACAAGGCCGGAACCATCCCTTACTGGATAATTCCGAATAAAATCACCCCACAGATGGCCGTCGCCAACTGCACCACTAAGCCGAAATAAAAGAAGGAACTTCTCTAGACAGGGATGACCTTACTCTCAGTGGGTGCTACCCACGAAGCCTTGCTGCACCTCCCCTGTTTTAGCCATTCCCGGTTGATGAGGCTTGAGGCTACGATTTACCTTTAAATCAGAACACATCACTTAGAATGCTCATCGCCCTCCTGACGATGTGTTGAAAGCATTCAATCCATACAAGTTCGTTCCGGGTTTGAACGAAACCGAAGGCATTATCTCGTTACACTCGTATTGGAATCACCCTCAAAGTTAACGACAATAACCCTTGCACTCTGAATCTTCATCTTCACTTGAGATTCACGACCTATCGTTAATTTGGATCGATGTGGTATTCGGGTCTCCAGACCTGGAATTCCGGTATACGGAAACCCGATCCCGGTCTCATCGAAATCCAAAACGTATCTTTTAAGGCCAAGTTGTTTTAAGGTTAAAACAATTCATTTCAGTTATCTATACTACACGGATAGATAATTCACAACAGATAATCTACATTATCACAAACAGATAATTCATATTATCATTTCAATTTAACCAAAGCATCCATATCATAGATCAGCATATCTCTTATCAGAGATAACAACAATGCAAAGCATTCTATATTATTCATCCATCCCTAAGAAATGATTTATATCATCTCTAATTAATTTAAAGTGAATTAAATTAATTACCTCATTTTATAAATCTTTCTTACTTAATCATTAATTAAACCAATAATTAATCATACTTTAAGTATCATCTTAATTAATCAATCCTGATTAATTATACTTTAATTACCTTAAGTAATTAACTCTTAATTAATTTCACAAGTTAATTAACTTAAATCATTTAGTAATTTATCTTTAATTACTTCATCTATTAATTAACTGTATTTAATTACATTAATCCTTAATTAATTACAATTAATTAATTACTTTAATCACTAATTTTATATTAATTAATCTTAATTAATCAATTCCTAATTACATCATTAATTATATTAATTAATGATTCTTAATTACTCTTAATTAATTATCTTATTTAAATTAATTTAATCTAATAATTAATTAGTCACATTTATTAATCACCTTTGATTAATCTCATCTAGTAATTAACTACCCTTAATTACTCTTCCATAAATTAATTACTCATTAATTAATTATCTTTTAATTAATCCCTTGATTAATTATTTAAAGTAATTAACTCAAATAACTTTCATTATATCATCCTTAGTTTAATTACATCCACTAATTAACTTTAAATTACTTTCCTAAGTAATTTCACTTTCACTAATTACATTTAAGTAATTATATTTATCACATCTCTAAATGATATCTTAAATTAATTTAATTAATTAATTTAACTTAATCAAATTTATTTAATTAATCACCTTAAGTAATTAATTACCTTAATTACTTCCATTAAGTAATTATACTTAACCAATTCATAAAAGATTATCATTAGTTAATTAATCTACTTGATTATCAAAATTAATCCCATTTATTTAATAATTCCTAATTAATGATCCCTCAATAATTAACCATTTTTAATTACTTCTTTAAGTAATAAATCTTTAATCAACTATCAATTTATTACAAATAAATAAATTCTTAATCACCATTAGATTAACTTCTAATTACTAAATTAATTTCTTAAATTAATTTCTAATCACTTGATTAATTAATTTCCAATCATCTATTAATAACTCATACTTATTTAACAAATGATTCTAAGTCTCAAATTAATTAACACTTAATTAATTTACTTATAATCCTAATTATTTAATTAATTAACACTAAACCATTAATTAATCAAATTATTAAATTATTCTTAAATTATCTTATTAATTTAATGACTCCTATATCATTAAACCTTTATTAATCTCTAAATTAAATTATTATCCTTTAACCACTTTAATTATTATTAACAAAAGACTTTTAAAACAGTTTACTTTTAAAATATGCAACCTCCCAACTGACCCGAGCCAAACAACAAACTACCCGAGAAAAAGTTGCAAACCCCCGAGTATCCCTTCGAGTTTTTCTTTGTTCTTATATTTAAAACTTTGTTAAGTTCAAATTTTAAAACTGTTAATCCACGCGAGTCTCCCCTGTACGAACCCGAGCCCAGTCCCCAATTTCTCGAGTACGACTTCGAGTCAAACCCATCACCTACTCGAGTACGCCTTGCTTCTTTCCCAAAGCTCAGATAAACTACAGATACACATGTGCTCGTGCACGTACACAATCGCTCCGACCACCATAGATCGTCGCCGCGACTCTCGACAAGTCAACGACATCCACGCCGACCCTCACGTCCACTCAGATCAGAAGAAACGCCTTCGAATTGAAAATAAGCTTTTCGATCAAACTGGAGCAAAACCAGACCAGATAAAATCATCTCCAGTCACCAACTCCGACCACCGGGACCGCTGCAACTCTGGCCACACCTCCACTAGCCTTCTACGCTACGATTCCCCAAATCCTAAGTCACTCGAATCACCCTCGACGTCACGGCAACCCAGACTACAACCCCAACATTTCTTAGGATAAAACCCTAAATCATCCAATTTATGATGCCACGGTGGTGAATAAAATCATTCACCATTTTTGCCAAGTTTGACAACCCCTACGCCACCTCCAGAAGTAATTTCGATCCTCCTCGTCGCTCCGATCATCCACAATGACTTAAAACCCATTTTCTGGTCAACTGAGGAATGTAAACTAAAAACCCAACTAAAATTCTTAATATTCATCTTAAAAATCATATTTCACAGTATAGACTTATGTTATATTCCTGGAATAGAAATTTTTAAGATTTGATTTTAACAAGATTTTAAAGAGATTTCACTGTCTTTCTAATTTTCCAGATAACATCCAATTAACTTACTTTAATTCCTTTCTAAGATAAAATCTATGACTTAACAAACATTCATTGTTTGTAATCTAAACCTTATCAGAAATCAGAGGAAGAGAAATGAAATTTTATCTAAACTTTAACCATCTATAACCAGAACAGAGAAGAGCAAGAAAGCATCAGACATGCACACTTGATCACATTCATACATTTATAAACATTCAAATAATTGGTATATACATTCATATAATCATATTTATTTCCAGATAAAATCATGCAACTGACTTATATTTAAGAAAATTTTAACAAAAATGTTACTCACCTTATATATATTGAAACAGAGCCTATCCTTGAAACAGTTTTTGGTCATTTGAAAACTTCCTGTTGCCTTTGTCCCTTTTTGAAAACTTTTAACTTGAATGTTTGCTAAAAAAACTTGCATGCAGGCTAATCTTGTTGAGATGTTGCTTAAAATTCCAGATTTGAAAATGAATGTAGACAGAAGACTTGTTTTCCAGATTCTTATTTCCAGATTGAAGAAATGCAGGCTTTGATTTGGAAAATAGATTACAGGGATTTTTGCTTTTGATAAATTTTGGTTTGAGGGATGTTGATTCACAGATTTGTTTTGAAAGGCAGATTTAAGTTGTGGATTACTTTGGAGAATTTGGTTACAGATTTTGCTTCCAGATTTTTAGAAAAATTGCAGGCTTTCAGATTTGAAGAGAGGTTACAGGTTATTTGAGATTATGGTTTGAGGATTACTGATTTTATTTGAGAACATTTCGGTTGAGAATTTGTTTGAGAATTTTGTTTTATTGAAAGAAATCTTGTTTCAGATTTTGTTTTGAGTATTCTTGTTACAGGCTGAAATCTCTTTAATTTTGAAAAAGAATTAGAAAAGAAAATGTAGATAAGAACATATGTTTATATAAGAAAAAGGTAGTTTACTAAAAAAGAAAACAAAGATTAAGAACTTGACATTTGGCATTTACTCTAATTTACTAACTAACACATGTCACCATGGTTACTTAATAAATTAACACTTGTCTTTTAATTAATTTTATTTATTGTAAATGTAAAAACCTTTTTCTTTATTTATTAAACCCTTATCTATTTATATATATTACTTATAAAGAAACAAAGCTAATTATTTTTATAAGTAAAAGTTTATATATATATTTTAAAATCCAAAACTATTTAAAATATCACTCTTTTGAATTTCAAAATTAATTTAAATTCAAATGCAAATTATATTTAAAATCCAATTTAAAGTCAAGTTATATACATACATATATAACTACACATTAAATTTGAAATAACCATTTTATTTTATATATAAAATCTATTTATAAAAACAATACACTATTAATATTGTTTAAAAATAACTCATTTATCAATTTTAAAATAATTTATAAAAGAGATTATAAATTATCACTATTACTAATTGAATTAACATATCATAGGTAAATTGTATTTTAAACCTATATATATAATCACTTTTAAATCATATTTAATAAGAAAATAAAATAATCCTTATTATTAATCTAGTTTAAAACCATATAGTTATAAATTTTAAATAACTTTGAAAAGCTAATATTAAATAAATCCAAATATCCAAACTATCAATAATATATATTAGAAATTTTAAAACAAGATTTTATTTATTAATTAAATTTCAAACACCAGCTTATCCATTTACAATATATACAATTGTATATACATTATAAATAGAAATCATCTTATAAATTTTTAAAGGATAAATTCACTAGTTAAATATTCATTTAATCAGATTATTAAATCAATTCAAATCTTACTATCAAAAATTATCAATCAATTTAATTATTTAAACAGATTATTAAATTGATATTGTCCATAAATTCCGGGATATTACACGTAAATCCCAGACGATCGAAGTCGTAAAACTCTGACGACCGAAGTCGTAAACCCCATACGACCGAAGTCGTAAAACTCAAATGACCCGAAGGTCTATAGCACTGGCATACCCAGAATGTGTCACAAACTCTCAGATAGGGACCCGAAAAGTGTTAACATGCATCCCATACCACACGTTCGTACTCAACGGTATACTAACTGCTAGTCAATGCCATATTAGAAAACAAAAATCATCAAAATCATAAAATCTTAGAACTTGCCTCCTATCATCGACAAGTACAAAAGGATCTCGTGATGGTTTCTCATGAACCATAAATCTCAAATAGGAAATCACAAACTCAAAACTTGCCTCATATCATCGGCAAGTATAAAAACATCCTGATGGTTCACGTCGACCATACTCCTAAAATAGGAGATCTCAAACCATAAAATTCTCCAAATATTGGCCATCTCGGATAATTCCTAAGTATTGGAATTATAGATCTCAAAATACGTCATAAAATAGCAAAACAACTTAGAATCGATAACCTAGAATTGCTTCGATCGTACAAGTTCGGAATTAACCGAAACAGTAAACGCACGTGTCCCATACCTTGTGTTTTACTAAATCGTTTAATTCTCTTCCTCATACGTTCGAATAGTGCAAAAATGTGTATTTTATATTTAAAATAATTTATTAGAGAAAAGTAGCTTTTAAAACTATTTTCCGAAAACGATTATTGAAACCAATATTTGAAATTCCTTTATTATAGAAAATAAATAGATCTTATAACTAAAAAATAATTTAAAAATATTATATAATAATTATCTAAATTGCCAATTTATTTTAAAAATTATTTCAAAATCGTTTGGAGAAAACCGTGTTCGAAAACAATGAAAAACAAAGAAAATACCTCAAAACCGATAACTCGAATTTAATTCGAATTCAACTCCAAATCAATTCAAATTTGAATTTCAAATACTCAAAATTTAGCTAGCCTATTGAAAGGCATCATAGCTCTCAAAACAACACAAAAACATCATCAAAATCGAACAAGATAGAGAGCAAAACAAGCTAGAAACAACCCGAAAACAAAAGAACAACAAAGGAAAACGCAGGGCAAACACCCCCCCCCCCCACCCAAGGTCGACCGCCAAGTCAACCTCTCCATAATTCGACCGTACGGTCGACCTATGTGAAGGCTTGGTCGACCTAGCGGTCGACCTAGGCTGGCCTTCTCACGCGAATTGATTTCCAGGCGCTAATGCATGCGCAAACTGGTTTTCCAGCAAATGTTTGACACATCAAATGAACGAATTTTGCATCCAAATTTTGCATGCATATAGAACAACACATAAACCACAATCAGGAGAAAATTTGGCAGCATTTCATTGCCGGAATTGAAAGATATAATAGCTCAAAGAAGGCACTCAGATCAGGTTTTTCATAGAGAAAACAAGCAACAAAAACTATTTATAGACTACGTATATGCACAGAAATTTGCTCTTTGAGCATTGCAACAGCTAGAAGATTGTGAGATTTAACTCACCCTGTTATTAGAGATGATCAAACTTCGGATTTATGATAAAAGATTGAAGCTTTGAGTAGGAGATGACTTCAAAAACCTGTAAAACTTCAATAAACAGACATGCATGAAGAACAAATACTGTAAATTAGAAAATCTTCTCTAAAATTATAAATTAGAGAAAACTATATGGTTTGGAGTTAGATTACATGTTGATTTATTCTCTAGATTGCAAAAGATTTTAATTTGATGAATTTACTTGAATAAATTGGTTTGAGTTTGCAATTTGGTGAATATGGGTTTCTACTTTCTTGTTTACTGGTTTTGAGAAGGAGGAAGACAATGCAAATGAACGTACAGTAAGTAATTTCCTTCTTTTCTTAATCAGGCTATGAACACTAATGGGCTTGGACCCAAAAATGAAAAGAAAATAACATGGCTTATGTTAAATAATCAACACTTATATTATAAAGGCTTCATATTTACACTAATTACAAAACAAAAATGCATTTTCTTCGTATTTTTACATAAGAAAAATATGTAGACTTAAACACTTAAAACAATAAAACATTTTCCACCATATAAAAAGATAAAATTATATTTTTAAAACATTTTTATTATTAAAATCCTTTATTTCACAATAATACACAATTTTCACCAAATAAATGTAAAAGTCTACATTTTTAACTTCTAAAATTCAACAAAAATTATTTTCTTACTTAGAAAAATATTACAAACCATTTTAAACTCAAATTTATAATTAAACTCATTTTTAAACCAATTTCCATCTTTTTATTTAGATAAATAACCTTTAAAAATCACATACTACTTTAAAAAATTATTAAAAGAAGAAATTGGCAATAATTAATACAATTATTGCATTTTCTCTAAATAAAAACCATTTTCCATTTATCATTAACCCAAGCAAATAAAATGAAGTTCCAAACTTTATTTTTCTCATTTTAAATTCCAAAATTTATTGTTTATTCCAAATAAACAATTTAAATTTCCAATTTATTTTAATTCTCAGTATTAAATTATAACTACCATTATAATTTAATATTAATAGGTAGTCTCCAAAACCAGGGTTGTTACAGACTCCCCCCTTAACAAAATTGCATCCTCGTAATTTCTAGAGAAGAGTTTGTATTCAACACCATTATTTCATCAATCAAATGAAGGATAGACAAGCACGAGATCAAAATTCCTCACTCTCTATTCAAGATGAAAGAAGACCAGGATAAAATTGCTCGATAAATTCTATGATCACCCGAATGTATTCGTCGGGTTTAGCGGACTATAGAATATCTTCGAGCAATTCCTCATGATTTTGAAGGCATCTCGCCTTCGAAACAAGAACACAAAAGCAAAATGCAACCCAAAAATCAATCGAAAGAGATTGATTTCACAAAAGTTTCTCGAATAGAGTTGGGATTTAGCATCATTCATCCGAACTCCAAACAAAACGGTGTCTTTCCGTGTGTCACTACGGAAGGATCCATATAGATACTAAGATAACAGCAATTGAGGAAAGAACCACGATAAGAGATGATTACTTCAAAGGTCACTAAACTAAAAATGACCGAAAAATGCAAGTTATTAGATTATTGCACTAAGGCAAAGTAAACACAAGGAACCAAAATAGATAAAAAAAATTAATTTACAATCAAAATTTATTAGAGTTTCCAAAACTGATTACCTTCAAAATCCATAATCTAAATTCTCAATATTTGAAAATTTCTAAAACTTTTTCATATAGCATCTTTTAGTAATAAATAAATTTAAACTCATATTCTTTCTCGTAGCAAGATTAAATTTCCAAAAGAGTTTTTATAAATTCATACAATAAATTATCTAGATAAAACTTAAAATTTTACCACTCTTTATTTTTCAAACACCCAAAAATTTCAAAACAAGCTTCGTCTTCAACATTTATAACTCAAATTAAAATATTCAATAAATATTTACTTTTCAAACAAAGTATTATCTCATTTAAAATACACCATTTCAATAATAAAATATAACTATATTCAAACCCATAAATTTTTAATTGTCCTAATGGCATTGTCTCGCCATTGATTTATAATGAATAACCCTATCGATTGGCTGCAGAGTTGATCAAATGATCAACACCGCCCGGCCAATCATCCAGCCCAGTATAGTTTAATGGATGCATATGTCTTCTAAAATAAAATTTAATTCTCAAACCATTTTAATTTATTTCCAAATTTAATCTCATTAATACTCAATTTATCGTGTCTGATTGTCTCATCACAGCGTTTAGGAAATTCCTCGATAACGTTGGCCAAATGAATCGACCGGAATTCTTAAAACACTAGACAGACAACCCAACACAAAAATTCATTTTCTTTAAAAAGAAATACCTCATATATAATACTCAAAATATTCTTTATTTTCCCTAAAAACAAAATCCAATTTCTCTTAGAAACATATCTTCAATTTTTGAAAAAATTGAAAACACAATTTATTACTTATTCTCAAAATCAAGGACACAATAGAGCTTATCGAGATATTCCCAAAACACTTGATCCTCAAGATTGATGGAATATACTGGAGTGTTCATTGTTTCGAATGGTATAATGAACCACTCACAAGACTCATAACGAGTGCAGAATGAAGTAAGAGTAAAGCTATCCTCCGCGACTCATAGCTCATGAAAAATCGGTGTAGGGTCAAGCGGAGGAATGACCCTAGCACCACTCAATAGATTAAAAAGATAGAAATGAGATATAAAAGTAAGGGTAAAATATCTTTTCGAATGAGGAGAAGTAACATTAACAACAAATCATTACTTCGAGTGAAGTAATACCACAAAGTATATCAACAATTGAGTATCCAAAGAGGATATCTCAAAAGGCGTAAGAATGGCAATATCAAATAAATTCAATGAATCACCTCATTTCCCTAGTGGACATCCTCATGGGAGGATGACCGAAAGGCTAAGAACTGGGAATGAAGTCAATAAAATATTTGATTGCCCAATTGGGTGTCATACCCGAAACGGACTCACATAAATAACAGAGTCACAATGACTAGAATTCAAAATATATCATCAACATCTCGAAACTCAAGAGTGAATATAGATACTTCGGAATCATCATTAACATTTCGAGGAACAAGAGACATCAAATCATCCAAATTAGGATATCTAATTATAGGATTCTTCAAATCACAGAATGTGGCTTGATAATATGCAAGCCACTCCATCTCAAATCATTCCAAACTTTAGATAGAAAATATCGTGCTAATTCGCACGAAAGGATAAACTACAAGGAACAACCCTAAATTCACATACATCATGTCAAATATTGTGGATCCCCTCAATAGGATTCGCAATCCTCAAAGAAGTCACAAGATAAGAACATCAAAAAGCATAAACAAATTTCTCTGATACGGATGAGTATCAAGCACCCGTATCGAAATGACTCGAATAGAATAATCACAATTAGGATTACTCCTAAGATAAAATGTCATCAATTCTATTTTTGGAATAATACGGAATAAAAATATTCCTAGACATATCCCAAACTTCTATCTCAAAGGACACGATAAGATAAAGGACACGATGATTAAGGAATTTATAACACTTGTATTATACTTGGATGTACCGTGATATATGTTTATGTTCTGTGTTTATCATATTTTGTTCTGAGCTCGGCTCTAATATAAAGCTGTGACGCCCCTCCCCGAGACCCACAGTAACAAAGAGTATTGCTGGGTAATACTGTTTGCTAATGCGGAGAATAGGGCTAGTTAGGAGCGACCATCTATAGCCTTGTCTTAAAAAACTATTGAATATGTCGATAAATGCTCTACTATTTTTTTTCTAACTCAAGTGGATCGACATATCCATAAATACTTAATACAAAACTATAGGTGGCTAACAGATCTATCAGAACAAAATACAATAACTAAATGAACATCACATCACAGAACAGCAAACAGATATACATATACACATATACAATGATACATCCCAATACAATACAAACGATACATCAAAGTGGTAATAACGACCACTTTGTATACACAAGTCAATAAGACATCTCCAACATACTATAACTACAATCGAAAGGTATCCAAGCGAAAGCTTCAAGGCAAAGCTAAGTCCAAACGTAAATGTCTAACTTGAAACAAACTCGGTCTGACTCGAGTATAAAATACACGGGTCAGTCTAGATAAACATCGGTTTAGTAAAGATAGACAATAATAAGAATTATAAGAAAAGGGTAAAGTATCCTCTCGAAGGAGAAGATACCATACTAAGAGAATGACACTAATTTTCATAAGGAAAGGATGATTGCTCTTCTCGAATGAGAAGAAATAATAAGGACATGTTCATTACACAAGTGATCTAACATCACTTAAGTGTATCAAATCTTAAAAGAAGTAAACTCGACGATGATAATACTCTATTAGGAATCAACAAGCCTTATATCATCGGTGAAATCTCAATAATAACTATGATAGTTTCGATGAACCATATCTCCTAAAATAGGAGAAATCATCAATACAAAATCCCACCAAAATGGCTAAAACAAAACGTCCTCAAAATAGGATAATCCCAAAACTCAAATATGCCTCATCTTATCGGCATATACAAGTCTCAATGCAAAGGAATGGCAATACGGATCTCAAAACAGAATAATCTCATACTTAACTATGCCTCATCTCATCGGTAGATAAATTAAACTCAAGACTCTAATCTATCTATTACTTATATAGGCAAGGAGAAACCAAAGCCTTTAGGTTGCGACATCTGTCCTTTATTCTTAACTACGCACTTTTTTTTAACTTAATTAAAATGGTATTGTCCACATACTTGCTTTCATCCGTCATTCTTCCCTATTCCAGTTTTTAACTCCACTAAATCGGTATTCTCCAATTGCTTTCAACTGCCCTCCCACCCTTTTTGAAGAACTTCACCGTCCTCAAAAACCATCATCACCACCCAATTGAAATAGAGTAATTTTCCACCGTTGCCTATCCTTCTATTCAACTCCACTTCACCAAAACTTTCCACAACGGATATCCTCTACGGTAGATTAAATCCCGTCGTCGACTAGGGGAGTTAACTGGAAATAGGTCAGTAATTTGTTCATATTCATTACTCTGATTAGGAATTTCCTGTACAGCCCAAGGCAGTTGCTAGGATATGAGTTATAACCGTTTTTGAGTAGTTATATTTCATAACAATTGCTTACCTGTTCGTCCAAACTTATTTACTTCCACTGTATCGGTTTACGGAATGTAGTTCAGTTGGCGATGTGGTGTTATTTACTGTTCGAACTCCGAAGCATAGCTGTAGCGACCGCCTTAACCTTTCTTACTGCAATATTATTGCGTGTAGAAGGTGATATCTAGATTGTATGGTTTTTAATTTTCTTAAGTAATCAGAATTCGAAATTGATTGTCAAAATTCAGTTATTGGGGACTTCTCTGATTTATTATAGAAGTTAGATTCAAGCAGAATATTTTAATTTGTTTCACTTAACTAAAAGTTTACTAATTCTTACGATATGGAGTTGAGAAAATGGTAAATTGTTACGGTAACACCAGCAAAGGAAAGATGAAAAATGCGTTCTTCATTTTGTAATACGAAGGAAAACAATATCAATTGAACTGAGAATAACCAAGGAAATGATTATATTATAATAGCTTGGGTAACAGTTCATGTGGATGTCAACAGAAATCCCAACCAAAAAAGGTAAGTTCTTCAACAAAATGTATGGGTTCTGTTTTATTTTCGACATTGATTTAGTTGGGAATTAGACATTTCGAGAATAAAAATGTTGGGCAGATGTACAAAAATTAAGCCTCTTTGTTTTTTAGTTCTTTTATCTACATGTTTAGTCATATCGGTAATAGTGTACAAATAGAATTCTACCAAAATAATATTTATTCCTCTGAAATGCATACTTAATTGATTTTCAATAAGTTACTACAGTCATTTCTCCAGTTTAACGATATTTGGTGGGTAAATAACCAAAATTTGACATTTCAAACTTAATTTTCCAACTTAAACTGCATATTTACATAAACAAACTTGAACTTCAAACCAAAAAGAGATGCTCTCGAGCCCTTCTTTGTACGATCTGCTAGGGAAATGATGTAAATAGAATAACCCATTTTGCCACTTTTGCTGTTTTCGATTATTTGTTGATGTGTGTTACATTGTATGGCGAGCATCCCATAACCGTGGATGTAAAATTATTAGCTTATTATATGTAGAAATGTAACACGGTACAGAACAGCGGTTTTTATGTTAAACTTTCAATTTTAATTTAATTAGTATTCATATAATAGCGGGTCATAATTGGACAGTCCTTTATATTTGGATATATAAAATGCATAAACAGTGATTATTAAAATGTTAACTGACCTTGATCTACCTTCTAAATTTTAACTTTGTTTCAATAGTCGATCTGTTTTTGTATGATACATTAGTTTTCTAACATGAACAGGACATTTGTTTTCAATGGTGAATTGAAGCAGGTATTGGGACATTAGTTTTCTATGAATCTAACTTAGGTAATTCAGCATGTCCATGTGTGCACATTATATAATGCAGGAGTAGTTAAATAGTTTATATAACTTCATGCTCACATCTTTTGAAAATTGTTGTATAATTATTTGAAGTGTTGGTGATATTTTCAACGATATAACAATTTGGAAGGTAAACTGAGTCAGAAAAAATAAAAACTGATCGTGGTGCGTTACAAATTTTATGCCAGGCCCAAATCAACTTCCAACGTGTTCCTAAAATTTATCCTGCTATAAGTAATTTTGTTAATTTTAGTTGATTAATACTTTTATAATTCTACTTGACATCATTCACCTAGTTATTTCTTAGCTGTTTCCGACTGAACTGTGCATTACGATTGGCATAACCAACCAGTAGTATTTTATAATATCCACTGCCAAGAATGTTATATGCATCCATTTTTCTTATATATTGCATTTTTCATGTTTTCTGTCTCCAAGTTACTATCCTATTGAAAATATAAAATGATTCCAAAAACCTGATTTTGACAATTAATATTTTGTGATTTTACTCATAATTCTTAAGATAAAATATGTTGCACTCTTTTTTTAACATGCTTCTGGTTGGCTTTGTAGTTATAAAACTCATTTTGCCTTTTCTATTAATGTAATAGAGATTCAGTTGGGGTGTTGACTACATATTCGGATACACAATAGTACTTGAATACTGTATGTATTTTCACTCTTCTTTTCCCTTTGAATTACATATCTGTAACGTAGTCCTACTTTATATTCATTATTTATATAGGTGAAACAACTGTGATTTATTAGACTGTGTTATGGTAGAGTCTCATATTTAAATTGAGGAAAACGATGGCTCAGAGGGTTGCCGAACCAAATTACGGGTGCGAGCAAAGTTTGATCTGCAAGGGAATATTTACAATGAAATTCAATAGCCTACTTTTCTTCATTTAATCCAGGTCTAAAAATTAGTTTCAATTTCAAATTTTTGTTATATGCTGTTTAGAAAAATGATTTTATGTTAATGAAGCACTAAAAAGTATTATAAATAAAAGAGTTTGGTGCAGTAGGGAATTAAGTAATGCAGTTAAAGTGAGGATCTTTAGTAAGGAATTATTATTTGCTCTTTTTGAAGTTTAAGGTAAGCCGCATCAATTTCCCTTTAAAAGTCATGAGTAGTTTAATTTTATTGCAGTTTCCTTTAGCCAATGCATGAAAGTATATTATTTTATTGTACTACTGCAACTTATTGAAAATAAATTGGTGATATAACATATTGTACATCATTTTCACTGCTGTTGTCGAAGAATTTTATGTCGCGACACGGATAATATATTATCACTGTATTTAAAATTGCACATTGGAAATATCCATGTTTGCAAAAATCAATCAGCGGGAAATAGTCATGTTTGCAAAATAAATAAATTAAAAGTATTTTTCTTACTTACCAGATATAGGTAACATGAATATGCTTATAAGTGCAAAAGAAGTAAGAAAGAAACATGTTGCTTTCTCAGTACTTTACATGTACTAATTTTAGAAATAAAATTATAAATCACCTTACATATGCTTAAGTCATGATATAACCTTGATTTAGTCTAATTTAGTTTGACTTGCTGTCATGAACCTTACCACATCTCCATTTACTGTTTACAACTAAAGACGTTTTAAAAACTATATTGTTACTACTATTATCGTCGTCATCATTATTATTATCTAAAACATTTATATGAAGATTTAGTGATGTAGAGACATATAGTTATCAAAGTTCTATCTTGATAAGATATTACAAGCTGAAGTTGGATAATGCGGTCAGTTCATTATCTTTTTGTTGTGTATGGCTATTTGTAAAAATGCAAAAGTAAGTCATAAGGTTTCCCCATAATCCTTTTTGTTGTACTTTACAAATTAACAGCATTATTGGATGTTGACGGTGCATATGTTGTTGGAAATGTTAACTCAGCAGATTAGCTAATATAAGTTCAGTTTCATTTTTTTTTAAATTCCCAGTTGTCAGTTTTGGACTTCTTATACGCCATTTTTTTTGCTCCATAAAGTATAATAGAGTCGGGACATGCCATAGAAACCAATTGTACATATCAAACTTTTATTTTCTTATGCAATATGACTAATCCATTTCAAATTGTTTTCACTTTGTAATGAGTAAAGTGCTTGCCTAATTAAGTTGGATCCATATCATTATGTATAGATTGATAGAATAATCCTTTGTGAGGTAAATGTCGCAAATTGTTGAACTTTCTACGATTTCAACCAATATTGTTCTTATTATGTTAGGGTTACTACTGTTTGGCTCTTAGATCCACTAAGGTGGTTGTTATTAATTAAGATGTTAGGGGGATTTGAAACTTAGTTACATACAGTTTAGGGAAGATACTTTATCATATTTTCTGTTGTTGTTTGGTTAATGATCGTATTACTGTTAATGAGAAAAAGAAACTTTAGATTGTTTCTTTAACAAATAATAATATGATGATAACACAAGTAATATGTCTTCACTTTATCTTTGACGACCCGTAATTTGTCCAGTGGAACTGATACACAAAAGACTTCAGTTTTAACCTGTAAATTTTTTACATTTCCATCTCTTCTTTGAAGTACAAGGATATGTTGAATACTTCTTCTTCCGTATGATAATATGTGCACCAGTAATCAATTTCGTACTATTAACGAGAAAAAGAAACTTTAGATTGTTTCTTTAACAAATAATAATATGATGATAACACAAGTAATATGTCTTCACTTTATCTTTGACGACCCGTAATTTGTCCACTGGAACTAATACACAAAAGACTTACAGTTTTAACCTGTAAATTTTTTACATTTCCGTCTCTTCTTTAAAGTACAAGGATATGTTGAATACTTCTTCTTCCGTATGATAATATGTGCACCAGTAATCAATTTCGTTTATTACTTTGTACCAATGATTTTTTTAAACAAAATCATTGTTAAAACATAAATTTATTTACCCAATTTGTGCTTACCTATGTTAATTTGGGATCAATTATTTTTATCATGTGACTAAAAAATGATATTATATACATAGTTTAACTGCCTTTTTTTAGAAATACTGAAAGTGGATATATGTATTGATTTGCATTTAATTTATTGTTACTGCATTAATAATCCTTATGATTGTACTTGGATGTTGTTACTGTAGTGAAAATGTGTCTCTGACTATACCTGCATGTTGCTACTGTAAATGTTTTTCTTTCCAAATCCGGCCCGTATTGTGTTGTTTGTATTAGTTTTAGATATCACTGTTATCCACGTCAACCTTCCTGACCTGTTTGCGGTAATTGACTACACTTTTTTCTTTGGTTGCTAGAAGGAAAAGAAACATGTTATATTGCTGACTGTAAGAAGGGTTGACATACAGAAAAAGAGAGTATCATTGTTAAGGCAGGATGGAAAAAGCGAAAGTTTTTTTTCACTGTTCTCCCCTTTGCATTTTATGGCTGTTTTGGTCTTCCAACTAACTAACCAACCACATTTTATTCCACCATTGCTTTAATTCACAACTAATACATTCAGCAACTGCTCTATGTAGAAGTTATCAACTATCCCACATAGCGTAAACTGTACAGCAAATACAGGGTAATGGAAGGACAATGACATCTGGATAGTTAAAGGCATTCCATGTAGAACTTAGACAGAATATATATTCACTTAGGGACTGAGGCAAGCAACCATGGGCAGTCGAATTAGTATGGGCTGATGATGCAAATGTGGCAACAGCCGGCTGATCCTGCTTACAACTGCGAATATGCATTGGAGCTGTGGGCTGAAGTAAACTAGAAGTTTGATAAAAGTTAAGCAAGCAATGCGGGATTCGAGATTCAAGATGTGGAGTGAGCTGCTGGTCCGTATTTGAAAAGAGTAGTATCAAGTCAATAGGAGTTGCATGATTTTAGTACAACCAATAAAACAGATTTCTCTCATACCAAGTACTGGAATATTACATTAATTTTCAAATTAATTAGTCCCTTCAGTTTTCATATTGTTTTTGCTACATTTTTCTTTCGATTATTACTTTACTGGGCTGACTCCAACAGAATGTTGATATAGTACTTACTGCTCATTTTTGGTTTAAACTACTGTACATGTTACTAGACATTTTGTCGAATTATCTCATTAACTGGCACTCACTTTGTCATTCATGTTGTATTTCTATTTATACATAATGTTTAGTCAACACCTACCTTTTCCACCCTCTGTTTACCAACTACAACGCACTAACTGTATTTGATATTATAGTCAACATGCTTTAAGCACATATTGCAATGGTGTACATGTTGTACAAACTTTGATGGCTGCACGAGATCTATTTAAACCCATCACGAGGTGGACCATCCTCAAAAACAACCAAACCTGAAGCAATTCTGGAGAGAAAAAAAAGCACAGAGCAAACTACTATAACCTACACTGTTTTAAAATGAAGTGCAATGACAAACAAAGTTAGGGACTGAAGTGACTTGAACTGTTTTCAACTGCTGCGTAGTTGAGACAGATCCGGGTCCCACAAATAAGTGGTATATTTGTTTCTATTTTGAAGTATCACAAGCTATCATTTTTTATAATTTCCACAACTACATGATTATAGCTATGGAGAATGTGTTTCATGCAGGTTCTAGGATCAAGTTACAGTAGTTTGTGCCATTTATTTCTATGCGTTATCTTCGTATTACTCAATATTTTACATGACATTAATGCATTTTCATACTGAAGGGCCTTAAAATACTTGACTGTTTGCTTCATGCTTCATTCTTCTGGTTGCACTTTAGGCTACATACTGGAAATAAACAAAGATGGCAATACTGCATTTCTCACATTGAAGGGCCGTAACATACTTAGTTGTCCACTCAACGGTTAAGTAAACTTCATCTTCCACTTTAGGCAACGTAGTGGAATAAAATATCAAATTTCATACTTATCAACATTGCACAGTTCTTTGTCATTAATATAATAATCGTTCAAAATAATTTCCACCTATACCTTTATTATCGGTTTACATGTACAACTATTCATATTCTGACCATATACTATTATTAAAATTATTACAACTACCCTATTGTTCGTCATTTTACATTTGCTACATGCTATTTTGTGTTTCATGCACAACAGAGTCCCCACATGTACCCGACGGCAACTAAATTGCTAGAGGCGGAGTCATCAATATATCCATACAGTACTTATTAAAAATTATATCATTGATTCCAGTTTTCATAATTTTTGGTAGGATTATATTTACATCGAATTTCTATCTTGGTTATACTAATTTTGCTTAGGATCTGTAGTTATATGTTCGGTATATGTTTGTACAACAAATGTACACATAAAGAAAATACAATGATTCCCAATGTATAATTAACATAAAGAACAAAGAATGGGAAAAAAATTGAACAACTTCACACCATACAAAGAAAGGACTCTCTCTCCACTCTTTCCATTAGTTAAACATAAACTAATGACTGAAATTGACATGCAATTTGGATGCATCCAAATTGGGGTGTCATCAAGCACTCATGCACAAACAGTTGTATATATATAGATACACACACTCACACACACACAAATACACACACACACACGCACGCACGCACACGTATATATATAAGTGGTAAGCGAGACGATATAAGTCTCATTTCACTTAATGTCACTTAACTACCGCTTATTCATCACCTAACTGCTGCTTAATTTCTTAGCATAGATTATCATATCAATATAATCGTATTTAAATAGAGTATATTAACTGCATCATCTTTGTCTTTACAAATTGATCACAAAGAAGTAATGTTTAGCCTTTAAATTCATACATTGCAACAGCTAGATATCACTGTCATTATTCGTTACATTAAGTATGCTCGAGCTGAGTACAAACAAATCACATTTGTCTAACAATATACTTATATCTTAACACATAAAACTACTCACCATCCATCAACCCATAAGATATGAAATGATTGTTAACAAATATAGCTTTTTTTGTTATAAACCAATTTCTTCCTATTTTAAATAAAATATCTTTCCGCCCAACCATACTTATTCAAGGATTAAATTTAAGCCCCCTACATAAAAGCACCAATTATGCATGCTTAAGCGCTCATCGCTTAACTCTACTTCTTTTCCACAAAATTTAGCATTGTACAAGCCTTTAGCGCTTAAGCGCACTTTTCATTAAATATATACATACATGTCTGTATGCATGTATGTATATTACAATTACACATATACATCAAAATATCCTACAAATCAACATTCCTCTCCTATATATAATCCCTTTACGTTAACACGTTATATTCTAAAAAAAATTTACTACCAATTTGACTACCAACACTGCCCGTGTGCGTAGCACGGGCCACGCACTAGTTAGCCAAAATGGCAAGATCTAGAATATATCCTCAAAATCAAGAAGTCATCAAAACTCATAACACAAGGAACTCGATAAGAGTTCAAAACATCATAAATGAAATAAGCATATATATATATATATATATATATATATATATATATATAACATCTCATATAGCACTAGGCTATCGATGTATTGAAGACATCTCAAAATGGTGAAATCATAATAAAAAAGAAAATTCAAAAAACTCAGAAACGTGGATTGGCCAGATCCCCGATTGCATGCCAAAGCAATGCTGTATGTGCCACCTCTTGTCCAATGCTATTTTTTAGGTACCTATCCCAGACGACCGAAGTCGTAAATCCCAGACGACCGAAGTCGTAAAACTCAAACGACCGAAGTCATAAAACCCAGACAACCGAAGTCGTAAAACTCAGATGACCCGAATGTCTATAGCATTGGCATACCCAGAATGTGTCACAAACTCTCAGATAGGAACCCGAAAAGTGTTAACGTGCGTCCCATACCACACATTTGCACTCAACGATTTACTAACCGCTAGTCAATGCCACATTAGAAAAAAAATCATCAAAATCATAAAATCTCAGAACTTACCTCCTATCATCGGCAAGTACAAAAGGATCTCGTGATGGTTTCTCATGAACCATAAATCTCAAATAGGAAATCACAAACTCAAAACTTACCTCATATCATCGACGATTATAAAAACATCGTGATGGTTCTCCTCGACCATACTTCTAAAATAGGAGATCTCAAACCATAAAACTCTCCAAATATTGGCCATCTCAGATAATTCCTAGGTATAGGAATTATAGATCTCAAAATACGTCATAAAATAGCAAAACAACTCAGAATCGATAACCTAGAATTGCTTCGATCGTACAAGTCCAGAATTAACCGAAACAGTAAATGCACGTGTCCCATACCTCGTGTTTTACTAAATCGTTAAATTCTCTTTCTCATACGTTCGAATAAAGCAAAAATGTGTATTTTATATTTAAAATAATTTATTAGAGAAAAGTAGCTTTTAAAACTATTTTCCAAAAACGATTGTTGAAACCAATATTTGAAATTCCTTTATTATAGAAAATAAATAGATTTGTTAACTAAAAAATAATTTAAAAATATTATATAATAATTATTTAAATTGCCAATTTATTTTAAAAATTATTTCAAAATCGTTTGGAGAAAACCGTGTTCGAAAGCAATGAAAAACAAAGAAAATACCTCAAAACCGATAACTCGAATTCAATTCGAATTCAACTCCAAATCAATTCAAATTTGAATTTCAAATTCTCAAAATTTAGCTAGCCTATTGGTAGGCATCATAGCTCTCAAAACAACACAAAAACATCATCAAAATCGAACAAGATAGAGAGCAAAACAAGCTAGAAACAACCCGAAAACAAAAGAACAACAAAGGAAAACGCAGGGCAAACAAATGCCTCCCCCCCAGGTCGACCGCCAAGTCGACCTCTCCATAATTCGACCGTACGGTCGACCTAGGCTGGCCTTCTCACGCGAATTGATTTCCAGGCACTAATGCATGCGCAAACTGGTTTTCCAGCAAATGTTTGACACATCAAATGAACGAATTTTGCATCCAAATTTTGCAGGCATATAGAACAACACATAAACCACAATCAGGAGAAAATCAGGCAGCATTTCATTGCCGATATGATAGCTCAAAGAAGCCACTCATATCAGGTTTTTCACAGAGAAAACAAGCAACAAAAACTATTTACAGACTACGTATATGCACAGAAATTTGCTCTTTGAGCATTGCAACAGCTAGAAGATTGTGAGATTTAACTCACCCTGCTATTAGAGATGATCAAACCTCGGATTTATGCTAAATGATTGAAACTTTGAGGAGGAGACAACTTCAAAAACCTGTGAAACTTCAATAAATAGACATGCAAGAAGAACAAATACTGTAAATTAGAACATCTTCTCTGAAATTATAAATTAGATGAAACTATATGGTTTGGAGTTGGATTACCTGTTGATTTATTCTCTAGATTGAAAGATTTTAATTTGATGAATATACTTGAAGAAATTGGTTTGAGTTTGCAATTTGGTGAATAGGGGTTTCTTCTCTCTTGTTACTGGTTTTGAGAAGGAGGAAGACAATGCAAATGAACGTACAGTAAGTAATTTCCTCCTTTTCTTAATCAGGCTATGAACACTAATGGGTTGGACCCAAAAATTAAAAGAAAATAACATGGCTTATGTTAAATAATGAACACTTATATTATAAAGGCTTTATATTTACACTAATTACAAAACAAAAATGTATTTTCTTCGTATTTTTGCATAAGAAAAATATGTAGACTTAGACACTTAAAAAATAAAACATTTTCTACCATATAAAAGATAAATTTATATTTTTAAAACATTTTTATTATTAAAATCCTTTATTTCACAATAATACACAATTTTCAACAAATAAATGTAAAAGTCTACATTTTTAACTTCTAAAATTCAACAAAAATTATTTTCTTACTTATAAAAATATTACAAACCATTTTAAACTCAAATTTATAATTAAACTCATTTTAAAGCCAATTTGCATCTTTTTATTTAGATAAATAACCTTTAAAAATAACATACTTCTTTTAAAAATTATTAAAAGAAGAAATTGGCAATAATTAATACAATTATTGCATTTTCTCTAAATAAAAACCATTTTCCATTTATCATTAACCCAAGCAAATAAAATAAAGTTCTAAACTTTATTTTCTCATTTTAAATTCCAAAATTTATTGTTTATTCCAAATAAACAATTTAAATTCCCAATTTATTTTAATTATCAATATTAAATTATAACGGGTAATCTCCAAAACCAGGGTACTTACAGGAGTCATCACCAGGTAGTAGTATGTAGGAACATCTTCGACATATAGGAATTTATTTGATATGCAGGAGTGTCTTCGACCTTCTTTGGCACTAACCTCTTCGCTTATGTGTCTTCAGTGGTATTGACTTTGAAGGGATTTAATCTTGGTCTCCTCGTAGAGCGGTGTCCAGCATGGTTAAGGAATATTTGCATGATGCCGTAGTCGAAGTGATCAGTTTTATTCGTTCAATTTTAACCTTCGAAGTCAATGAGAAGGTGTGTGCAAAGTTGATTAAGTGCTACAATGATGACTTCATGGATATTAACAATGTTCCTTATCAACACCGCTTTGCATGATTATGTGGCTTCCTCGAAGTGCTGTGCAAAACTGGCATGCGAGGGGTCTCTTAATAATGAGCGAAGTGGCTCAGTGATCCTATGATATTGCCATAGGAACACCCTCCTCGTCATTGTAGGATAACCTCTTAGGAGTGCCTATGGATTTACGGAGAGGTATATTCTTGATTCCCTCGCCTCTTTAGCCACGTGTGACTTTGTTCATCATAAAAGAGTGGTATCTTATCTCATCGTCATTAGCTTGTAAGTGCCTCATCGACTCTACATCTTTGATGCTGATTGTAGGAGCGATACTCTATCTTTTATTTTCTTCCTAACTTCGGCGTTGGCTATCGAAGTCATGAGCAAGCCACTATGCACATGTCTTTGACGAGAGCTACTTTGGCAACTACGAAGCCATGTCTCTTTAACCTACTTCAATGAAATTTATAGTGATAACATTTGCCACCTAGTATAAAGAAATCCTTGACTTTTCAAGTCAAGAGTTCCGGAGTCATCTTCTTTCCTATTAGTCTTTCATTATATAACCTAGCCGTTCATTTGAAACAAATCAATGGTACTCAACCATCTCCTCTTCTTCTATAAATAGCTGGATTCTTCTCCACTCCTTTTCTACTTGCAATCAAAAAGTTTGAGCAAGCATCAAATTCTTTGATTTAGCTATGGAAATTTCATTCTCTAACATCGATTCAAAAATAAGGTACGATTTTCATTCAACTTACTTACAAGCATAATTTTTTCATGCTAAAATCATGATTAGGGTTTTATTATTTTTAAATTAGTCATCAAATTCATCTGTTTCGCTTTACTAGTCTTAAGTTTACTGCTAATTTCAACCATTGGTTCTTTAGATTTATTAATCAACGATTTTGATTTGGGGGTCAAGGGTTTTGGCTGAAAATTGGATCCATACCCGCTTCTACTTTAATCAGTTTTAGGACTACAGTTTCCCATATCATTAGCAAATTTAAAGTAGGTTATAGAATTCAATAACCGTTACCAGTTAGCGTAATGTCATTCCATTGTTCAATTAGATTTTGGTTTAATTTAGCATCAATTTAGGATATTGCAGGCTTGTTAGTTATAAATTACATGACTTTGATTCTACTCTTTATCTTATCGACTTCGACCCTCATCGGCGTAGTTATGGCCCCCAAAGCCAATATGACACTTTTCCAAATTGTTGTCCTGTTTACCAAAATTTCTAATATTATATGAATAAATTGAATGCGACAATAAGAAAATTGGAAGTTAACAAAATTACTATGTCTTTGACAACATTGAACTTTAGTTTCAGTAAGGTGCGAAGAGCCTTATCACGGCAATCATCGCTACTAAGGGACTCATTGTTTAACTAACGAAGTTAAAGTCAGTTCATAGTTGTTCGACTAAGTTGAAGAAAGGTTATACTTAGTTGTGGGTTTATTAGTTAGAGATGGTGCCTACTTTAGTTAAACATGCTGGCAATGTACTCGACATCAATTTGGATCAAAGTCATCTATCTTGAATTCCTTCTTATACACATGTTTTAATAACAATGCCCCTATTGTTTTTTTACAATTACCTTCAACTATGTAAGTAGGGTTTGACTTTGGCACTTTTGATATTTCAGATTTTTATATCATGTTATAAAATTGCTTAATTAGCTACCATATTTTTGACTTACGTCATCATTTTCTGTTGAGGTCGGAGTCCCTACCTCTCTGACATTGGTTATGGTTATGGGATTCTTTAAGTTTTCGTTTAAAAAAAATTAATTTGCCTTCTTTTAAAGGTGAAGGGATTGTTTAAATAACCAAACTCTTAATTTTACATGTTCCAAATATATTATCATGATTAAATTTTAAGTAAGAACAACATCCCTTGGTAGAAAATGGAGAGTAAGCAATCTACTAAGAAGCCTATTAAGAAAGATGGTGCAAAACCCAAGTCCTCACCTTCAACTGTTAAAAAAGAAAGCTATGTTACTAACCCATCATACATTACTTCTCAAGCCAAAGGTTACTCCGTTCTCGATCATTTTAGGATTACAGAGATTAAGGCCATTCCTACTAGTTATTTGGACAATATGTATAATACTCCAGAAGGATATTTCGCTTTTACACCTATTCATATTTGGCACAGAAGCTACCTCCCCTTCCCGGACTTCCTTACAAGATATCTGGACCACCTGGACATTGCACCGATCCAGCTTCGGCCTAATGCTTACACATATTTAACTTGCTTAGAGGTCTTTGCTCGAGAATCTAGGCTTCCATCTCTAAGTGCTAATATTCTTTATTACCTAGCCGGTCTTGCTAAAGTGGGTGATCAGCCAGGCCACCAACTGTATTGAGTTCACCTCACTCGAAAAGCTTATTCTCTAAATTAGTTAATAAAGCAAAAGTGTGGGAAACTTAGTTTTTCTTCGTCAAGTGCTTCTCTAAGATCAGAGCAAAACTTTCTCCTACTAGTAAGCTTATTATCCTTGACTATCGTTATGTGTTTACTATTATTTATTGACAGTTTTCCTTTCCTAGATTTTGCTCCTAAAAGTCTAAGCTCTGAAGATCAAAATACCATAAACTCCCTAATTATTTTAGGCAAGAATAAGAGAAGTACGCTTACACTCCTAATTTCATTAAAGCTCCTTTAACATTCTATTATCGTGAACTACCACAATATCTTAGGAGAGCCACCTACGGTTAAACGCAACTCTCAAGGAGTTGGCTTATTAGTGTTGGAAGATTTCAAAGTTTTCACGGTTAATTCCCTAGTGCAACCTGATACAGATAGTAATTTTTAATATAGTTAAAAAAGGAAATTCGATGTTATCAGCTTACCAACTTCCATTCTCTGTTTTAGGCTAAACTGCTCTTGTTACTGTTCACAAAGAATCAAAACAACTGCGTTTAAAAAGAGGAAAGGAAAAGATGCATTTCTAGCTCTGCCTCATCCAACTGAACTTGTTTTCTTTAAGAATTCTATCGCCAAGGCTATCGAAACATTTTAAAAAAAGGTATAGACGTCGATGTCCTTAAGAATGCTCCTTCTCCTCCTCCTTAGGGCAGAAGACCTAAACTTACAAGTGAATTTACCCCTACAATCATGGAGGAGATAAAGCAAATGAATATTGACTCAATTTTTGGAGCAGTTGCTTTAGATAAGCTCTAGAAAAGCTTAAAGAAACTCAAGTTGAGGCATCCCAAGAAGTTTGTACTTCTTAACCCTTTCTTAATGTTTCTTTTCCTCTCTCTCTCTCTCTAGCATTTATTGATTACATATGCACTGAACTTGGTTTGATCCTTTCTTTAGCTGATCCTCTTCCCTTAAGCGCTCAGCCTCAGTCTTCAACGATGAATTTTAAGGAACTGGCTTGATTGGCCATCCAATCCCTTCTATTGCTTCCCTTGGATCACAACAACCTTCGCTCTGCTCCGATGACTACCTTTTCCTTATTCTTAAAACAACTCATATCAGTATGTTTCTTAATTTACTTGTCCAATTTCAACTTTTTGAATTTCATTTTAACTTAATCAAGTTATAAAATTTTAGGTTGGAAAGCATATGTTCCTTCTTAGGAATGCCTCTCAAGAGCCTTCTATCAAGATGGTCGAGATTAAGGAAAAGAATGCATACCTTCAAAAGGGTATGATCGATATTGTTGCAAAAAGAAACAAAGCGATTGCTGAAAAGGATACACTAGCTTCTTCTCTAGAGGAGGAAAGGAGATCCAAGTTACTGTTGGAGGGGAAAGTGAAAGACACTGAAGCTTAAAACACCAGGTTGTCAAAGGCAATCTCTAAACTTATCGACAGAAACAAATTGCTCGAAGGTCGATTGGGAAGAACATTTGAGCTTCTAGATTGTCCGAATAACATTATCAAGGAAAGTCGTCTCCTCCCTCGATGTTGCACTTTTTAAAATTAAAGAAAAGTGCTATGAAGAGGCACTCTATGTAGCCTACATTAATAATATTAGCATATGTATAGACTTGGATTTCCCGTCTCTTTCGAACTTGAATGAAAGGTGCAAAAGGAAGTTTAGTCTGAAAATGAAAAAGGATAAAAAGGCTCCCAAGGAAGAATTCTCCATCGATGAAAAATTGATGCTGCGGAATTACTATCATTTGTTGATGCTCCTATTAATGAAATGTCAAGGCCTGATGGAAAAGTAGAAGTCGACGATCTCGATGGTGACGATGAAGAGGATGACGATGATGATAATGATGAAGACGATGATAACGATGGTCATAATGAAGACAATGGTGGTGATGGTAAAGATGATGAAATGGTTCCACCCGATTAACCAAATAATCAAGATGAGTCTGGCAGCACTACCTAGACATGTCTACCTAGGGTGTAGCAGCCACTGACTCCTCAAAGAAGGATTCTTTCAAGAAAGACGGCACTTCTTGATGTCAGAAGCCCATTGATAAGGGAACAATCTCATCGCCTTATGTCCCAATTTCTCAGGTATGGGTATCTTCATATAAATGTCTTAGCCTATTAAGTGATTTCTAGTTAATACATTAATTATTTTAGCTAAGGAGAAAATCAAAATATCGTTACGACAATATACTTGAAAAGAAACAAGCGAAAATCAATCGACTGAATAGAGAGCTTGACAAGCAAACGAAAGATTATAACGAGTTATCTAAGAAATACAAGAAGCTTTCTAAGAGTGTGTTCAAACTTAGGCATTTCAAAGAAAAAAAGATCACTCCTCGAATGAAGAAAGCCCGTCATCATCATACCAGACCTATAAAGGGAATCACGAATTGAAAACCCTCTTCTGAATGCTAATCGACGACAGGGACGCCCTGGTGGAGTTTTTGCACAAAGCTTATTGCAAGTGGCTGATCGTCGATTTGTCATATTTATGCGATAATAGTGGTGGTTCGCTCAGATGCCTTCATCATAGATATTTGGATGAATGAAACATCGATCCTCATCCCGAGGTACGTTGGAACTTTCCCCGAGTCGCTCCTATTCCTCTTTCCTTACACTCTCTTCCCCTTAGAACTTAAATATAATAGGAAGAGATTCATTTCTGAAATGTATAAGAAATCTATTTTGTATGAACCAGAATGACTTGTATAATTTTATATGCTATTGAGTTTTCTTCTTAGCTTTATTGTTTTAGTTTCTCTATTCCTAGCTTAATTTCGATACATTGCACAGAATAAAGGTATTTCAAGCAGCTCGGTTCCCAGGGATCTCTTAAGTAAATTTGTCAAATTGAAGAAAGACTTTTTAGTGAAATCCTCAACTCTTAAAACACCACATTTGGTGAGACACAATTTCCTTATAGATTTTCAAGAAGTTTACATACATTACCCCCATTTTCGTTTTAACTTTCTGGGTAATAAGAAGGAGAAATTACTTAGCAAAATCTGATCTTTCCACACAAAATAAATATGTGGTCCTGATAGCCCTCCTGCTGGAGAATGGGATTATCATCGTTTTCCTCCAATTTATACTCCAGATGGGACCAAGGCTTCTTTTGATTCTATACTTACTTTGTATGCTAGGTTGTTTGAAAAGGCTAAGGTTGCAGTTTCAAATCTTTGACTATTAATTAAACATTATTGAATGAAATTGCAATGTAATCTTGACTCCTATTATTATTTGTAAACTTCATTTGTTATTAATGGAAGAGTTTGTCCTTCATGTATTGAATTTTGTTTTCTTTATTTTTATTAGGACTCCCAGTTAGTGTGAAAATCTAATTTCATAGACACCTCAAGAATTACTGAAGTTAAAGATCGGCTGTTTGCATACAAGGAAGAGAAACGATCATCTCAAGACGGCTTGGCTTTATGATTCCCAAATAATCCTAAGGCGTGAAAGTGTCATATGAACTATTTCCTATTAAAATCAGCTTTTAATGCTTACAAAGAAATGACCGCTCTTATGGAGGCAGAACTCAAAGAAACGAAGAACGAGCTTCGGTTGCTGAAAAAGAGCGAGGACACAACTCGTGGACCTAACTTCTCCATCTAAGCTGACATTGAGATAGCTAAGCTTCATCAGAAAATATGTGATCTTAAATTAGAGCTAACAAAATGCTAAGTATCATGCCAATCTTTTGAGCTTATTGTAAGTGAGGGTGATTCTAGCCTTCCAACTCCTACTTCGAAATGAAGAACAAGATCCACATCCTCGGCTAATTATGTGTTTACTACTTTGCTAAACCCTTCTCTAGGTTCGAGTAACGCAGCAATTTCTAGGTAGGGAAATCAAGTCAAATTCGAAATGATGCAGTATTTCTATAAGAAGTGGGAGGAAAAGTTATCCAATGTATCAATGAGTATGCAAGTAAGATTCAAAAAGTAGAGCGTGAGAAATACGATCTCAGTCAAGAAATCAAAAGGTTGACGAGTTTGATTCAAACTTTGCAAGGAGCCAATAAGACTCTTTGCCATACCCTGAGAACGCAAATTAACTCGATTGACAAAATAGATGTTATCTGCAAAAAGGAAAAGAAGCTCAAGGAACTTGTGGACATATCCATTCGTAATATCATTGATCCATTGATTGTAAGGATATAGACAAATCAACACACAATCTCAGGTTGTGATGGGAACATGCTTTTGATTAGGTTTTCTTTCTTTTATCTGCCTTTTGTGCATACAACTGTATAGTGCGTCAGTTTGTAAATATTTTGTAATCAAACAAATGCTATCTCAGATATGTAACTATGAATTGAATTCTAGATTTGACTTGAAATTGCATGATGCTCTGCACCCTATGTTCCCATATTTTAAGTTTTCGATTTTTCTTTTTGCTTATCCAATGAGATTGTCTCTGACTGATGCTTTTATATTTTCGATGTGAATACTTAATAACAGAGATTCTTGTTTAACTAATATTAAATCTTAAGAAGAACCAAGAATTCATATTTGGCAGTAAAGAGAACTAAAAGCTCTGCTCTAGACATAATGAAGAGAACCAAAAATCTATATTTGATGGTAATGGAGGTTCAAGAACCCATATTATGGTAATAATAGAAGACTAGAAACCCATATCTGTCAATAATAGAATACGAAAAACCCATGTCTGGAAATCAAATCTTTGAAGATCTTTTTCTTCTCGTAGATTAGATAAACTAGGAGCGTTACTTGGCTTTTGATAGAATTGAGAGTGCTACTTTGGCTCTAATTTTGGGAGCATTACTTGGCTCTGATTTTGATCGATTTGAGAGCACTAATTTGGTTCAGACCCCTTATCACCATCTTAGGTGATGGTTTAGGTTAGCCATCCGGTGCGTTTGGTTAACTATCTTAAGCAGGACCAAAGACTTACCTGATCTCCCTTTAGTAAGCGCTTCAATGAGGCCTTTGATGGCTAGCACTGAAGGCTAGTTCGGTGCTTTAGTGTAGACTTTGATGACGACACTACAGGCTTTCTCCATCTTCCCTCAATGAGGCGCTCCAACTAGGGCACGTAGGCAGGGGTTGAAGGCTTGAAGAAACTTTGGACATGCCTGTTCGAACGGGCCGAAAGGATTACTTTAGCGTCCCTCTAGGAGGCACCATAAATAGGCCTTTGATGATGGGGTTAAAGGCTTATTCTCCAGCTAGGCCATATAGGCGGGATCGAAGGCTTAGTTGGTGCTTTGACCAGACCCTTTTGGACATGACCAAAGGCGTATTCCATCCTCCCTCTAGGAGGCGCTTTGTCTAGGCTCATATTAGCTGGAGACAAAGGGTTTAGACCCTTACTACCATCTTACGTAGTGATTTATGCTTTCCATTATACTAGAAGAATATTACTCCTCAACCATGTAAAATCACTTATTCAAATTTTTTTTTATTGAGCTTGTCTAATATTTTCTTACAAAGTCGCCAAGCTTGCCTGGTCTAAGAAAATTAATAACTATTCCTTCTAGGCTTTTGCATTGATTTGTATCATGCCCATTTGTAAGATGGTAATGGCAATATGATCCCCTAAGTTTCCTTTCAAACTTGGTTCTTCTCTTTTTTGAAACCCAATAATCAAGCTTATCTTTGGTCAAGTTGTAAATATTCTTAAGAGAGGAGGTAAAGTTGCAATCCTTTGGAAATCTCGATTTGGAGGCTAGTTCTCTTAGCTAATGTTTAGCTCTTTTGCTGCTTGGTGTGGGTATTTCACTTTCAATGATCAATTTTCTCTTCAAGGTCCTTTGAATCTCGCTTGGGGCCAATGATTGACCTATGACTATATGTCACTTCTGAGCAAACATGTCAAAATCACTTGTGATCCCTTTCTCGAATATAGTTCCCTTGGCATGAAATTAAATGGCCCTTCTTATCTTTAAGAACAAATTATCTTTCTTAGGGCTTTCTCCTCCCAAAGCAAAAATTAGAGTAAGGCCATTATGGAATGGATTGATGCTTTAATTATCCGGATCATAAAATGCTTGTTTCTTTCCATTTATAATTTGTAAGGCCTTCATTCTCAAAACATATTCTTTATGGACTTATGGATCACTAGTGATTTGGTAGGTGGACCTAATTATCCAAGGTTTAGAAGATCCTTATTCAGACCACTTAACACGGTTGGGCAACATGGTGTTAGGGATTATGTTTAGTCAACCTGAATTGTGATATGCTTGGAAAAGGAAGTTCTTTATGCCTTAGATATGCAGGTCAAGGTAGTCCCACTTAAGATTTTAACAAAGGCTGAGGTTCAAGCCCTCCTTCTAGCGCCAAAAATGTAGAGAATAAATTTGCCAACCCAAAAGTGCTTTGAGAAACTTGGTTATTCATGAAGAGGGTCGTCAAAGCAGTAAGGGCTTTAGTATTCATTCTTGTTGTTGTCATATTCAAAGTCACATACACAAGACGAGTACGAGTTCGAAGTCGTATATTCAAAACAAGTTTGAGTTCGAAGTCGATGTGCAAATCAAATTCAAGTTTGAAGTCCCCGAGTCAAAGTTTGGTTATGCTATGCTAATCGTGTAGTTATAATGATTCAAATATACAAAATCACAAGTATATTTAATTCATTGGTTCAGATCAATTACACATATGCTATGCAATGTACTTGTTTAACATTTAAGATCTTATGTGCATAATGTACTCGAATTACATTATGCTCTAAAATCCCCAAATTAATTTAGCGTTTACAATGTAAGAAATGAGAGAAAAGAATTTTTTCAGCTCCTACATATGACGCCTATTAGGCTATATTTATAGGCGTTTGTAGCCCTCACTCCGTTCCTTATGTCTTCAAATGTGTTGACTTTGGCAGCATTGACATGAGTCTGGGGCTGAGTCGTCATTGAAAGAAGCTATGCAGTAGGATCGTATAATATGGAATAGTGGAATAGTCTAGGTAGATAGCAATAAGCAGTAAGTAAAGTAGACACCAAGACTTTATACTGGTTCGGACCTCTTGTCCTACGTCCAGTCCCTAAGCTCCTCTTAGGAATTCAACTAACCAACAATCCTCACTTAACCCGGAGGAATAGGTTTACAACTTACCCGAACAACCGAACGGGATTTCTTGCCTCAACTACCGAAGAGGACTTCAACTAGATACAAAAAGTATTTCTGACTTGTTGTGTTCTTGATAACACTAATGAGTCTAATTGAGTACAACTTTCCTATAATCTTATCCTCAAGAATATGAAATGTGTTTATGAAGATTTAGGAAATATAAATTGATATGAATCAAAAGAGTATTTAAGATAAATCAGAGATTCAAGCAATTGAAGTGGTTTGAGATTGCTTTTGAAAACTTAAGAAATCTGAAAGTATGTTCAAGATAATAGAGAGATTAAAGCAATTAGAATTGATGATTTGCAAATGATAGAAACATGTATTTATAGGTGTAGAAGAGATGTATCTATTTGCAAAAGATTCAGCCAAGAGATGCATCCATTACCATTGGAGAATGGTTGCAACTCTTTGGAAGAAGAAGGTGTCTTTTCAGTAAAAATTCGCAGGTTCAAATTCAGTCGACTGAACAGGGAATTTCAGTCGACTGAAACTGTGCATGTTGTAATTCTGTAACAGGTTCAGTCGACTGGAATTTCATGTTCAGTTGACTGAACTGGTAGTCTCTGCACAGTGAACACTTTAACTAAAACATTAAGTTATGAAATGTGTTCTTGTGTTTGTGCAAGCTTCTTGAGGATAGATTTTAACAATAAAACTAAGACTAAGACCTAAATATACTAAGTACTCATGATATCCTTGGTCTTCATAGTCCTTCCTTTAGCCTTGCACATATCTCTTCCTTTTTGTTGAAGCACATTGTCATTGATCAAAATATAGCTTATCAACATTCTCCCCCTTTTTGATTGATGACAATACCTATGTTTGTAGAGATGTAATTATCTTTCCTCCCTTTGAATATATGCACTATCTTTCCTACAGAACAAAGTTAGTCACATAGATTTATCCCCCTTTGTCATCGACAAAAAGAAAGTAATAATATGTAGAAGTATATAATTTGCAAGCAACAAAGCAACCATATGCAAATATAACCACAGAGTGAATAATACAAACCATAGAGTATCACAAATAAAAGAAGGCTATTTATACAAGCCTTCGCAGAATTTGTTAGAATTTAATAAAGAGTTCCAAAAAATCAAACCATCAAAATGATCAAGGTTCCCTGTCCCAATCATAAGAGCCTTCACGATCTCCTTCTGGTTCACGAATAACGGGTCCACCCATGGGTGGTCTATAAGCTCGTCCTCCTTGACCACCATTAGTTCCACTCGTGTTGCTGCTTGGATGTTCTTCGGATGACGTCCATGTGAAGGTTGGTGCCGGACGCTTGCCGCGTGATGTTGAAGCTGTAGTGGAGCTTGTGCACGAGATGGCATCCCATAATTTGGTGAAGAAGCCTTTAATTTTATCAAGTTTATGATCTACCTTTTTGAGGCGATTATCAAGAATTTGTTGATTCCTTGATAATATACCTAATGATTGATTGGTAGTAAAACTTGGGTCAACGATACAGATTGCATCATCTTGTTCGAAAGGTTCTTCTTGTTGGGCTTGAGGAGGTTGTTGCGACTCCTGATGTCTTGCTTTCCATTCGGAAAGAGATATGATGCGAGGAGGTCTTGCGGGAAGTTGCATGAGGCTTACAGTCCGATGATAAATTTGGTGAATCATTGTGTTTTCGGATTCAGGTAATGGCTTGTCAACGTTGAGAAGTAAGCGCATGATATACTCGCCAAAATATATTGTTCGAATTTTGCTATTATTGAAAGTAAGAAATTCATCAAGAATTAGTTGGACCCAATTAACTTGAATATTACCCCAAATTGCATAGAGTGCTCGATAGTTGTTAGGGTATACAAGTTCATATGAACCCGTTCGAGGAGTGATTGTTCTCATAAGAGCTTTATGGAGAATTTTTGCTCTTGGTCGTAAGGAAGTGGATTTAATATCCCCGCTGTTGATGTTATCATCCAGAAATTGATGATTGATTTGTCACGAATATGAGGGTTAAAGTCGATTTCTTCAAGCTTGCTTCCAAAGTTAGGAGATCCTAAAATGTGTGCAATTCGGTCTAGGGAGAACCATACTTTCTTCCCGCACACCATACTCCAAACACTATCAGTTGGATTTCTTGGAGTTTTGGTGCCCAAGGTTAAGGTTTGCATAGAACAACTTGACCATAATATGATTAATTGCATGATCATTTCATTTTATGTCTAAGAGAGAGGTTAAACCTGCCCGATCTGTCAAAGCTTGTATGTTGTACGTTTGAAGACTCTGAAAATCACGAAGGAGTGTTCAAAGATACGAGAGTTCTTCATTTTGTTCCACCTCGTTACAGCCACTCCATCATAGAACCATTGTGCAATTTGAGCATCAATTGGCTCGGAGGAGGTTGAAGAAGAAGCCCTTGATCTTTTTGGAGCCATTGTTTAGTAAGTTTTGAAGGAAATTTAAAAAAAATGATTAGGGGTTAGGGTTTTGAAGAATAATGGGGAAGAAGTAACTTTTGGAATGTGAAAAATGAAGAGTAAAGGTAAAGATTGGTGGTAAAAAGGGAAAAAATAGCCTGGGAATCAGCGTTCAGTCGACTGAAATGTCTGTTCAGTCGACTGAATCTAGAGCCCGAGAGTTTTCTGGGTATTTTCAGTCGAATGAACAGAGTTTTCAGTCGACTGAACTATTGACTGAAAGTCTCTGTTTGTAAATTTAGTCGACTGCGCAGAGAGAATTAGTCAACTGAGCTGGTTTAGGTTTCTGTTGTTATGTTCAGTCGACTGAGCAGTAAGTTTCAGTCGACTGAACCTTGTAATTTTTTGCATTCTGCCTTATGTTCAGTCGACTGAGCAGTAAGGTTAAGTCGACTGAACCTTGTACTTTTGTTGTTCTTCTAAGATTTGTAAACCAAATATTTTATTGAAAGAAACAATTACAATTGTATAGACATATAACAACATGATTTGACCTTAAAAGTAATCATTTCTTTGGAGATGGACTATTTTTCTTTTACGTCTGATTTCCTTCATTCGCCATATAGTTTATGTCCCATGAATTTGGGCTATACTGAGGAGTTTTAGGCGACATCCAAGGATTAACGGGATCGACTAGTGTACGATATGATGAAGATGGATCGAACGTACTAACTGGTCGAGGTAAGGGCTCACTCACATCATTTTTCTTTGAGCTACAAAAACGTAAACCAATTTGCTCAAGAAAGCTTAGTCGTCTTGCCGTTACTTTTTGTTCAAAATATAATTCTCGTTGAAGATCAATTTGTTGTTGTTGAAAGTGATGAATCTCATCAATCTTTCTTTTCGTATCAGGTGAGGTAAAAAATCCACGTTTTGCCTTCTTCGATTCCGGTGTGTAGCCAGTTCGATAGTTTTCCCATTTATAAACTAGTTCATGCTTTGGTGTTGGCGTAGGAAGTTTTGGTGATGTAGGTGAGTTATCGACTGAGGAGGTGATGTTGATTGGAGAGTATGAGTTGTTGGAAGACATTTTTATATAGAATTTTCAAACTTTGTAATTTTTTTAAAATAATTATATGTATAAAAGTATATTTATAGTATGAAAATGCTAAGAAAAATGTGGTGGTAAATTAATAAGGTTTTAGAACCAATCATTGTTTTATTGGATTAAAAATATTGGTTAGAAATGGATGGATTAGAAACATCCTTTAATCTATTATGTATTATGTAGCAGAATTGAAACATATACATTGAATAATTTTGTTTTCGTTATTCAATCGTCTGGGTAGAGTTGTTTAGTTGACTGAGTTTATAATTTTTATAATATTTGCTATAAAACATCTTTAAAAGAAATTATTCCTAATTCTCGTCGCAATTTTATAAATGAGTTTTCTAATAAAGGTTTAGTAAATATATCGGCAATCTGATTTTCGGTAGAAATATGTTCTAAATTTATGATTCCTTTTTCGATATTGTCACGTAGAAAATGATGACGAATATCAATATGTTTTGTAGAGAATGATTAACTGGATTTTTAGATAAATTTATTGTACTTGTATTATCACAATATATTGTAGAGTTTGTTAAATTTATATTAAAATCTTTAAGTGTTTGTTGCATATATATGACTTGTGTACAAGCCAGAGCAGCAGATATATATTCCGCTTCACAAGTTGAAAGTGAAACACAATTTTGTTTCTTACTAAACCAAGATACAAGTGATTTTCCAATGAAATGGCACGTACCACTTGTACTTTTTCTATCAATTCGAGATCCACCAAAATCAGCATCACTAAATGACACTAACTCGAATGGACAATCTTTTGGATAGAAAAGACCAAAGTCCTTAGTATTATTAAGATATCGCATAATTCATTTTACTGCTCTTAAATGTGATTCTTTAGGATTAGCTTGAAAACGTGCGCATAAACATACACTCATCATTATGTCTGGTCTACTAGCGGTTAAGTATAGTAAAGAGCCTATCATACTTCTAAACAACTTTTGGTCTACACTTTTGCCATTTTCATCACGATCGAGATGAGTTGTAGTACTCATAGGAGTAGGTTTTCCAGAAGTGTTTTCCATTCCAAAACGTTTGATTAAATTAGCATAATATTTTTCTTGGTTTAAGAAAATTTCATTAGTTAATTGTTTAATTTGTAATCCGAGAAAATAAGATAATTCTCCCATGTGTGACATTTTGAACTCCTTAGTCATTATATTTGAAAATTCTTTACATAAGTTTTCATTAGTTGAACCAAATATAATGTCATCTACATATATTTGAATTATTAGAATGTCGTTAGTAGTGTTTTTAATGAATAGAGTTTGATCTACTTTTCCGATTTGAAATCCCGAATCTAGTAAATAGCTTTTAAGTCTCTCATACCAAGCACGAGGTGCTTGTTTAAGAACATATAGGGCTTTCTTTAATTTATATACATGATCCGGATATTTTTCATGTATGAATAAAGGGGGTTGTTCTACGTACACATTTTCTTTTATAAAACCATTTAGAAAAGCACTTTTAACATCCATTTGATAAAGTTTAAAATTGTGAAAACAAGCGAAGGCTATTAGAATACGTATTGCTTCAAGTCTTGCAACGGGAGCAAATGTTTCTTCAAAATCGATACCTTCCTCTTGATTATATCCTTGTGCTACTAGTCTAGCTTTATTCCTAGTTATATTTCCTTGTTCATCTATTTTGTTTTTGTAAACCCATTTTGTTCCTGTAACAGATTGATTATTAGGACGGGGAACTAATTCCCAAACATCGCTACGTTCAAATTGATTTAATTCTTCTTGCATAGCAATAATCCAGTTGTCGTCTGTTGATGCTTCTTTAGGAGTTTTAGGTTCTGATGTAGAAATAAAAGCAACATGTCCCATTTGGTTTAGTTGACTTCTAGTTTTAACTTGAGAATCAATTTCTCCGATTATGTTTTGTACAGGGTGATCTCGTAAGATTCTAGGTGGAGATCTAAGTTCGGTATTATTCATATTTTCAAGATTTGTATTATCAGTATTTATTATACATTCGTCGTCATCTTTTATACTCAAGTTTTTATTAAAGTTTTCATCAAAAGATACATGTAAAGTTTCTTCGATTATATTTGTTCGTTTATTAAAAACTCGATATGCCTTACTTCGTTCTGAGTATCCTACAAAAATTCCTTCATCAGCTTACAGATCGAATTTTCCTAGTTGGTCTTTTGTATTTAAAATAAAACATTTTGATCCAAATATTTTAAAATAAGAGATATTTGGCTTTCTATTGTTAAAAAGTTCATATGAAGTATTTTTAGTTAATGGTCTAATAGAAATACGATTTAATACATAACATGCAGTAGCTACGGCTTCTGCCCAAGAATGTTTTGGTAGAAGGCTTCCATTTAATAATGTTCTTGCACATTCTTGTAATGTTCTATTCTTTCTTTCCACTACTCCATTTTGTTGAGGAGTTCTAGGAAATGAAAAGTTATGATTTATTCCTTTCTTTTTACAGAAAGATTCAAAAGCTTCATTTTTGAATTCGCCACCATGATCACTTCGTATATTCTTAATTTTCAAATCTTTAGTGTTTTGAATTCTTTTGACAAATGTTTTAAAGTGCTCAAATGTATCACGTTTATTTTTCATAAAAATAGTCCATGTATGTATTGAGAAATCATCAACTATTACAAATACATATCGATTATGATTAATGGATTGAACTTGTGTTGGTCCGAAAAGATCCATATGAAGTAATTCTAGTGGTTGTAAAGTTGAAATATTTTTCTTAGATTTGAAAGATGATTTTGTTAATTTTCCTATTTGACAATCATCACAAAGATTTTTTATCTTAATGTTTATCTTAGGTAAACCTCTTACTAATTCATTTTTAGAAAGTTTTCTAATAGTTTTGAAATTAATATGACAAAATATTTTGTGCCATAACCAAGGATCATCATCTTTGGCTAGTAAACACATATTTGTATTATGATTAATTTTCATATTTAGAACATAAATATTCCTATCTCTATTTCCCTCAAAAACAAGATTTTGGTTTTGATCAAAAATACTACATTTATTTTCCGAAAAAGTTATTTTACAACCTTTGTCACAAAGTTGACTTATGCTTAGTAGATTATGTTTTAGATTTTTAACTAATGAAACATTTGTAATAAAAGGTAAATTTGATGTACCGTTATTGCTCACATCTCCTTTGCCAATGATATAGCCTTTTGAATTGTCTCCGAAGGTAACCGAGCCACCATCACAGTATGTGATGTTTGTAAGCATATCTTTGTCGCCGGTCATGTGTTTTGAGCAACCACTGTCTAGTATCCATTTCTTCTTTTTGAGTGGGACCTGAAAATAAAAACAAAATTATTGGTACCCACCTTTCAATAGGGTCCTAAAAGTTAGAACTTAGGAAACCAAACCCAATTTGGTTCAGTATCCTTTCTATAAATATAATTTTATTATTATGAACACTATCCATAAATGTTTTAATATATTTATTCCTAATTAAAATATTGTTAGTCTTTGGAACCCAAATTTTCACTATCTTAGTTTCTACTTTTGTTCTAATAGGTTTTCTTAATGACATTTTTTTTGAATCCATATTCCTCTTAAAATTTGTATTTTTCTTTTTACAAATTTTTGACTCCTTTTTATATCCTAATCCATGTTTATTTGAGGAGGATTGTGAATTTTCTAAAATCTTAGATAAATTTTCTCTTCCTTTGTTAAAATTAGAAACATTTTTAGTGATGTTATCTAATCTAACTTGAAGACTATTATTTTCTAACTCAACTTGTCTAATCTTAGTTTTTAACTCATGATTTTCAAAAACAATTATATCATTTTTTGTCTTTTGAGTTTCAATTTCTTGACTTAAAAGTGATAATTGAGTTTCCGAATTTGAAAGAGACTCTTGAACTTTTTCTAGTTCTTCCTCTAGAATTACCTTTTCATCTTTTAACATATCTCTTTCAAATTCAGCTTTGTTTTGATTTTCACGAGTTTCCTTGAGTTTCCTTTTAAGAGTTTTTATTGTGCTCAAAAGTTCAGTGTTTACATCAATTAAATCGTCGAAAGTTAAATTACTAACCTCAGATTCTTGAGCCATAAAACATACATTCGCTTGTTCATTATCGCTATCATTTTCACTTTCAGATGAAGATGAATCTGAATCGTCCCATGTTACAGAGAATGCCTTCTTTTTTAATTTTAATTTCTTGTCTTTGTTATTTAGAGTTCTTTGATTCTCCTTCTTTTGTTCTGGACAATCTTTGTGCATGTGACCTTTCTTGTGACAGTTGAAACACTCTATATTCGAGGATGTAGGTTTGTTCAAGAAATTCTTTTTGAATCCGTTTTTATTTCCTTTTCTATACCTTAAGAATTTCTTGAAATTTTTGGCTATAAATGCTAGATCCTCATCTTCAGACTCTGATTCTTCCTTTTTCGCATGAAAAGCTACATTCTTTCTTTCTTGTGCTTGATCTTTCTTAGCTTGCATATTTGCTTCATATGACATAAGATTTCCAATTAATCCTTCTGGTTTCATTGTAGATAGATCATTTGCTTCTTCGATTGCTAAGACTTTTCTCTCCCATTCATCAGTGAGTGAATTTAGAACTTTAGATACAATATCAAAATCCGTGTATTTTTCTCCAAGTCCAATTAAGGCATGATGAGTGTCTTGGAATCTTGAGTACATGTCATTGATGGATTCATTTTGTCGCATTCTAAAGTTTTGGAACTGGTTCTTTAGCATGGAGATCTTTGTTTGTTTGACCTTATTTGTGCCTTCATGTATGGTTTTAAGTGTACTCCATATCTGATGTGCAGTAGTACAAATGCTAACACGATTGAACTCATTTCTATCCAAAGCGCAAAATAGCATATTCATAGCTTTGGCATTTGCACTAACTTCATTCTTCTGAGTTTGCGTCCATGTAGAATAATCAGTTGTGGGTACAACAAGTTCTGCTTGAGTTGCATTCCAGGCTTCAAAGCTTGTTGCTTGCATATAAATCCTCATCCTTGTAGCCCAATAATAATAGTTTAGTCCATTGAATAGAGGGGGTCTTTGAGTAGATTGTCTTCCGCAAATGTAGAGTTATAGGCAGATGTTGTGCTTGTGTTGTTTTCCATATTATCAATATGTCAAATAACGGTGTTATGGTTATAAGACGGCCTTGCTCTGATACCAATTGAAAGAAGCTATGCAGTAGGATCGTATAATATGGAATAGTGGAATAGTCTAGGTAGATAGCAATAAGCAGTAAGTAAAGTAGACACCAAGACTTTATACTGGTTCGGACCTCTTGTCCTACGTCCAGTCCCTAAGCTCCTCTTAGGAATTCAACTAACCAACAACCCTCACTTAACCTGGAGGAATAGGTTTACAACTTACCCGAACAATCGAATGGTATTTCTTGCCTCAACTATCGAAGAGGACTTCAACTAGATACAAAAAGTATTTCTGACTTGTTGTGTTCTTGATAACACTAATGAGTCTAATTGAGTATAACTTTCCTATAATCTTATCCTCAAGAATATGAAATGTGTTTATGAAGATTTAGGAAATATAAATTGCTATGAATCAAAAGAGTATTTAAGATAAATCAGATATTCAAGCAATTGAAGTGGTTTGAGATTGCTTTTGAAAACTTAAGAAATGTGAAAGTATGTTCAAGATAATAAAGAGATTAAAGCAATTAGAATTGGTGATTTGCAAATGATAGAAACATGTATTTATAGGTGTAGAAGAGATGTATCTATTTGCAAAAGATTCAGCAAAGAGATGCATCCATTACCATTGGAGAATGGTTGCAACTCTTGGGAAGAAGAAGGTGTCTTTTCACTAAAAATTCGCAGGTTCAAATTCAGTCGACTGAACAGGGAATTTCAGTCGACTGAAACTGTGCATGTTGTAATTCTGTAACAGGTTCAGTCGACTGGAATTTCATGTTCAGTTGACTTAACTGGTAGTCTCTGCACAGTGAACACTTTAACTAAAACATTAAGTTATGAAATGTGTTCTTGTGTTTGTGCAAGCTTCTTGAGGATAGATTTTAACAATAAAACTAAGACTAAGACCTAAATATACTAAGTACTCATGATATCCTTGGTCTTCATAGTCTTTCCTTTAGCCTTGCACATATCTCTTCCTTTTTGTTGAAGCACATTGTCATTGATCAAAATATAGCGTATCAACAGTCATTAGGTAGCGGTATGTAGGAACGTCTTTGACATATAGGAATGTCTTCGATATGTAGGATTGTCTTTGACATTCTTTGGCACTAAGCTCTTTGCTCATGTGTCTTCGGTGATATTGACTTCAAAGGGATTTAATCCCAATCTCTTCGTAGAGCGGTTGTGGCGACCCATAATTCCGTACGTTTTAAGTACACAATGAACCACACATGTCCAACTCAATTTGGAAAAAAAGATGGACAGTTATGGGGAAAAGAAAATAAAACGTAGAACAAAATACAAATGCGGAATACAATAGTACAAAAGTGTGGTGGAAATGGATAACAATCTTTAAAAGAATCTTCTAGCTCCATGCTCCAAGCTCTTTCAAAATGCTCCAAACTAAACCTGACTACTAGGCTACTCGAAAAAATAGGGCACCCAGAGTTTAAGGGAAAGAAATAAACTACGGGTTAGTCATGTGAATGTGAAACTTAAAATACGAGTGCTTGAAAACAAATGGTGTCTCATAAGACTACACCGCACATAAACAAGGAATGAGTTTTTACCTTATGATAACCAAATCATTCTACGTAAAATCCAGTGATATTATTTTTTAACATGTTCTTTGAATACCTTTCAAATAAACATATTCAAATAGCTGAAATTGTTACATTGGTTAAATTTAACAACATAATAGGTTTACACTAAGTTCGAAGGTAGTTTTTGGAGAATGGATTTCCAATGAATAGCGAGGTAAGGGACTACCTCCCATACAGTAGATTTCTAGAGGAATATACCGAGGCCAACAACAGATGGTCCTCTGAGAATTAAGCCAGGTCTACTCGAGACCAACGGATGGTATGGATAGCACCGAATATGATATCAGTTCGGCCATTCCCGACCTCTCTGAGACGTCACATAGCATGCACCACAAAATTCAAACCCGACGTTATAGCAGGTAGTAAATGAATATAGGAAGGTGATATCATACCCTAATGGTTGCGAACCATTATACTTAAAGCAGCCCATGTTTCATAATTCCCTATGTGTGAGGCTTGAGGTAATGTTTACCTTCCTTAAAACATTTTCATTAAAATGCCACATTGCCATTTCCAACAACACACTATTGATTTCAAAAAAAGCACAACCTCTGAGCTCGTACGTCTCAGAGAAGGGTGCTAAGCATAAGAGGGGTTACTCCTACACCTCCAATAGATGTACGTTTGTAGAGATCAATGCACTGTGATCTTAGAAATGCAATGTCAAACATCCATCCATACAAGTTGTCCAGAAACAAGACAAACCAAAGGCACTTTCCTACCGCATCCAATTGGGAATTACCCCTAGGATTAGTAGTGAGTAGTCCTTGCATACGAAGATCCCATAACGAAGGAACTGCTGCTATTTATTTATCACGGGAGCTACTCCGAAATTATCAACAAGCAGTCCTTCTGATGTGCACGTAAATGTGCATATTTTTATCACCATATTTAATCTATTTAAATTAAATAAATGATCATATTGGGTATTTTAACTGTTTAAACAAAAATTCAAATTATTTCAAATCATCACATATTCATCTTCACCCAGAGACAAAATGGTCATTTTTGTGCATATATTAATTTTCTAAAATTTAATTGAAAATTTCTAAATTATTTTATAGGAATTTGGCTTCATATACAAGTGGTTTCAAGAAGCACAAAGAAGATACAAAGGAATGGAGATGGAAATAATTCAAAGTGATGATCATGGAGGACCCCACTTACCCACCTACCTTAATGTACACTTAGGAGCTAATGCACATGCTAAAAGGCCATTAAATCTTTATGCACACTTAATGGATGATTATATGATGCTAATGATTACTTGGCCACCACACTTCCTAAGGGGGTATTTTGGGCATTCCCAAAAAAAGTGGATTAGGATTTCATACATGCATAAATACCCCTTATGCTTCATGTAACCCCTCATCCTCTTAGTTAGTTTTTATCTTAGAAATAAAAGAAAGCATCTCTTATTTTTTCATGGCTACTTAGTCATTTCTTTCATGTAATTTATTTTTTATGCAACTTTAATACATTGCTCTTTTCTTTTCTTGTTTACTTCCTTTCATGCAAGTAGTGTAGTTTGATTTTAGTGCAAGTAGATTAGTTTTATTTCTTGTTCATTTAGCTCTTTTTCCTCTTCTTCTTGTTCATGTTGCAAGCTACATTTGTTGATTTTATAACAAATATGAGAGCCTAATCCCTTCAATTTAGGGGTAATGAAGCTCTCTAGTATGTAGATACAACATTTTGATAATTATTGCTCTCTTTTGTGCGTAAATGAATGTTGATGTGATTTACTGTTTCATGAGAATTTGATAGTCTATGTTGTTCATAACAAATAGGCTATGCTTAAATAATCACAAACAATAATTACCTCTTCATTTACATATGATGATGATAATAAAGTGAATGTTGAAATTAAAATTTGATGGCCTATATTTCTAAACAATAGTTAATAGGTCATGCTTAAAATAGATTTCATTTTCAACTTTGTTGTCATTTTCATGAGAGTTAGTAAGTGGTTTAAGGGGTGTGTTATAGTTTGATGGCTTAAGTTGAGCTAATTAATAGCACAAATAAGCCATACTTATGATAAACACATCATTTAAATTCACTAATGACCAAAAAAGAGAGATCATAATTTCATTTTTGTTGAACTATGTGATATAGAGAGTGAATTTATCTCTAAATTGTTTCTCTACTCTCATATTTTTATCACTTTCTTTTTGTCATTTTTCTTACATTTTCCAGCTAATCACTTTCAACTTTGGTTAATTTGATTGAATAGAGATTTAAATCAAAAGTTTCCTGCGGATCGACCCGTACTCACCACGTACTAAAATTGTACGTCGTGCACTTGCGGTAAATTTTAATTTGAAATTTATTGGTGATTTTCTAATCCAAAAAAAAATTCGTCATTACACAAGTTTTTGGCACCGTTGCCGGGGAATTGCTTTGATTTTTGATTTCTATTCTTCGAATTATTTATTGTTTGATTTTTGTGTGTTTGTTTTGTGTGTTATCTTGCATGAAAAAAAATTGTGTGTGTTTGTGTGTAAGTTTGTTTTCATTTCGTTTGTGTGCTTGTTTCCTAGTTCTATTTGCTTTTGCATTTCTAAAAAAAATTAAAAGTTACACAAGTTCATTTGAAAAAAAATTCCATTTCATTTTCAATTTTTTTTTGTACAACCTTCTTTTTTTCCTCAACATACATTTCTGTTTATTTTTTTTATCTCTGCTTTTCTACATCTTCCCTCTACATTCTGCCTTACATTCCTCTTGCAAACCACTGTCACACACAATTCTGCCAGTCTCTAAACCACATCAACCAAAAATAACCGCTATTCTACCTCCCTCCCCTCCCTGAAACATACAACTATGTTCTTTACATCTCCATCTTCAATCACACATCACAGCGGCAAACTGTCAACTTCCCGACAGCCGAACATGACAACCCAAATATAGCACCGTACAACCATGTACGTACAAACGAACTGCTAACTTGATAACAAACTCCTCCACAACAACTCAGCATCACGGACATATCTCCTACATCTCCACTGTTTCACAACTCCTCAACCAAATATCCGTAAACACACAAACATTCCATTACCAGAATTTCTGCCTACAAATAATCATTAGCATACCATTAACTTCGTCACTGCATAACGACGACAACCACTACAACATAACGCCTACAGCAAACCCTTTTCACCTTCCAGCAGCAAACCCTCATACAATACCATACAACAGATAACAAGTGCTTTCCACTTCACATATACACACTACTGCTACAAATACCATATTTCTGCATCTACTTTCATATTTCAGTGCACTGTGCTTCACTACTGACATTTTAGTCACCACTGTCAAACTTCCAAAATTTCAAACTGCTGTTGTTGCCATTCACTACTCTCCTCTACAAACACCAGCCTACCACTTCGTTAGCCACCTCCTACAACCCGAAACCAAACTGCACTCGCCTGCAATACTTCTGAAATCTAGAATTAACTTCGACATTCACATCATACATACAACTGTCATCACTCCCCTTCATCAAAGACCCCCACTGTATAACTTCTTCCACCACTGTATACACTCATACCACTATAAAAACATCACTACAAAACACCCATTCATCAATTGAAAGCATACTCCAACAGCTACATCACAACCCAGTCAATACTTCAACTTCACACAAATGCATAACATACTCCACGACATCTACCACTTCAACTTATATACTTCACAATTACAGATCCACAAACCTTCTAGCAGCTGTTATCACCTCACTGTTACAAACACTCCTCCACATAACACTGTTTCGACCATTTCCCACTCCAACAAAGCTCTACACAGTTGTGTTTCTGCCACTATCACTCTGACATCTTCATTTCACAACTACAACTACTCTCCACCGTCACAGTGCAACACTCCTCTTACTGCCTTCAAATCCCATAGTTCAACCAAAACACCAAAACTACCATCTGCCCTTCAGCACTTCACAGTTTCACAGAACATTCAGACTACAGCTTCACAGTTCATACATAAGGTTTATAGTTCGAAGTTTCATACATGCCGTGCCACAGCAATACCACACTCACAACCATCAACCACACACTGACCAGCCGTTGCTTGCTTGCGTTCCTCAAGCACCTGACTTCGGCTTCTTCGCTCTCCACAATAGTCAGTACTTCATCACTTATACAAGCTTTCATCCCTGACATTCTCACCACTAATTCAAAACAAGTGCTTGTTGCTTCAACACTTCATACACCATCCACATCAAAAACATCATCAAACTAACCACAACAATCAACTCACCACCTAAAATTGTCACTACCTTGATACTTCACCCAACAACCCCCCTCATACCAAACTGTCATGGTATTTACTCATTGCCTCACAAAAATTTCTCACAAACAACACCAACAACACTTGTTCAAGCTCAAGACTGCTGCCACCATATACAAACCCCACCAACCTATCTACACTAATTCTCTGGCACACCCAAAATATTGCCCCAAACATCCACTATCCCAAACAATCCCCTTTTACCAAACTGCTTGCTATATAACCTGCTCATTGCATACTTCAAGCATTCACCTCTTCACACTATCATTATCTTCGACAGTGCACAGACCCCTACCAGACCCTCCTCCACATCTCACATCAGTCCCCCATCCCCAACCCACACTGCACCAAGCCTACACACTGCACCTTGCAAACAGCTTTCACCATATCACACCATCTTCACCACGACAGCAGCTACAATTCCAACCATCTATCCTCGGTTGCATCCACTGTCACCTGAACCACTGCCTGCCTCTATCTCCATCACCCATTTCAAACATACATTACATATGTCACAGCCAGCAACTCTACAAACACATTCATCTACTTCAGCAACTTCCCTATAACCCATGATCCAATTCACTGCCCAAAAACCACAATTCGACTGTCCACCGCCACCAAATCATCTCAATCGCCTGAAACCGCTCCTCCATATCCACAAACCCAGAAAACATCACCATCCAGTCCACCACTGCGACACTCGACCACTCAAAACCCTCTCAACAAATCGAAACTGCAACCCCACTCGCCCCTCGAACTCCAAGAAACCCAATCGCCAATCCATCAACCCGAAATCGAGAACCCACCCACGATAATCCCAAATCCTCCTCTTTCGATTTTGATTATTTCATGATTTCTGAATGACAGAGCGCGCGTGTATGTAAGGGTATGTGCGGTTATTTTTAGTCGAGGAGTTGTTATCGGGCTTCTTAATCGATAGTTAATTGAGAAGAAAGGTTTGTGGGCTTGAATGGTTGTTAATTGAAAAAAAAAGTGCTTTAGTTTTTGTTCTATTCTCTAAAAAAACAATCATTTGTCCTTAAAAAAATCCTTTACTTTGAAATGTTTTGAGGATTTGTTTTGTTTTGTTTCATTTATTTGTTTTGATTTTCCATTTGTTTAGTCTTCCTTCTCTTTTAAAAAAAGAAATTCTTGCTTTGAGTATCTTTTATGTTGTTTTTGCTTTGAGTTGTAAATAATTTCTTTTAAATTCCTTTTCTCACTTAAAAAAAAGGTTTTCTTTCTTTTTGTTTTGTTTTATCCTGAAAAAAAATTGTTTTGTTTTGTTTTAAGTTTCATCCTTCAAAAAATAAAACAATTGTAAATATCTTGTTCATTTGTTTTGTTCATTTTGTTTCATTTGCTTTGTTTTCCATTTGTTTTAGTTTAAAAAAAAATCAATTTTTTTAATTTTCATTTATTTTCACTTGTTTTAGTTTTACTTGTTTTGGTTTTCATTTTCACTTGTTTTAGTTTTCATTTGTTTTACTTTCATTTGTTTTGTTTTTCACTTGTTTGATAAACATTAAAAAAAACTAAAAATAAATTTGTATATATCTTGTTTTTAGTTTTAGGTTGCAGAAGCAGAAATTGCAAGGAAGAAAATTAGCTGGCCAAAAAATAATAATTGCATGCTTGCTTTAAAAAAAAATTCTTTTAAAATAAAATTGCGAATAATTTTGCACGCTCTGGTATCGTGCTTTCATCTCTAGTTTTATTTGATTTGCATTGTTGGTTGTTTGCATTTAAAAAAAATCAAAACCAAAAACAAAAACAAAATCCATTTGTAGTTGCATTGTTAATACACGTTTAATTTTTGCTTTGCATTTCATTCTAGAATTTCGTTTAGTAATAACGGTTAGACATCGATAACAATTAATTGTATATTGGCAAATTGTCTTCTTTGAACAATTTAATTTCTTGGTGTCTAGGCTACGGCAGAGTAATAATCATTTATAAATATTACGGTGATTCGTAAATATTATAGTGGTTGTTCCTTTGAAGGTACTTAAACCTTCGGCTGCATTACTATGGTGATTCGTGGTGCACGGATAACTCCTGCATGTTACCTAGCTAAGATCTATCTTGTTGATTTAAGACAGAGTGTGATTATACAATTTTGGGTTAACTTAGGATAAATCATTTGTAATCAACCCTTGCATTCATTTAGTTGTATTAGTTCGAGCATATTTAAAAAAACAAAAAAATAAAAGATCAAAATCCAAAACTAAAAAAATTGTAAATATTTCTTAACATATTTTTTTAAATCCTTTCTTTTGAAATTTATTTTTCAATCAAAAATCAAAAATCAAAAAAATATATATAAAAAACCTTTGCAAAAAAATTGAAAATCCAAAAACAAAACAAAAATCAATTTTGCATTTTGAAAAATAAATTCTATCTGTTAATATTTTTCCTTAAAAAATATTCTTGAAAATGTCTGAGTTTCCTTTTCCGTACTCACTTGAATTTTACAATAGTTGTGAAAACCATATAATCCATATGATTTCACTCCAAATTCGTATGGATATTTTAACAACAACTATTATATAAACAATTCGAATTTTGAACAACAAAGTTTTTAAAACGATGACCAACCCTCGACTCTTGAGAATAGCATTTCATCTTTACTTGAACTATCTACACAACAAAATCAAAGTATAAATGATTGGTGTAATTGATATATGTGTAATAACTTGAGTCAAGGATTTCAAATTTTGAATTTAATTCAAAATTCAAATGATTTCGATTATAACTCATGCCAATACAACTTCGAACTCCAAAACCAATTTCAAAATGGAAATATGAACCACTCTTCAAATAATTTTGGAAATGGGAATAATCTCGACTACGATGCGAGTAAAAAAAATTCTTAACATGTCCAAATCCAAAATTCTCAAGTCAATAATTATAAGTTGGATTTTGTTGAACAAATGAATGAAATTTCCGATGATCACATGGATTTGTTGATTGAAACATACAAAAAATTACATGAACAATAAAATCAAATCCCAATGTGTGATAAGTCAAATAGTAATCCATCTTTTACCACAATTGACGATTTTCAAACAACAACTTTTGAAACTGAAAATGATGATCTTAATGAAGTTGTTGAAAACACGGTAATTGAGTTGGATTTCAATTCTTTTGAGGGTGAGAAACTCGATTTAAGATTCGAACTTCCTTTTTTCGATTTTTAAATTTTGAACACAACAACTTCGGATTTCGAACTTGACACATGTAATAAAGTTGTTGATAATTCAATAAATGAAGATGAATTCAATGAAGACGGTTTCTTTGGACTTTTCGAAAATGATTTGTTAAATTCTAAAGGGGAAGATTTGAATCACTATTTCAATTTTGAAATCAATAATTTTGAAAATTTGTCGATGATGAGCTTAACTTTCAATTTGGTGAAAATAAACTTGAATTTCAATCAATTATTTTATCAACCCCAAAAATCATCGAAAATAAAACAACTTGTAAGATTTTTAATAAAACGACATTTGTTTTCCCATATCAACATTCAACTTTGAAATCATTTATGGTTTGGTTTTTCAAGCTTAAGCTGTGTCTCGCATACTTGATAAGACAAATGAATCGGTCTTTGGAAGACCGTTTCATTTACTTTTTGACGATATACTTTCTGATCTCGTGTAAATACCATTCATTTTCATGTAAATATAGGTCATCTTTTTATTTTTTTATTTTTCTCCACTTGGGTTGACTGTGGGGACACAGTCAAAATCAAGTGTGGGGGCAGACTCATCACCATTTTAGATTTTTCATGGTTTATTTTTACTTTTTTTTTCCAAATTTTTTTTTCTAAAAAAATCTCAAAAAAGAAATCAAAAAAATAATATATATTTTTAAGCATTTTGATCTATTTTTAAAGAAACACTATAGGATAAATATATGGTTTTGGTTAATTAAATTGAAATTTTTGAAAATGTATTTGTCTTAACAAAAAGAAAAATGAAGTTTGATTACAAATAACAATGGTTTAACTAGTACATTGGAAGATTCATACGTGTTAATTATGAAATACATCCTAATTGAAAATCTTTTGTTTTAAAAAGTGGTTGATTTAAAGTAAAGATATAACATTTTTTGTCTTCTAAGTTAAATGGTGCTAAGATGATAGTGCGAAACTCTCTCTTCTAAAAAAACAAAAGGAAAGGAAAAAAACAAAAAATATTTCTTGTATATACGTATAGTTTTTAATAAACACCTAGAGTCATATGTTCACACTCTTGTGTTCACTCGCATGCTCTGTACCTTTCTTACGTAAGCCCGAAAGGCAGTGCACGATCGGTATATCTGACCTCAGTTTATCTGAGTTAGGTGTGTGTATATAAAAATTATTTTACTAATAATGCCTACAGTCATTAAGTGCTCACACTTGTGTGTTCACTCGCCACGCTCTGTATTCCACTCACGTAAGTCCGCAAGGCAGTGCACGAGTAATATATCTGGCCTCAGTTAACCTGAGTTAGGCATATGTAAATATTGTTAATATCAATAAAATTTTCAAATAAGAGAGAGTAAGCAATTGAAATCCAAGCACTATTTTAACTTATTTGATTTGACTTGTTATTGAAAAGAAATGAAAATACCACCTTGATAAACTTTGATAATCAACAAAGGATCCATTTCATAATTACACTGTGTTATCAACCAAAACAACGAGTTAAACTATATTCTATTTGCTATGATAACTTGAGTTTTGTTGGAAATTTTGACGAGTAGATGACTTAAAATTTTAAGGTAATGACCAAAACCTATATTTAACTTATTTGTGTTGATTCAAAAGTAAATCCTTCATTGTAAATATTTTCAAAAACTCGCATTCATCTCTTTGTAAATAAATCTTGCATCTTGTAAATATTTTCATCCTGCGTTTGAATTTTATGGGTAGTATCAGTTGAAAACCCTCACGAGACAACACTCGTCCAACTAGGGAAACCCGGAGGTTTAACGGCTTGTTTCGTATGCTCAATGCAATCGTGCTCCCTACGAAAACGGATTTATCTTAGTTCTTCTTTATTCGAGGATGAATAAACAGATAAGTGTGGGGGTATTTGATGTGCACGTAAATGTGCATATTTTTACCACCATGTTTAATCTATTTAAATTAAATAAATGATCATATTGAGTATTTTAACTTGTTTAAACAAAAATTCAAATTATTTCAAATCGTCACATATTCATCTTCATCCAGGAAAAATGGTCATTTTTGTGCATATATTAATTTTCTAAAATTTAATTGAAAATTTCTATATTATTCTATAGGAATTTGGCTTCATATACAAGTGGTTTCATGAAGATATATGCATGCACAAAGAAGATACAAAGGAATGGAGATGGAAATAATTCAAAGTGATAATCATGGAGGACCCCACTTACCCACCTACCTTAATGTACACTTTGGAGCTAATGCACATGCTAAAAAGCCATTAAATCATCATGCACACTTAATGGATGATTATATGTGCTAATGATTACTTGGCCACCACACTTCCTAAGGGGGTATTTTAGGCATTCCCAAAAAAAGTGGATTAGGATTTCATACATGTATAAATACCCCTTATGCTTCATGTAACCCCTCTTCCTCTTAGTTAGTTTTTAGCTTAGAAATAAAAGAAAGCTTCTCTTTTCTTTTCATGGATACTTAGCCATTTCTTTCATGTAATTTATTTTTTATGCAACTTTAATACATTGCTCTTTTCTTTTCTTGTTTACTTCCTTTCATGCAAGTAGTGTAGTTTGATTTTAATGCAAGTAGATTAGTTTTATTTCTTGTTCATTTAGCTCTGTTTCCTCTTCTTTTTGTTCATGTTGCAAGCTACATTTGTTGATTTGATAACAAATATGAGAGCCTAATCCCTTCAGTTTAGGGGTAATGAAGCTCTCTAGTATGTAGATGCAACATTTTGATAATTATTGCTCTCTTTTATTCTTAAATGAATGTTGATATGATTTATTGTTTCATATTGAATTTGATAGTCTATGTTGTTCATAACAAATAGGCTATGCTTAAACAATCACAAACAATAATTACCTCTTCATTTACATATGATGATGGTAATAAAGTGAATGTTGAAATTAAAATTTGATGGCCGATAGACCATGCTTAAAATAAATTTCATTTTCAACTTTGTTGTCATTTTCATGAGAGTTAGTAAGTGGTTTAAGGGGTGTGTTATAGTTTGATGGCTTAAGTTGAGCTAATTAATAGCACAAATAAGCCATACTTATGATAAACACATCATTTAAATTCACTAATGACCAAAAAAGAGAGATCATAATTTCATTTTTGTTGAACTATGTGATCTAGAGAGTGAATTTATCTCTAAATTGTTTTTCTACTCTCATATTTTTATCACTTTCTTTTTGTCATTTTCTTACATTTTCTAGTTAATCAATTTCAACTTTGGTTAATTTGATTGAATAGAGATTTAAAATCAACAATTCCCTACGGATCGAACCGTACTCGCCACGTACTAGAATTGTACGCCGTGCGCTTGTGGTAAATTTTAATTTGAAATTTATCGGCGATTTTCTAATCCGATAGATTTATCTCGGGAGCTACTTCGAAATTATCAACAAACAGTCCTTCCGTTATGAAGATCCTCGGCTTCAACTTCATTATCTTTAACATGTCTTTACTTTCGAACTCGTAAATTGGTTCGAAGCGATTTATGGATAGGAATTTTCCTAAATTCGATCTCAGTTCCTCCAAACCAATCATCGTTAAAAAGATGTTAAGTAGGTGGGTGACTAATATTCCATAAATTAGTATCTTTTTATACAAATATCTTCTTAGAGAGATATATCTTTTTAAAACCATTTCTTGCCATTATACAAGGGTTATTAAACCTTATTTATCAAATATTTGTTTAATAAAAGCCTTTTTAAATCTCGGAGTAACTCCAATTAATTTCATCCTTTACTTAGGAAAATATCTCCTTATCGTTTATTTAAATCTTAATAAAAATTTCTTATTTCCAAATAATAACTTTTAAATGGGTTAAAAACAATGTTATTTTAAGACATCGTTTACTATAAACCCAAACCAATTAGTATTGAGTAGAAAAAGATCTATAGAAATTATACTAATTCTACTCGATATCAATTTCTGTATTCAACCTTTACTATCTGTCGAATAATGGTGAAATCATCTTTTAAATTCACACGGATAGTACAGGTTCTCTTCTCAGAATTTAATACCAAATATAAGAAGATTATTTCTATATAATCCAACTTGTATGAAATTAAATTTGTAAATTTGAATCTTTTATACTTGTCTCGTTTCCGACATTTCGACCATATCTAGTCCTCATCTAGGAAAAAGGTCTGGTGAGGCAAGGCACTGGTTTCTCCTGAACATCTCCTTAGTTTAAGCACCTCACATCCGAATCTTACGAATAAAAAAATCCAGTCTACTCATTGGCTTTTAGAGCCAAGATTAAATCACTTGATTATAACAGCTTTTCTTTAAATCATTTATTTAAACTCTGTAAATTAAATTATAAAACCTCCAAATCATTTTCGAAATACTTAATTATTTATTAGAAAATATTTATAAAAGATTTGGAAAAGAATACTTAAGTTAAAATTATATTCCAAAAGTTATTAAAAATGCTGCAAAAAGTGCTACGAATAGTGCTGCGAATAGTGCTTTTAAGGCATACTGGATCAAAACAACTTTTATATCATTTAGAAATCTATTTTTATAACACAAACCTCTTTTAAAACATTTTAATATATTTATAGAATTTATTCCACATTTTTTAAAACTAAAATTATCAATTTTAAATAATTTATTGCTTTGGTTTCTGAACTACCAAACCACGACTATTTTAATAAATTGTTTTGTTCATATTTCAATATCCACTAAACGAAATCTTAATTTTTTCTTTTTTTGGAAAACTATGATGATAAGAGTTCGGAAATTTTTTATTTCAAAGAATACCGACTCTGAATCCATCTTCTAAATGGATTTAACTTTCTACGACACGAAATCACGAACTACCGTTACGCGGCACGTCTATATTTGACTCAACTTTCATAACTTGTCCAAACTTCACAAAATTGTAATTTTGTGCTTATGAAACATTTATAAACCATTTTGAAGAGGTTTAACAACCTCATATACACCATTTCATTTATTAAAGGAAAGTGATTTCCTTTGTGATATTCGACGTGTATTAAACATGAATCATTTACACATCCAAACAAACATATTACCATATCCAAACATGGTTCACAATCATCATAACCAAGCATAGCCAAACATTTATATCATCCAATATATCATAATATAAATAGAGTTTCTCACCTTCATTGGTTTCTAACTTTATGAAAATTCAGTATAGCTTCACTACGATTAAATCAAAGCCTATGGAATCGAGCCTTGGACCTCTGGATGGGCTCGGCCTAAGCTTGCAAATGGAGATGGGCTCAGCTTTGGTGATGGAGGGTGGTGGCCATGAGTTTGAAAAGTGGAGAGGAGGTGTTTGACTTGGTTTTGGAGGTGGATTGACATGGTATATATATATATGTGTATATCTTTTACTTTATTTTGAAATATCTTGCCATAGCTTTGCTACATTTTTTTTCTATGAACTAGAAGCCATTAATGTAGTGAAGAAAAGGATGAAGAGATTAGGAATTTTATAAAGAAGAAGTGTAAATGAAGTGAAGAGAGGTGGGTGCTATTTATAGGCAAATATAAGGATGCATATATCATGGTATTTACACACAAACACATCACCATTTCATCACCACCACTCCCCCCTCTCCCCTCATCATTCTTGGCCGAGCACTCCCCCAAATATGTGTGGCCATGTGCTTGTACTTAGGTGTAAGAGGTTGATTTTGGATTTACTTAAGGATGAAGTTTTAGGAAAATATCTTGGATATTTTTTACCATATATGTATATATAAATATACATATGTGTTATGTGTGTGTATATGGGTATATTTATATGTTAGGGTGTGTATGTGTGTGTTATATATATGCTCAAGACATATAAACAAGGTTGCAATAATTTTGAACAACTTACGTTCGTTAAACCGTTCCCGGTCACATTTTCACTTATTAATTAAATTACATATAAATGTAAACAAAATTTGAAAAGTAGTTTCTTATCATTTTTAATGAATTAAAATGATTACATTTGATTTATAAAACCATATAAATAAATATTAAACAATTGTTTATAGAAAGTGCTGTGATATTAATAAAGCGATATCAATTTCCCTTATAATTTCAAGTCAAACATATATCTTTATAAAACTATTATAAATGATTTTTTATCATTTCATAACTAATTAAAATGAATTATTATCATTTAAAAAAATTATTTGAATAATTATAATAACTATTAAATCATTAAATCTCAATTTAAATTCATAAATCAATTATTAATATGATGCCATTATTGATGATGTCATAAATACATTTTATTTCCCAAAATAAAATAAATAATTTTATTTCATAATCTTGCTTAAATAGATATATTAGTGTATGTATCTAGACTCGTGCATTTAAATACTGAGAAAATCTCCTTTCTATTGAAAATATATTTATTGATGAAAATTTGTGTACGAAGCACGTGCTTTATTTATGAAACTATATTCAACAATTATATTTTAAAACAAGTTTCTTATCATAATTTTAGGGTTTAAATATTTATAGTTGGTGTTATAAAATCTTGTATTTAAATATTTCAAAATTAAATATCATTTATCAAAGTGATAAATTTGCGGATCGTTATAGCGGTATCCAGCATGGTCTAAGGAATATTTGCATGATGTCATAGTTGAAGTGATCTGTTTTATTCTTTCAATTTTAACCTTCAAAGTCAATGAGAAGGTGCATGCGAAGTCAATTAAGTGTGGCAATGACGACTTCGTGTATATTGATAATGTTCCTTGTCAACACCGCTTTGCATGAGTATGTGGCTTCCTCGAAGTGCTATGCAGAACTAGCACGCGAGGTGGTCTTCTAATAAAGAGCGAAGTGGCTTGATAATCCTATGGCATTGCCATAGGAACACCCTAGTTGTCATTGTAGGATAACCTCTTCGGAGTGTCTATGAATTTGCGGAGAGATGTATTCCTGATTTCCTCGCCTCTTCAACCACGTGTAACTTTGTTCATCAACTTTCATCATCAAAGAGCGGTATCCTGTCTCTTCGTCATTAGCATGTTAGTGCCTCATCAACTCTACATCTTCGTTGCTGATTGTAGGAGCGATACTTTATCTTTTCTTTTCCTCCTGACATCGACGTTGACTATCGAAGTCATGAGCAAGTCGTTGTGCACATGTCTTCGACTAAAGCTGCTTTGACAACTACAAAGCAATGGCTCTTCAACCTAATTCAATGAAATTTATAGTGATAACACTTAATAATCAATATTTCTTAAATGTTAATTTATTTAATAAATTTATAACAAATTATAATCTAATTAAATCATTTGATTTTTCATAAAGTTTACAAATGCGGTTGTGAGACTTAGAGCCATGTCAATCAGCGATTTATATTGAATAACTAAAATATTAACGTTCACACATCACCTTAGCTAAGGGTGTGAAAATTTATCCAAATTCATCGTAGATAGCTCTTTTTGGTAAAATCCAATTTCACGTTTTCTTAAGCAGTACCTTTTAGTAACGACAGTTTAAACACATTCTTTTAAGCAAAACTATATCACTTTAGGATACATGAAATTTGGGATTGGTTAAAATTCCAGTATTATCCACACTCAACTCGATTTGTCCAAATAAAAGTATTTGGTTCAATAATAGCATTTAGTATTAACCATAATAGTTTGGCTAGAGATTTTGACTTTGAGTTGACTGCAGTTGACCATGATACTAAACTCAAACAACTAAGGAGAGAATTCTCTATTGAATAGAGTTTCACACCTAATGCTTCAATCAGACCTAACTATAGTTGCTCGATGGATCGTCATGCCATGGTTTAACTATAATCAAAGTAGAGTATTCATATTGAAGCTCTATCGTATTCTTAAATCTCGGAACTGTGTAACATTATTACCCTAAGGTTTCTTGTTTGACCAAGTCGTTATTAACCAACGGGAAACTCTTGGATGAATCATTTCATACTTATCCAATAACTACAAGTACATAACCCATTGGTTCCCTCCAACAGCTATGAGTAATACATTGCCCAACATTTAGACAGCGTTATGTAGTTTGGTCTTAATGGATGTTTCGATATCCATTCTCCAAACATCTCTACTAGGAATATTTAAAATAAAATGTTATTTTACTTTGTGATTAACTACTCATGATTGTAATTTTTTTGCAACTACAACCACATAAAATTTTATTTAAGGATTCTTTTATTAATATACTTTAAATTAATTACTTAATTAATTATATAATAATTTAACAAAATATATTAAAAAATCAAACACTTTTAACAAGGTTAACTAGAAAATTAGATATATGTAATAAATTATATAATTTTCCCTAGTGTATACCACTAACTGTTTTAGAACCATCAACTAGTCTTAACATATTGAGTAGCTATACGAGACTTACGTTCAACTGGTTCTTATTTTAATTCAATATGAATGGCTCGAACTGTGGAGGTAATGAGCCTAAAATCAAATCCACTTGCAGTTCTTCCCTAATCTTAAACACCCCGGTCCAAAAGTCTCTATATAACCTGTCATTAATATGAAAATTTTCTCAACATGACTACCCTTACTCATCTTCATAAAAGTTTCTTAGCAATCTTATACCTCGTTGAAATAAAGGTTTGAGATTTTCGAATATTTTATGGACAGATATGTTTTCATGTTGCCTTTACAGTGGTTTGTCTAGAGTATACAGCACATAAGCTAGGGTCGTGTCACAATCAAATACCCAAGTGTTATATGATTTAATTGTTTTGGGATCAACACTTTAGTTGGTTTTTCTGTTAAAGGTTTAGAAATTATAAACAACAATTGTTTGTATGTGAGTGTTATTTTAATTGCTCTTAGCCAATTAGTGTAGTTGGGTCTAGTGTGCTTATCATTTTCTAAAAATAATCTTAAGTTGTCTATTATGATAGAAGTTTGATTTAAGAATATTAGTATAGTTACATAGCAAATATTCTTATAATATTAGAAAGGTTAAATGTACCTATTTCAAGTTTCTAAAAGCTGCCGCTTGACTTCTATATTCCTCAAAGCCCTAAGAGAAATATAAAAATTGATTTCTCTAGTGAGTGTTAAGACTCACTTGCCATGAGATTTTGTCCTTGAGTTTGCTTGATGAATCATAGACCCGTAAGCGACGGGTTACTCTTTAACGACTGTATCATCTCCTACACGTGGTCTTTGTACTAATCTCGGCTGAACTTGATATGCTCAAAATCGAGAGAGATTATTTAGTCTTACTTACCATTTCACGATGGCCTAAGTATAATGCATGTGCCTTGAGTTTGCTCAACAATTATGTGTATGTGTCTTACCTCATCTAGGCAATATGTTAATAGTACTATACATAACAACTTTAGCTTGAGTTTGCAAATACATGCATGTGTCTTACCTCATCTGATATTAAAAGTACTACACATAACAACTCAAGCTTGAGTTTACTCAACAACTAGTACGTATGCAAGTAATCTATTAATATATAAATGGTAGACAGAAACTCTATATATTAGGAATTCATAATTTTAATATATATACATTGGCGATATTGACTTAAGGAAAAATACACTTCTTATGAAATACCATTGTGATTCAAGTGTCGGACACATTTGAAATCACGGTATACATACCATGCATATGTACTTATTCCGAAAATCTATTGGGATTTTTATAGTTTCATTTATGTTTACACGTATAGTATTATATAACTTTAATTTATTTATAACTATTTATAATTTAATTAACTTATACAATATCCATATGCATATTATTAAGTAAATCATATTTGATTAATTTTAATCCAATTAATTAAATCATATTTGATTAATTTTAATTTACTAACTAAATCATTTTTTATTGTTTTTAAGTTCTAATTTAACTAACAATTTAATTAAAATTTACTTAAATTTCTAAAAAAATATTTTATTCATGATAAACAATTCCACTTGAATAAATAACTATATATGTATATTAAAATTTAACTATAAACCTTTATAGTTTTATATTATATACATAACATTATATGTATATTAATTATTTAACTTTTAATTAATTATTTGTTTAGTAAATCCATTTATTTAGTTAAATGATTTAATTAATTATATTAAAATTTGAAAATTTTAGTTTAATTTATCGTAAATATTTTTAAGATAAATATACAACTATAACAGTTATAATTACATACATACATCAATATATGTATGTGTGTGTGTTTGTGTTTTTAACTAATTATTTTATTTTATTTAATTAATCATATTAATTAATTTATTTTAAAATTTTCAAAGTTAATTATGTAATTCTCAAAAAAAAATTAAAATTTAAAATTTATTTTATAATATTTATAAAATTTCCTTTTATATTTTGAACTTAACATTTAATTTTAAAGTATATTTTCAAATTTTCAAATTTTAATTTGAAAATTAGCTTAGGGCCCATAAACTTTGATCCTTACATCTGGGCGACCTTTTGGACTTATGTAACAACCCGCATATTTATCGATTGTATATTTAAATATTTCATCGTTCGTCGGATTATTGTCCGAAAAGCTACTTTTTGCAAACAGTCGAATTGGGAATCGAGACCACTTCCATTGAGTCCAAAATGGTGTTTGCGACTTTTTTGAGTATAAGCTTAGATATGTTTGGAGAAAGTCGAATTTTGCTATTTTCTATTGGGTTTTGGGTTTGGGTTTCACCCCAACTAATTCTATAACCTAGTTCAGCCCTCTCCTCTTCACTTCATTTCATTTCCTTAAACTCAAGCAAAAACTGAAAATGGGGAGAGGAATGGGAAATTAAAACTCCAAGCCCTAGTTTCCAATTTGCAAATCAAGTTCTAACTCCAAATTCAAGAAGAAGCTTTGCTTAAATTCAAGCTTCTTGAGTTGGGATTGAAGAGTGGTTGATCCTCCTTTGTTTTCAAGCTTCTCCTTCCTTGTTTTTGTGTAAAAAGGTGAGATTTTTATCTCACATCTATGTTTATAATTATCTTTGGTTGTTAGGTATGAATTCCTAACACTTCTTCATGTGCATTTGCTCTTGATTTGGATTGGTTTTGTGAATATTTCAATTTTTGGTTTTTGAAGTCAAATTTGTATGTAAATCCTTTTATGGATGTTTGATCATGGTTTGGTAATGCATCGAAGAGCTTATATGGCCGGGTCGTCGATTGGCATAAACCCCTAGCGCCTATTGCTCGTCCGGTTGCATTTGCGAAGAGATTGCCTCTTCATTTTTAGGCTGAAAATACTGGAAATCCCAGTTCAGTCGACTGACTCAGAGCGTTCAGTCGACTGAGCTGAAGCCAGGAAATTTCCTGGGCCAGTATCAGTCGACTGAAATCTCTGTTCAGTCGACTGAACCTGGAACCCGAAAGTTCCCAGGCATGATTCAGTCGACTGAAATCTCTGAGTCAGTCGACTAAACCTGGAAACAGAAAGTTTCCAAGACCTGAGTCAGTCGACTGAAATCTCTAAGTCAGTCGACTGAATTTGTTGTTTTTGCCCAATTTGCTTTTTTGGGATTGAATTTCCAATTTGAATCGATTCGTGATGATCCTATTTGTTGTTATCATTTATTATGACTTTGATGACTCCTTTTTCGGGGTTTTTGAATATCCATTTCGATGGATTCTTTATCAATTTCTTTGGATTTTATTCACGTCTTCGAATGTGAATTTTTATGATTGATTGTTTCTACAATCACTTCTATGATTCGTCACTTTAAAATATAAAGGTTTTCTATACTAGTAGTAAATATCAAAACACTTTCATTAAAACGATTTCAACACTATTTTATTACAAAGCTCGTTTCTTAAACCCTTTTCCAATCTACTAGTATATACAAACCTTTACCTCACTCGTACGAGAAATCTAATTAAACGGCTTAGTAAAACAAGTGGTATGAAACGCTTGCGTTCACTTCGTCGGTTAATTCTTGGACTTGTTCGATTGAAACTCTTGTGACAATTTTCGAGTGGAAATCTACAATCTGTTCGTAAATATTTGAGTTAAGCAAGTGGTTATGGGACATGAAGCTAAACTCTTATATTTACTAGCTTAGTATGATCGACACTTCTTGATGATCGATGATGATCATTTTATGGTTTAGACTAGCAATGTGAGATGTCTCTTTGTCCGCGATGGGGGACTATACCCTGTCAGGAGGAGCTTCGGCTCATCAGGAGGAGCTTCGGCTCATAGTCCGCAATGGGGGACTATACCCTGTCAGGAGGAGCTTCGGCTCATCAGGAGGAGCTTCGGCTCATAGTCCGCAATGGGGGACTATACCATGTCAGGAGGAGCTTCGGCTCATCAGGAGGAGCTTCGGCTCATAGTCCGCAATGGGGGACTATACCCTGTCAGGAGGAGCTTCGGCTCATCAGGAGGAGCTTCGGCTCATAGTCCGCAATGGGAGACTATACCCTGTCAGGAGGAGCTTCAGCTTGTTTTTATGGGATAACGACCCATTTTATGATACGCGTGTTAGGGAGTTTTCACACTCCCGTTTTTTATAGGCTTCTTCCTCTCTTGTGATTTTTGGATTTCTCATTGATGATTTCTGGAATTTATGTTTCACCAACTTTTACAATTGACATTGATATGTATGTCATTATTTGTGGCTTGGTGAATTAAATAAAGAATATGACATTCTTTTTAGTGCTTTGAGATTATTGAGATGTTGTATGACTTTTGTGGATTTTCTAATGTATACTTGTCGCAGTATGACATTTTTGGTTATCATACGTTTTTGGTCACATCTCTTATCCTATCTCATTTTATCTGATAATTATAGCTGGACTGATCCGTTTATTATTTTCTTCTTAAATAATACTCGGGTCAGACCGAGATATTTTAGGTGCTCCTGCTTGACTTCTTATCAGAGTCCTTCTCCTGACTTTTGGCTAACTACTTTAGATTAGTAGTTTTTGTTATTATACATTTGAGCTATAGACTCCTTGATGTATAATTATTCTTTTGTCTAGCACTTGTACCTATTCTTTTGTGATGTAGTGGATCTTGTTTGACCACTATTCTGATGTACACCTTTTTGTGTTAAATATTCATATCTATTTCCGCCTTTGTGATATGAATGTCTGTGACTGATTTGTGTTATGTTTATTTCTATATTTGTTTCCGAGGTCCACTTAGCCACTGTGTCGTCACTTTGAGTTTGTATTAGATATGTCGGGTCTCCTCTAGAAATGAGATGTAAGTTATATCTTCTGACATATCGGTACTCGCACAAAGCAATTACACACCCATTAGGCTTGGCCGATAACCAAGGAGACGAGAATACTTGATTATTCAACCCCAAGCCTAGGCAATACTTTTCTAGGCACTTACTAAATTAGTGGTTTTAGTTAGTTGGCCATATATGTTGGCTAATTAGATCGCATAGACCATTTTTTCTCTAATACCATTGTTGGATCCGGCCTAGTTAGTACCGGGTGATATTGGTCAATTTCAAAAAAATCCCTAATTAGATCTTAGTAGTCCTATGAAATCTAATTTTAACACTATATCCAATCTAGATAATTTAAATAAACTCGTATTTTATTTAATTAATTATATTTAATGTGTAAATGTGTAAATATATCATGTATATGTTTACATATATTAATAACATAGGATATAACTTGATGACATTACGAATAATAACATAGCCAATGTGTATATATATATATAGTGGGAGTAATATCTACAACGTATACATTTGTGTATGCATGTGTGTATTTAGTTGTCTCAAAACATTGTTTAACATAAATAAATGTATGTATACACATACACACACATGCATATACATATAAAATTTGAAATTATTTATATATTATTAAAACAAAATTTGAAATATATAATTTAATTTTGAATAAGTCAGAAAATATTATAGTTGAAAATATCCAAGTACAACTTGGTAAAACATTTTAAATTCAAATCTAGATCTAGAAGTGATTAACTAAATTATCTTTAATTAATTAAATGTTAAAAATATAATATGTAAATTCATGTAAAATAACTTATAGCCTAAAATATGTATTTTTAATTAAAACGCATAAAACAATTTTAATCTCTCTCTCTCTCTCTCTCCGTGTATGTATTTATGTCTGTATTATAGAATAAAAATATTAAAAAATATATGTCTATATTACTTTCGATTAGAAAAATAAAAAATTTATTTAATTTTTTAAGTCCGATAGTTATTTTTAATAATTAAATATATATAGAATATTAAATGTTTATAAAATATTTATATTATATTATAATTATAAATAAATTATGTTTTGGTCAAAAAAAAAATTTAACGTTGTCAAAACCAATTTTAAAATAATTTTATATATTTATATTATTTTAAAATTGAGTTAATGAATTTATATGTTTTAAAATTAGTGTAAATTATTTAAAATTAGTAAACAAATAGTTAAAACTACTAAAAATATGTAAAATGTTTAGAAAATTATGTTTTACATTTTAGAACACTCACATGACTAAATTATAAATATATATACATTACTAATTTAAACTATTGAACAGTTAAATTGAATTATATAAATTAAATATTTGAATTGTTTAAAATAATAATATTTATCGTAAGAAAATAATGTGTATATAATTTTTTTTTAACAATGACTAATTAACACACACACACATGTATGTGTGTGAAAATTAAATTTTTACCTTAGAAGATGTTGCCTTTGAACACACATTGATCAGTGAACCTCTTAAACTCCTTAATATCAACCACTGGATTGTGCAACTAATTAATGTACCACGGTCTTTAATTTAATTTAATGTGTTTTGGTGCTAAAAATGGAGTCGGCCAAGAGGGAAAGGAGAGGACGAGGTCGGCCAAGGAAGAGTGCTAGAGAGATAAATGAATGAGCATGGTTTGACTTATATAGAGGATAAAAGAGAGAAAACTTCTCCACCTTTTACTCCTCCTTTTACCAAAGTATTATAGATCTAGATCAAAATTCAAATCCCATTTCCCACTTCTATGGATAGCCATGTATTGGACCCTTATGGCCAATAAATCTCAAAACATCAAGTAAATAAATAATTTGTTATAAATATTAATTAACTTATAACATTTATAAATTGATTAAATCATGTGGTATTTTGAAGAATTCACTAATACGGTTGTACAACTCACAAGCATAAGTTCAAAAAGTGAAAATTGAAATATTCTAATAGTAACATTGCTGGTGGAGTAACAGTTTGGCCGATATTGCTTATAGATCTTCATTGGTAAAACCCACTTTTGCATTTTAAGAGGTACCATTTAGCAATGATTATTTACACACGTTCTCTTCGTCAAAACTATATCACTTCAGGATGCATGGAATTCGTTTTTGGTCAAAATTCCAAATATTCCACGTTTAACTTGGTTAGTCCATGAAAAATCCTTGGTTTATTAATAATGTTCATTATTAATCTTCCTGCTTTGGTCAGAGATTTTAACTTTGAGTTGACTACAGTTGATCTTGATATTAACCTCATATAACCGAAAAGATGAATTCTCTATTGAATAGTGTTTCATTTTCAATGCTTTAACTCAGATCCAACTATGGTAGCTCGATGGTCGTCATGCCGTTATTTAAATATAATTAAAGTGGAGATCCACATTGAAGTTCAATGGTATTCTCAAGTCTAGAGATATATGTAACATCATCCCTTTGAGATTTCATGTCCGACTCTGTTGTTATTAACTAACATAAACTGTCGGACGAGTCATTCCATAGTTATCCACTAACTATAAGCATATAACCTCTTGGTGTCTCCATTGGCCAAAGGTAATGCAATGTCCAACATTTGAAGAGCGTTAAGTACTATGGTCTAAATAGATGTGTCATGTTCTTTCTCGAAACATCTTGATCAAAAATATAGAAAATATATATATTATTTATGTTGTGATTAATCACTCATGACTGTAACCATTGCAATTTCAATTACATAATATTTTGTTTAAGGACTTTCTTATAAATAATACACTTTAAATTAATTACTTAATAATTTATATCACAATATACCAATCATACGTAAAAAATCGAACACCTTTTATTTTGAACGAGATGTATTATAGAGTTAAATAATTTACAATAGATTACAGAATTGCCCTAGGGCATACCATTAACTTTCTCAACTACGATTCAATATTCGTGGTCACAAATTGTAACTGCAATAGACTAAATAATTTTTCCTTGGGATTTCCTCCTATACGTTATAATGTATGCTTGACATGATGTATATTTGCATATAACATAAATAAACGGAGAAGCATACTTTTATCTCGAACAAAATTTCTCATTCGGTTCTTACGTAATCAAATCATATAGCTACCCCTAAGACATACCCTTTACTTTGTCAAAAGATTTGATTGAGGAGCTACGTGATCAATGCACAAATTGGAGCACAAGTCATATGTTATTCTCTTGGCCGGCCATCTAATACGGGTGACAGAGAAAGTCCAAACGGAGCTTCCCCATGGTCAACGTGTTTACCAAGTGAAGCTAAGCAGCTTTTCTGTGCAGAGGAAAATATTTTGTTTGAAGAAAAGAGAATGTGATGAACTGATTATCCCTATACCAATCCTATGATAATTTCAGCTATAACTGAGTTGGCACGAGTAAGCCAAAACTTGGTGGACAGTGGGTGCTTTATTAATTTGTTCTTTAAAAGTTCTTTCGACAAGTGAAGAGATGATACCGTTAGGATGCATGAAGCTGAATGGGGTATTAGAAAGAACTTACACGACAGAGTACATTACATACATTTATTGTTATGGATAGACTTTTATTTACTGTAGATTTTTGGGACGTCCTACTCTATTTGGTTTTAAAGCTTTTATGAGTAGTGTGTCATCATGAAATTCCCAACTGATGGAGGAGTTGAGCGATTAAAGGAGATCAATTTGTAGGAAGAGAATATAATATAACCGAGATTAAAGAAATGCAATGAAATGAGAAAGTGAAAGGTGCATAAAGGTCATGTTGCATCAAATCTCAAAATGCAAAGCAACTAAAGTCGGAGCTCTCACTCGGATTCGCTAATGCTTTGTACAATGTAGATCCACAAGAAGAGCGCTAATGCTTTGTACAATGTAGATCCACAAGAAGAGCAAGATGAGGGCTCTCCAGGTTGTTTCAATCGATAAGGACCACCTCACCTGAATTATTGAAATTAGAACCCAAATGAGTCATCGAATGAAGAATTGACATGATTTTTAAAAGCTAACCAAAACGGCTTTGTTTGATCATGTTCAAACGTGTGGAATTTCATTCGAAACGAACCAACTCGGTGTGGTTGGGTGCCACATATGAATGCAATTTATTCCCACCAACCAATATTTTTCATGCTACTTAATAAAAATCAAGAAAAATTCGATAAGGGAAACATTTTCAATTTTCAGAAAAGAACTATCATTGCAAGTTTTGAAAGTATTATATTGTTTAACAAATTAGAATAGTTCAAAATATACATTCTTTCTAAAAAAAAAGAAAGAAAAGAAATCTTCTAAATATTTTATTTATTTACTGATCTAGAATGCCATCCCAAATGGTACAAAAAGGTTTTCCCCTTCAAAAATCGCCAAATTATAACATAGTTAATCTCAACCCGTATCCCAGGTGTAAAAAAAATAAAAAGCCATTATTTTTCAAATTAGAAGAACCTAACCTCATATGCCACGGTGCATATTCATGTTTCTTATAAAATCGAATACAAAAGTAACAATATAGAAAACTTGGCAAAACAGAATATTAACCGAGCATATTCATGTTTCACAGAGGTATTCGATCAAAAGGGAAAAAATCCCACACTTGACCAGGTGAAGTATTTAGCACCCAAATTACAAGTTTATTTGAACTATCAGAATATTAACCGAGCATGCTAAATTTAAGTCAAGATACACTAAGATATCATTAGGTTACAACTTCAAATCTACTGCATAAACAAACAGTAAGATCAAGTACCTCTAGGAAGTGTGATATATGTCCACTACTTAAAACATGAATGCAAAAAACAAAAAACACACTCCATTATCCAGGACTGACATAGATTTGCATATTACACAATTTTTTCCCCCTTTTCCCCATGGCTCATCTTCTTATCTTTGATTTTCTATGCTTTCTGTAATATCAAATAGAAATATATTTACTGCAGATATAGAAAGACTATCTCTACTTAATGTGAAATAAAAGAACAATACAACGGATATACCTGCATCGGTAGATAGAGTCTGAATTCAGGTGGCAATTCTTCCTCGGAGTAAAGACGATCGGAGAAGTAAATCCTTCTAAGTCTGCAATTTGCATGAACTTGGACTCGAAGGGTCTCCACGTAATTTGTCCCATATGCTCTTCTCGTGTAATCAGAAAGATTTATCTGAACGTTATTCCACCCATCTTCTAACTTAAGTGGCATAGTGCATATATATGGTTTCACCCTTGTTACAACCTAACGGAGAAAATAATGTGTTAATGATTCCTTGAAAAAGTTTAAATAGCTTACATATATTGTGTGCTTTAAAATATACGACAAACAGACAAAGGTTGACTACATTAGCAAGCTTTCATATGGTATTCTAACATTCATACAACAAAGAGAGAGAGGGACCCCGGGGTGGGGGGGGGGGGGGATGCATCAAATGAGAAATGATATTCTTAAATACTTTGATATAGACAGTCTATCCACATTGAAATAATACACCTATCTTTTTCGAAACAAAAATCAGCACCTTGAGTCCTTAGCGTGGCCATGTAACAAAGATGGCAATGTGGATGCAATGCGTGTGTAGTTGTGTGTATATGGTTCTCCAAGGTCAACAACACAACAATGAGAATATTACATTTTATATGATTTCCTATTTAAACGAATACAGGGTCCAAAAACTACATGTATCAGAAAATAATATAGTTAAGCTCAAAGTGTGATGTTACTGTCCCTGCATAGAACTTACTATATTAAGTATTACATTATCAATCAATAAAACCATTCTGCTGATAATATCACAATAATTGCTCGCCCATGTAAAAAAAAATTATTGGTAGCTGACATGTGTTCATGGTACACTGTACACGCAACGTATAGACAATAGATTATGGTTTTGTGTGCATGTCATATAAAATTGCACCAAGACAGTAATATGTATGTGTCAATCAAACAGGAAATCTTAATATGAACAAATAAGAATTGATTTTACTACAGTCATCATAATATGGACTTCATTAGGCAAGTCTATATTGGTTACTTAGACCTATGCATATGTCACATAGGATATTTGACTAGAATGTATTTAGATCAATATTCGACTTTATTAAAGTACACCATAATTCGAAAAGATTGGCAGTTTAGAGTAGAGATTTCTTTACGGGGCTCGATCATAGATGGGGGGATAAAAAGAGGGAGAGGGGGTGTGGTTTGGAGGGCGAGGAGCTGCATTTAATCAAGTACTGCTGCAAGAACAGAACCTTGAAAACCTACCTGAACAAATCCTGCCTACCAAGTAGCATAGAAGATCACAACAAAACAAATAAAAATACCTACCATGCAGTTCAAAAATACACTGCTTTTCCTTCCAAATATAGTGAAGTAAATAGGCCCATGATGCATGGTATAATCTACAGAGACCTATGAATCAACTGACATGCTATGTATCCAGATTTCAATGTTTCCCAGCTTTTATACACAGCGCTAAATGTTTGCTTTATTTTTTATTTTTTGTATTGCAAAATGCAATCTTAAGTATGTCCTAAATACAAACTATGGTGTAGGGTCAAAACTAACAAGTTCAATATCAAACTGTATGTTTTGCAATGAACCTGGTCTTCCAACAGAAAAAATAGTTTCTTCTTGACTAACAAATGTAGTCTGTTGTGGTTTCTACTGCAATCATTTTCAACAGTTGAGTCTGTGTACATGTGCTTGATTTATACCATGTGAGATACATGAATAGTTAATCAAAACTTGGTAGAAATACATTATATGTTGTTAGGAACATGATTATAGTGTTTTGATGATAACAACCATATGACAATGCAATTGATGCGTTTATCAAGATATTATAGGATTTGTAGCATTATACAAAGAGCGATGCACAAAGAAACAATGTGATGGTGAAGAAAACAACAAAACGGAGCACATAAAGGTATAATGGAGTGAACGAGATTTCAAAACATTATGATGGAACTAACAAATGTACTTGATCATATATGTGTTGATGATATACTCGAAGACGGATCACATAGCTGGAAAAAAAAAGTATGTTTTATATCAAGTCATTATCCAGTCCTTTAGAGTCTAGATTTGTTAAAACCGCACAAATAATATTCAAATCACTCCATTCTCACATCATCTAATATCTCTTAAAGATCATCCATGAATTTTTCTGGATTTATTTGGAATTTTTACAAATTTTATACAAACACGTTTTGTATAAAAGTGCTTATTCAAAATATAATTTTAGTAAATTTAAGAGGTTATTTGATTTTATATTAAATGTTAACATTAATATTTTTCTTTGAATTTTTTTACAGATGATATATAAACCACTTACTATATATTCAAATTTTATTGTAATAAAAATATAGTCTTTGAATTTCATATATTATTTATAATACAACAGTTGTAAAATAAGTAGACTTGCTTGCAAAAAATATTTGAAAATGTTAGATTTAAAATTTTAGCATAAATTTTTTTGTGAAACTTCCGAATATTGTTGCCAAAAATCTTAAAATCATACGATTTGAATCCCCTTTCAAATCGAATCCCTCCCCTTATGATTCGATTTATATTCCGATTCAAACCAAGCTAAGTACCGCAATTTAAAAAAAAATCATTAAATCCAAATTGATGTATTCAATATACTTATTTGGATCTACAATTCCAAATCTAATCATTTTCAAACAAAATAAAATTGTAACAAGAGAGAAAATGAAGTTTTATGTTTAAACGTAGAAGTTCAAATATCAAATCAATTTCAAAGTATGTGCAAACAAGGTTATCAAAATGGGATTTAAATCGTAAATCGCAAAGGATAAATTTTAAATCGAAACGAGATTTAAATCGTAAATCGTAGATTCAAAATATTCACATTTTAAGGTTTGTATGCACTTTGAAGTTGATTTTGACATTTGAACTTTAACAATTAAACTTATAACTTAATTTTCTCTTTAATTCCATTTTTTTAAAACATTATAATGGGAATTGTGAATCTAAATAAGTACATTTAATATGCTAGTATGAGTTGAATGTGTTTTTGATCGTACTTTTAACTAAGTTTAAATCGGAATGTAAATCGAATCGTAAAGGGTGAGATTCAATCTGAATCGGGATTTAAATCGTAAGATTTTAAGATTTTTGACAACAATGTGTGCAAACCATAAAATATAGATTTTTTAAATCTACGATATTTGAATCCCGTTTCGAATTAAAGTTCGAATTTTACGATTTACGATTTGAATCCCGTTTTGAATTAAAGTTTGAATTTTACAATTTGAATCTCATTTTGAAAACTTTGCTTCCGAATACGTTTACACATCTTCGGTGATTTTTCCAGAATTTTCTAATCAGTCAAACGATTAAAATTAATAGGTCAACCGACTATAAAGTTTGTTGCTAGTACTGAGTGCGACATTTTGAATTTTTGAACATTGTCTCTTTCCTACCCATCGCTTCTCTTCCTCCTGCATCTTTTCCCAATAGTTACTTACCTTTAAAGACCCCTACATCTATATAAAGACTCTATTCCCAAAGCAATTCAACTCGCTATTTTCTATTCTATACTCTCCTTATTGCTTTCAAACATTCATTTCAGAAATCATTTTCAAAAGCAATCATCTTAACTAGCGTCATAATACGGTCGTTATTCTCTTCTAACCTCTCACTTAGATTCATTTATTCTGGTTATTGGAGAATTGTACTTCAGTATTGACAAATCAGTCCACTCTGAAACAAGTTAGTTAATGTCAGTATTTTACTCCAAATATGTGAAATCCTGTCTGTTATCTCAGGCAGTTGTGTGAAGTATTGATAGGTGTAGAAACATGCTACTTCTGATGAAGTAGGGGTTGTTTAATGAAAATTCTAAAAGATTTCTCAAACTGAACATAGGACGGGGGGTCCAAACCAATATAAATCAACTGTGTGATTACTTTACTTATTCCGCTGCATTTACTGTTATATCCTCTTATTATACAAGCACATGCACACACAGTCATATTGATATCGGCACTCCAACTTAACATATGCTTCAATTTCAATTGCTCCATTATAAGGCCAACATCAATTTTAAATATCATAAAGTTATAAAGTAAAGCATATCAGGTTAAATGGAGTGGTGTATGATTGTATGTTACTTCAACAATTCGTATAACTAAATTTTTATCCAACTTACACACTTGAAAGTTAGAAGCTCGAAAACGTCGGCGCACATTCTTATCATCCAATATTTGAATCTCAAAGGTGAAGTATTTCTTCATGTTCTTTACGACCATGATAAAAAATGGAAGCTTAATACCAAGTGTTGCGTTAGGATCTGCAGGGCACGTGATAAACGTTGACTGTATGTTTGAACCAGAAATTTCAAGTACATCAGACTGAATATCTTCGTCTTGGGGCCTTCTGATTTGTCCATTTTCAGCTGTAGGAGATCCAAGAAACCAACCAATAAGTTAAAAGGACTCCAATACAAATGTGCAAGCTAATACACATGGATTAGTTTTATTCCACCAAAATCATTGTTGTCAAAAATCTTAAATCTTACGATTTGAATTCCGTTTTAAATCGTATCTCTCCCATTACGATTCAATTCTCAAATTCCAATTCCAAACTAAAACAACAATTGAGGAAAATTATGCAATCTATGTTGAATTAGAAAATATCAAGATATTTAATTGAATCTACAATTCAAATTTTGTTGTTTTTTATTAAAAAAATGAAGATGAGACAAGGGAGAAAATTAAATTATAAGTTCAATGAAAATTTTTCAAGTATGGAAATCAATTTAAAATACACTAATTATTATTCTGGAAAGCGGAATCAATGCTTTTACATACTTAAATGTCATTTGATAATCTATATAGAGCAAAAAAATTAGCATACAAGTATGTATACATATTACATAATAGAATGTAAATCCCCTAAATCTACGACTTACGATTTAAATCCAGTTAAGATTAAAAATTTGAACTTTACGAAATCCAATTTGAATCTTGTTTTGAAAATATTCCATAAAATAAGCAACACAATTAAGTACTCGTTTGTATTTCGGTCAAAGGCAAGTATTGATACGTGCTAAAACTCAAAACCTTTTGTTCAGTTCATTTTGTCGAAATAACATAATATAACATGCTAGTTAGAAGCAGTAATTGCACATCAATTAATACCAAATCAAGGGAAAAATATACCTTCTTTATCCCATATTTGCAATGGTTTGCTCCTGTCAAATAAACAAAACAAATTTTATTTTTTAACATCGGCTATTAACTTGTAAACGAGGTTTATAACGTAAGAAATGTTATATGAACCAACATACCCAAGACTATACAAAATGGATAAGAAACCTGATTGAAATGTGTTCTTGAACATCTTCCAAATCAAACACCTGCAGCGACAAACGATTCGACAATAATTAGCTAAACGATTATCTGAGTACATTGAAATTCCTAACATCGAAGATTTCTAATGAAGTACCTGTAATCAAAACCCTAATCATTGTTAAATGAAACAAATTATATAATCCTAATCAAAGAGGAAGAGGAAAATCAAACCTCAGATAGTAGTTTGCAATCAGTATTGAGAGCGATTGTTGCTGAATTAATTATGACTGTTAAAGAGGGGTTTGGAACAAATTAGAAGAAAAATGGAGTATGAGTAAAATTTGACAATTTCATAGCAGGAGAAGACGCGGTCCAGTTCGAACATAAGCCCAGCCCAAACGGTGAGCACGAATGCACGATGATGAAATAAGTGGTACTGGTACTTCTTTGCACGGTGTACGTTGTTCGGATCCGATAAATCATTAGTTTACAACTTTTTCTCATCCTTTAAAATAAAGTGAAAATTAGGCACACATCCTTAAAACGGAAGTTAATTCAAAGCGGATCTCTGTGGTAAAAATATATATTTTCTACATCCTGTTTCTGTTTTCCGCTAATTTTTTTCCCAAATTACCCTTGCGCTTCGCTGTCGAGCTGATTCTTCTTTTTATTTTTCGATTTAAATGGAAAACTGCAATTAAATTAAAGACGAATCAATTTTTTTTTATAAAATATGATATTCTTAATATTTGCAGTTACGAATAATCGCAACAAATTTCTGCAAATATATGCGCAATAGTTGCAGAAATTTCTGCAACTATACGCAATAGTTGCAGACATTTCTGCAACTATAAGCAATAGTTGTAGAAATGTCTGCAACTATAAGCAATAGTTGCGGTAATTTCTGCAACTATACGCAATGGTTGCAGACATTTCTGCAACTATAAGCAATAGTTGTAGAAATGTCTGCAACTATAAGCAATAGTTGCGGTAATTTCTGCAACTATACGCAATGGTTGCAGATATTTCTGCAACTATACGCAATAGTTGCAGACATTTCTGCAACTATTTGCAATAGTTGCATTTCTACAACTATATGCAATAGTTGCAGACATTTCTGCAACTATGCGCAATAGTTGCAGACATTTCTACAACTATTTGCATATAGTTGCATTTCTGCAACTATATGCAATAGTTGCAGAAATGTCTGCAACTATACCATATAGTTGCATAAATTTCTGCAACTATACCCAATAGTTGCAGACATTTATGCAACTATACCATATAGCTGCAGAAATATCTGCAATTATTTGCAAATTTTGTAAATTTGAAAAAAAATCAAAAAGTTTAAAATTTGCTGAATTATCTGCAAATATTTGAGATAATTGCACATTTAATACAAATATGAATTTTTGGTATCAACAATAGATCTCATTTCAAAGATCATAAAATTTGTGATTTTTTGGTGAAAACGGTTTGTTGATCCGGTTTTTGTACATAAAGTTATACGCGTTTGAATTATTTAAAACATAAAGGGTATTTGTGTATTTTTGCTTGCGCGAATTTGAAAATAGGAAGCAGAAATTTAAGTTTTGTATGTGAAGGATGTTTTGTTTATTTTAAAACTTGTTAAGGATGTGAGCCAAACTTACCCTTATTTAAAAGTATTACGGCACGTGTTTCGCTGATGATAAAGGCACCTGAATTGTTTTTGTACAAATTATATTTGTTTAATACGTTTAAAAGAAAATGTTTTCTACAAATATTTACTCATATGTTTGTATTGAATCATATGTAGTTAATTTGAATTTTTATTTCTAAATTGCAATATCTAATTTTTTATTAGTTTAAAATTTTATTTATATTTTTCATTTATAAAAAACAAATTTGTAAAGTAGTTTATTTGTTAGATCCTAATTTTAAGTAATTTGAAAACTTGGTAATATTTATAGAGGAAAATTTGAATTTATAAAGGAAGCTTAATTGTCAGATCCTATTTTTGAGGTATACTAAATTTTGATAATATCTCTAGAGAGACATTCTTGGTACGAGTGTTATGGCACGCGCTTCGCGCGTGAATTGTTCTCCTTATAAATTCTTTTAAATTGTATATGTTTAAATAAGTCAAAAAAATAATTTTTTATTTTCAAATGATATTAAAATTTATATATTTGTAAAGAAGTATTTTGAATTTGTAAAGGGAGTTTAATTTCAGATCATATTTTTAGAAGTATTCTGAATTTGTAAAGCATGTTTAATTGTTATATCCTAATTTTAGGGGCGTTTGAATTTGTAAAAGAAGTTTAATATGAGATCCTATTTTTAAGTGATTAAGATTTGATAATATATAGAGTGGCGTTTTTGACAGTTCACATTGATACCAAAAAAGTGTGACACCAAAACTATTACAACTATTATTAAAGATTTCACGCTGACATCAAAAGAGTGTGACACCAAATGTATTACAACCTTTAATAAAGAAATACATATAAGGACAATTTTGGATGTTTGCGGCCGGACTAAAAGTTTGCGCTTCAAGCCAATTATTAATAAAGATGTGTGGACTAAACATTAGGACTAGAGAGGATTTGTATCCGTCTTCTTAAGTTATTTTGAATGTTAAGTTATTTTGAATCTATATGTGATCTAAAAACTTCGATTTGGCATGTTTTTTGTGAATGCAAAACGATACTCTGAAAGAGATAAGTTAGGAAAATATGGATATACTACGAAAGGATATTAAATGAAGAATGATTGTTTGTATTTATTTTGGTTTTAGAAGTATTTTGGATGTTCGCGGTCGATCTATATTTTACCAATATAGACCAGTAGTTTTAAAACTTAATAACAACTTTAGCCCGCTTTTAAATATATTTATAGAAATAGACCACTTTTCTTTTTTCTACAATTTTGCGATGGCGATTTTTCAAAAATCGCCAACAGGCAATTTTCTATAGTTGGCGATTTTCGAAAAGTCGCCAACTAGGAAATATGTTATTTCCTTTTGGCGATTTTTCGAAAATCGCCTATTGGCGATTTTTGAAAAATCGCCAACGTAGAATTTCAGAAAAAAAAAAGTTGTCTATTTCTGTAAATAAGTTTAAAAGCAGGCTAAAGTTGTTATTAAGTTTAAAAATTGGTCTATATTGGTAAAATTTCCTCTTAAATATTGTAAAATAATTGATATTAAATAATAAACTAATGCGAAAAAATATTAAATTATAAAATTAAATAAAACCGATACACTGCATTTTAAAAAAAACTGATACACCGTAATTAAAAAAGCAAGTACATAAATAATGCAATTAAAAGTAAACTATAAAAGATGCATTAGAATTGAAATAAACAAATCATACGATTAGGAATAAATTTCTAATGGCGGCTTATATTCTTAGGTGACTAGGATTGTTCTAAAAATTATTTTTCTTAATTTTGATTTCTCTTCTTTCTATCTTATTTTCCCTCCTCTTCTCGATTCTATTCTCGAATCATGTCTGTTAACCCGCCTTTTGGCAACGCAATATACCGGTGGATTTAACCTAATTAACCGCACAAGACATAGCATAGTCGACGAACAAACAGCGCAAGACGTTTAAAATATGGTTTTAACAAAGGTCGAGCCGCTACAACTCGCTTGGAGTTTGCTCCGAGTCGTCCCTAGGCTTACTTCGGGTTTTCAAAGGGATTACTTCGGGTCTTTGGTGGATTAGCATATTTACAAGTTGCTTCGAGTCACTGCAGCACTTGCTTCGAGTCAATGACAGGTCTACTTCGGATCAAGGAGACGACCGCTTTGAGTTAAGGCCATAGATCAATCAAAAACCATCCACTTCGTATCCATCAACATCATGCCCATCTAGTTCATATCCGTGAGCTCCAGATCCATCCGCTTCATGCACTTCGTATCGATCCATTTACCTCCACACTCATCAGCTTCGTATCGATCAAGCTCCCACACATTTCGTATCGATCAATTAATTGATCGATACGAAGCAGTGAACCATTGATCAATACGAAGCCACAAACCGAGCATCGATGCAAAGTGCAAGGGGATTGTTGCTTTCGTATCGATCCTTTTTATATATGTTTCGTATCAATCGGTCAAATGGTCGATACGAACTAATGATCATTCGATCGATACGAGAGCAAGAACACATGATCGATACGAAGACGATAGCCATGCATCGATACGAAAAGAGACGGGGATCGATACGAAGAACATATCACCCGATGGATACGAATGAGGAAGCAGTCAACGCGGCATAAAAGATGGATTTACCCTAACTTATCGCTCCACATCACCATCGTTTGATCGATACGAACAGATCGATGCGAGATGGATCGATACAAAGGCGCTAAACTATGGAAATGTAAAACTTGGATCGATCATAACTCAATATCTACAAGTCCAAATGCCTTCAAATTTCACAGGAGCTTGCGTACCACCACAAGAATGTCCATGATCGACCTCGACCAAAATGGAGCCGTTTTGCGATACGAAATTCGTACATATCGATTGAGGATCGATCCCAATCCACCTCGGATCGATCTAGTGGGCCCTCACACATGAGAGAAAGAGTCTTCCAACATTTGAGTCAGATATTTCCATGCCACGCCTATAAATAGCAGTCCTAAGCCTTCAGAAAAGGGATCTTTTGGCTCTTCTATGTCGTTACTCTGCTGAACTCCATTATAATTCGGATGTCATCAATTTTACTCTTATAAATCAGTAGAGAAGCATCAATAAAACAGCAACTCTTCAAAGTGGACGTAGGCTACAACGCCGAACCACTATAAATCTTGTCTTTTTACTGCTTTCCTTTTAATTCTTGGAGTGTTCTTCATATTTTATTCTACTACATACAATCCATATGTGATCTGTGACTGTGAATTGGTGCTTTCTTCTGCAATTGGGTGTTTGTGACCAATTTTGGCGCAAACAATGTCTTCTTTGAAAGCTAGTGGTAAAGGCAAAGGTATATTGGAGGAATCAGATGAATCTCAACAGGCTGCAGCAGAATTAGACAAGGAAGGTTGGCAAGCTATTACTATCGAAGGCAGAGAAAGGTTTTGTTGGTGACTATACAACGCTGAATCTTTTCCAATTCCAGCGTCATTTATAGTAAATTCTTCATTGCTCCAATTGCGAAAAGAGTGTCTTGTAGCTAAGAGCTTAAGGGAGCACGCCGGTTATGCCTAATGAGGTAAAACTTAGATTTATTGATCCTAAGCACATCAATGGCAAGAAGAAAGCCATCCTCTCTATGTGTACTATTGATGAAGCCTGGTCAGGTTGGAAGAAATGCGTTCTGGTTTACATAGTCGGTCCCAGACCTTAATTTAAAAACTTAGGAAACTACATGAAAAGGGTTTGGAAGACTGAGGGTTACTTTCCTTTACAATCTAGAGAAAACGGGTTTTCCGTAGTGAGATTTAGAAAAAGATTGTGAGAATATCGATAGCCAGGGTCCTTGGTTTATTGATAGGAACTTGATTATAATTAAGTGGCTTAATCCCAACATGAGGACATACAAAGATTCGCTATTATCGCTGCCTATATGGATTAAGTTACTAGGATTGAGTTTCAAGGAGTGGAGTGTGGAAGCTATTAGCGGGCTAATTGGAACGATAGGAATTCCTATCAAAATGGATTACCTGATGTCAAACAAAAGTAGAATATCGTTTGTTAGATTCTTGGTAGAACTAAAAGTGGATGTAGGTTTTACAGAGGAGATAGAAGGAGTGTTTGAGGATGGGAGTATTTATAAACAAAGGGTGGAATATGAAATTCCTCCTCCAAGATGTGATAATTGTGTATGTTTTGGGTATAGAAAGTCTCGATGTCCAATGGTTAAAGTCTGGGCACATATGGAGAGTTCAAGAAAAGGATGAGAAAGATTCATAGGAAGGGGCGCATGCACATAATAATGCAAATTTTACCGAAGGTCGGCGAAACTCTAATATGGAAAATTTTGTGGCAGATGATGATATTGAAAGATTAACCAAAAGGAAATTGATGAAGCGATTGAGTAACTACGCTTAGCTAAAGAGAATATTTAGAAAGAGATAGTGGAGCAAGGAGAATGTTCAGATACTGTCCAACTATATGCAAAATCGGGAAGCTCAGAGATAAGAGAACTAGTTCACTTGGTTGAAGATGACAAGGCGAAATGTTACAACAGAACAAGCCAAGTTGAATGCGGGTAAAGTCAGTTCTTAAAAGGAAGACTCACTTACCACCCATTCAAGGGGGCCCGCAAATGGAAGTAGTGGATATTGACCGGTATAATGCAACTATTCCAAGAGTCTTGGTAGCAACATCTAGCGACCAATTTGTATCTTCAGCACCCAATTTGGGCGGCACTATCATCGAATCTCATTTCCCCATGTTTTCTTCTGGATGTTAATCATAACTCTTATAATAGTCTAAATAATATTAAAATTGTACAGATATAGGAGATCGAGTCGGGGATCAACAGATGGTGAGCAATCCGAGCAGTCCAATAAGCATATATGATCGCAACCAGCCACCGAAGGAAGATGCCCCTAATAGCCCCGCTAAGGAGAACAAAAATATAAGAAAAGTAAAGATTGACTTATTGGTTAAGAATAACCCAAATTTGGAGAATTTTGTAACGAAAAAAGGGGTGATTCGAAGGTGGTAGGACATGGGGGTATGGAACTAAGGAGTGGTAACAAAATCTCCAAATGAATATTTTATGTTGGAATGTGAGAGGGTTACATAGACCATTTAGGAAATTATATGTCAAATCCCATGTATATAGATGTAAAGTGAGCTATATTGGCTTACTTGAGAATAAACTGCAAGCTCATATAGATATCTGGGGGGAAAATTTGATATTAGTTGGAGAATTGTTAGCAATGTAGAATGATATTATAAGTGTAGAATCTTAGTCTTAATCAATATAGGACTATGTCTAATGTTGATGAGCGATCAACATGTTTATCTACTTCTTAAGAAATCAGGATGGCCGACAATAGCTTGCACTTTTATCTATGCCCATAATTTTGAGCTATTGAGAGCTAGATTGTGGGACTGAATACAAAAGAATGCTATTTACTTTTGGTTTCCTTGGTTGTTAGTGGGGATTTCAACTATATCCATCATGCTAGTGAAAAACTATGGGGAAATTCGATGACAAAGTGTAAGATGAAAGAAATTGGTTTATGTATGTTAAGAGTAGGTCCTGCTTAGTTAAGTATCAAAGGAAATAATTATTCATGGTAGTATGGTCCAGAGAAAAATATCTTAGGCAGAATTGATAGAGCATTAGCTAATGTTGTGTGAATCTACCAGTTTCCAAAGTGGGAATTAAAGTATCTTCCCTCGAGCAGCAGCGATCACTCGGCTATTTGGATTAGTTTATCTTAATCTCATAATCAGATATGCAGATCATTATAATTTATGAATTGTTGGACATAATAGGAAGACTATTAACTGTTGCTATGAAACATATCAGAGACAAACATCGGGGGTAAAGCTATGTTTCGTGTTTTGCAATGCCTGAAATTATGTAAAAACAGTTGAGAAAATGAAGTTGGAATAAAAGAGTTATCAAAAAGTAAATTAGTGATTTAAGGTCTGAATATGGGAGGCTCCGGAAGGAACTTGAGCAAAAGCATGATATTAATTTGAGTAATTCAAGTTCCAAACTGCCCGAACAAAGGATGTAATATCCTTCTTGAATATCAATCAAGGTCCTGGAAAGATTTTGAAGGTATTCTTAAGTAGATTCAATACGGCCATAGAAGAACCGAATAACCTAAAGAAGAATTTCATTCTAATGGCGTTGGTTCGGGAGATACATCTAGACATGGACTGTGGTAAGTGGTTAAAGATGAAACAACCATCTACAATAAAAGAGTTCTATGGGAAGGCCATCCAATATTTTTGCTTAGAAGGGGCATATATGATTGCCGGGAAGGCTAGTAGTGGATGGTCAAAGAAAGTCATGCAAAGTAACATGGCTATTAAATAGACTAGGGAAAGCATTCGTAATGTTGCCATAAATATAGGAAATAATGATAGTGGTCAGAAGAAGAGAAATCAAGGTGCAGATGTTAGGAGAAATGATGCCAAGAAGCATCCAAGACATCTGAAACCATAAGAGTACAATCCCCTACATGACACTGTGGACAATATATACCTTGCTATGCAAGGAACATAAAGGTATAAAAATCTACCTCAAAGGGAGGCAACAAAAGCTAAATGATGCTCCAGGAAGTATATTCGCTTCCATGACACTCATGGACAAATACCAGCGAGTGTCATCATCTGAGGGATGCGATCAAGAAATGAATTTGAAAAAACAAATTGTAGCGATATGTGAGAGATACGTAGGATGCTAGAAAAAATGCTAAACCTCAGGGGTAGAACACTCAGAGGGATCGACCTGGGTCCAGTGGATAAGGGCATAGGAAATCAACTAGTAGGACTGTGATCAATACGATAACTAGAGGATCTCATCCAATGGAGAAAAGCTGAGATGAGATGGAATGTTATGGAACTTCATTGAAGCATGTACCACATAAGAGCCAATTTCTCGTCAAAGATGGAGCTCCAGCAAAATAGCCGAGGACAATAAAGGATGATATTTTGTTTCGTGATAGAGAGATTGATGGGATCGAAGCACCGACGCTTGATCCTATAGTAATTATGGCCATTATTAGGCTAGCTATTGTATGTTGAGTGTTGATTGATAATGGAAGCTCAGTTAATATTTTGTTCAAGAAAACCTTTGATTAGATGAAAATTAGTCAGAAGGATATCAAGCCAAGTAAATCTAAGATTCAAGGATTTACCGGAGAGACAAAGGAGCTTATCGGGACTATTGACCTATAATAGAGTTTAGTGAAGGAGACCTCAATATTGTATAGATGCAAACATTTGTTATTGTTGAAGAATTTTCGGCTTACAACACCTTTTTGGACCTACCCACCCTGGCCAGTTTCAGAATAGCACTAGCTCCTTAGTACTTGATGATGAAGTTTTCAATGGAGAATGGAATGAGTTCTATTCAAGGAGACCAAAGTGTAAGTCGTCAGTACTACGTCATAAAGCTCATAGAGGAGAAGCGACAAGAGAAGGGAAAGGATGCAGAGAAAACTCTCTGTATCAAGACTGTAAATGCATAGAAATCAATGCCCAAGCCCTGGCTCAGAAGCCATAACAAATTCTTTAAGTCTACAGATCCTCGGAAGGAGCAAGAGGATGCATAGGCAACGCTGGTAGAGCAACATCCCAATCGATATGGATGATCCTACTCGGATCCTTAAGATTGGATCTAATCTTAGCACCAAACTAAGAAAATAATTGGTTGGTTTTCTCAAGGAAAATCTGGATGTGTTTGTTGGACACATTTAGACATATGTAGAATATCGCTAGAGATAGTGTGCCATGCATTGAAGTGAACCCGAAATGCCTCCCTCTGATGCAAAAGAGATGCATTCTAAGCCCAGAGTGATCCATTGAATTAAAAAAGCAGTGGATAATTCGAAGGTGAATGCCTTTATCCACGATGCCTTATACACTAAAAAGGTATCGAATCCCATGTTGGTTAAGAAGGAAAATAATCAATGACGAACATGCATCGATTATTCAGACTTGAATAAAGCATGCCCAAAAGACAGCTTCCCACCAATGAAGAGAGACCGGCTTGTGGACTCAACGAACGGACATAAACTGTTATCCTTTATGAATGCGTACTCCGGCTACAATCAAATAGCAATGAACTTTCAAAATCAGGAACATATGAGTTTTATCACTGATTTGGGCATGTACTGCTATCGAGTCATGCCGTTCGTTTTGAAGAACGATAGAGCCACATACCAGCAATTGGTAAATATAATATTTGAAAATAAAATAAGGGGCTATGGAAGTATATGTGGATTATGTTATCCATATAATTTCAACATCAAGAGCAGAAGTGAAAGCATCAAAGGAATAGAAGACCGCACCTCATCAATATGGGGGTACAAATGACGTCGCATGTGTCGAAGAGCTTAATGACGTAGCCATTCATCATTCTCATGTCTCTTAGGTGTCACTTCTCAACCACATCACAATTCATCACTTTGCAAGTCATTAGCGTCATATCACCTCAACAAGGAAAAAGGATCAGTGTCACATGCAACCGAAGAGGCAATGGCCAGGGCCGGTCCTAGAAGTTTTGGTACCTAAAGCCAATTGCAAAACCAAGGCCCTTATACAAAAATTAAAGTTATTATCGTTAATTAAATTATCAAAATAATTTACGTAGTTTAAAAATTATGAAAAGAGGAACAAAAACAAATAACTCATAAAATTTGTAATTATTTCTAAAAGTCAATATACTAACTATAATTAGTTAAAATTTTACATTACCTAAAATAATTTAACATTTATTCAGAAAAATAAAAATAATGATCAACGCGGTTTTTACGGTCTGACCGGTTGAACCATTAGAACCTTTGACCTTGCATCGATACGGTTCAGTCTTCAAAACTATGGTTTATAGAATACATGTATTTAGAGGAATAAGAATCTGTGCATGACATAAAAGATTGCCAAATGCTTATATATTTTGCCTTCCTTTATGTCAGGCAAAGTATTTGGCTACTCATGACACAAATTCATTTTTAAAAGAAGATGGAGTTATCATGAGGGTTGAACATCAAAATTTTGAGTACATATGTTAGTTATAAATCATTCTAACAACCAATTCTTTTATTATATGCAGATGTTAACCCAAAGAAAGCCTTGCTATCCTCCTCCACTACTATTTCCACAAGTGGTACTTATCTTTTTTTGATGAACATTCACATTCTAAACATAACCAATTAACAAGTGCAGTTGCAATATTATCCTAAGTTTGTCTAAACTGATTGAAATCATTGATTAATGCAGAGATATTCAACTCCACCCGTTGCTGAAATTCTTCCTCCACATCCTATTTTAAGACCACCACCACGGCACCACCACCATTTTTATGAGTGCATATAATTATCAATTAAAATTTTATGAGTGCTTTGCTCCATTTGATAATTACCTTTTCTATTTTCATCATCGATTGGAGTATCATATTAAAACAAATTAAAGTAACTGTCAAACAACTGAACAAGAATAGGTCAAAGACTCAAAACAATCAAAGAAATCAACTTTTACAAAACACAGTTACGCAACCTACAAAACCTAGATCAATTATTGTAATAAATTAAAATTGTATGGCAACTGTCAAACAAGAGTAAAGAATTTAAAACCTTTTCAAAACTAAAGAAGATGTGCTTGTAATGATGCGAGTGATGGAGTCGTTGGTCGCGCTCTGAATTTCAGAATCTGGAGTCGCCGGTCTGAATTGAAGTTACTGCTATCCTCTGAGTCGTCGTCGAGTTGCCACCATCGAGTAGCCGCCGTCAGAGTCTGGAGTCGCCGCTACCTTTTCCGGAGTCGCGATGTGGATTTTTTTTGTTTGCTGCTACCTGTGTTGTTCAATAAATAAAAACGGGTGCCCTTGCATTTTTGTGGCCCAAAGCCATTGCTTCTCTTGCTTTACCAAAAGGTCGGCCCTAGCAATGGCATCGAAGACAATCAACATCATAAGCCATCAGTGAGTGTTGATGCAAACCATGCCGCGTTTCACTGATGCTGGACTTAAATAGTGTTGTTATCTACCTATGATCTTTGAAACAAGCTCGTTGACAATCATTACAAAGGTAGTTAATATTGTACTCTTATTAAAAGAAGCACAATATATCCCCAAAAGAATTGAGTCGAAATCAAATAGCATACCATATCGACGAAGTCATGAAAAAGCATGCCGTAAGCCATAAATCAAGGCCATATTTCATAATAATCAATGTTGCATAACGTCAATGCTAGAGCATGTCCAAAGTAATGCAAGGAAGAAGGATTGGAGTCATTCACAAAGCTAGTTCAAGAAGAATTTGTTAGGCCTATCAACGAATACTTTCGAATACGGATAGTGTCATATCCGCATCCACATCCGAAATCAATTTTCGGATATCCGCATCCGCAGATACGGACGGATATCGAATAATTATCCTATCTGCTAACGATCGATAAATCAATAAATATAAATGGAAAATTTTAGTTTAACATAATTGTTTTTTCAATCTCACAGAATATAAAAGTTGTTAACCATAAAATACGAATAAGGATAAAGAAGGCCTTTCAGGAATCTTACGCATGAGTAAAGAGTTGCAGGTAAAGCCACCTTTCGACGATGTCAAAAGTATTATTCAATGCTAGTGAGGAAGAGCACATAAGAACTTCGAAGCAAGGCTTCCGCAAGTATGAAGGAAAGAGTTATTAAGGCATAACAAAGTAGCTAAGTACGGAACCGCCGAGCACCTTCCAGCTAAGATAGAGGAGTAGTTCCACAACCATTCCTTATAAAACGAATGATACTCAAAGAATCCACCTTCCGACTAAGACGGAGGGTCTTTCAGCAAAGACTAAAGAAAAGGATATCAGATCAAACCTTTCGAAGGAGTCGAAGGGATGCAGTCAATAGTGTATAGCAGTCCCAGACCTTCCGATAGAGTCAGAAGGTTTCATCTTTCAACATTCAAAAAGTTATTACCTTTCAAAGAGGATGAAGAAGTCAAAGCAAGTGTGAGCAACTCCATAGTGACATTTTGGAAAGCATAGTAAGCCTTTCGACGAGGTCGAAAGGTTTAGGAAGAAAGCAAGCACTCACAAGTCAACAAGATGAAAGACAACCTTTCGACAACATTGAAGGGAAGCACGGCTCACGACAACAATCAACTGAAAAGCAACCTTCCGACAAGGTTGAAGGGTTTACAATAGTATAAAGAAGACAAACCCTTCGACAAAGGAGGAAGGTTCACGGAGGCATAAGAGTAGCAAACCTTTCGACAAAGGCGGAAGGTTCATGATGGCATATGAAGGACAAACCTTTTGACAAAGGCGAAAGGTTTATAACAGAGCAAGGTTTACACAGTATGCAAGGAAGAGACCTTTCGATATGGAAGAAGACAAAGAAGCACAAGAAACTTCTAACTTTTCGACACGGTCGAAAGGTTTATAACCATTCGATGAAGTCGGAAGGTTTAAGACATCATATAAAAGGGAAACCTCTCGACTCAGTCAAAAGCATGAAGTTGAAAGGTGGGCCGCCTGCATCTATAAATAAGACCCAAAGGGTCTAGTTTTGGGGAAGGAATTTTTCTGATTCTGCTCTCATTCTACAACTTCTTCTCTTGCTCACTACATTTGTAACCCTAATTTGGAAATTAAATTGGGGATTCGCCTCTTAAACTTTGTATCAAATTTCATTATGAGGAAATAAAGAGGATGATGGCTTGTAATCAACTTTGAATTTGGGGATGATCATGACCAGGCGTTAATTCAATATTAACGACTGATCATACATGATTTATTTCTTACCTTCTTCGTTCATTCTGGTATATTTCATGGAATTATCATGGGATGTTTTCACAATTTTTATTTCCTTATATATTAAACTTGTGATTTCAGCAATGAAAGGGAAATACAACTTGTGATACACGATGTTAGATCCCTGATACAATTTCATGACACATTATATCAACTCTTTATGGCATCAGTAATTCTTTCGAAGGGACTCCATGAAAGAACTATCAACTCGAGAGGTTGAAAGCAATAAAGAAATATAGTATAAAGTAAGCATCTCTTTCCGATAAGGTCAAAAGGTCTTGAATACAACCTTTCGACGTGATTGAAAAGAGGTGTGAAACATTAATGATTGATTGCTTTCAACCTCCCAGGGAGATGAGATTTGATAAAGTGATAATGTTGAAAGTTATATGAATGTGAATGGCTTCAAGAAACAATTACTATTATGACAAACTAGTCGAAAGGATGGAGTGACCTCATAAACCTTTCGACAAAGTCGAAAGGTTCGATAATCATTCATCATCTTAGCCAGGTCGAAAGGTTGGAGCAGAACATTAACCTTTCGATATGGTTGATGGATTAATTATTCTTCCATTATACTATCCAAGCCAATAAAGTCAGGAGCGAGTTCTTCAAGCTTTCGACAATGTCGAAAGGTTCGACAATTTGTCACCCTTTTTAATCAGGTCATCTTAGTCGAAGGTTAGAGCTATCACCTCAAATCCTTTCGACTTAATCATTCGTTCCGGTAGATATGCTCTTAATGGCATGATTCATCTCTACCATATGGTTGTGTTCATATAAAATAATCTTATACAAAGCATTGGGGATGTTGGCAAGATTTATTGTTAACATTTTTGGCACTAGAAGGAGGATTCGAACCTCCGACCTTGTTATCTTAATACAACTAATTGTGGAAACTTGGTTTGTTGTATGAAAATGAAATCGAAGAGGCTTTCCACCTTAAATGAAAGGGTCGAACATGCAACTTCACTAGAAGAAAATGTTTCGCCATCTTTCAATCTTGGGAATAGGGAACAAGGGCAGTCTTCCACACCAGCTCAACCAACTCCACCACTGGCTCAACTGTCTCCGTAATTGGCTCCAGCTCAGAATCTTCAACCAGAGGATCATATTGCTAAAATCACACACTTAGAGCGGCAAATGGCAGAGATGAAGAATCTCCTAAATGAAGTTCTATCCCACAAGTCATCCATGAAAGCTGCCACAAAAGGAGAGGAAGTTGTCTCTCCTAGGAGAAATTTGAAAATCAACACTAATGTCGTGAAAAGCAAAACTAACACTTCCTTGTCCAAGAAGAAGGATCGTCTCCCACTAAAGGCAAACTATCAAGGAAAGATCCAAGAGGAAGACAAGGACTATTCTGCAAGCTTTACCTCAGATGGCTATAAACCAAATAAGAAGGATTACTTGAACAATGAAGCTTACCTCAAAGACGTGGCGGAGAAGGCAGTGAAGGATCTGTTGAATATTAAGTGTAAGAGAACAGTGGATGAGAGAGTAAATGATGATGAGAGGGTTGCCCCTTTCATTGATAAGATAATGTCAGAACCTATTCCCTCTCACGTAAAGGTCCCTACAATGAAATATCATGGCGCATCTGATCTCGACAACCATTTATGGCATTTGACAGTCAAATGGATTTATACAATGCTTCTGGTGTCATTAGGTGCCGTCATTTTCTAGTTGCTCTTCAAGGAGCTGCTGCCAAGTGGTATAGACAGTACCGCGAGAACACAATTTATTCTTGGAAACAATTTTCTTATGAATTCTCGGCTCAGTTTTGCATCTACAAAGACCCATCCATCGATTATATAGTGCTCGCCAATATAAGACAAAATCATGGTGAGTCATTGGGAGATTACTTGAAGAGGTTTAGCGCTGAAGCTTTGAAAGCCAACGAAATGAACGACAGGGACAAGCTTATTGCAGTTCATTCAGATCTTATAGTCAATTCTCCTTTCTGGAAGGAATTATTCATCCATGGTTGCCGAGACTTGCAGGACTTTCATTTTCAGGCTGACAAGTTCATCCGAATGGACGAATTGTACTATTCTAAAAAGAAGTCTAATCTGAGGAAGGACAGTGGAAGGCTCAACTCGGAAAGGATTCACAAAAAGTTTAGATGGGAAGATGCTAATGCTAATGCGGTGGCGTTAAACAAATCGATCTCCTACATTTATGCGATGACTCAAGACAAGGTCAATTTCCCAACCTCGTTCAAAGCTCGAAATTATCTAGAACAAAAGAAAGGAGATAACTACTATACTTATCACAAGGCAAACGGTCACAGGACCAATGAATGTAAAGTGCCGACAGGGATAATTCAAAAACTAATTCATAAAGGACAGCTAAAAGAGTTTGTGAAAAACCTACAATAGACTTCCTTGCCGGAGATTGATACAAGAAAATGTGTCGATTCCGCTGTTAATATAATTGAAAACGAATATCCATTGAACCTGAGTCCACCCCAAAACAGAATTGACGTTATATATGGAGGGCCACATCCTGCAGGCAGAAGTCAGAATGCCAGGAGTAGATACATTCGTGAAGCTAGGAAGAATGTGTTCTCTGTGCAAGAAAAACCACCGCTCAAAAACCCAAAGTATAATTTCAACATGCACACTTTGGTAATCAATCCCCAGGAGTTGAGAAGAGTAATCCATCACCCTCACAATGACCCATTGATGATCACAGCTCGGATAGGATCCTTGGTGGTTACAAAGATCCTGGTCGACACTGGAAGCGCTATAAACATGATCTTTCGACATGCATTCAATCAAATGGGGATCTCTAAAGACAAACTTGAGCCTAGTCCTGAACCCATCTTGGGGTTCAACAACAAGGGAACAACTCCGCTAGGACAAGTGAAGCTCTTGGTACAACTGGGACTCCCTCCACGCTCTTGTGTTTTTGAAACAACTTTTGTGATCATAGACCAGCCATCATTTACAATGCTTTCTTCGGACATCCAGTGCTAGATGAAGTGGATGCTTTTGTCTCACCTAAATATCTGATGCTCAAATTCCTTACTAAGAATGGCTGGGGAACTATCCGAGGTGAGCGATTTGCATCAAGGGAAATGTATTTTGCAAATTTGGAACAGTATAATAGGGAGTTTACTTATTACTTTGATTCTTCCATTACTTTACAGCCTTTGGATGATGGATTTCTACATCCATCTTTCAAAGCGATGGAAAAATCTAATAGAACTAATAAATGTATTGCTAAAAGATGTTTTGCAGTTTATGGAAAGAGAAAGAGAATGGATGCCAACTCAATAGATGAAAGTGAAATTATTACTGAGCTAGATTGCCGAGGAGAGGTTGAAAGAGTTAAGCCGGTTGAGAAAACCGAGGAAATTCTAATAGATTCTACCGGTTCTACCAAAATAGTCAGAGTGGGAAAAGCTCTCGAGGAGCACTTAAAATCGGAATTGGTGGAATTCTTAAGAGCCAATAAGGATATTTTTTCTTGGATCCACTCTGACATGGTTGGAATTGAACCTACAATCATGAGTCAAGCCCTGAATGTCAATTCAAACCTTCCTCCAGTCAGGAAAAATAAGAGGCAATTCGATAAAGCTAGGGTCAACGCCTTAAAGGAAGAAGTCAAGAAGTTGCAACAAAATGGGTTTATCCGAGAATTTTCCTACCCCAAATGGTTGGCGAATCCAGTTGGTAAAGAAACCTAATGGAAAGTGGCAAACTTGCGTGGATTATACGGATTTAAACAAAGCTTGTCCAAAGGACTGTTACCCGCTGCCAAGGATCACTACGCCATAGATGACCTTCTACAACACAAAAAAAATGTTGGCTCAGGTCTGAAAAATGTTGCCATAGGTCTATGGCAACACTTTTAGGGTGATGCAATTTTTGCCGTTGCCTTAGACCTCAAAGGCAACATTTTGACTATCTAAGGCAACATAAGTAATATTGTTGCAATAGAACCCTATTTGGATCTATGGCAACACCCATAGGTATCTGTAGCAACATTCCAAAATGTTGCTATAGATATTAACTTTCTGAATTTGTGGGGCCCACAATGTAGAGCATATTTGATTTTTTAATAAAAATAAATATTTATTTAATAAAATGCTATTGCATAGAATTTGATATTTAAACAGTAATTTATTTAACTAAATATTTTATTTCAACATTTGAAATAATACAAATTCCTGACTCCACTATTTACAATTCAATGATATATAACACTGATATTCACATATACAGATATTCCTCACTACATCACTCAGTTCACTCATTACATATGCAGTTTTAATTTATACAGACACCAACACTGACAAATATATGACGAGCTGAGTACCGAGCCGAAGGCGAGCCGAGAAGCGGGTCCGGGCGCAGCACCGCCGGGTCTGGGCGCAGCGCCGCCGTCGAGCCTTCTTTGAAACGACGTAAAATGATGCACAAATGAAGACTGAACTTAGCAAACCCGCAAACCCCATCCTCAGCAACTTCATCACCCATCGGAACTACTGCCCATCTACTTGCATTGCTTTCTACTCCTTTAATTCCTATCCTCCATCTCCTCGCCTAAATCTGCTTGAATCCCCTACGGCCAAACACCAAAACTCTACTGCAAACTTTTTTCAATTTCCAATCACCACATTAGCTTCTCTCCTTAACCAATACACAACAGCACTCTACCATTGTCCATACAAACAATCTCCAAAGCCTCACATCAAAAAACTGCAATTGCAACCACCCTTCACCATATTACAACTTTCCCAAACTTCCTAAATTTCACCAACCTTCAATACTCTATAAACACCAGAACACTCACCATCATTCAATCCACACTTCGTTAACATCCCACCAATATCCTAAAACCTACCACCTCTTACAACTTACCTTTAATCCTCCACTTTCACACTCTTGCAATATCAAACTCCAAACTCCGTCTACATCTCTCTGCCAACATTCAGGCATCACACTGCCAACTGAAACTCCTCTGCATAACCAACTTCCACCATCACTTCCATAACTTACCAAACCAACCAACCTTCAACCAATACAACTACATCCAGATTCAATGGTACCCAGAAGCAGTAGATACCCAGCCAGATTCTGAAACATTACCAAGTTCCAAAGGAGCATTTGCACAAACATATAGGGGGCGTACTATCTTATTGAAATTACCAGTACCAAGTGAAGCAACCGCAATCATAGGGGAAAGTACAAAGAGATCAGCCTGGGATGTACCTGATATAGGAGCCGTGGACGGATTAATTGTTGCGAGAATGACAGCTAAATCTCGAAGGTAGCAGTTCGGGTTTTGGGAGAAATTAAGGCGCTAGAAGGGTTTTCAGGTGAAGTAGTCTAAAGGAGAAAGGTAGAGGGGTTGGTGGCGAGCAAGTCTTCTGTTGGAGGTGAGAGCTGATGGCGACGACAGCGGTGGCAAAAGGGGTTTGAATGGAAAACTTTGTTTGGCTTCGGGTTTTGGTGTCGTGACGGGGCTCTGGTTGGAGCTAGATGGTCGCGATGGGTCAGGGGGTAGCTGGGGGTGAGGGTGACAATTTGGTGGTGGAGGCGAATGAGGAAGCAGAAGAAGATGAGGGTGACAATTTGGTGGCGGAGGCGAATGGGAGGAGGCGAATTGGAATGAAATGTTGATTCATGAGTTTTGATTCATGACACAAGCTTCAGAGATCATACGACGAAATACAAAGAGAATACTATATGAAAGCGACAAAAAGAGAATAAACGTATATTGTGAACTACAAAGGAGATAAGACTACAATCCAGAGATTAGTATGAATATTTTATTTTATTGAGTCTTAGAATATTGTTAAAATCATTCCTCAAGTAGTCACACACACACAAATTGATCTATGTTAATTTATACATATATAAGTGTACACTGTGCAAATAACATCAGGTCGGCTGACCGACCAGGATCCTCGGTCGACCGACCCTGTATCATGTGCACAGTGACTTTATGTTTTGTATACGTTTTAAACTCAACTGACCGGCCAGGTTTTCCGGTCGACCGACCAGAGAAAAACGGCTAGTTTTCTGAAGAGACGCGATCATTTAATGAAGAGGAATGTCCTCTATTTCAAGAGGTATGGACACAACTGTTAACTAAAACTCTTCATGAAAGATTACAACTCTTTTACAACTATATAAACATATTCAATTCACTTCTACAATGACCGATTCTTGTTTATATTTCTGAAATCTAATCTCTATTCATTTCTGCAAATAAAAGCATTCATTCTCATTCAATATCACTAGAATCCTTGAATTAATTCATATATTTCGATTCTACGTGATTATCTTCCTTCTAAATCTTCACACACATACATACTCTTGAGGATTTGATTATAGGAAAGTTGTACTATCAAAAGACAATCAGTGTTATTCAGAACACATTCGTCAACAAACTATTTGTATTAAGTTGAAGTCCTCTTCGGCTGTTGAGGCGGAAAATTCCTGTTCGGCTGCTCAGGTGTCGTATACCTATTCCTCCGGGTTAAGTGAGGGGTTTAGTTTAAATCCAGAGGGTATTTTGGGACTGGACGTAGAACGGGAAGTTCGAACCAGTATAAAAATTCCTGGTGTCATTTTACAATACTGCTTTTATATTCCGCACTATTTATAGTATTAATATCATCTCTATACTCTGTATTATCATATATCCATATTACACGGTCCATAGCGCACTTACATGAAAACCTGACGAGGAGCATACCGACTTTATTATAGGTGAAGGGACCTATTGTTACAAAGTTATGCCATTCAGGTTGAAAAATGCTGGGGCAACTTACCAAAGATTGGTAATCAGATGTTTAAAGATCAAATCGGAAGAAGTATGGAAGTTTATGTAGATGACATGTTGGTAAAATCCCAAGAGGCAAAGAATCATCTTGAATATTTGGATAAAATGTTCAAAGTACTCCGAAAGTATCATATGAAATTCAATCCCCAAAAATGCAACTTTGGAGTTCATTTCTGAAAAGTTCTTAGGCTATATTGTCAGTGCACAAGGAATTGAGACTAGTCCGGAACAGATTTAGGCCAATAAGGATATGGCAGAACCCAAGACAAGTAAAGATGTTATGAGTTTGAATGGAAAGGTAGCAGCGTTAAGCAGGTTTATTTCAAAGGCCACCGATAAGTGCATCCCATTCTTTGAGGTAATAAAGAAGAAGAATTTTTTTGAATGGGATGAAGATTGCAAAAAGGCATTTGAAGAGTTGAAATCACATTTGGAAAAACCTCCGATCTTATCTAGCCCCGAAGATGGGGAGGATCTATTCTTGTATATGGCAATTTCGGAACATGCGGTAAGCTCAGTATTGATCAAAAAAACCAAGGAATTACAACCACTGGTTTATTATGTAAGCAGAAGAATAAAGGGTGCCGAAATCAGATATCCAGTTATTGAGAACTAGCATACTGTTTAATTCTCACGGCCCGAAAGTTAAGACCTTACTTTCAAGCACATTCCGTGAAGGTATTAACCAACTTTCCATTGAAACAGGTCTTTAGTAAACCTGAAAAATTCTGGCAGACTGATTAAGTGGGGAGTTGAGCTAAGTCAATATGATATAGAATATCAACCCAGAGCAGCTATAAAAGGACAAGCATTGGCTGACTTCATTAATGAGTGTACGGGATTCATTTCAGAGCAAGTCGAAAAAGAAAAGGACTTAAAACCCAAGTGGCAGTTATTTGTAGATGGTGCCTCAAATGAACAAGGGGTTGGAGCATGATACGTAATAATTACCCCTGATGGACACATACTTCACTATGCAATGAAATTGGGATTTGCAACAACTAACAATGGAGCAGAATATGAATCTATAGTCGTAGGATTGATCCTTTCCTTACAACTCAAAATTATGAGGATTCAAGTATTCAGTGATTCTGTAACAACCCAAAATTTGAGCTATAATAATTAATTAACGAATTAATTAAACAATAAAATAAATTTGTGAAATTGTCAAAATCGAGCTATGGGAGTTGCACCATTGGGTCCGTGGCGATTTTCTGATCAATTTCCATACATAACTTGTCGAAATCCGAGCTAGTATGGAGAAGTTACGAGAGAAACAAGTCAAAAGAAAACAAAAATATATATATACAACAAGGGCCTAGGTCCCTTGTCAGGTCGACCTGTAGGTCGACCACCAATATACATAGGTCGACCCATAGGTCGACCCGCCTTTGTTAATGGATGTAGAATCGTTCAAGAACGAACCGATAACCATATTTTGCAATTTTTGTCAAATCTTGTGCGTTCTTAGCTGCATCCGACAGTTCCTAGTGATCCTATGACGTGGTTGCACCAGATTTAATCTTCAAATCCAACGGCCTGAGATCCCAAAGTCACACTATAAATAAGACCCTAGACCTCGCTATTTTTCTCATTCAGATTTTCTCCTGATTGGGTTCATTACCCAAGGCTGAACCCTAAATAGAAAAAATTTCTAGGGAGAAGGCCTTTTTAATAAAAATATTCTACGCCCTAGAAGTGGATCTAGGAAGGCCAAGGAATAGAGCTAAGGACCACATGTGAGTGTTTTGTAATTATTTTAGATTTGTATGCAATTTAAAATAATATGGTTCTCAATAATTGTAGTTTTTCTATAATTTTGAGACGGTTTTTATATAAATTTATTTACAAACAGTTTTTAAGTAAATTTCAGAAGTTCTTTTCAGTCTATTTTATTCGGTTATTTTATTCAGTTATTTACAGTTATTTACATCTGTTTAAGTTGGAATTTAGCCTGTGAATGTTAGTTTCTTTTTATAGAGATTTAATCCCTTTTTACACGAATAAATTAAAAAGAGAAGAATTCGCTAATATAGATTAAAATAGAATAACGCTAAATTTATAGAAGTCAGATGTAAAATAAGAAAACTGAAATAAAAATAGAGATGGGCTGAAATAGGAAAATTTAAGATATTTGCAAGCATAATTATAACAAGTGGTTATAACTAAAAAGAGAAAATAGAAGAATAATATCAGCAAGAACAATTATAACACAGGTTATAATTAGAAAGAAAGAAATAACAGAAGAGGCTTATTTTAAAACTTAGATCTTGTTAATAAGAAAATATAGCAGAAATAACAAAAGAGGCTTATTTTAAAACTTAGATCTTGTTAATAAGCAAATGTAGCAGAAATAACAGAAGAGGCTTATTTTAAAACTTAGATCTTGAATTAAGTTAATAAGCAAATATAGAAGTAGGGTCCGTACCAGCAGCATTCCCTTTCAAATCTAGGATTGATGGCCTCACAACAGATAGGTGAGGCTGGGACACGCTTATGCTGATTAGGGTAAATAAGTGGCCAATAGATAGAGGCTCAAATCTGGGGATTTGGGCAAGGGGTGCAAAACTAGAAGATTGTTTGTTAGGACCAGTACCGGCAGAATTCCCTTTCAGGTCTAGGACTGATGGTCTCACAATAGTTAGGTGAGGCTGGGCAGCATTCCCATTCAATGCTAGGACTGATGGTCTCATAACAATTAGGTGAGGTTGGGCACACTTATGCTGATTAGGGTAAATAAAGGGTCAAATAGGGGGCGTCAATTAGTGTGCACCGGCGATGACCGAGCATGCGGCATCGATTAGGGTAGAATTAGGATTTCAGCCTAACCAAGTTAGCAGTTGAGATAGGATTAGGTTTTTAGCCTAACCACAGTAATCACAACAATTTAATACAAGTACAATCAAACAATCAAAGCAAACGGTCAAACAGAATCAGAAACAGTATTTTATCCGAGTTTTATCTTTTCTGTAGTTTCCTTTCAAGTTAGAACTATTGCTTAGTCTATTATATTTACCTTGCTTAGAAACTTTCACTCACCAGACTTATAGTCTGACCCACTCTTTTATTTCCCCTTTTTCCCCCAATAGGCCAGCAGAGTTGAGGATAGCTGAATCAGGTTGCTTGGAGATTCATTTCCATGGATTTCTAATTTCAAATGTATTCTTCTACTTTTCATCTTTTTCATTTGGCTTATGATGGATTGGCACTTGTGAGAGGGATTAGTATTATTATTGTTATCTTTATACTCTGATTTTATGAGACTGAGATGTATATTCATGAGACATGAGATATTTTGAGTTTTTGAGACATGTTATGTTTTTATTGATTTATTTTGAGATGAAGTTTAACTTTGAATGAAAAGTTATTATTTAAATGTTTTCGTGATTTTTACTTATTTGTCGTGTGAATCTTAGTCTCTGTGATGCTTTAGCTATACCTATAATGCACCACATCTTTTAGTATGCCCTTTTTGGGTATACTAAGGGGTGTGTGGTGTTTCACTTGGTATCAGAGCCTAACTTTATAGGATTCCTAAAAACTTGTTTTAAAGGTAAAGTATTTTTCAAAGGTAACATATCTTCAAACTAAAGGTATTTTTCAGAAAGAAACTCTTATTATAGAAATAGTTTTCAAGTTTAAAATGTTTTTATAAAAATCCCCTCAAAATCCAGTTCAACCTTCTTTCGATTCTTTCGAGCCTAAATTTTCTTGTCTTTGCATAGAATGGCGGATGCCTTAAATCTTCTAAAGGGTGTCCAAGCCACTGCCTGGTTCCGTAGATACCACCAAGCTACGACACTAGAGGTGTAAGGGCAAGCGCCCAATGCAACACCGGCGGGTGGAGATCCTGTTAATCCACCTGCAGCGGCCAATTTTTCTAAGCTATGCAAGGACTTCTCTAGTCTAGGAGGCAAGACGTTTTCTGGCACGGAGGATTTCATAGCAGCACAAACTTGGTTGAGGGATATAGAGCGAATATTTGGGCTGTTAGGATTGGAGGACCAGTAGAGAATTCAACTTGCATCTTGGCAGCTAAAGGGAGAGGCTTCTTACTGGTGGGAGATTGTAGAAATGGAGGGTAGAGACATTTGTTGGTTTGGATTTTGGAAAAGGTTTGAGAGAAAGTTCTTGTCGCAAGCTAAGGAAAGCATGCAGTTGGAGAAGTTCATTAGTCTGAAGCAAGGGAGTCTTTCGGTGAAAGAGTATACAAATCAGTTTAATGAGTTATCGCGGTTTGGAATAGAGCTTGTTAATACATCGCATAAGAAGGCCACCAAGTTTGCTAAGGGTTTGAACCAGCCCCTTCAACGGTTGGCGTTGACACATATACCTATGGGAGCGACGTATGAATCACTTGTGGAAATGGCTCTCATATCAGATGTTGCTAAGAAAGAAGAGGTTAAGGAGGTTCCTAAATTAGAAAACTCTAAGAAGCAGTGGTGGAAGAACAAGAAGGATAAGGACAAGAAGAAAAGAGGAGGACCTCAGAAGGGACAGATCAAGAAGGGAGAGAAATGTCATAATTGTGGATTGGTTGGGCATTTCACAAAGGACTATAAGAAGGACATGATGAAGGAGAGGTGTTATAACTATGGGCAGCCTGGACACCTTAGCAGAGCTTGTCCTCAGAGGACGGGGCAGAGAGCAGGCGCACCTACAGTGCAAGTACATGCTTTGGATGCAGCACCTTCTAGTAATGGACCGGATCGAGGTAGGAAAGTCTTTGTAAAAGGTTTGATCTCTATTTCAGATTTTCCTATTCAAACTCTTTTTGACTTCGGAGCATCGCATTCTTTCATTTCTAGTTCTTTGGTTGATTATTTGCACTTAGATATTTCTCTAGTTGTTTCAAACCCCGTAAGAGGATTGGCACATTTTTCCATGATTTGTAGGTGTTTGAAATTTTTTATACTAGGCATAGAGTTTGATTGCGATGACTATGTATCGGGATTTTCGGGATATGGGATGATTTTCGGGATGGACTGGTTATCCACTTATGGTGTGATATTAGACTGCGAGAGGAGAGTCGTTAGACTAGAGACATGTAGCAGATGGACTCTCGAGGTTTCTTGCGACCTATAGGGGTCATTCATGTTGAGCTTCCTTTATTCCCTTGATTCATCACTAAGTGAGTTAGATTCTGTTCCAGTTGTTAGAGATTTCCTAAATGTTTTTAAGGAGGTTAGGGGACTACCCCCTAAGAGAGAGATCGACTTTAGGATCTATCTGAATAAAAATTGTAAGCCAGTGGCATTTCCCATGAGACATATAGCTCCCAGGGAGAGGAAGGAGTTAAGTAAACAGATTAGTGAGCTATAGGAGAAAGGCTTCATTAGATGGAGCATATTTGAGTGGGAAGCGCCAGTCGTCTTGGCTACAAAGGCGGATAGTTCTCTTTGACTTTGCGTAGACTTAGAGAGTTGAATAAGCTCACGAAGAAGAACCGTTATCCATTTCCTAGGATAGACGATCTTTTCGATCAGTTAGTTGGCTCTTCGGTAGCCACTGGATTTCATCAGCTTAGGGTCGCTGACATTAGCATCGATAAGACAACATTTAGGACACCCGATGGACTCTTTGAGTGGTTGGTTATGCCGTTTGTGCTGACCAACGCCCCGGCCTATTTTGTAGATCTGATAGGCCGTGTTTTTCGAGATGTCCTAAATAAGTTCGTTGTAGTGTTTGTGGACGACATTCTGGTGTTTTCCAAGAGTATGGAAGAGCATGTTATTCATCTTGAGGAGGTTCTTCGTACACTTCATGTTCATCAGTTGAAAGCAAAGTTCTCGAAGTGTCACTTTTGGCGTAAGGAGGTGCGTTTCTTAGGGCATGTAGTCTCAAGAGAGGGTTTAACTGTGGATCCCGCTAAGATAGTGGCAGTACAAGATTGGAAGGCCCCCAAGAACGCTGCCGAAGTTAGAAGCTTCCTAGGTTTAGCTGGTTATTATAAGAAGTTTAACAGAGACTTTGCTAAGATTTTAACATTTAAGGTTAAGCCTACCCTCATAGATCAGATTGGCTCAAGGCAGCGAGTGGATTCAGAGCTTGTGGATATTCTAAATAAGATTAGCAGAGGAGAGGTCTCTAGACATCTCCAATGCTATTCCATCAATAGTAAAGGGTGGCTAAGGAGAGATGGAAGACTTTGTGTACTCCACACTAGTGATTTGATGACAACGGTTCTAGCAGAAGCACACCATTCTCAAATGACTATTCATCCAGGTGGTGATAAGATGTATAAGTACATGAAGAGAGTGTTTATTGGAATGGCATGAAGAAGGACATATCAAATTTTGGGGCTAAGTGTCTTGTGTGCCAAATAGTTTAGACGGAGTAGTAGAGGCCTGACGGATTGCTTCAACCATTGGATGTACCCGAATAGAAGTGGGATAGTGTTTCGATGGACTTCATAAATGGTTTACCTCGATCTAGGAAGGGGAATATCAGTATTTAGGTGATTGTAGATTGTTTGACTAAGAGCGCCCACTTCATTCTGGTCAAGAGTAAGAGGACAACACCTTATTTGGCATCCTTATACGTTTGTGAGATAGCCCGACTTCATGGAGTTCCCTCTAGCATAGTGAGCGACAAAAACCCTATCTTTACTAGCGAGTTTTGGAGAAGCTTGCAAGAGGCTTTAGGTACACATGTTAGATTGAGTACAGCCTATCACTCTTAGACGGATGGCCAAACGGAGAGAGTTAATAGAGTTCTTGAGGATTTGTTGAGGATGTGCATTCTTGATTTTGGAGGGACTTGGGAGGAGCACCTTCCTTTAGTGGAATTCGCATATAATAATAGTTTTCAAGCTAGCATTGGAATGGCACCTTTTGAAGCCCTTTATGGAAGACCTTGCAAGTCGCCTTCGTGTTGGTTAGAGTCTGCAGAAAGATTGCTACTTGGTCCCGACATGGTTAGAGTGACTTTGAAAAAGATTGATTTGATTAGAAGAAGAATGAAGACGACCCAAGATAGACATAAATCCTATGTAGATAAGCGGAGAAGGGATATTGAGTTCGAGGTAGGAGATTTGGTTTTCATTAAGGTGTCTCCGCTAAGAAAGGTAGTGAGGTTTGGATCAAGTGGGAAACTTGCTCCTAGATTCGTAGGACCTTTCCCCATCATGGAAAGAGTAGGGAAGATGGCGTATCAGATAAAGCTACCGGAGAGGCTCGTAGGAGTTCATGATGTTTTTCGCGTTTCACACTTGAGAGAAAGTGCTTACATGATTCGGCAGAGGTAGTGGAACCTAGCCTACTTGAGGAAGTTGAAGTGGAGAGAGAAGCATTGGTTCATCGTATTCCTACCAAGATCGTTGGATAGAATTACAAGAAGCTTAGGAATATGGAAGTCCCTTTGGTTAAGGTGCGGTGGGGAGATAGTATTGAGGACGCTACGTGGGAGGCTGAGGAGAAAATACGTACCTCTTATCCACATCTCTTCGATAATACATTTTGAGTTTCCTATTTCCATCTTTAGTTTTGAATAGGTTCTTTCCTTTAGTATCCTTTAGGAGGGTAGATCTTAGGATTTAACCTATGGATGGTAGGACTGAATGTAAATATGTTACTAGAACATGTTATGTATGGTGGACGCTAGTGGTTGCAAGTGTTTGTTAGTGGATGCTAATGGACGCATACACACACACTAGGAACTATTATCTCTTAGGGGTCGGCCTAACTAGGTCACTAAAGCATATGCATATGGATGTGTATGCACTTGAATTTTTATTTCATGGTTGCTATGAATGGGTGATTATCATATGATTGTTGCATTTGGATGATGATTGTAGCACGCATATAGACAGTACAAGAAAAACTGCTTTTAGTGGCATATATTAGTAGTGTTTGTGAGCTAAGTGCAACTAATGGTATTTGGCTCTTTTTATTTTCACTATTTTATTTGATTAAAACGCTACTAGTACCCCTCCCGCTTGTACTCAGTGGGAAAAAATTCCAATTTTTTCGATCTATTTTCGTTTCCCTCCATATCACATTTCTCCATTTACTTCTCCACCTGCAAAACCCAAAATCAAATTTCATTTCCCTCCCTATCGCGTTTCCTCACTTAGTTCTCCTCCCGCAAAACGCTAAATCCATTTTCGTTTCCTTCCATATCACGTCTCTCCATTTACTTCTCCTCCTACAAAACCCTAAATCCATTTCTATTTCCCTCTGTATCCTGTTTCCTCATTTACTTATCCTCCTGCGAAACCCTAAATCAGTTTTAGCTTTCCTCCATCATCACGTTCTCCGTTCAGAGAAAGCTTATCAACCATAAAATAAAGGATATGGGAAGGAAAATGAAACACTAGATATATGTGGACTTGACATACTTAAAGTTGGATATGAGATTTATACTGACACCCTACCAGAGTTTTGTGAATTTGTAAGACTACTGATAGGTACAAAGAAGTGAAGGTGGTTCGACCTTCAACTTAGCTTGCCACCATGCCTCAACCTGGTGGCGTGCCTCATCCTATTGCCATGCTTCAACAGGTTGCCTCCATGGGTGAGTTGGAATTCAAACTGGTTAAATTAGTATATCATTTCTTAATTATTTCTCACATACTCGATAATTGGTTGATTTGCTGACCATTTGGGTTTATTAATGCTGCTTTGTGATTAAAGTTTCTGTTTGCTGGTTGGACCGAACTATTAGATGGAATTAGAGAACTGTCAAATTAACGAATCTTTAGTTTACACATCCACCTTGTTGTAGATCATTTTTACCTAAATGACATTTTAGAATTTTTAGTTTTATGATAAATATTCTAGTATAATGTAAGTATTGCAATCGAAGACAATGTTTTGTGAGAAATTAGTATTGCAAATATTTGTCTTAGCATAAATTTTTAGTTCTCGTTCATAATTTTTTTTCAAACTTTCATATTCTACTTTTCCATTCAACTATACAGAGCATTATATTAGGAAATTTTTTTCCTTATTTTCTTACCTTTCTTTTATGTACCCTGAATGGAAAATAAAACATCAAATTAAAAGTGAAAAGAAAGATCTTTATATTTAGTATTGTCATTTACATAGAGCATTATGCATGAGCTGACATTTTCCTTACGCACATAAGATGTTTGCTGCATTTCCCGACCCATCAATCTTCACACTAAAGGATACATTCTCAGTAAGCTTATTTAAAATATTGATTCTTAATGACCATTTCGATGACATGATGGTAATTGAAAAGTAAGCTTAATTCTTAAATTATGTCATTTACCATTATGCTAAGTTTCTATTTAATCAAATGGGACTTTGTACTTTTGTAAATGGTATGATTGATCAATATATGTGTTATGATAAGGTTTTGGGAATAGTCACATTAATAACTTCCTTACATCTAGAAATTTATGAGCTTTGTTTTGGAAGTTGTGGGTGTTGGGTTGGGTATTGAAGAGATTGAATCCAAATGGAATCACTGAATTCGTTGAGCTAATGAAGTTAAATGAAGATGTTGTCAATGAACTCATAATTTGACATTCGTAAGGATGATTATTTCAATGGTTCTGCAATAGTTTTTTAGCAGAACAGTGCATTAGTTTCAAAACATGTCCAACACACAATTACACAACAAAAACCATATTTTAGTATTCTAGTACTAACTATCTTCACCTACTAGCAATATTAGCAAGTGCAAGTACCCTGAAATAATTCCCCATGAATATTGATCGTGGTGGACTAATGAGATGTAAGACAAGCTAAAAATCTAAGGCAGTGCATTCTCATTCACTCCTTCACAATTAAAACTTACTATTCAATTTACATAAAATGGAAAAACAAGTAGTTTGGCATGGCTAGAAGAGCTCAAGTTCCCTGAAATGATGAAATAAAAAACTGCAAAATCATTACACGAAACTATAGATCAGAAATGGGATTCGATAAATAGGATAACATGTCAGACCGTTGTAGGACGTGCCTTATGGAACCATGTGATCCACGACCCGGAAGCAGGGGTTCTAGCCGGCAAAAGCTTTCTTAGAAGTCTATATTCGATGATGAAAAACTATTTGATTAAAAATGCAAGAGAAGTTTCTGGTGTTATTTTAGTAGTACATACTATGTGGTTCGATTCCAAACTCGAAAATGACATTTATTCATTTTATGATGGTGCTGCTCAGGTTGTTCTGCTTGGTGCAGGTTCATGGTTAAATCTAGAAAGCATAATAAGTTAGTAATGTATAGCATATATAATTATCTATTATAATGATACAGGAATGGAAGCAAAATCATACCGACTAAACTGCCTGAAGAACTGAACAGTATTCGAAGTGGACTTCCCCGAATTACTAGAAGTAAAAGCCAAGCTTATAAAAGAAGCAATGGGAGCTTCAAGGAAGAAATCGATGAAGGCAAAATCATTAATAAGAGTAGAGGCTGACATAAGAGAAGCTCACTGGTTAGATAAATTGAAGAACTAGGGCTTTATGAAAAACCAAAAAATGGTGTGGATTTTGGAAGGCATAATATACTATTTACCTCATACTGAAGCAATGCAAGTGCTAGAAACGATTTCTGCTCATTGTATGCAAACTATTACAGTTCTCCTTGCAGATTTCATGAACAAAGCATTGGTTTTTCTTTCACAATCTACGTTTCAGTTTTATAGTGATTGGTCTGATAGGCTATTGCTAATTGTAGGTTTAAGGGATGTGAAGGTTTCGCAAATTAGAGACCCGAACGCAAGATTTAGCTTGTTGCACGATCCTCTGAATTTGTTTAAGGTATATATTAGTAGTAAAATTCATACTTTATTCGATGGCCAAACATTTAGCTATGTAAAACTTGATTTTGAAGCATTCAAAATGTTTTTGCAAGTATGTTGTTATGGGGTTTCAAACGAGGATGTTACATGTGCAAGAAATCAGGTATGCTCTATGTCGTTACGTTTTCTTATATGCTAGTCATTAGTTCAAATTACTATGCCAAAACATGTCCAAATGCAAAGCAAGCTATCGCTGATGTAGTGAAAAAGGCAACAAAAAATGATAAGATTGTTCCAGCTGCTTTGCATCGAATGCACTTCCATGATTGCTTTATTCGAATACCACTCACTACGTAGTGCTTTATTTTTGCTATTTCCTTGAATTATATGTATGCATAATGCATCTACATTAGCTTATTTCTTCTTTATTTTGAAAGGGTTATGATAGTTCAGTTTTATTGAAGTCTACTAGAAACACCTTCATGTAGCATATGTGATTCTAATATTTGTCTGCATTACCTATCTACAGCAGCACCCATGATAAGGTTAAGTATTCCATATCGAGCAACAAGATCTACAACCCTTTATCCACATCCTTCATTTCAGTTACTAGTCTATCGGCTCCAATCTACAAGTCATTGTAACATCAAACCTTTTATTCATATGTTAAATTTGCCCATCTTGTTGTACCAACCATGCACATTTGTAGTTTATTTGATATATCTTTGCAAGTGAGCATAGCCTGAGGTAAATCTTTAAATTATCATTCATGTTCTTTTTCCCTCATTAAGAAATTCGTGTAGCTAGTCACACTATATTCATGTCCTTTAGTGAAGCGTTATCTTTTAATATCTTTTATCTTTGATTTGTTTCAAGATTCATTTTCAGCTTACAGCGAATGTTGCTATTCTTATCATAAATATTGTTGCTGTTGTTTCATCTGGTGATGTACCATATGCATTTAAATGTAGTGTTTCATGTGTTGTATACCATGGGAGATGCATCTAAATGTGTGTGTTTATACCATCCTGGGCGACATAACCTCAAACTATGATCCATATTCCCTTTAAAATTCATGAAATCTTGTTACGCTGGCCAAGTAGTTTTGCCATCTCGATTTACTGATGAAAATATTCATGTCATATTTATCAAACTTTATGTAACTTCATCAAAGATCTCATTTCAATCCGAACCAAATGTAAAATTACTTGATGCTAACGTGGGCATACTAAAGCCCTAAGTATTATTTTATGTACCATTTTTTCTCAAGTTACATGCTATCAGCAAGATCTACAATTTTTTTTCCTTTTGTGTGTACATAATTTCATTATAATTTGTTGGCTATTCTTAAATCAAGAATTATATTTACAACAATTAAAAACGTAAAAATATTGCTTAATAAAACTCTAACAAACAGCCAATTCTAAAATTAAAAAACAAAATACTTTTGCAAAACAAAACCAGTTTTAAGAAAATCATAATGAAACAACAAATTTTGCCATAATTACTATTTTAAGTGAATTTGCAGCTTCTATAGAATTAAATTTGAATTTAAAGACAATTAACCAATAACACAATTCAAATTAAATAAACTGAAAATAATAGATGTTTTTTAAATCAGTCAAATTAAATTTGAGCAATTAGTACAATTACGAAGAGGTGTTTTGACGTATAAGATAAGTCATGTGACCGCCGTTGGCGATGAAGATTTGTTTGATCTGACTTCAGTTGTTTTTGGGGTATAAAGTACAATTAGTAGGAAAAACTGATTACCCACTTATCATTTCTTACACTTTGTTTACTGATATGATTTGTAGTTTTACCCATGTAGAATAATGCTATAAAAAGTAGTTTATCATATCACTATGTTATGACAAATGACATAGTCAAGCATAATGACCTCAAATGTTACATTTCTAATTAAATTTTCCATCAATTGCTTATAGGGTGGCGAGTTATGTTCGTTGAGGTATGATTTAACTGTTCCATTTGCTCGGTACCTGGCAATGAATAATATTAGTTTGTTGAAGAGGTATCAAATAGCTAAAGTACTATACAGAAGAGATAATCCATCTAAAGGGAGATACCATGAATTCTATCAATGCGACCTTGATATTGCTGGGCAATATGAAACCATGGAACCTGATTTTGAGGCTGTCAAAGTCTTGACTGAATTACTCGATGAATTGCAGATTGGTGACTGTGAGGTATTTATTATCTAGGTCCAACAAGACTATTTTACCCCCGAGACATTTCCACTTTATTCACTTTCCACTCGTGTCATTCAATTATTTTCTGCATTACTATGTTTTAATCCATAATCTAATGCTGGCTAGCAGCATTCCTTTAAAATCCCCTCTTTGGATCACAGATTACTTCATAGTTCTCCACTCGCATTCAATTGCTAAAATTAAAGTAAAAATGTTGTAGCTATTTTATGGCATAAAACTATTGCAAGTAGGATTGGCTCTGTTCTATGTTGGCAATTCTCGCTGTCATCATATACATCACTAGACATGTTATATTCACTTAGGTACCTGTTTTCCCCTCCATGGCATTCAAATCAACGATGTCAATTATGAATGATATTCATCTTAATATAAACACACATTGTCATTTTCAATGTTATCGAGTAAAATCTTAATATACATAAATAGTCTGCATGATCGCTGGATTACGTACACAACCCCTATTTTATGCTTGCTGACTTGTTCCCATATTTTTTGTTAGTCGATGGTTCATTGTTAATAATTTCATTTTGGAAAATTACTTGCACATATGTACTACTAATTACTAACCTTATACTTACAAATGCAAACAGGTAAAGCTAAACCATCGTAAGCTGTTGGATGTAATGCTTGAGATATGTGGTGTCCCTATTGAAAAATTTAGAATAGTTTGCTCAAGCATCGAAAAACTGGACAAACAGTCATTTGAACAAAATCAAAAAGGAACTGGTGAGAAAAATCTCTCCTCTCATACTGTAAAACCTATGTTGATATTTTTGTTTATAGATTTGGTTTCGTTCTTTTGGATACAACGATAAGCTGTAATTATTTCGGAAGATCCTACATGGTCATTCATAGAACTAAACATTCAATATTTCATTTTTTTGTCAGAGTTCTGAAATACAAGGTGGTCTAAGTATAATGTATATCTCATGGAAATAACTAGCAATTTTTCAAAAGTAGATGAAAAACTGTTGATGTGATATATCAGTATTTTCATATACTAAATTTTTTATATGACATTTTACATTATTTTAGGTTAACAAATTTAAACCAGATAATATTGATTTACTCTAGAGGCGTGCAAGAAGTATTACTTGTAGCTTATGATACAATATACTATGAAAGGAGAATACTCCTAAAATAAGAGATATGGAGAGTGATTCTGTTTTTTGTAGATTAACCAAGTTTACTTGCCCCTAACATTCAGGTAACTACAATATGGATGAAGAACCATGGTACACTTGATATATACTTTCACATCATCATATTTGCATGACATTATGTCTACAGATGGACTTTTCTGCTGTTGCTTTAGCTCAATTAATGCTTGCATGTTTTTCTTTAGTGCACTTTAATTACAAGTGTCAAACATAGCATTTGTTCAACAGTGGACACACATTGATGCATCTCTCGTGTATCTTTCAATAAATGCTAACTAAAGGTCGTATGTTTACTTAAAATATTGCTAGATAATAGTGCCATCTTCACTTCCAAGTGTGGCATTGGTCCTGGAGTAACTAGTTTTAAGAAAAGCGATAAAGTGGTTTCCATTATTAATATCATGGTAAGAGCTAATCATTACACACTATCTCCCTCCTTATGTTTAAGTTTAACTTAATTAAAATATATGTGTATAATAATTAACTCAGTATAATAAAAATTTCCAAGTTTATAATAATAGTAGTAGTAGTAATAATAATAGTAATAGTAATAAACTAAGTTTGATGAAATTAATTAATTTTGATAATATGTTAACCTATTTTTATAAAAATTAAACTAATTTTATAAAAATTAACGAAGTTTTATATAATTTAACTAAGTTTTATAAAAATTAAATAAATTTATACAAATTAATTAAGTTTAATTAGAATTTAACTAAGTTAATAAGTTTTTAAAATTAAATAAGTTTACTATAAAAATTAACCAAGTTTTATAAAATTTAACTAACTTAACTAAGTTGAGTGCATCAAAAGTAAAATGTTGTGTTGATTGAGAAATCATGCCAGAAGGAAAACACATATTAAAACCTCCCATGTTGAGTGCATCAAAAGTAAAATGTTGTGTTGATTGAGATATCATTGATATACTCCATACTATGGTATCCTACATAACTAAAATTCTCCCCTTTTTCTGCTGAGTTGTTTGTCAATAAATCCTAATTTACCGAGGTAGCTAAATCTTAATATCTCTGGATTGACAATCAAACCCACGATCTCTCTGAATCATTAAACAAACTCATGATCTTGAAATAAATAATTTTCTCAAATAAACAAATATTGAAATAAATAATTTGCTAATCAAAGTAAAGACTTGAATGTTTAAATAAGACAACCATTCTTTAAGTTCTAAAAACTTATAAGATAATATCAAACTTCCATAGAAAACGTTAGCTTAGACAAATTATGTATTGCAGTAACTAAAAAAATTGATATACAGACTATAAACATAATGAAATTGAAGTAAATAAATGATGCTGGACTCAGATGGTATGTACTCAAACTATAATTCATTTTGTGACCATTACCTCTGTCCCCACTTAAATCTATGACGGGAAATACACTGATCAAAGGAAATTTTTTGAAACTAGAACTCAAATACAGTTTAAATAAATTATGTTCCAGCACCCATTGATTGATAAGTGTGCTTTAGTCTTTAGATCAGTAACTTAGCATTCTGTTTTGGTTTGTAATTCTTATTGTTGATTGTTAAACTCGTTTGCAGGTAATTAGCTATTTCGAAGTGAAGACTGCCGGCAACAAAGAATTATTGGTAACCAAGCAATGAACATGACTTTAATTGTTATATATGTTGTCATATTTTGTTAGTACTATTTGTGAAACTTGTTTGTGAATGCCTATAGTATGTGAAAAACTACTATCGAATTGATTATGGATATTATATTTGATTATGAGATTAACGTGTTTTTTCAATTATTTGAATATGATGATCATATGATTGATTGATTGTTTGTTTGTATATGCTAATTATGTGATTTAATTGTTCATTTGAATATGAAAATTATGTGATCGATCGTTTGTTTGAATATGAATATTATATAAGTGGTTGCTGGAAATGGTACAAGCCATCAACCGTAAATAACAGCATTTCAAATATGCTGCCAAACAACCAATAACTTTTAGTAGCGTTTTAAAAATGCTACAAAAACAAATGTAAACTAATATAAAAAAATTATATAGTTGCATTTTATAAACGCTACAAAAAATCAAAAAAAGTATACAAACAAAAACGCAACAAAAAATGTTCATTTTGGTAGCATTTTCTAAACCCTACAGAAAAACCTATAGTTGCATTTCAAAAACGCAACAATATAGTGATTTTTGGTAGCGTTTACTAGAACGCAACAAAAAGTTTTAGACTTTTAGTTGCATGTCGTATCGCAGCGTTCTCTAAAACTCTACTACAAGTTATGGTAGTGTCTTTTCAACGCTACCAAAAGTCTTTTCTAGTGTAGTGAGAACTATCAATTATCATTAGGAAACTTGCATTCATTTGGATACATGGCACGAACATGATTGCATAAAAAGGAGGTCGACTGAATCAGTAGACCGCCTAACCTTTTGCATTAGTTAGGGACATTGATACTACACTATTGCATATGAAATAAATTACATTAGAAAGCTTAAATACAATGGATGTAATGGATGATGATTGAATATGTGGTTGTAGAATTTAGATGAAAATATTTATTTCATTCTTCTGTCCTTGGAGATTTAGGGGACGAAATCCTTTAAGGAGGGGAGAATGTAACAACCCAAAATTTGAGCTATAATAATTAATTAACGAATTAATTAAACGATAAAATAAATTTGTGAAATTATCAGAATCGAGCTACGGGAGTTGCACCATTGAATCCATGGCAATTTTCTGATCAATTTCCATATATAACTTGTCGAAATCCGAGCAAGTATGTAGAAGTTACGAGAGAAATAAGAAATCAAAAGAAAACGAAAAAAATATACAACAAGGGCCTAGGTCGACCCTTATTTTGGTTAGGTCGACCAGTAGGCCGACCACCAATATACATAGGTTGACCTACCTTTGTTAATGGACGTAGAATCGTTCAGGTACGAGCCGATAACCATATTTTGCAATTTTTGTCAAATCTCGTGCGTTCTTAGCTGCATCGAACGGTTCCTATTGAGCCTATGACGTGGTTGCACCAGATTTAATCTTCAAATCCAACGGCCTGAGATCCCTAAGCCACACTATAAATATACTCTACCTAGCTATTTTTCTCATTCAGATTTTCTCCCAATTGGGTTCATTGCCTGAGGCTGAATGTGACGGATTATGTCGCATCATTTGAATCCCTCTCTAAATATGGGGTCGAGTATATTAATACCCCATTAAAGAAAAATCAGAGGTTTATCTATAGGTTGAATAAGAATCTCAAAAAGACTTTAGTTCTGAAACTAAAAGTTCCTTTCGATCAGCTTGTAGATATCGCTCCTCAACAGCCTTATTTTTCATACTAATTGATGGCATTACCCAGTAGTGTCCTTGCTTAGTGTGAGTATAGAGGTGGGGCGTCACACTGAACCCTAAATAGAAAAAACTTCTAGGGAGAAGATCTTTTTACTAAAAATATTCTACGCCCTAGAAGTGGATCCGGGAAGGCCAAGGAATAGAGCTAAGGACCACATATAAGTGTTTTGTAATTATTTTAGATTTGTAAGCAATTTAAAATAATAGGGTTCTCGATAGTTATAGTTTTTCTACAATTTTGAGACATTTTTTATATAAGTTTATTTACAAACAGTTTTTAAGTAAATTTTAGAAGTTCTTTTCAGTCTATTTTATTCGGTTATTTTATTCAGTTATTTTATTCAGTTATTTACATCTGTTTTGGAATTTAGCCTGTAAATGTTAGTTTCATTTTATAGAGATTTAATCCCTTTTTACATGAATAAATTAAAAAGAGAAGAATTCGCTAATATAGATTAAAATAGAATAACGCTAAATTTATAGAAGTCAGATGTAAAATAAGAAAACTGAAATAAAAATAAAGATGGGCTGAAACAGGCAAATTTAAGATATTTGCAAGCATAATTATAACAAGTGGTTATAACTAAAAAGAGAAAATAGAAGTATAATAGCTGCAAGAACAATTATAACACAGGTTATAATTAGAAAGAAAGAAATAACAGAAGAGGCTTATTTTAAAACTTAGATCTTGTTAATAAGTAAATATAGCATAAATAACAGAAGAGGCTTATTTTAAAACTTAAATCTTGTTAATAATCAAATATAGCAGAAATATAGAAGAGGCAAATTTTAAAACTTAGACCTTGAATTAAGTTAATAAGCAAATGTAGAAGTAGGGCCCGTACCGGCAGCATACCCTTTCAAATCTAGGACTGATGGTCTCACAACAGATAGGTGAGGCTGGGACCCGCTTATGCTGATTAGAGTAAATAAGTGGCCAATAGATAGAGGCTCAAATCTAGGGATTTGGGCAAGGGGCGCAAAACTAGAAGATTGTTTGTTAGGACCAGTACCGGCAGCATTCCCTTTCAGGTCTAAGACTGATGGTCTCACAACAGTTAGGTGAGGCTGGGCAGCATTCCCTTTCAGGACTAGGACTGATGATCTCACAACAGTTAGGTGAGGCTGAGCACGATTATGCTGATTAGGGTAAATAAAGGGTCAAATAAGGGGCGACGGTTAGTGTGTACCGGCGATGACCGAGCGTGCGACATCAATTAGGGTAAATAATTCGCTACTGCGTCCTAAGCGCTAAAGAGGTGTCTTTTGCTGTGACCAACATGATTGGTTCGCAGTGGCACAACAGAGATAGAACAGGCCGATCAATGGGTAGAATTAAGATTTCAGCCTAATCAAGTTAGCAGTTGAGATAGGATTAGGGTTTTAGCCTAACCACAGTAATCACAACAATTTAAGACAAGTGCAAACAATCAAACAATCAAAGCAAACGGTCAAACAGAATCGGAAACAGTATTTTATCCGAGTTTTATCTTTTCTGTATTTTCCTTTCATGCTAGAATTAGTGCTTAGTCTATTATATTTACCTTGCTTAGAAACTTTCACTCACCAGACTTATAGTATGACCCACTCCTTTATTTCCCTTTTTTCCCTCAATAGGCCAGCAGAGTTGAGGATAGCTGATTCAGGTTGCTTGGAGATTCATTTCCAGGGATTTCTCATTTCAAATGTATTCTTCTACTTTTTATCTTTTTCGTTTGGCTTATGATGGATTGACACTTGTGAGAAGGATTAGTATTATCATTGTTATCTTTATACTCTGATTTTATGAGACTGAATGTATATTCATGAGACATGAGATATTTTGAGTTTTTGAGACATGTTATGTTTTTATTGATTTATTTTGAGATGAAGTTTAACTTTGAATGATAAGTTATTATTTAAATGTTTTCACGGTTTTTACTTATTTGTCTTGTGAATCTTAGTCTTTGTGATGCTTTACCTATACCTATAACGCACCACATTTTTTAGTGTGCCCTTTTTGGGTATACTAAGGGGTGTGGGGTGTTTCAAATTCCCAATTAATGGTCAATCAAATCAAACAAGTATACCAGACAAAAGATCCCAAACTCAGTCAGTATGTGAAAAAGGTATTAAAAATGCTCACACTTTTTGAAGATTTCTCTATACACCAAATACAAAGGGGAGACAATTCCCAAGCAGACTCATTGGTCAAGTTGGCAAGTTCAAGAGGAGCTCTTGAGACTCGAATTGTGCCTGTGGGATTTCAGGCTAATCCCAATATTGAGGAAAATAAACAAGAGAAAACTAATGAGTTACTGGTATTGACCCGATCACGGGATAAAGCACAAGAAGTGGGAGAAACAGATCAGGAAATGTCAAGTGAAGAATTCGCAGCTCCAATAACAGAAGAATACTGTGAAAACACTTAGATGGCCCCGATTATGAATTATATTGTCAATGAGACACTACCTGCAAATAAAACAAAGGCACGAAAGCTAAAGAGGCAAGCCCAAAAGTTTACCATTATGGATGGAGTTCTATACAAGAAAGGATATACCCTTCCCTGTTTGCAATGTGTAAAAACCGAAAGCGGATTAAAGAAAGCCTATGAAGGACTTTGTGGAGACCACTCTAATGGGATCAAATTAGCCAAAAAGATAATAAGACAAGGATTTTACTGGCCGCGGTTAACCAACCAAACAATTGTGTGTGTTAAGAGGTGTGAAAAGTTCCAACGCTACTCGAAGATACCACGACTTCCTCTGAGTCAACTAACCCCCATCGCCAGCCCATGGCTATTCAATGTTTGGGGAATCGATTTAATCGGACCGCTTCCAATCTCCAAAGGTGAGGCGAAGAATGCTATAGTGGCAATTGATTACTTCACAAAATGGGTCGAAGCAGAAACGCTTCCAAAAATCAGCTCAGGGAAAGTGCTAAGATTTTTCATTAAGAACATTGTCACAAGGTTTGGGATACCCTACAAGATAATCTCTGACAATGGAATCCGATTTGAAAGTGAGGAATTTTCATAATTTTGCCATAAGAATGGGATCATAAAAAGCTTCTCTTTTGTCGCTCACCCAAAGGCCAATGGAGCCGTTGAGGCTGCGAACAAAACAATAAAGACAATCCTAAAAAAGAGGCTAAATAAGGCAAATGGGAATTGGTTAGAAGAATTACCCCTAGTTTTGTGAACATCCACTAGAACTGCAACGGGTCATACCCCGTATTCACTAACATATGGTTGTGAAGCAATGCTATCGATAGAAATTGAGGTACCTTCTCACCGAAGGATTGCCTACGCCTTCAACTCAAATCAAGAATTAAAAAAGGAATCACTTGACTTGATTCACGAGTTGAGAGATGAAGCAGCCTTAAGAACGGCTGAATACCAAAGGAGAATATCAATGTACTATAACTCGAAGGTGAAAACAAAGTCATTCAGACAAGGAGATTTGGTACTTAGAAGAGTAATGGCCAATACAAGAAACCCATCAGATGGAACATTGGGACCAAATTGGGAAGGTCCACTAATAATTTTCAAGGAAATCTCCCCAGGGGCTTACAAGTTATGCCATCCTGATGGTAATATGGTACCAAGAATTTGGAACGCAAAACATTTGAAACCATATTTTCTGACTCTGAATGAATAAAGCGTTTTAAGAATGTCTCTACTATGACTCACTAAGAAAAGTCTACATGGTTGGGAGTAAAATTCTCCTTAAACTTGGACTACCTAAAATGGTAGGCTACCAATAATGGTAGAAAGCCTTTGGTCACGCCAAGATGGCCAGATCAAGGCACCTCCTAGAGGGAGGGCGTAAGCCTTTAGCCGCGCCAAAGTCAGAAATGGCTAGGTTAAAGCAGCATAAATCCTTATCCGCGTCACGCTATGGCCAGGATAAGGCGCCTCCTGGATGGAGAACGGTTAATCCCTTAGTCCCGCCACGCTATGGCCTGGCCAAAATATCGAATAAGTCCTTAGCCACGTCATGCTATGGCCAGATTAAGGCGCCTCCTGGAGGGAGGTCGGGTAAGTCCTCGGGCCTTGCTTGAGCATAAGCTAGTCGAGCGCACGGGGAACCCGGATGAAATGTCTGGTGGACTAAAAAAAGTCCCTGCCTGAAATGGGAAACTACCAGAAATCGGCACCACCTAAAATGGAAACTGCTTAAATAAGCACAAGAATTGAATGAAAGAGTCTCTACCTGAAATAAGCCAAAGCAAATGAATAGGAAATTCGGGCCCGAGAAAGAAAAAGCGTGCAGAATATCATCAAAACCTAAAAATGGCACATTGGACAAAAGAATCAGAAAGAATTCTCCGACTTCTCCTCATGAACATCTACCAGATTGGGTTTCTGGTCATCTATAATTACCAGAATTGGTACTCTAATTACCGGAAATGGTATTCTGGTCTTCTATTATTAATTACCAGAAATGATATTCTGGTCTTCAATTATTAATTACCAGAAATGGTATTTTGGTCTTCTATTATTAATTATCATAAATGGTATTCTGGTCTTCTACTGTTAATCACCAGAGACAATATTCTGGTCTTTCATAATTAAATACCAGGAATGGGTATTCTGGTCTTTTATTGCTTATTATCAGCTATGAATTTCTGGTCTTTAATTACCAGCCATGGATTTCTGGTCTTCTATTACTTATTACCTACTATGGAATTTTGAGCTTCCATTACTTGTTATTAGATATGGATTTCTGGTCTTCTACTGCATGTCACCAAAAATGGATTTATGATTTTCTGTTATTGGATGACAAAACAAGTCATCTGAACTTCTAAATTATCTAGGCATGATCTTCTGACGTCCTATTGCCAGGAATAAGTTTCTAAACACCTATTCTTATTTATAATGTCCATCCATCATGGAAATATGGGTCCTTTATTATGACTTCTGGAACTTCTATCATTTATGACAAAATGGGAAATAATTACTCTCCGGTTCTAAATGTTAAAAGGGTGAATCTTCTGCCAAAATAGAATCATAGTCGAAGGTCAACCGAACTGAAAAGGTATTTGTAGTATGAACTAACCATGCCAAAAGCCTTCTTTATGGGGGGGGGCTAAATGTTAACCATAAAATACAAATAAGGATAAAGAAGGCCTTTCAGGAATCTTCCGCATGAGAAAAGAGTAGCAGGTAAAGCCACCTTTCGACGATGTCGAAAGGATTGTTCAATGCTAGTGAGGAAGAGCTCATAAGCACTTCGAAGTAAGGCTTCCGCAAGTATGAAGGAAAGAGTTATTAAGGCATAACGAAGCAGCTAAGTAAGGAACCGCCAAGCACCTACCAACTAAGATAGAGGAGTAGTTCCACAACCATTCGTTATAGAAAAAAATGATACTAAAAGAACCCACCTTCCGACTAAGACGGAGGGTCTTTCAGCAAATACTAAAGAAAAGGAGATCAGATCAAACCTTTCGAAGGAGTCGAAAGGATGCAGTCAATAGTGTATAGCAGTCTCAGACCTTCCGAAAGAGTCGGAAGGTTTCATGTTTTAACATTCAAAAAGTTCTTACCTTTCAAAGAAGATGAAGAAATCAAAGCAAGTGTGAGCAACTCCATAGTGACCTTTTCGAAAGCATAGTAAGCCTTTCGAACCGGTTGAAACACATACAAGATACCTTTCGATGAAGTCAAAAGATTTAGGAAGAATGCAAGCACTTATAAGTCAACAAGAAATGAAAGATAACATTTCGACAACATTGAAGGAAAGCACAGCTCATGACAACAATCAACTGAAAAGAAACTTCCGACAAGGTCGAAGGGTTCACAACAGTATAAAGAAGACAAACCCTTCGACAAAGGCGGAAGGTTCATGAAGGCATAAGAGTAGCAAACCTTTCAACAAAGACGGAAGGTTCATGATGGCATATGATGGACAAACCTTTCGACAAAGGCGGAAGGTTCGTAACAGAGCAAGGTTTACACAGTATGCAAGGAAGAGACCTTTCGACAGGGAAGAAGGCAAAGAAGCACAAGAAACTTCTAACCTTGCGACACAGTCGAAAGGTTCATAACCATTCGATGAAGTCGGAAGGTTTAAGACAGCATATAAAAGGGAAACCTCTCGACTCGGTCAAAAGTATGAAGTCGAAAGGTGGACCGCTTGCATCTATAAATAAGACCCAAGGGGTCCAGTTTTGGGGAAGGAATTTTTTTGATTCTACTCTCATTCTACAACTTCTGCTCTTTCTCACTACATTTGTAAACCTAATTTAGAAATTAAATTGGGGATTTGCCTCTTAAACTTTGTATCAAATTTCATTATGAGAAAATAAAGAGGATGATGGCTTGTGATCAACTTTGAATTTGGGGATGATCATGATCAGGCGTTAATTCAACATTAACGAGTGATCATACAAAATTTATTTCTTACCTTCTTCATTCATTCCGAGTATATGTCATGGAATTATCATGGGATGTTTTCACAAGTTTTATTTCCTTATATATTAAAGTTGTGATTTCAGCATGAAAGGGAAATACAACTTGTGATACACGATATTAGATCCCTGATACAGTTTCATGACACATTATATCAACTCTTTATGGCATCGGTAATTCTTTCGAAGGGACTCCACGAAAGAACTATCAACTCGAGAGGTTGAAAGCAATAAAGAAATATAGTGTAAAGTAAGCATCTCTTTCCGACAAGGTCGAAAGGTCTTGAATACAGCCTTTCGACGTGATCAAAAGGAGGTGTGAAACATTAATGATTGATTACTTTCAACCTCCCGGGGAGATGAGATTTGATAAAGTGATAATGTTGAAAGTTATATGAATGTGAATGGCTTCAAGAAACAATTACTATTATGACAAACTAGTTGAAAGGATGGAGTGGCCTCATAAACCTTCGATAATCATTCATCATCTCAACAAAGTCGAAAGGTTGGACCAGAACCTTAACCTTTCGATATGGTTGATGGATTAATTATTCTTCCATTATACTATCCAAGCCAATAAAGTCAGGAACGATTTCCTCAACCTTTCGACAATGTCGAAAGGTTCTACAAATTGTCACCCTTTTTAATCAGGTCATCTTAGTCGAAGGTTGGAGCTATCACCTCAAATCCTTTCGACTTAATCATTCGTTCCGGTAGATATGCTCTTAATGGCATGATTCATCTCTACCATATGGTTGTGTTCATATAAAATAATCTTATACAAAGCATTGGGGATGTTGGCAAGATTTATTGTTAACAAAAGTGTTAAATATAAATAAATATAATGATAATAGATAGTTTTGAGCAGTTAATATGCATTTAGTATATATAATATAAACTTCTAACTTAATAAAACCATAAATAAATATCTTTCGTTATAGTAAAATACACATAATTTAAACTATAATTTTGAAAAATACCGGAAGGATAATTTCTGGATGTGGATGTCTTCATTTCCGCATCCGCATCCGTTTTTCCGGATATCAGGTATTTATCTGCTTTTCGAATGCGGATGTAGACGGATTTCGTATTTTTCGGGTATTAATTGACAGCCCTAGAATTTTTCCAATTTCCTTCACAAAGCTTCAAAAGCCTTCACATTCATCTACAAGTCCCATGGCGCCATAAGTCCCACATCGCAAGTTGGAGCAAGGGGGTGACATTTTTTAAGTTTTCTCATGAGCTTGAGAACTGTTGTAATGGCAAATGGCCCAGGAAGAAGGAGGACATATGACATTTGCATATAAAGACTTGAAAAATTACATATTAGCATATTTGTATATTTGTACCTATTCGTGATTAAATAAAAGAACTTGACTTAAGCCTATTTGCATATTTAACTATGGACTTGCATATTTGACTTATGAATCTAACTATTTTGCCCAATGACTTATGAACTTATCTATCTTTTTTTTTCTGAATTTATAGACTATGGTTTAAACGGATTTGTAAATTATTACAAAACCAAGTAGTATATTTGAATTTTTTTCGAATATGACACTTTGTATAACTTTTGGATGTTGGCGATTTTAACCGTTAATATTTTTGCGGTAGAAGGAGGACTCAAACCTTCGAATGTTCGAAAAATGACCAAAATAACCTAAAGGGATTTTTAATTTCATATTTTGATAATTTTCAAATTCATATTCGGATTTAAAATCTGGAGACTAATTGCCGTTAATTTTTAAACATTCATAGGAAGTATACAGCGTAAGATCAATTATCAGTTATCACCTTGCATACGTTCAACAATCACTTACCGCTTCGCATTCGCATACCTGGGAAGTGACCAATTAATACTCATCACCTGACTAGGGATGGCAATGGGGCGGGTCTAGGGTCCAAACCCGGTCGACCCGCCCCTGTTTTGGCCCGTCAAGACCCGCCCCATTGGGTCATTGGGGCGGGTAGACCCGTGACCCGTTCTTGAGTACTCCGGGTCTAGGGTCGGGTCGGGGCTTGGCCGACCCGCCCCAACCCGACCCGCACTACTAACATCTTATGAAACCGCTTTATTACTATAATGATTTATTAATCTTTTTAGATATAAGTGATTCTAGAATGGATATTAAAATGTCCCAGTCAATATCTATATAAAAAATTAGAGTATTAAGTTGCGTCATTGATAATTATACAATAACATATGTATATATTTTCTGAATTATTATTGTAGACATCATTTTTATTAACTTCCCATAGACACATTGTTATTTGTATTTCATGTATATTTGGTGATAACGAGTATAAAAAAATAAATATATGCACGTTGCTACATAATTTTGAATCAATGCATAGAGACTCATCGGGTCTTGGGGCGGGTCGGGTCTACCCTGACCCGTACAGGTCTCGGGTACGGGGCAAAATTCCAGACCCGCACCGGGTCTACGGGGCGGGTCTGGGGCAAGGTCTAAAAAATCCGGGTCGGGTATGGGGCACTAAAAACCCGCCCCAACCCGCCCCATTGCCATTCCTACACCTGACTCACCCTTCCCCACAACTCCCGATTCACTCAGCATCGATCTCTACTTATTCAACCAGTTTCAAATCAAATTCATAAACCCGGTTAGTCGATCTGGAAGGTCTTATATTCGAAGAGGACATCGCTTTGATTTCGAATCTAAGTAAAATTGAGTTTATAGATCTGGATAATCATCTAAAGGAAGACGAGATTGGGAATTAAGGGAGCCTCATATTATTGGGCAGTATTGAAGTATTCAATCTCGTCAAGGTCAAAGAACTTGAGTTCGTAGGCGTTTGAAGAGGTCGCAAAAGTTGAAGTACTTGACTTCGCAGGTGTTTGAAGAATTCAATTTCGTCAATCTCATCAATTTCACAAGTGTTCGAAGTGGCCCTTCGAATACGATTTCACAAATATTTTGAAAATATACAGCTTGTTTATTAATTTCGCAAAATAAGTGATTTTGAACTTGTTGATTTTGAAAGGAAGGGATTTCGAAAACGAAAAATTTCCAAAGAAATTTGATTTTATAAATCATTTAGTTTCATTTCGGAATCATGGGTTTCAATTTTTGAATAATAGACTTATGATTTGTAGTCACATAACAGGTTCATATATATTATTTCCAGGCATATATGAACTTTTAAAATGTGTAAACTTTATATAAACATGACAGGTGAATTCCGGTCTTTAAAGGTTCATACACATACATATTTGCACGGCCAGCTTCGGTTGTAGTCGTTGTACAATCTTTTGAATATATATTAAATTTACGTTTCAATCTGGTTTCAGATATACATGGAACATTAAATGTGCACATACCTGGATTCGAGTATATGAATACTCTGTTTATAAACAAGTTTTCAAATATATATTAGTTTTGTATATATGTAAAACTTTCGAGTATATGCTGTGTTATGTAGATATCAAGTTTAATGATGTGTATATCATTTTCAAATATATAGGAATTTTGGAATGCATAAGTTTTATAGGAACATATTTTAGTATTGGCTTCAAATTTTTCTCATGAATAAGCTTTCGAAACATATGGATTTCAAGCATACAAATTTTCAATATACACCAGTTTTCGAGGTACATCAGAGTTTTGAAAGTGCGCATATCATCAGTTTCGAAGGTTTGAGATTTCAAATCTGTGTTTTTTCAAATGAATACATGATCTTAAGTATATGAACATGTATATATGATTTCAAGTGTGTGTGTTGTGTGGATTCAAAATTTGTAAAGTGCATGGCCTGGTATCACAAGATTTTAAAAACTAAGAGTTTTGAATGTATAACCATGAATTTCAAAAAGACTACAGTTTTATATATTTCAAATACATGTCGGTTTTGCAAAAAGCAAGTCTTGAATACATGAGATTTTTTAAATGGATAAAGTTTCTTATATGTACGGGTTTAGATGAGTATATAAAGTTTCAAATATGTGGGGTGTATATCTGCGGTTCCAAATGTGCTAAGTTTTTGAAAATTCCAAGATCCAAATAAAAGTTTAAAGGAATGTGGGTGTTTGAATATAACATATGTAAGTTTCTGAATATACTAAGCATTCGCATACAAGTTTTGAATGTGATCTCTAATACGTGGGCTTCAAAAGTGCACAGTTTTGAGCATATTAAATCTTTAGTATATAAGTCTTGGACAGGTATAAGCTCCGAGTACATTTAGTTTCAATTTTTACAGTTTCTTAAACAAATGGGTTTCAAAGATGCATATTGGCTTTGAATATTTAAGTTTCGAGCAAACACGTAGTTTTGTGTATATGTGTGATTTTTAATACATGCATACATGATACATTCATATACACATACAAGTTTTAAATGCATCATGATCCATACTTATGTGATTTGAATAAATCAGTTTCATATATTTAGTTTCAGATGTACATGCCTCAAATGTATACGTGTTATGCATCTCAAATTTTGCTTTGGATATGCATAAATTTCAAAAGCTATAAGGCAGCGGGTTTTGAAAAGATGAAGACTTTGAGAGTCATATACATATATGAGTTTTCAAATGTATAAAATTTCCTATGTATCTATACCTTTGAAGACAAGTAGGTTTCAGGCTTTGATTTCAAATACATGCTAGAATTCAGAAAACATGAAGTTTCAAATGCATACTAGATTTCATAAATAAAGAGTCTTGGATATATAATGGGTTTTGTACACAAATACATATTTTCAGATTTTGAGGATACAAAAGCTTCAAATGCAAGTATCATTAAGTTTTAAATGTATACAAGTTCATACATATGACATGAGTTTCACATATGAGTTTCAAGCATATGAAGTTTTATGATAAATTGCTTTCTATACGTATCAATCTTCCAAATATATAGAATTGTTATATATGAATTTCAAACGAACACATAAGCTATCAGAAACTATATATGGATTCAAATGTGTATAGAGTTCAAAGAAGGTGCAGATTGTATATGTAATTAAGCTTCAGATAGACACTAGTTTCCGAAGGAAAAATATACACAAGATTTCAAGTTCAGTGAAGGTTCCGAAGCTTCAATATGGATAAGTGGTGTCATATGGATCCAACAATATTGAATGACACCGATAAGAAGAAAGGGATTAATGTCGCAAGATATAAACGACATTGACCATATCCGATAACAACAAGGGATATTAGTAGCACCACCAATAGTTGGTTTTATATACAATGATTTTCTATATCTCATATCTCTTATTTATAATTTCATATCTCATATCTCTTATTTATAATTTCATATAATATGACTCCGTATATGTGTGTCTATATATATATATTCAATCCTGACTTCAAATTGTAAAACTATATGTTTTAGACATTCTTATACCAATGGACTTTTGATAAAGTATGAAGTTCCGATTTTTCATATTGCAAGGACCCGCTTTTCTGTATCATTCAAGTTGACAATAAACCACACATGTCCAACTCAAATCGAACAGAAAGACGGATAATTATGAGGAAGAAAGAAAAAGAAGAAGAGAAGAATAAGAGGAAAGAAACTAAAAACAATATAGAATCTCACAATCGTAACAGAACAACATATAATGCAATATCAAAGATTTTTACAAAAGAGAAACTGTTATATACATACATCCATCAAAGTGCAACAACAATCACAATTATCAGCCTGTCCTCACAATTGCTGATAATTTCAATAACAAAACAACGGAAAATAAACATATACGAGAATACGACATGATGACCTCCAAGTCGTCTACTGAGCTCCAATGCATCCAAAGTAATATGTAAATATGCTCGGTCTGACCTGAGCATTATAATAAAATAACACCCGAGTCAGTTTGGAAAACCAGCGTGAGAAAACCACACCCAACTGGATTTTAAAGTTATAAAAACCTTTAAAAACAAAGGTATCTCGTAAGACCACACCGCACATAAACATGGATGAGTTTTTACCTTACGATAAACAAAACATTTCATATGAAATTCAGTGATATTATAATAATGTTTAAGGGTTCAAAGTAAATATATAAAATAGCTGTATTGCTTGCATCTCACATTCCAACGTAGTTGGGTACAATCAAAATCGTAATGGCTCGTATTGGAGATTGATTTCCATACAATGACTGGCTACTAGGGTACCGTCCGTCACAGTGCATCTCTAGATAAAATACACTGAGAGCCTCACATGGACTCCCTGCAAGTCAAGGGCGGCCCTACCCCTTACTGGATAGCGCCGAATATGTCATCACCTTGGTTGGTATCAACAACCTAAATGGGCTCCGAGCATACATGATCTATAATATCGATCTAGATTGGGAGATGACCATACCCTAATGGCAGCGAACAAAATAGCCTTGAAGCATCTCCCCTGCTTTAGTCATTCCCGGTTGATGAGGCGTGAGGCTACGATAAGTTTTTTATAGTACTTCCCACTTAGAATGTTAACACTACCCTCCAGGCAACAATGCGATGTCAGAATTCATCCATACAAGTTCGTTTTGGGACTGAACGAAACACTTGAGGGCTCCGTCTCCATCATCTTCAAGACGTCTTCACTTTGCAACACTTAAGTTGGATCAAAGTGGTTTTCGAATAACATATCCGATCCCAGTCTCTTCGAAACAACATTCGATAGTTTCCGGTAAACTCAACCTCGGTTCTTTAGGAAATAAACAGACAAAGATAAGAGCGGAGATCACCTTCTAACCGTTAGAGGACGGGTTTTCTTATCATTGTCCTAACCTAAGAGAACAAGACGAGATTTATACGCACAGTACAACATCATCGGAGATGACTGTGCCATAAAACTCACGTGTTTCCCCTAGATATTTCCAAAGTTACTTTTGGGTCTAAATTCGATAGTCGGTTACTTAACTATCGAATACAACCATTCAATCATAGATTTCATTTTCCATGGAACCCACTGAGCCTCACATTCATAAATCTAAAACCCTTTTTCAAATACTTGGAAATCATTTCCATATAAATATCTTAATCACAAAATTCAATATTTTCGATATTTAGAAAATACAACCATATACTTATCTTAACGATATAAGTATATTTTCAAATCATTCATTTCGAATGAAGTACCTTTTCCATAAACTTACAAAATGGTATGAGTATCTTAAGTGATCACTTAGAATGATTTACTTATTTCAAGATTTTATATTTAAAATGATAAAACATGAGTATCCTTTAAACAAAGGTATAAATATCTCAAAGTACCATCCTTTCCTTTAACTCTTTTTTATTTATTTTAAAATATCTTCTTAATAAACTCCCACAATCTATTTATAGAATTCCATATAAATTCCCAAGTTTATAAACTCCTTTACATAAATTCTTTTTATAAAAGAAATCCTTTTATAACAATTTATTTATTTTATAATAAATAAACTAAAACAACATAAACTTAACTTTAATCATTTTTAAATAATATAAACGAAATATAACTAAAAACATTTTAAATAATATAATAAATCAACCCTTGAACTTTTAAACATCTCCAATAGTAAAATAAAATAAAATAAAATAACTTTAAACAACCTTTTAAATAAAATTAATTATCTTCAACAATATTTTTAATGAAATGATCATCTAGTTTTAAATAACTAATAACAAATAATTATTATCTTCAAAAACATTAAATAAATAACTTATTTTAAAACACTATAGATAATATAGTAATTAACTTACAAAAATAAAATTTTCAAACATTTGTAATTAATTATTAATAGAGCTCCTTGTATATATAGAATTAATAAAAACATTTTTCTTCCAATTTATAAAATCAAAAGTTAATCAAATCCAAAATTTCTGAATCTAGAAAAGGCCCGGCAATTCCGATGGTACTTAACAAGCTACCATTACCTTCCATTTAACTTCTCAAGTCAAATTGCTGGTATTTACATAATAAAAAGCATATATGTAAACCAATCCATAATTAACGATCAATTAACACTTAAATAAATGTCCAACTTAATATTATAGCAGAACGAGGATTTATTATGCTAACTAAAGACATTCAAAGATAAACCCTTGCATTTATTAAAAATGTCTATTTGGCCAAATAGATAACACCAAGAATTATACTTACATTAACTACGTTATAATTCTAAACAACGTAATTAAATTAATCAAAATCAATTTATCACCTCATATATGATTCATTACTTAAACAAGTTTGAAAACAAATTTAAAACTTAAACAATCTAATAGCATTTCAAAATGCTATATCTCGATCCTAGATCAAATTCAACCAATCTAATAGCATTTCAAGATGCTATATCGTGATCCTAGACCAAATCCAATCAACCAGCTAATTCAACAATCCAAATAGGCATAAATAAATTTAGTCCACATAATATTATACTGGTACATCAGAAAGGTGAGTTTAGCTCACTATTATCCCAGCTGTTGCTTTTGCTTTCAGTTGGTCTATAGTATAGCTCCAGATTCAGCCAATTCCAAATGCAATTAATTCAACTCCACCGCATAGAGGACGGCGACACGATTCCAACATGACTGGCAGCGTCTCAATCGGAACTTGTATGATCGAGTTATAATATTTTCAATTTTTAACACATATATGTAATAAACCAAATCATAATTTTATTCTTTTACTATTACTCACCCACAAACTAAAACAACCCGGTCAAACAACAATCCCATACCCGACCCCATACCTAATCCTTCTTCCCAAAGCCATGCACCCTGCTCCTTCTTCTCCCCTCTGTTCATTTTTTTTAAAATGCACGTCGAAACAGATACGCGGTCAACCACAGTCCACGATTACCCACGCCGACATCACCATCTGCCTCTTCGTTGAATGCTCTACCCGATAGCCTCCTCCATTCACTGTCCAGACTGCCAAAACCAATCCGTACTGCTGCCCATCCATACCATCGACGGTAACCACCCCATGCCGCCACACTTCGTTGAACTCCGACCATAGATGCCACTTCCCCTTCCGAATCCAAAACAACACTTCATTCCCATCGCTCGACAATCAAATCGTAAGAAATCCCAACCCTAGTCATCATTGCCTCACGTCACTCATTGTCGATCATCCAAAACCTACAGCCGCAACCTCTACTTCTACAACCCGATAAGGATCTAGACTCCATTTCCCCAAAGAAGCAAGCTTCCCATTTTTCCTTCTTTTCAAACCTTGAAATAAAGGGTTTAAAATGGGTAGAGGATTTGGGTTTCTTTGTTTCTAGTTTTTGAGAATTTTAAAAGGAACAATGATTTATCCCCCACCCTTGTCTGTACGAAATGAAGCCCCAAAAGAAGAAAGGATGAGAAATGCATACTGAATGTTTAAAGTGGATTATATATATATATATATATATATATATATATATATAATTTTAAAGAAGCTTGCTGCGAACGTGAAGATGAAGGTAGACAAAATGGACAAAGATTTTGTATGTGACATGTACGAATTGTCTAACCTATAATTTAGTTTTAAAATGAACTCTTCAGCATTTCGCTGCATCGCTTTCCAATCGCGTACGAGCTTCGAATCGACAAACAAAAATACGGTCGCGTTCATATTAGCGATGCAACCCCAAAACAATAATAATATACACTTGTTATTGAATTATTTAAAATCATAAAAACACCGTCGGTTGCCGAAAAATTGACAAACGACAATTTTAATATTTTTCAAATTAAAAATTTCGGAAAAATCAATCAAAATAAATTAAAAATATGTTAATAGAATCCGAGTCGAAATATTGATAATAATTTTCTGATTATTTATTGGAACCACTTATTACTGTAAATAAATTAACAAAGGAATTCACTGATGGCATTTAATAATTTTAAAGGAGTTAAATAAGTCCATTAAAACCATTAAATAAATATTCAATTAAAATCTAGATATTTAAATCATTATTCAAATAATAAGTCTGCGATTTCAACATTTAAATCACTATTCAAATTTTTATTCACACTTCAAAGATTTTTAAATAATTCCGTAATTTAATTCAAGTTTTTAAAGCTTTTAAACCAATATTTTAAGTAACTAAAATAAATTAAATATTGAAAATTAAAAGACAAAATTGCGGGTTGTTACACTCTCCCCCCTTAAAAGAATTTCATCCTCGAAATTTCCAAGGTAAGGAAAATGCCTCCAAACCCATTAAAAAAATCAATTAGTTAGACTAGGTTATTAAAATTTTCTAAGTCTTGAAGTTACTAAAATTTTTGGCATTGTCTCCTTTGCGCAGCTCGATCGAAACAACTACAAATCGCCACTACGAGCCCAAACCAATCAAAAGAAAATAAAAGCCAAGTGGCCTCCCATATTTGGGGCATAAAATCATCAATACAAATGACAATATAAACACATACTATTTGTCGGGTAAATAACTCAACTCATAAAACCAAAGGCGTCAAACTAGCCTTTGCTTCCATAAACCCGCATCTCAATTTCAAATATACCCAACCAAATAATTTGCATTTCCAAATGTTAAATTTTTATAGTTTTTATAAAGTCCATAAGATGCACATATATCATCCATTCACAATATCAATCTGACCGCTCGCTCGATCACACAAATTTCACTTTCGAACTAGTATCGTTCACTCGACTTTCCTAGTGCGGACTTCGATCCGGTTCCTCGATTAGAAGCCGCCATTCTCCATGCATAGCCATATACTATGATAGAAAACTTTGGATTCAAATCAAAAATCCGTATCGAATGTTCGCCGTCGAGAATCGAGTGAAAAATCCTTGTTCGGGTCGGTGTGAATAACATCGAAATCGAATACTCGAATCTGGACCAAAATCAATTATGCGAATAATATGACCTACGTACAACTTACGTATTTATTTCATTGGTTCCTTAATTATACCAGATTCTTTTAATCCGCCTTCACTTTAAATCACAATTAATTATACCAATATAATTTCCCTTTTATACTGAAATTCATTTATAAACCATTTCATGAATCATTTTATTTAACTTTACTTAAGTTAAATTTCATCTCATAGCTCAATTTCATCTTGTCTATACCAACCATTTTAATTTACATCTATTATTTCTTAGTATATTCCTTTTAATACTAAAATTATTAATGAACTATTCCATAAATCCATTTTCATTAAACACTATTTTTATTTTAACCCATTTCAGAACACATTACTTAAGAACTCTAATATTTCACAACTTAAATTTATAAACATTTTATAAAACACAACTTAGTTTATCAACACTTAAAACTCAAGATTATATGCATTTTAAAAGTCACAACTCCATCTTACAGCTCCTCCATACTTAAGTTTAATAAAAACACTTTATAAAGTCCACATAGGTTTATTATCCATTTTAAACTTAAGTATATATTTTTAATTAATACTTAGAACTCATTTTCTAAGTCATTTTATAACATATTACTTTAGCCTACAAACAATTTGTAAAAATTTATCTCATTAATAAATGATTTCCAAGAATTTTTATTACTTCCAAAGAATCACTGTTTTACTCAAGAAATATTACTTAAGTCTATTAACATTCTATAACTAGAGTTTATACTTGCAAAATACTCTTCTATTCCCTAAGAGTATATATATAACAATAGATTTATTTTACTTAATATGAATGTTCAACACATTTGAATCTTGTTTAAAATCTCTACCTCTTCAAAGTTATAAGTTACAAAACTTTTTTTTTTATGTTTTCACAAAACACTTAGCTTAGTTTTTCAATCCAAACTGGAAGTTTTGACCATTCAAAACAGTCGGGAATTCAATTTCATTTAAATAAATGAAAGTTACATAACAACATCTCAAACGAGATGCAAAAACCATACTATTCTAATGGGTATGATACATGAGTACATAATATCACTTAGCTGAAAATTTCAGAATTTTAAAACCTAGTTTTTTATTTCAAACCATTTTGAATTAATAATAATAATAATAATAATATCCATATATTCCTTTGTATATCAAATCATATTTTTGGGAATTACTAAACAAATTTGCTTTACCCAAAACAATTCAATAACCAATATCTATCACGATAGCAATTTCTCACTTTAGAACTCGAAAATGAACACCGATGATGCTATAGTCATCACCGGAGTTATTTTCCGGTGACCGAGGTGAGTTCAGTGCTTTTCAACTCTTCCAAAATAATGCCATTTTTATTTTTCCCAAAAATTTGAAAATAATTTCCAAATATGGGTTCTGAGTTCTAAATTTCTTGGTTTAAGTCCACTTTTATTTATAAACCATATTTAAAGAGAATTTCTATTCCAAAACACTTTTCAACAATACTATTATTATTACTCATAAGAATTTGAAAAACTATTTAAATTTCTGGGAGTTAAGTACTCAAATCATCAGTTTTAAATTCTTATTTATAATATATATTTACAAATCCTACTTATATGATTTCACTTCTTATATAAGATCCTTTCCTAATTGTTTGCATATGTATAGGTTATAATAAACAACTTTTATTATAATTTAAAATTAAACTCAACATTATTATCGAACACCTTATAGTTAAGCCGTGAAACTGAATTCACAAGGCGTTCGTATTTAATTTAATCAAACAATAAATGCTCATAAACTACCTGAGCACAAATAATAAACAATAAATGATAATAAATAAATATTATCATTTTCTGACAACCAAACACACTACATATAACTATATTAATTTCAGAAAATTATTCTTTTTATATATAAAATATAATTTAGGTAAAATTATTTCATTTACCCAATTTTCCAAACAATACTATATCGATTTGCCTTGTTCAAGTGTTTAGAAACCCCTATCAATACAGTTGTTCCTTCTGCATCGACCAGAGTTCATAATCACTCAACCGATAAATCGACATAATATAAAACATTTTTATATCACTAACAAATACGCGCTCATATAAATATAAATATAATACACTCAAACTCATCTTAGGGTCTTATTTACCCTATTTCAAATGAGTTAACCCCACCAAAGCCTAGGTGTTTGCTCAACCTAAGCTTTGATACCATGTGTAATGACCCGCTTTTCTGTACCATTCAAGTTGATAACAAACCACACATGTCCAACTCAAATCGAACAGAAAGACGGATAGTTATGAGGAAGGAGGAAGAAAGAAGAAAGATGAAGATGAAAGAAACTAAAAACAACACAGAATCTCGCAATCGCAATGGAACAACATATAATATAATATCAAAGATTTTTACAAAAGAGAAACTGTTATATACATACATCCATCAGAGTACAACAACAATCACAATCATCAACCTGGACAGTTATAACAGCCTGTCCTCACAATTGCTAATAATTTCAATAACAAAACAACAGAAAATAAACATATACGAGAATATGAAATGATGACCTCCAACTCGTCTACTGAGCTCCAATGCATCCAAAGCAATATGTAAATATGCTCGGTCTGACCTAAGCATTATAATAAAATAACATCCGAGTCAGTCTGGAAAACCAGCGTGAGTAAACCACACCCAATTGGATTTTAAAGTTATAAAAACCTTTGGAAACAAAAGGATCTCGTAAGACCATGCCGCATATAAACACGGACGGGTTTTTACCTTACAATAACCAAAACATTTCATATGAAATCCAGTGGTATTATAATAATGTCCAAGAGTTCAAAGTAAATATATAAATTAGCTGGAATGCTTGTATCTCACATTCCAATATAGTTGGGCACAATCAAAATCGTAATGGCTCGTATTGGAGATTGGTTTCCATACAACGACTAGGCTACTAGGGTTCTGCCCGTCACGGTGCATCTCTAGATAAAATACACTGAGAGCCTCACATGGACTTCCTACGAGTCAAGACCGACCTACTCCTTACTGGATAACACCGAATATGTCATCACCTTGGTTGGTATCAACAACTTAAATAGCCCCAAGGATACATGATCTATAATATCGATCTAGATTGGGTGATGACCATACCCTAATGTTAGCGAACCACATAGCCTTGAAGCATCTCCCCTGTTTTAGTCATTCCCGGTTGATGAGGCTTGAGGCTACGATTACCTTTTTTATAGCACTTCTCACTTGGAATGCTAACACTATCCTCTAGGCAACAATTCAATGTTAACATTCATCCATACAAGTTCGTTCTGGGACTGAACGAAACACTTTAGAGCTCCGTCTTTGAATTCCCATCATCCTAAAGATGTCTTCACTTTGCAACGCTTAAGTTGGATCGAAGTGGTTCTCGGATAACATATCTGATCCCGGTCTCTTCGAAACAACATTCGACAGTTTTTGGTAAACTCAACCCCGGTTCTTTAGGACATAAACAAACAAAGATAAGAGCGGAGATCACCTCCTAATCGTTAGAGGACAGGTTTCCTTATCATTATTCTAAGAGAACGAGACGAGATTTATACGCATAGTACAACATCATTGGAGTTGACTGTGCCATATAACTCACGTGTTTCCCCTAGATAATTCCAAAGTTACTTTTGGGTCTAAATTCGATAGTCGGTTATTTAACTATCGAATACAACCATTCAATCATAGATTTCATTTCCCATGGAACCTACCGAGCCTCACATTCATAAATCTAAAACCCTTTTTCAAATACTTGGAAATAATTTCCATATACTTATCTTAATCAAATAAGTATATTCACAAAATGCAATATTCCGATATTTAGAAAATACAACCATATACTTAACTTAACAATATAAGTATATTTTCAAATCATTCATTTCGAAACTTGAAGTACCTTTTCCATATACTTACAAAATGGTATAACTATCTTAAGCGATCACTTAGAATGATTTACTTATTTTAATGTTTTATATTTAAAATGATAAAACATGAGTATCCTTTAAACAAAGGTATAAATATCCCAAAATACCCTCCCTTCCTTTAACTCTTTTTTATTATTTTAAACCATCTTCTTAATAAACTCCCACAATCTATTTATAGATTTCCATATAAATTCCCAAGTTTATAAACTCCATTACATAAATTCTTTTTATTAAAGAAATCCTTTTATAACAATTTATTTATTTTATAATAAATAAACTAAAACATCATAAACTTAACTTTAATCATTTTTAAATAATATAAAAGAAATATAACTAATTTTTTAATAAATAATATAATACATAAACTCTTAAACTTTTAAACATCTCCAATAGAAATAACTTTAAAAAACCTTTTAAATAAAATTAATTATCTTCAACAATATTTTAATGAAATGATCATCTAGTTTTAAATAACTAATAACAAATAATTATTATCTTTAGAAACATTAAATAAATAACTTATTTCAAAACACTATAGATAATATAGTAATTAACTTACAAAAATAAAATTTTCAAACATTTGTAATTAATTATTAATAGAGCTCCTTGTATATATAGAATTAATAAAAAAATTTCTTCCAATTTATAAAATCAGAAGTTATCAAATCCAAAGTTTTTGAATCTAGAAAAGGCCCGACAATTCCGATGGTACTTAACAAGCTACCATTACCTTCCATTTAACTTCTCAAGTCAAATTGTTGGTATTTACATAATCAAGCATATATGTAAACCAATCCATAATTAACGATCAATTAACACTTAAATAAATGTCCAACTTAATATTATAGCAGAACGGGCATTTATTCTGCTAACCAATGGCATTCAAAGATAAACCCTTGCATTTATTAAAAATGTATATTTGGCCAAATAGATGACACCAGGAAGTATACTTACATTAACCACGTTATAATTATAAACAACGTAATTATTATAATCAAAATCAATATCAATTTATCATCTCATATATGATTCATTACTTAAACAAGTTTGAATACAAATTTAAAATTCAAACAATCTAATAGCATTTCAAGATGCTATATCGCGATCCTAGATCAAATTCAACCAAGCATTTCAAGATGCTATATCATGATCCTAGACCAAATCCAATCAACCAGCTAATTCAACAATCCAAACAGGCATAAATAAATTTAGTCTACATAATATTATACTGGTAAATCAGAAAGGTGAGTTTAACTCACCATTATCGCAGTTGACGCTTTTGCTTTCAGTTTGGTTTATTGTCGAACACGTTCGACTATAGCTCCAGATTCAACCAGTTCCAAATGCAACTAATTCAACTCCATTGCATAGAGGATGGCATCACGATTCCAATGCGACTGACGGCGTCTCAATCGGACCTTATATGATCGAGTTATAATATTTTCAATTTTTAACACATATATATGATAAAACAATTCATAATTTAATTCTTTTACTATTACTCACCCACAAACAAAAACAACCCTGTCCAACAACAATCCCATACCCGACCCCATACCTAATCCTTCTTCCCAAAGCCATGCATGCACCCTGCTCCTTCTTCTTGTCCCCTCTGTTCATTTTTTTTAAAAATGCACGCTGAAACAGATACGCACACAACCACAATCCATGATTACCCCCATCGACATCATAATCCGCCTCCTCATTGAATTCTCCACCCAATAGCCTCCTCCATTCACTGTCCAGACTGCCAAAACCAATCCGTACTGCTGCCCATCCATATCATCGACGGCCACCACCCCATGCCACCGCACTTCGTCGAACTCCGGCTGTAGATGCCAATTCCCCTTTCGAATCAATAACAACACTTCGTTCCCATCGCTCAACAATCAAATCACAAGGAATCCCAACCCTAGTCACCAGTGCCTCACGTCACCCACCGTCGATCACCCAAAACCTATAGCTGCAACCTCTACTTCTCCAACCGGATGAGGATCTAGACTCCATTTCCCCAAAGAAGCAAGCTTCCCATTTTTCCTTCTTTTCAAACCTTGAAATAATGGGTTTAAAATGGGAAGAGGATTTGGGTTTCTTTGTTTATGGTTTTTGAGAATTTTAAAAGGAACAATGATTTATCCCCCCACCCTTGTCTGTACGAAATGAAGCCCCAAAAGCAGAAAGGATGAGAAATGCATACTGAATATTTAAAGTTGATAATATATATATATATTTATAAAAGCTTGCTGGGAACGTGAAGATGAAGGTAGACAAAATGGATGAAGATTTTGTATGCGGCATGTACGAATTGTCTAACCTATAATTTAGTTTTAAAATTGAACTCTTCGGCATTTCGTTGCATCGCTTTTCGTTCGCGTACGGGCTCTGAATCGACAAACAAAAATACAATCTTGCTCAGAACAACAATGCGACCCCAAAACAATAATAATACACACTTGTTATTGAATTGTAAAATCATAAAAACACAGCTGATTGCCGAAAAATCGACAGACGACAATTTTAACATTTTTCAAATTATTTTTTTTGGAAAAATCAATTAAAATAAGTTAAAAATATGTCAATAGAATTCGAGTCGAAATATTGACAATAATTTTCTAATTATTTATTGGAACCACATATTACTGTAAATAAATTAACAAAGGAATTCACTGGTGGCATTTAGTAATTTTAAAGGAGTTAAATAAGTCCATTAAAACCATTAAATAAATATTCAATTAAAAATATAGATATTTAAATCATTATTCAAATAATAAGTCCACGATTTCAACATTTAAATCATTATTCAAATTTTTATTCACACTTCAAAGATTTTTAAACAATTTTGTAATTTAATTTAAGTTTTTAAAGCTTTTAAACCAACATTTTAAGTAATTAAAATAAATTAAATATTGAAAATTCAAAGACCAAAATCGTGGGTTGTTACACATATGATAATATGTTCATTTAAGAAAGACCATTTTGTAAGAAGGGATTCTTATAGAAAAATATGTTCTTGTCTATTGAGTCTATCAGTTCATGAATTATGCCTTTTTAGACTTACAAATAAGATATTTCTTTTCACTAAGTAAAGCCTAAAGTATTACAATTTTACGAAGCTATAATAATGTTTATTCCGACAAGTAATTTTATTCAAAAAAATTTACCATACATATCTTGAAAAAATTATTCTTTGAAAATTAAAATAGTTATTACTGATTATTCCATATGTTTATTTATTTCGAAAAGGAATTGGCAAATTCCTTAAAAGTATATACTATTGGGAATTATAAAATGTTTTCAGAACTATTGTGATCTATTTTCCAAACTCTAATTAGAAGAGTTTATTCTCAGTTAAAGGACTATTGATTCATGTATCATGATTATTCAGTCCTTATTTGAGATTTACATTTCTATTGTGAGATTATAAGTTTTGCAAAAATTTCCTCAAACTTTAGACATTGGGAATGAAATCTCTTATCCGGACCATGGGGACACACCAAGTAACTCTTAAAAGGCTAAGAAATGAAAAAGTATATATCAAGAAATGTGACCACAAGCAGCCAAAATGGATGAATTAATCATGCAAATAGTTGAACCAAAAAGGAAGAAAAATCATTAAGGAAAATTTCCATGAATCAACTTAGTCAAACAAAGTGAAATAAAAGACAAGGAATCATAAGCAAGGTGATTACTATATCGAGACAAAATAAGGAAGAAGCCTAAGAACTTAGAAGTAAAATCGTTATCCAACGATATAATTTTCAAGCTACAAGGTTCAAACTAAATCTACAAAGATCATCTTAAAAAGAATAATAAGACTACAAAGCGGTAAAATATATCTCGGATTATAGCTTGCTTCAAATTCTAAAATACTCATGATCTAGATTTCCACTTAGATAAAATTGTTCTACATAGATTGAATTTGGAATCGTGTGACTCCAGCATAACTATATCGAATTCTAAAAGCGTTCGTGGTCCTTACTTTAGCATGGATTCAACATATGATCAACTGCAAAGTATCCAGAAAATTCCATCTACAAGAGTGAAAGACCCAACTACCAATGAAGTCACAAAGTGCAATAAAAAGGAAAATTACTCCTAAAAGGCATGGATTCACCAAAAGGGGCATGTACATAAAGGAAAACTCCTTAACTCTACTGCAAAGCAAATTGGATAAGATAACTATCTCTCATACTCTGAATATATCAAGCCACAATAGAATAAATTCTCTATACACAATGAGTCTTGCTTTCAATCAAGGTTGCTAACAAGAAAACTTGTCAACATCCCAAAGCTAAGTTGTTAACGAGAAATTTTATTAACACCTCAAGACAAAATTTTAGAAGTGAACAATCCTTTCGAAACCCCTTTCGAATGAGTTGATAAGGACTGCATGTCTTCGAAAGGTGGCCTTTCGAAGGTGTTAATTGTTGATAAGAGAACCAATCAACACTTTAAAACAAAGATAAGGAAGGGAACAATTCATTCATAACCCCTTTCGAGTTGGTCGAAAGGGTCATTATGCCTTCAGAAGGGAATCCACTAACGAAAATGTAGATTCTGCTATCATGGTTGAGGCTCCTTCGAGAGGTGTTATATGTTTTGGTATATCCAAGCTCCTTTCGAAGAAGTCCTCCCAGCAAACATAACTTCAATAAACATACAGTAAGCCCCTTCGAAACCCATTTCGAACGAGTCGTAAGAATTCTTACTCTTTCGAAGGGACTTAATGTACAATGTATAAGGTTTAAATTCAATATGCAATGGAATCATATCTTGGACAAATGGTATAAGTTCAATGGATTTGTTAATATCGAATCATCATCATCACGTCAATTTAGTATTTCATATCATGAAACAAGATGATAATATAATTGAAATCACAATGTTTAAGTAGATTCCATAGCATTTCATAAGTCAAATAGGGGTTAAAAAAAGTGAGTATCATGTGCAATTGGACATTAGTCAAGCTAATGGCCGAAATGATCTTCCTTATGTTTAAAATCGATATTAGATCCATGCATCCACTCCTTTGCATTTATCTAAATTAGACTACTAGTAAGAGAATTTTTCCCAAATTTATCTAGGGTTATAAAAGTTAGATTTTGCTATGAAGTAAGAAAGAGATTTCAGAATTCAAAATTCGGTCCTCAAACTTGGACCCCTAGGGTCATATTTATAGATGCAGATTGATCCCCTTCCACATCCATCCTTTCGAAGCGGTTGAAAGGTCTTTCTCCTAGCCTTTCGCATTCATCCTTTCGCCTTCGTCCTTTCGCTTCCATAGATTTGAAGGCGGCTGCTTGGGTCTGTTATTATGCTTGGGTTAACCCTTCCGCCTTCATCAACAGCGTACTAGCAACGGATGCTGTTCTAAAATTCCCCAATACTGCTTTTGCGTTCCCCTGAAACCTTTCGACACCTTCGAATGGTATGTAGCAAAGGGTTCAAGGTTCCCTATCATGTAGTTATGATGTAAGCGAAAGTACTCTTATTTTCTCTTCTCCTTTGAATCCTCTCCTTATTTCTTCTAATGTGGTGCTAACCGTGATATGTGATTACTTGAATGAGTGAGTATGGTTTCTAAAGGATTAATAGGAGATGAGAGGGTTATTGCAAAAGGTAGCTTTGTCTCACATGAAGTTTCCTTTATGCTTGCGAAAGGGTTCAACCGTTTCAAAAGGCTAAAGGCTAATCTTTGCTTTTGAAAGGTTCACATTAGTAAAGTTTCTCTATGAGAAAGATTAGCGGCGATGAAACCATTTATTTCAAAAGGTTTGGTTCTTGTATGCAAGCCTGTTATCAACACCCTCGAAAGGTGTTACGAGCTCAGACAAGGCTTTCTCATACATGTTGAATCAACTGCGTTGAAAGAATTAGATGAGGTGAAATGGTAGCCTTGCTTTCCTTTCTACTCCTTCGAAAGCTCTTGTTTCACTCGACACATGTAGGTGCATCAGATACTTGCGACTCCATCCCAACCTCTTCAAAAGCTATCTCAATGCCTTCGAAACACTGCTTTTGAATCATGGTGAAACCCTTGTTTTCAATTCTTGTGGAGCTTAACACTTTTACGAGCCTTCTTTTAGGCCTTTATTCTTAAGTGAGTTTTATGGTTAACATTTTTCCCCCTTGTATGAAAGAAGCTTTTGTTCTTTAGGACAATAATTTAACAGCTTTCCTTTTGCACTATTCCATCTCTAATGACCTCAATTCCCTGCAAAGTTCAAAGTAAATAACATTCTCTATTATTAGTTCAAAATTTATGTAAAAATATGCTCAGTGATTTGTTTGTAATATAATTGAAGACAATTTTAGTATTTCAAATAACAGAATTCCTAAATTCTAAATCTGGAAACAACGGAGATTAGTTGACTATCATCTGGAGTTAATAAATGGTAAGAAATCCATAGTTGAGAGTGATTAGAGATCAGAACTCTTGCCTAGTAATAATAGAAGTCCCACCATCCTAGTAATAACAAAAGAAGTTTAGAAACTAAACCCCTATTATATTAATAGAAGACCAGGAATATAGTCTAAATCTAACTTTAATAATTGAAGTCCAAGAGTTTTCTTTCTGTAATAACAAGTATATGGTAATATAAATCCATAGATTATCATCTGGAAATAAGTCATTGAAAACCATGAATCCTTATTTGGGAGTAAATAATGGATATTTAGAAATCCCTATAGGAAATAATAATAATCCTGAATCTCAGATTCAGATGTTGATAAGTGTTGCTCGAAAGTTAGTAGTAGAAAACTGGTGACCCTAATTCTAGTATTGGTAAGATAGATCCAGAGTCTTAATTGAAGACCAGAAGTCCATTGAGATCTCAATACCAACTATCTTGGAACCCAGATTCGGGAATTGACGAATGAAATTAAAAAATTAACAGTAAAAGACTCGAAACCCAGATTCGGGTATTAACATAATGATACCCAAAATTTCATGATAAAGGTCTCAATAATGGAGGTCCCAGATCCCATATTCGGGAATTAATAAGTGAAGTCCATAAATTAATAATAAGAGACCAGAATCCCAGATTCGGGTATTAATAAGTGAAGTTATGAAATTAATAGTAAGAGACCCAAAACTCAAATTCGGCTATTAATAAGTGAAGTCCTGAAATTAATAGCAAGAGACCCGAAACCCAAATTCGGATATTAATAGGTGAAGTCCAAAAATCCTCTTTTGGAAACTAGTCAAAGGCCGTAGACTCTTATTTGAGCCTTCCGTTCTGCACCACTATTTGGGTTTTCATTCTTTTGACATGTGCCATCCTTTAGGCCTCGTATGTTGTCATTGTTCGATATGCCACTTCTCAGGCTCAGACGTCTTAGTCTGTTGTTGTCTACTGTGCTTGGTTAGCTTATCCACAAGCAGGACACAAGGACTTACCCAACCTCTCTCCAGGAGGCACTCCAGCTGGGCCTTATAGGCGGGACTAAAGGCTTGTACAGTGCCTTGGCCAAGCCATAGTGTGGTCGGACCAATGGCTTACTCCATCCTCCATCTAGGAGGTGCTCCAGCCAGGCCATAGCGTAGCGGGACTGAAGACTTATTCGATGCCCAGGCCAGGCTATAGCGTGGAGGGACCAATGGCTTACTCCGTCCCCTCTTCAAAGAGCGCCTTGATTTGCCTATAGCATGGCGCGAATAAGGGCTTGTTGATGCTTTAACCTGGCCATAGCGTGGCGCGGATAAAGGCTTACTCTAACCTTCCTTCAGGAGGCACTTTGACCTGGCCATGTTGGCGCAGACAAAGGCTTTTGACAGTTTGAGGTAGTTTCCAAATTCAAGGATAATTTTACTCCCAACCATATAGAATTTTCTCAAGGAAGAGGTGCTTTATTCATTCATTGTAAGAAAATATGGTCGCAAGTGTTCCACATTCCACGTTCTAGGAACCATATTGCCATTTGGTCGACATAACTTATAAGCACCAGGAGGAATTACTTTGTATACGATTAGGGGACCTTCCCAGTTTGGTCCTAGTGGTCCATCCGCAGGATTTCTTGTGTTTGCCATCACCCTTCAGAGTACCAAGTCTCCCTCTTGAAATGACCTTGTTTTTACTTTTGAGTTGTAGTATTTCGAGATTCTCCTCCGATATTCTGCAGTCCGAATAGCTGCTTCATCTCTTAGCTCATGTATTAAATCTAATGATTCTTTCTTCAATCCTTGGTTTGGATCAAATGCATATGCGATTCTTCGATGTTAGGGTACCTCAATTTCAATTGGCTACATTGCTTCACACCCATATGTTATATAATAAGGGGTATGACCCGTTGCAGTTCTAGTGGATGTACTATAGGCCCAGAGTACAAGTGGTAATTCTTCTACCAATTTCCTTTGGCTTTATTTCAATTGCTTTTTCGATTTAATCTTATTTTCCGCTTCAACGGCTTCATTAGCCTTTGGATGTGCCATGGAAGAAAAGCTTTTGATAATCCCGTTCTTATGGAAAAATCAAGAAAAATATTCACTTTCAAATTGTGTTCCATCAATAGATATAATCTTATAAGGGATCCCAAATCTCGTAATAATGTTTTTAATGACGAATCTAAGCACTTTCCCAAAAGTGATTTTAGGGAGTGGTTCCACTTCTACCCACTTAGTAAAGTAGTCAATGTCCACTACAAAATATTTTGCTCCTCCTTTGGAAATTGGTAATGGCCCAATTAAGTCAATTCCACATATATCGAAGGGCCATGGACTAGAGATCGGAGTTAATTGACTTGGTGGTAAATGAGGAATATTTAAGTATTTCTGGCATCTTTCACATTTCTTTTCATTCCCAATAGCTTGACCTGCCATTCGAGGCCAACTGAAACCTTGTCTCATTGTTTTCTTAGCCAACTTTACCCCGTTGGAATGGTCTCCACAAAATCCTTCATGTGCTTCCACCAATAATTTCATCCCATCTTCCAAATTCACACATCTTAAGTAAGGCAAGACATATCCTTTATTATAAAGAATTCCATCCATCATTGTGAAAGTTGGAGCCTGCCAACTGATTTTCCTAGCTTCCATTTTGTTAGATGGTAATATCCCACTAGTAAGATATTCTACAATAGGTGTCATCCAAGTATTATCATAAAAATTATTGGTCTTTGGATGATTGGGCTTCTCATATGGAATTTCTTCATTAATTTTGCTTCCTTTTCTCTCTTGCGTCCTAGCTTGGGATCTAGTTAAAACCAATAGCTCCTTCCCTGGTTCAGGCATTTCCTCTTCAATGCTGGGATTTGCTTGATAACCTACTGGTACAACATGGGTTTCTGGACCTCCCTTTGAGGTAGCTAATTTTCCTAATGAATCCACTTGAGAGTTATCTTCCCTTGGAATTTGATGTACAGAAAAGTCTTCAAATAAGGCAAGCATTTTTAGCACCTTCTTAACATATAGGGCTAGTTTGGCATCTTTTGTATGATATATCTGTTTTAACTGATTCACCATTAGTTGAGAGTCACTAAAGATTTAAATCCATGGGATTTTAAGTTGCAAGGCCAAAGTCAATCCTACCACTATTGATTTATATTCTGCTACGTTATTTGTTGCGACAAACCTTTGCTTCATTGCATAATACAAGCGATGCCCATCGGGTGTGATTGTGACATACCCTGCTCCAGTTCCTTGCTCATTCGGTTTGAACAAAAGTATTTGCTTATATCTTGAATATGCATTCATGAGGGACAATAGCTTATGACTACTAGTTGCATGAACTAACCGATCTATTCTGGGTAATGGGTAACAGTCTTTTGGGCATGCTTTATTCAAATCTGTATAATCGACACATGTACTCCATTTGCCATTTTCCTTTTTCACCAACACTGGATTTGCTAGCCATTTTGGATAAAAGACTTCCTGAATGAATCCTTTTTGAAGTAGCCTTTTAACTTCCTCTTTCAAAGCGTCAAACTGAACCTTATTAAATTGTCTTTTTTTTGTTGAACGGGGGTCACGTTTGGATTAATATTTAACGCATGGCACATAACTGACGGATCAATTCCGATCATATCCGAATGAGTCCACGCAAATACATCTTTGTTAGCTTTGAGGAATTGAGTTAAATCCGCCTTCAAGTTGTCTTTCAATTATTTTCCCACTCTAACAATCTTGGTCGAATCAGCTGAATCTTTACATATTTCCTTAAGATCCTCTGTAGGCTATCCTTTCCATTTCCCCTCGACAATCTAATTCTGTAACCATCTCGCTTTCCTCTATTGATTTAGCTTCAGTCCTCTTCCTTTTACCCTTAGACGAGAAGTACCTTCCAAGCACATGTTTATTTATTTTATTAGATTTCATTTTTGTATCGGATGTTGGATGTAAAAATCCATCATCCAAAGGTTGAAAAATAGTAAAAGATTCATAATAAGAAGAATACTACCTCTTATATTGATCAAGCATTGTAAAGTACATATCGCGGGAGCTGAATTATTCTCCGCGGATAGTGCCCCAACCACTCTTAGGTAAGAATTTTACCATTAGATATTTTGGCGAGACAAAAGTGTCCACCTCATCAAGTGCGGGTTGGCTAAAGAAACATTGTAATATGATGGTTAATTGATGATTACGAAGAGAGTTTCAAAAGTCCTGCAGCATGGCGGTACTCCCATCTGCACTGGCAACTTCACTTTCCCTACTGGAGTTGACCCCTTATTATTGAACCCAAAGATAGGCTCAAGGCTAGGCTCTAGCTTGTCTTCAGGATTGCCCACTTGGTCAAAGGCATGTTTGAAAATAACATCGACTGCCTTCCTAGTGTCTACAAGAATCTTGGACACTATAGAAAGTTCAATTTGGGCCATTATGGGGATGATGAATCCCTTTTTTTGCTCTTGGTGAGTAACAACAAGATTCGACATTGGTACATTGAGTCATGGACTTTTAAGCTGGGGCCCTTCTTAGATGGAGAACACTCCCTCTCTAGCTTCTTTAATGTATCTGTGTATGGCTCCCTTGCTAGTCCCCATTGGGTGTGGCCCTCCGTGGATTACACCAACCCTATTCAAAGGCGTACTCAAGCTTAGTGGATCTTCTTCTTCTAAGATGTTGACATCATTATTAGGAAATTTTTTACAGACCTTCATTAGTCTGAGGTGCCTTTTGCTTATCTTGGATGAATTCCTTCAAATGCCCTTCACGGATTAGTTTCTGAATGTTTCCAGCCAGCACTCAATATTCATCATTTTTATGGCCATTCGCTTTGTGATAAGCGCAGTAGTCATCCCCTTTTCTCTGTTCAGGGTAATTTCTAGCCTTGAATGAAGTTGGGAAGTTAACCTTCTCTTTAGTCGTAGCATATATATATATATATATATATATATATATATATATATATATAAGATAATGGCTTGTTTAATGCGTTTGAATTAGTATTGGGCTCCTCCTACCTTGTTCTTTTGTGTCCCTGATCCAATCCAAATCTTCCATTCTCCTTCCTGGGATTAGCTTTCTTTTTTCATAATATAATTCATCCCTTCGAATGAATTTATCAGCTTGGAAGTGAAAGTCTTGTAAATCCTTACAACCATGCACGAAGAGTTCCTTCCAAAATGGTGTATTTTCTATCAACCCAGAATGCACTGCAATGAGCTTATCCCTATCATTCATATCTTTGGCTTTCAATGCTTCTGTATCGAATCTTCTGAGGTAATCGCCTAGGGATTCCCGCGCCTTTGCTTAATGTTTGCTAGAATAGTGTAATCAATGGTCGGATCCTTGCATATGTGGAATTGAGTGGAGAATTCATTAGAAAATTGCTTCCACGAGTAGATAGTCCTCTCACGTATTGACGGGACCACTTTGCAGCTGCCCCTTGAAGTGTTACCGCGAATAATCTACATCGAACTACCATGGAGGCATTATATTGATCCATTTGGCTATCAAAAGCCATCAAATGATCATCCGGGTCAATAATGCCATGATATTTCATGGTTGGGATCTTGACATAAGATGGAATGATTGCTGACATGATTTCATTCATGAACAGAGCTACTCATTCATTGTCATTTACTCGTTCATCCAGAGTTCTTTCCCCTTTTGTATTTAGCATAACTTTAAATGCCTTTTCTGCCACATCTTTCAAATAAGCTTCAGTGTCATGATAGATTTTTCGGTTTGGACTGTATTCCTTTGAAGTTGAGCTTCTAGATTGCTCGAGAGATTTATCCTGTATTCTTCCATGATGACCAACTTTAATTGGAAGACGTTCTTTTTTCTTTGACGATTTTAGATCTACCTTGCTCCTGCCTTCATAGGTATAAGCTTTCAAGTTTCTTTTTGGGGATACCACCTTATCTCCAGTTGTTGGTTTTACAGTTTTGGAAGATTTATGAGATAGAGATGCTTTTAGGAGCCCTTGCATTTCCAGTTTTTGTTGCTCCAGATGCCTTATCTTGACTGCATTATCGTCTAGTTGTACTGGGGTTGGTGGCTGTCCTTGTACCTCCCTCAAATTTGAAAGTTGGAGTGATATTTACCTCCAAATTTGTTGTATGCACTGCTTACTCTTCCATTCGACTAAGCCTTTTGATTCATTTTCCTATAACAAGTTAAAAGTTCCATAATTAATCTATAAGGAAAAAACAAGGATGGAGGTTCAAGCGATTTTGATTGAGTTCTTTTTATGAGGGAAAAATTAAAAGGTAGGTCAAAAAACCCTCCTTCTAATGCCAATAATATTAACAAGAAAACTTGTCGACATCCCAAAGCTAAGTTGTTAATGAGAAATTTTATTAACACCTCAAGGCAAAGTTTTAGAAGTGAACAATCCTTTCGAAACCCCTTTCGAATGAGTCGATAAGGAGTGCATGTCTTTGAAAGTTGGCCTTTCAAAGGTGTTAGTTGTTGATAAGAGAACCAATCAACACTTAAAAACAAAGAAAAGGAAGGGAACAATTCATTCATAACCCCTTTCAAGTGGGTTGAAAGGGTCATTATGCCTTCAGAAGGGAATCCACTTACGAAAGTGTAGACTTTGCTGTCATGGTTGAGGCTCCTTCAAAAGGAGTTATATGTTTTGATATATCCAAGCTCCTTTCGAAGAAGTCCTCCCAGCAAACATAATTTCAATAAACATATAGTAAGCCCCTTCGAAACCCATTTCGAACGAGTCGTAAGAATCCTTACTCTTTCTAAGGGGCTTCATATACAATGTATAAGGTTTAAATTCAATATGCAATGGAATCATATCTTGGACAAATGGTACAAGTTCAACGGACTTGTTAATATCGAATTTTCATCATCACGTCGATTTATTATTTCATATCATTAAACGTAATGATAATATAATTTGAAATCCCAATGTCTAAGTAGATTCCATAACATTGCATAAGTCAAAGAAAATAAGTGAGCATCATGTGCAATTGGACATTAGTTAAGCTAATGGCCGAAATGATCTTCTTTATGTTCAAAATCGATATTGGATCCATGCATCCACTCCTTCGCATTTATCTAAATTGGATTACAAGTAAGAGAATTTTCCCTAAATTGATCTAGGGTTAAAAAAGTTTGATTTTTCTATGAAGTAAGAAAGTGATTTCTGAATTCAAAATTCGGTCCCCAAACTTGGACCCCTAGGGTCATATTTATAGATGCAGGTTGACCCCCTTCCGCATCCATCCTTTCGAAGTGGTCGAAAGGTCTTCCTCCCAACCTTTTGCATTCATCCTTTTGCCTTAGTCCATTCGCTTCCATAGCTTTGAAGGCGGCTGCTTGGGTCTGTTATTATGCTTGGGTTAACCCTTTCACTTTCATCAACAGTGTACTAGCAATAGATGCTATTCTAAAATTCCCCAATACTGCTTTTGCGTTCCCTTGAAACCTTCTGACACCTTCGAAAGGTATGTAGCAAAGGGGTCAAGGTTCCCTATCATGTAGTTATGATGTAAGATAAAGTACTCCCACTTTCTATTCTCCTTCGAATCCTCTCCTTAGTTCTTATAATCTGGTGCTAATCATGATATATGGTTACTTGAGTGAGTGAGGATGGTATCGAAAGGATCAATGGGAGACTAGAGGATCATTGCGAAAGGTAGCTTTGTCTCACGCGAAGTTTCCTTTATGCTTGCGAAAGGGTTCAACCGTTTCGAAAGGCTTATCTTTGCTTTTGAAAGGTTCACATTGGTAAAACATCTTTATGAGGAAGATTAACCGCGACGAAACAATTTATTTTGAAAGGTTTGGTTCTTGTGCGCAAACCTATTATCAACACCCTCGAAAAGTGTTTCGAGCTCATACAAGGCCTTCTTCTACATGTTGAATCAACTGCGTCGAAAGGATTAGCTGAGGTGGAAGGGTAGCCTTGCTTTCCTTTCTACTCCTTCAAAAGCTCTTGTTTCACTCGACACATATAGGAGCATCAAGTGCTTGTAACTTCAACCCAACCTCTTCGAAAGCTATCTCAATGCCTTCGAAACACTACTTTTGAATCATGGTGAAACCCTTATTCAGGCCTTCATTCTTAAGTGAGTTTTGCGGTTAACAATGGTAAATGTTGAATCCCATCAAAGGGTTAAAAGATAAAAGGAAATTTTAGATTTGATTAATGGATTAAGGCGACAAATTAAATACCCAAACATCAAAGAAGGATATCCAAGTATCACAAGTCCGAAATAAGAGGAAATTCATTTCAAAAGGGGATGTAGTACTCTAGAATTTATGAATAATACCGAGAATCAAGAGGATAGACCACTCAGGCCAAATTGGGTAGGATCCCCAATCGTACACAAAGTAATCCCACTTGGGACCAATGAATTATGACGACCGAATGGTAATGTCATAATAAGAACATGGAATGTCAAACATTTACAGCCATATTTATCAACAATGGATAAAGAAGTGAAAATTTTATCATCTCGGTCATGGAAAGTAGTAGAATACTCCTAAAGTCAAAAGCGCTAGGCATCAAAGGCTTGACCATAAGAGGTCCCGACCATCAAAGGCCACGGCTATCAAAGGCTTGACCGCAAGAGGTACCGACCCGCCATCAAAGGCTTGATTGTAAGAGGTCTTGGCCATCAAAGGCACCAGCCATCAAAGGCTTGACTACAAGGCATCCCAACCATCAAAGGCCCGGGTCATCAAATGCCCTAAGCCTTCAGTGCCATCATCAAAAGTGGCTCTTAGAAGGTGGCCAGAGTAATCCTTTGGTCAGTCCAAAGTTTCTGCAAGCCTTGAACCCTTGTCTACATAGCCTGGTTGGAGCGCCTCTTGGAGGGAGGATGGTGTAAGCCTTTAGTGCCATCATCAAAGGCCTCACTAAAGCACTGACCTAGCCTTCAGTGCCGTCATCAAAGGCCTCTCTGAAGCACTTCATAGAGGGAGGATTGCGATCAAAGGCCTCACTAAAGCATCAAAATCTTCGAAAGGAAGATCAATCAAAATCAGAGCCAAGTAGTGATCCCAAGTCAATCAAAATCAGGGCCAAGTAGTGATCCCAATTCAACCAAAATCAAACCCAAGTAGTGCTGCTAAGTCGATCAAAATCAAAGCCAAGTAGTGCTCCCAAGTCAATCAAAATTAGAGCCAAGTAGTGTTCCTGAGCCAATTAAAATCCGAGCTAAGTAGCACTTTGAATCAAATCAAGTTTCCTAAAGGAAGGTCCATCAAATATGACTTATTTATGTCTCCAACAAATGCAATTCTTAGCCACGAGACAAAAGATTCTGGTGTTTTTTTATTATTTCCAATAAGGATTTCCGGACTTCTGTTATTGTTGCTAGATTTGAATTTTTGGTCTTCTATTATTGTTTTCAGATGTGAATACCTAGACTTTTATTATTATCACCAGATATGGATTTCTGGTCCTCTAATATTTCCAGATAAGAATTTCCGGCCTTCTCTAATTATTACCATATAAGTATTTTTGGCCTTCTCTTATTAATACCAGATAACGATTTCTGGTCTTCTTTTATTATTTCCTGATAAGATTTTCTGGCCTTCTCTTATTATTACCAGATAAGGATTTCTGGTCTTCTTTTATTATTATTATCAGATAAGGGTTTCTGGTCTTCTCTTATTATTACCAGATAAGGATTTCTGGTCTTCTATTATTATTAACGGATAAGGGTTCTGGTCTTCTCTTATTATTACTAGATAAGGATTTCTAGATTTATATTATTATCACCAGATAATGATTTTTGGTCTTCTATTATTTTTAGATAAGAATTTTTGGACTTCTATTATTATCATCGGATATGGATTTCTGGTCTTCTATTATTATTTCCAGATAAGAACTCTGATCTTCTATCTGTTATATCTAGATGAGAATTTCAGAACTTCTATTATTATTGATAGAAAGAGCTCTAGATTATTGATAAAAAGAGCTTTGGCCTTCCTTTATTATTGCCAGATATTGGTTTCTGGTCTTCTATTACCAGATATGAATCCCTAGTCTCCTATTATAATTATCAGATGGATTTCCGATCTTTTATTATCATTACCAAATGGGTTTTGGACTTCTATTCATTACTAGGGAAAATTTATAATGCTCCCGCCTATGATATTACCAGATAATATTTTGGACTTCCATTTGAAATCTTACTGTTAATGCTTGCTTTTTGATAGCAAAATAATAATCTTAACTCACGCAGACAATATAGGTAATGATTACCAATCTATAACTCAATCAAATCCAGGACGAGATTGCTTGAAGTTGAGATCAAGTTTAAAATTAATAACGAGAGATATCATTCACTTTATTTTTTATAGGATAACAAGACTAGCAAGGAAATATCACTAGAGGTGGGGCAATACAAAGGAATTCTTAGTTTACCCTAAGGAGTAAAAAGCTTCCTTTATACAAGGGGATGCTAAATGTTATCCATATAATTTCAACATCAAGAGCAGAAGTTAAAGCATCAAAGGAATAGAAGACTACACCTCATCAATATAGGGGTATAAACAACGTCGCATGTGTTTGAAGAGCTCAACGATGTAGCCCTTCATCATTCTCGTGTCTCCTAGGTGTAACTTCTCAACCACGTCACATTTCATCACTTTGCAAGTCATTAGTGTCATATCACTTCAACAAGGAAAAAGGATCAATGTCATATGCAACCGAAGAGGTAAAGGCATCGAAGACAATTAACATCATAAGCCATCAATGGATGTCAATGCAAACCATGTTTTATTGATGTTGGACTTAAATAGCATTGTTATCTACCTACGACCTTCGAAACAAGCTCATCGACAATCATTACGAAGGAAGTTAATATTGTATAAAAGCAGCGCCACATAACCCCAAAAGAATTGAGTCGAAATCCAATAACATACCATATTGACACTATCAAAGCTAAGCCTGCCGAAGTCACAAAAAAGCATGCCGTAAGCCATAAATAAAGGCCATATTTCATAATAATCAATATTTCATAACATCAATGCTGGAGCATGTCGAAAGTAATGCAAGGAAGAAGGATTGGAGTTATTCATAAAGCTAGTTCAAGAGGAATTGGTGCATTTTACTTCACAAAGCTTCAAAAGCCTTCACATTTATTCACAAGTCCTATGGCCCCATAAGTCCCATATCGCGAGTTGGTGCAAAGCCGACTTCCTTCCAACCGCAAATATATATATAGACACACACACCCCCTCATGAAAGGGGGTCTTGAACTTCTTCCTCTCTCTTAGCATAAATCATTTCTGGGCCAGAACTTTTCTGAGCTCTCTCATGAGCTTGAGAACTATTGTAATGGCAAATGGCCAACGAAGAAGGAAGATATATGACATTTTCATATAAGGACTTGAACAATTGCATATTTGTACCTATTCGTAATTGAATAAAAGAACCTAACTAGAGCCTATTTGCAAATTTGACTATGACTTGCATATTTGACTTATGGATTTGCCTATTTTGCCCAGTGACTTATGGATTTGCCTATTCTTTCTTTTTGAATTTATATACTATGATTTAATCGGACTTCTAAATTATTACAAAACCAAGGGGTATATTTGGAACTTCTTTGAATATGCTACTATGTACAAACTTTTGGTGTTGGCGATTTTAATCGTTAACAAACGATATGCTTGTGAAGTCGCATCTATCGATGAACCACATAAATGATCTTTTCATGATGTCGATGTGCTGCGAAGGTATAGAATGAAGTTAAATCCATTGAAATGTTCCTTCGGAGTCACATTAGGGAAATAATTGAGTTTTATTGTGAATTCAAGGGGCACTAAGGCTAATCTAGAGTAGATTGACACCTTAAAACATGTAATTGCCCCAAGGACAAGGAGGGATGCGGAGCTTAAATGGGAAGGTTGCCGTGCTAATTCAATTCATTGTGAAGGCGACTGATAAGTGTATACCATTATTTGTTACCCTCAAAAAGGAAAAGGAAAAGTTTGTCAAGATGAAGAATGCCAAGCCGCTTTCTTGGAATTGCAGAAGCACATGGAGAGACCACTAATCCCATCGAAGCCTTTGGAAGGTGAAGATTTGTTTATATACTTAGCAGTATCTACTCACACACCGAGTAGAGCCCTGATGCATGAGGAGATGAAGACCCAAAGGTCTGTATACTATATAAATATGTGGTTTACCGGAGTAGAGGAGAACTATCCGAGATCGAAAAAGATGGCATATTACTTAGTGATTTCTCAAGTAAATTACGACCATCTTTTTAGGCTTACCCAATAAAGATGTTGACAGATTAGCCCTTAAAGAAAGTACTGCGTCGACCCGAGACCTCGGGAAGATTATTGAAGTGGAATATCGAGATGAGCCGGTATGACATAACTTACCATCCTAGAAGAGTGATAAAAGGACATGCAATATTTCATCACTGAGTTTACTGTCAAGGATGGAGAAGAGGATGATGATATGGTGCTAGGTGTGAATGATCAAAATCATCAAACCCATCATGAAGACTGTGACTGATCCGAACAACCTGGACGATGATATGGTGCTAGGGACGATGATATGGTGCTAGGTGTGAATGATCGACAGAATTGGAAGTTTCTTCTCGGTAGTAGCACTTCCGCAAGAAATTAGATAAGTGGAGACTGTGACTAAAATCATCAAACCTATCATGAAGAAACGACCGACAAAAGCCAAGGGTAACTGGGTCAATGAACTACACCTAGCACTATGGGCTTATCGAACAACCTGGACAGTAATAAGACAAATGGAATAGGTATAGAGCTACAGTAAGTAATAGAATTGCACAGACATAGGCATGTATAATATGAATGATCAAGCATCATAGATGATTTTACTATCTACGCAGCTAGTAGTACAGACAAATGAAATAAGGTGCAGATATGTAAATATGACAAAGATTGTACATATAACAGTCTTTATTTACAATCACTTTTATACAAAGATTGCGCGGGCCGCTCCCGCACAATGCTGACCTACATGAAAAGAAAACCAAAATTCATTAAAAAGCAATAAAGCTGAATTTACAAAAACCAAACCAAAAGCCTATTTCTTCTTCTCCTGCTTATTGCTTCCCTCGCGATCATCCTTCATATGGCATTTTTTGAATCATTCTGGTCCTTAGCCTTCCCTTTCTCTGGAGTACTCCTCTCGAAAGGTGTAGTTTCTCCTTCAGTTGTCATCTTAAGGAATCTTCGGGCTTGTCAATGGTATGATTGGAAGATAGTGAGGAACCACTGGCACCACGACTTTTAGGAGGTTTAATTTTTAAGGGGGGAAGCTTGGGATTAGGATTGGTTTATTAAAGCTGGTGTCTAGCCTCTCGGTTCTTGGCTCGAGCTTTATTTTAATTTTGTCATAGTCTATCTTCAGACTCTCCGCCACCGTGAAGTGGTCATCTTGATCTTTCGAATAGGTAATTATAATGTCTTCATCCAAAGATCAGCTAACGTTCTCTAACCTATCCAGTGCCTATATTTTATGTGAATTAGTACTAGGGCCATAGCTAGAAGAAGGAGTTGGGATGATCAGCTCTATAGTGATGGAGGTCAACATGGTAGAGATAGCACTGGGATCCAAACCCTGAGTGATTGGTAGTGGAGATAGAAGAAGCGACGGATGACCTGTAAGTTCATAGATTGTAAAGTAAAGGTCAGTGATGATCTCGGGTGAGAAGCTTTTCGAGTACCTGGGAGATGAGAGAAATACCTTCGTTGGATGAAGCTCCTTATATTGGAGATTTAGCAATTTCACCTTCTTCGATAAGTGACTAAATGGGTTAAGAGACTTGAAGAGAATGTAAAGTTCTTCAACAGTCACAGTAGTGGAGACGGGAATTTCAATATCGACAGCCTAATAAGTGGCCACCACGGGAGGTGTAACACCATTGCAGGTTGTTTAGATTTTGCAATAGATGATTGTGCTTGACCTAATGTGCTAGGACTGGTAGGAGCCTCAATGGCGGCCTTTCTTGCAGCCATGCTTTCTTTAGCTAGGATGGCCTTTACTTTTTCCAGAGCTAGTGTTTCTTCCTCATCTAGGAACTTTGCATTTAGCACCCTTTCAGTCGGTACTTCTTCGGCCTTAGTCGATCGTTGGAGAATATCCTCCTAGGCATCAACAAGCATAATGAGTAAACTATCTCTCAACCATTTTAGATTTTTGTGCTGTATGGCATTTGCAAAGAATTGTATGAGGTTGGCATTCATTTCTTCATTGCTCCTTCTATGCTCTTTGTTGTTAACTTCGGCCATAGCAAGATTGATCCGTGCTTGGGTTTTTGAGTCTGTTTTACCTTTTAGATCAGCCGTAAGCCTATCAACTTCTGCTTGAAGTATTTTAAGCTCTTTATCCTTGGCCTGAAGCGCCTCTTCCTTGGCCTTAGTTTGTGTGGTGAGGATGCTACTCTCTTGTTAAGCTTTCTTAAGTTGGTCGTCAATGACATTAAGAGCCCGTGTTTATGTAGCTGCCTTCTCTGCTGTTAGACCTTTGGCGTTTTGGGCTGATAGGAGAGTGTCGTCCCTTTATTTTGTGATTGATTTTAACTTAGACTTGTAACTTGCCACAATATTATCATGGGACCTCCTTTCACGCCCAAATGATTGAGTTTTAACTTGATTATTTCTATTCATGGGAAAGAGGGATTAGACGAATTTTTTTCATTCGAAGTACCACTCAACCATTTCATTTATCTCTTCACCTTGTGATCAGCGTCCTCATAGGAAATATCTTTGACAATTTAATCAAACAACGTCCTCGTTAAGAAATAACCAAGTAAAGCAGCCTGCATTCTAGTGTTGATAGTAGTGGATCGACCAAGAGGGGGTGCGGTGGAGCAGTATAGCCTAAGATTTATTTAGATTTGTTGGAAGTCAACAGGGTGGTGATTGAAGGCAAAAATGCCATAAGTTTGTGTAGGAGAGCTTGAGGTTGAATAAGTGGCTGAGACGAGCCAGAATTAGGCCTTGGTCGGTTGCGAGAATCGCACGGCTGCTTCCTAAAAACCCGATGCTTTTTCTCCTCAATTCGACGTTTCCTTCTTCTTACCTTATCCTCCTTATACTCTCTCCTTTTTGATTCTTTTTTCCTTCTCTAGCTCCAAGTATGTGCTCAAGCATTGCAAATGAGGAATCGGGGTAGACGAGTGGAGTTGACTGATGCCCGAGAGAAGATTTCCCATACATTCTCTCGTTATCGTACCTAAAAGGAAGAAAAAGGGATATAATAACTAATGCAATGAATTGAGGATGAGTGCAGAATGTTGGTGTTCGTGATCCTAGAGGTGAGTGAAGTACTGATATTTTCCTAAGTATCCTACAAACCATGCTCGATGATTTGTAAAAAAAGGGTTTCATTATTCATGTTGTTTGGTATTGTTTTCATGATATGCGACATTGATTTTAGGTTGAACAAACTAGTAATATATGCATTTCATGTAATTTATATGTGTTTGGTGCAATTTCTTGTATGTTGTTTTTTGTGTATTATGTAATTTGAAAATTTTAAGGCTATATTGAACATTTTATAGTTGTTTATATATTACTCAATTTTTATGTTTTTAAGATGGGTTAAATGGATTTACCCATATGTTAAGTTGATTGAGTCATATTGATCCTTTTAGTAAGTACATCAAATGGGCCGAATCAAAAAATCGATTGGGTCAATTTTGACCCATCCCATTATGATATGATCCGACTCGTTTGACAGGTTTAGGTTTTGTCTTCCTCGGCTAAGATATCCCTAGATGAAAAGGTGAACTCCATAGGACTCTCATTTAAGATGCTCTCGATTAGGACATCCAGATCGCCTTGGGAGCTAAAATTATTCTTTGAGGAGCCTATGGGAGGAGTTGCTTCAAAAACTGGCACTAAACTTGAATCAGGCACCGTAACACCCCATAATGGAAAGATAATTAATTAAAAAGAAATTAATTAATAAAAAATAATTGAAAAAAAATAATTTTTACAGGCATTTGAATTTGGCTCCAAAATTTGCACCATTGGGTTCATGGCAATTTTCTTATAAATTTTCATATGTTAAGTTTTACGTTCGGAGTTCAAACAAAAAAGTTATTAATGTTTGAATATTTCAGATCGTAAATAAATAAATAAATATATATATATATATATATGTAATGAAGGAAATAAATATAATTAAATATTTATTAAAGTTCATGGTTGTTTAGGGTTTAAGTAAATAGTAATGCAGAAATAAATTATCTAAAATGGTTGAAAAAGGAATTAACTAATAAAATATAGCGTCGATAATTATTTAATGTAATTAGCACAAACTGGTCGACCCTAATTTTTGGCCAGTTGACAATGGGGGACGGCGGTCGACTGGTGGATGTGTCAGCTATGAATTTTGACGTAGCCGAACGACCAAAATTTAAAATAAATTAATGTAACGGCTAGCATTGATTCAAACACCTACAAATACAGGCCTAACTTATCACTTTTCTTCTCATATTTTTTAAAGCGATGATGGAGTTCCTCCATTTTCTCTTCTCCATAAATTCTTAATTCTAAATAAAATTATAGTTTATATACGTATATACAAGTGGTGAATAGCAAAGTCTAAGTAAGAAGAAGAAAGGGTTGAATCAAATCGTCAAAGTTAAGGTAAATTATAATTTTTGATCCGAATCTAAATTAAATCCAATTCTCTTCTCTGACTCAGATTTCTAACATTTGAAGTTTTTGAGTCAAAAATAATTATATATGTAATTGTGGTAATAAAAGTTAATTAAAGCTAATTAGTAACGTTAATGGAAACTTAAACATTAGGAAAAGTTAACGTTAAATGAAATTCGAGAATGTATATATATATAGTGGAAATGAATTATCTCAGCTAAAAGAAGAAGGAAAGAAATTGACGAAAATAGGAATAAAATTAAATAAATCAAAGCACGCAAATAAATTCCCAAATTAAGAACGGCATGGTCAACACAAGATGCACCCAGGTCGACCATTGGCGGTTGACCCTAGGTCATAAGCGGTCGACCATTGCTATTATAAAATTGATAGTAAACGTTAGCCTGAACGACCCGAATTTAAAACAGTTTAATCTAACGGATTGCGTTGATTTGGACCTATAAATACAAACCTAAACCCTTTATCCAAACTCATATTTTCTTATGAACGCGAAAGCTGTAACGACCCAGAATTTTAGTCGTTTGAATTTGGAATATTTAATTGATTTTAAATATTGAAAAGTTATTTTTATAAGTTAAATAACTTAAATTTCAAATACAATGATTTATTTGATAATTAAATTGTTAAATTTAATATTTGAAATTGTTTAAATTATTAAATCTTGAATTTATTATGAATGAAAATGATTTCAATTCTATTTGAATTAGAATGAATATATAAATTTTAAATTTGGATTTAAAAGTGATTTAACTAATTTTGGAAATCACTCGTTTTAAATAACGTGTAAAAATAGCCTTCCAGGGCACCGTCTCGGATTTTGATGAAATCAGTTTTATCGGATCTCTAATAGTGAATTATTATACGCCGTCGAATTTCGTGGCGATCGGACGTATCGTTTGATCGTGCGAGTTCGAAACGCGTAGAAATTAATTAAAGGAATTTAAATCAAAATAATTTGATTTTGAAAAGCTATCTTCTGAATATGATGGAATTGGCTCCCGATATATATTCCATTGTGTTTGGAATAGGGGTATAACATATAGAACGTCAGACGGCACGCTTCGTTTGAAGTTTGAAATTTTCATGGATGAATAGCGCCACAAAATTTTTCTATATAAGGCCACTAACTTCCTTTCATTTGCTAAAACCCTAACTTAAAAACCTAGCCGCCATTTCCTAAACCCTCCATCCAACGGCCATTATTGCATGGCAAGATAGGAGCAAAATTAGTCGAAACGTCCAACATGAAAGTTGGAGAGCTCGACTCCACGAACAAATCTATACAAACCGATCGTCGAATTGATGCTCGATAAGACAGAAAAGTTGCCGCCTTTGTCAGAAGCATTTATGGATTTTGCGCAATTTGTCGCGTGCACGCGCGTGGAGCAGGTGAGGGTGGAGCGGCGGTCGAGGCGGCGCGACAGTGCGTGGATCGACAGCGTCGTTCGTGGTGGCGCGAACGCATTTTGTTCAACGATTTAATAAAAAAAGAAAAAAAAGCAACTAGGTGCGTGCAGGAGCAGAGAGAGGGAAAGAGGAAGACGAGTTAAGTTTAAATTAAGTTAATTTTGTTAATTATAATTTTAATTATGTCGTATATTAATAAATCTGTAACTTTCTCGTATGAGGTCCAAATCGAGTGCGACAAGTCGCGTTGCGATCGTATCGACGAAGGCTAGGCTATGGAGTTGGATTGGATGGATTCGAAGCTAGTTGGAATTTTGGGTTAAAATTAAATGTCCGTTCAATTTTAATTCAAAACGGAACGTTTTGACGACTATTAAAATCAAAGTGAGTTAATCTCACCTTTAAACCACATTTATATTTTTAGTCGATAAAAATTATCTGTAGGATGTTTGGATATTTTATTGTTGATAGTTATTGACTATTTAGATAATTTACTATATTTATTAGTTGGATTGGATACATTCCTACCTATTAGAGCGGATGAGACCCTATTACATTCCTCTGTAATAGCAGATGATCCTTTGTATACGAATCCAGCCTCGAAGCGGTTGATTTATATTTTTATGATTATGTACTGTATGTGATGCAGTGGGACAGGTTAGAGAGATCCAACGGGATTCCTTACACTGTTGATTTTATTTTCATATATATGGTGATATATGATTTGTTGAATGCCATGTTGATGACATGCATATGATTTTGCTTAATAGTGCTTTAGTAGCACCGGGCCTCATTTTTGGTATTTTAAAATACAATAAAATAGTGATTTGATTTAAAGGGATTTCAAAGCAATTTTGGAAATTATATATATTTTAAATAATTAGTCTTGAATTATTTGAAGGACTAATTTATTTAAAAGTCAAAGGTATGATTTTTGGATATTATAAATTGATAGATTTATAAAATATTTTAAATGGAGATTTTCGAACTGTAAATTAAATATTTTTAAAATCTTAAAATAGTCCGTCATTTATAATGAAGGGATATGGTTAAAAGGAAATTAGAAATATTTTTACATTAATATTTATTAACTATTTTAGACAAAGCAATATATATATGTATGTATGTATGTATATGTATATGTGTACATATAAGAAAGATTAATGTAACAACCCGCATATTTATCGATTTTATATTTAAATATTTTATTTAAATATTTTATCGTTAGTCGGATGTTAGTCTGAAAAGCTACTTTTTGCATACGGTCAAACTAGGACTCGAGACCACCCCCGTTGAGTTCAAAATGACGTTTGCGATCTTTTTGAGTGTAGACTTCGATATGTTTGGAGTAAGTGGAATTTTCGTCACTTTTTCCCGCCTTTGACTTTAGTTGGACTGCACCTTCTAACTCAGCCCCAACCCACCTTCTCTTCCTCACTTTATCAAACACTTCAAGCTTTGTCAAAAATGGAGGAGGGAATGGGAAATTAAAACTCCAAACTCAAATTCTATTGCAAATCCAACATTCAACTCCAAATTCAAGTAGAAGATATTGGATTCAAGTTTTGGATTGCTTCTCCTTGCTTTCAAGCTTCATCTTTATCCATTTTAGTGAAAAGGTGAGATTTTTAATCTCACATCTTGCCTATAACTGTCATTGAACTGTCGGGAATGATTCCCCATCACTTTAGCATGTATGTTTGCATTGGATTCAGATTGGATTGGAGAGAAACTCAAATTTTCAGCGTCTTTGGCAAATTCTGGGCACTAGGTCGCGCTGTCTAGAAGCCCCTGCCTGCAGATTTTCGTTCTGGCCTTAGATCGCTCGCCCGGAGTTAGGTCGCTAGGTCGCTCACGAGTTAAGCGTTAGGTCGTTTGGCCTTTATAACGTTAGGTCACTCGCGGGCTAATACTTTAGGTCGCGTGGCCATCTTACTTAGGTCGCAAGGCCACTAGGTCGTTAGACCTTTGACTCTTTAGGTCGCGTGCCCAGTTAAGTCGCGAACTCCTTAGGTCGCGTGACCTTGTTTTATAACTTTAGGTCGCTCGGCTCCTCTCTATTAGGTCACTGGCCTTAGGTCGCTTCCTCCTTTAGGTCGTTTGACTATTTGCTTTAGGTCGTTTGACCATTAGGTCGTTCGAGAGTCTTTAGGTCGCGAGTCTCTTAGGTCGCTCGCCCCTGTTTTGCCGTTCCACTGTTAAGCTCGGCTATGAGTTAGGTCGCTCGCGAGTTAACCCTTAGGTCGCTTGGCACTGTGCCGCTAGGTCGCTCGACACTTTAAATCGTTAGGTCGTTAGACCTTGTTTTCTACTAGGTCGTTTGACCTTGTTTAATGCTATCTCGTGAACACCTCTAGGTCGCAACCACTAGGTCGCTTGACCCCTTAGACCCCTAGGTCGCATCCATTAGGTCATTCGACCTATTTGACTTAAAGCCGTTGCACTTTAATTTGTCCACGTTTGGTCGCAAGTATATTTCTGCTATGATGGCTTTGGAACTGATTTCCTTGGATTTTTCTCACATCTTTGAATGTGAAATTTTGTGATGCGATTTGTTTCAACAATCGTTTTGTGACTTGTCGCTTTAAAAATGTGAAGGCTTCAATACTAGTAGTGAATATCAAAACTCTTTCATCAAAGCGATTTCAACTCTGTTTTAACTACAAAGCTCTTTTCCTCAAACCGTTTTCCAATCTACTAGTATATACAAGCCTTTACTTCACTCGGATGAGAAATCGAATTAAACGACTTAGTAAAACGAGTGGTATGAAACGCTTGCGTTCACTTCGTCGGTTAGCTCTTAGACTTGTTCGATTGAATCCTTTTGTGATAATTTTCTAGTGAAGATTCGCAGCTTGTTCGTAAATATTTAAGTTAAGCAAGTGGTTATGGGACATGAAGCTAAACCCATATATTTACTAGCTTGGTGTGATTGACACTTCTTGATGATCATTTTTGTGATTTAGACTAGCAATTGTGCGATGCCTCTTTGTCTACGTGGGAGACTAAACCCCGTTTGTGTGATGTTTCACCATCACATATGTGGGGTAGCGCCCCATAGTCTTCGGGCCGTTCATGTGTTAAAATTTAATGGATAGCTTCCATGAGATAGCTTCTCGTTCATGTGTTATACGGGTTGTTGAGTTTTCATGCTCCCGTTCATGTGTTAGGCCTCCCCCCTTTTTATGTGTTTTCTGGATTTCTTGTGATGATTTCTGGAATTTTGTGCTTCACCAATTTTCGTGATTTTCATTGATATGATGTCAATTTTTGTGCATTGGTGAATTCATGTGTTATTGACTTGTTGTGAATACAAGTTTAGGGTATGATACCCTATTTTATCTTTGAGAAGATTCTTGTGATATTGATTTATCTCTTGTTGATTTTCAGTTATCTACTTATAGTAGTATGCCACGATGGTTATTACATATTCATGTCATGCCTTGTACTTTATACCATATCATCTGATATTTATAGCTAGACTGATCCATTTATTATTTTCTTATAAATAATACTCGGGTCAGACCGAGATGTTACAGGTGCTTCTGCTTGACTTCTCTTCAGGATTATTCTGACTTTTGGCTAACTACATAGATTAGTAGTTTTTGGATGTACACATTTGAGATATAGACCCTATGTTGTGTACTTATTCTTTTGTATAGCACGTGTTGCTATTCTTTTGTATTATCGTGGATCTTTCTGACCACTACTCTGATGTACACTTTCATGTGTTATATATTTATTCATATCTTCTTCCGCCTTTGTGATATGGATGTCTGTGACTAATTTATGTTAGGATTATTTCTATGTTTGTTTCCGAAGATTATTTATAGCCACCGTGTGATAGCTTTGAGTTTGTATCGGTATGTCGGATTTCCTCCTTAAATGATATGCATTCTATTCTATCTGACATATCGGTGCTCGCACAAAGAAGTTACATGGATGGTCGCTCCTCCACAGCCTTATTTTCCATGCTAATTGACAGCACTACACCGTAGTGTTCTTGGTTAGCGTGGGTATAAAGGTGGGGCGTCACAGCTTGGTATCAGAGCCAAACTTCGGAACAATGTAGAATAACTTAACAAGGATCATCGTCCTAAGTCCACCTTAGGAGTTGTGTTTCAGGATTTAGTTCGAGTCTTCGAACTGATTCATCCTGTTTTCTTTACAATTCCTTGTTTCATCTATCAAGATTGCTTGATATTCATTTGGTGAATAACCTTTTTCTTCTTCTCTCTTTCTAAAAGAAGAGAATGTCTAGACCAGGCCGTCCCAGAGCTGGACCATCTACTGTTACTCCCCAGGATGGAGTTTTTATGACCTCTCAACAGCTTCTTGATTTAGTAAAGAATGCTCAAGCAGCTGGTCCTAATCAGGAACCTACTCATCCTAAGTCTGGATTTGCACGTTTGTGCAACAATTATACCAACTTAGGTGGGAAACCGTTCAATGGTTCCGAAACTATTATTGAAGTCCAGGCTTGGTTAAGAGCATGCGATAGAATCTTTTCTCGCATGAATCTTGTCGATCTTCACCGTGTTCAGGTGGCTTCCAGTATGCTCCAAGAAAGAGCACTGGATTGGTACGAACTTCTCATTTTTGAAATTAATGAAGATGATCTCACCTGGGAGCAATTCCGGGAACGCTTCGAATTAAAATTCATACCAGAAGCAAAGAAAGTGACATTGGCTCGACGTTTCATAGACCTTGTTCAAGGTGAATCTTCCGTGACAGATTATGTCGCATCCTTCGAGTCACTGAATAAATATGGGGTTGAATACATCAACACTCCATTGAAGAAGAACCATAGGTTCATCTATGGCTTAAACAAGAATCTCAAGAAGCCATTACTTCTAAAATTAGAAGTTTCTTTCGATCAACTCATCGATATCGCTCTTCATCTTGAAGAGGCTGATAAGGACAGTGATGTTGAAGTGGTGGCTGCCAAACCAAACTTCAACAACAAGAAAAGGCCTAACAAGTTCAAAGGTCCTTATCCCAATAAAAAGGGTAAGCAAGCAACTCCTGCTGCAAAGGCATTTTCCCCCAGTGATAGGAAATGCTTCAACTGTGGTGCTAAGGGTCATTTTTCGAACAAGTGTTCAAAGCCCCGCTCTTGTCGCTATTGTAAAAGTCCAGATCATTTTATGCACCAATGCCCTAAGCTTCAAGATAAGGAGGGAAAGTTAAACGTTGCTCAAGCCCCTGGCAACACATCTCGCGGTCAAGATTTGTCTCATTCTGTCCTTGATGGCATTATTATATTTCATGATCAACCTATTAGAGTTCTCTTTGATACGGGTGCATCCCATTCTTTTATATCAAAGGAACTTGTCAATACTTTTTCTTTAAGTGTTGTTGCTTTAATGACTTCTTTAAGAATTGCGAATCCGGTTGGTGGATCCGCAACTCTTAGTTTACTTTGTAAAGACGTGGAGATTATTTTGTGTGATTTATCTTTCCTAGCCAATTTGCATGTCATGCGTTACTTAGGCTTTGGTATGATTTTGGGTATGGATTGGCTTACTCGTTATGAAGCTCATATCCTATGTCCTGAGCGGACTATTTATCTCCGTCATCCGCAATCTGTTAATCAAATTTCTATTGTTCTTAAAGATTCGGATTCCGCTTTGGTTGCATCTTTCTATTCTTTAAATCCTCGTGATGAGGATAATGACGATGAGGAAGATGTCATTTCTCTTATTCGCGTTGTTCGTGAATTTTCCGACATCTTTGAGCCCGTTTTAGGACTACCACCTAAGCGAGCAATCGAGTTCAAAATTAATCTTATACCTGGAGCTCAACCTATTACTCGTCCTCCTTATCGCATGTCTAATAAGGAGAATGAAGAGATGCGCAAACAATTATCCGAGTTGGAGACGAAGCAACTTATTCGCTCTAGTTCCTCGCCTTGGGGAGCTTCATCTATTTTCGTAAATAAGTCCGATGGTACACTTAGGCTTTGCGTCGACTACCGCAAGCTTAATGATCTTACTATTAAGAATAAATATCCTTTGCCTCGGATTGATGATCTATTCGATCAGCTTAGTGGTGCTAGAGTCTTTTCACAATTGGACTTGGCTACCGGTTTCCATCAGCTTCGTATTGCAGAGGATAGTATTCCTTTGACTTCTTTCCGTACTCGTTATGGATCTTATGAGTGGCTAGTTATGCCATTTGGTTTAAAAAATGCTCCGGCTTATTTCGTTGACCTTATGAATCGAGTTTTCAAAGATTTCCCCGATCGGTTTGTTCTCATCTTTATTAATGATATTCTTGTGTATTCCAAAACTGAAGAGGAACATGAAAAACATCTTCGAATTGTATTGGAAACTCTTAGGAGCAATCAACTAAAAGCAAAATTTTCTAAATGCCACTTTTGGAAATCTAGTGTGAAGTTTCTCGGTCACATTATTTCCGAATCCAGAATATCAGTGGATCCTTCAAAGATTGAAGCGATTCAAAATTGGAAGAGACCGGAGAGCGTGACTGAAATCCGTAGCTTTCTCGGATTGGCAGGTTATTACCGCCGTTTTATAAAAGACTTTTCTAAGATTGCCGTGCCTCTTACTGGCTTAACAAAGAAAGGCGTTAAATACATTTGGTCAGAAAAATGTGAAACTTCTTTTCAGAAATTAAAAGAACTCCTTTCTGATGCTCCTATTCTTATTATTCCCGAAGGGAATCAAGATTTTGTCGTTTATACCGATGCTAGTCGCGTTGGTTTGGGTGCCGTTCTTATGCAAAAATAACGTGTTATTGCTTATACTTCTAGGCAATTGAAGCCGGCCGAGACTAGATATGCCACACATGATTTAGAACTCGCGGCTATCATTTTCGCCCTTCGAATTTGGCAACATTATCTTTTGGGAGAAAAATTTGTACTTTATACTGATCATAAGTCTTTGAAATATTTATTCTCTCAAAAGGAACTTAATTTGCGTCAACAACGTTGGCTCAAGTTCCTTGCCTCTTATGATCTTGATATCCTTTATACTCCCGGAAAAGGAAATCGAGTTGCCGATGCACTTAGTCGCAAGCAACAAGCAGTTGTTTCGATGATGATTTCCGAATGGAGGGATCTCGAGGTTTTATCCACTTGTGAAATTCGAGATCGTGTCTCCGATTTATGTTCATCTCTTGTTTTATGTAGCCTTGAGGCTCGTCCTTCTCTTTTAGACCGCATTCTTGAAGCTCAACAGCTAGACCCTGAATTGGCTATGCTTAGCCAAAATCTTAAGGATAAAACCGATATTGAAGGTTTGAAAGACTTTGATATTGATTTTCGTGGCGGCATTCAGAAATTTAGTAGACTGATCGTACCAAATATTAGTGATCTTCGTAGAGATATTCTAGAAGATTCTCATCGTTCCAAGTATTCTATTCATCCCGTTAGCAGTAAAATGTACGCAGATATGAAGCGACTTTATTACTGGGAGGGAAAGAAATCTGATATCGCTAACTTTGTTAAGTGTTGCATGACTTGCCAACTTGTTAAGGCTGAACATCAAAGGCCCGGTGGGTTATTGCAACCATTGGAAATTCCAGTATGGAAGTGGGATCAAATTTCCATGGATTTTATTGATGGCCTTCCCCGTTCTCGTTCTGGTCATAATAGCTTATGGGTGATTGTTGATAGACTTACTAAATCTGCCCATTTTATCCCCGTTCGGTCGAACTGAACCGTTCCTCTTCTGGCCAAACTTTTTATCAAAGAAATTGTCAAACTTCATGGAGTTCCTTCTTCCATTGTTAGTGATCGGGATCCATTGTTTACCAGTGGATTCTGGAAGAGTCTTCAAAAAGCTTTGGGAATGAAGCTTAATTTTAGCACCGCTTATCACCCCTAGTCCGATGGACAAACTGAGTGTGTGAATCAAACACTTGAAGATCTTCTGCGTGCATGTGTTCTTGACTTTGGTGGAAGTTGGGAAGATCGTATTTCACTTGTTGAATTTTCCTATAATAACAGCTTCCAATCTAGTATTGGTATGGCTCCTTTCAAGGCACTCTATGGAAGGCCATGCCAATCTCCTTCTTGTTGGCTTGAGACCGGTGAGAAGCTGGTCTTAGTTCCATATTTTATTCGTGATTCCACAGAAAAGATTGAACTTATTCGACATAGGATGAAAGAATCCTAGAGTAGACAAAAATCCTATGCCGATAACCGAAGAATAAAATTAGAATTTTCTGTAGGAGATCTCGTATTTATTCGTGTTTCACCTATGAAGGGTGTTGTACGTTTCAGTCGATCGGGAAAGTTAGCGCCTCGATACATTGGGCCATTTCCTATCACTGAACGTATTGGTTCCATGGCTTATCGCCTTTTATTACCGGCTCAGTTTTCTGCCATGCATGACATGTTTCACGTTTCTCAATTATGGAAGTGCCTTCGGGATTCCGATTCTATTCTTGAGCCTGGTATTGTGGAAGAGATTGAAGTTTCGCCTAATTTGACTTATGAGCAGCACCCTGTTCGAATTATAGCTTCGGAGATCAAACGACTTCGAAATAAAGATGTTCCGCTTGTTAAAGTTCAATGGTCCTCAAATCCTAAGGATTGCTCTTGGGAAACCAGAGAATTCATCGAGCGTACACATCCGGAATTACTTTCTCATGCTCTTTGAGGTAAACTTCTTATTTCAAATTTCTTTTGTGTTAATATGCTTTTATGGTTGTTACTTCTTATTTCCATCTTATATATTGCGAGGACGCAATTTCTTTAAGGAGGGGAGTCTGTAACAACCCACATATTTATCGATTTTATATTTAAATATTTTATCGTTAGTCGGATGTTAGTCTGAAAAGCTACTTTTTGCATACGGTCAAACTAGGACTCGAGACCACCCTCGTTGAGTTCAAAATGACGTTTGCGATCTTTTTGAGTGTAGACTTCGATATGTTTGGAGTAAGTGGAATTTTCGTCACTTTTTCCCGCCTTTGACTTTAGTTGGACTGCACCTTCTAACTCAGCCCCAACCCACCTTCTCTTCCTCACTTTATCAAACACTTCAAGCTTTGTCAAAAATGGAGGAGGGAATGGGAAATTAAAACTCCAAACTCAAATTCTATTGCAAATCCAACATTCAACTCCAAATTCAAGTAGAAGATATTGGATTCAAGCTTTGGATTGCTTCTCCTTGCTTTCAAGCTTCATCTTCATCCATTTTAGTAAAAAGGTGAGATTTTTAATCTCACATCTTGCCTATAACTGTCATTAAACTGTCGGGAATGATTCCCCATCACTTTAGCATGTATGTTTGCATTGGATTCGGATTGGATTGGAGAGAAACTCAAATTTTCAGCATCTTTGGCAAATTCTGGACACTAGGTCGCGCTGTCTAGAAGCCCCTGCCTGCAGATTTTCGTTCTGGCCTTAGATCGCTCGCCTGGAGTTAGGTCGTTAGGTCGCTCACGAGTTAAGCGTTAGGTCGTTTGGCCTTTATAACGTTAGGTCGCTCGCGGGTTAATACTTTAGGTCGCGTGGCCATCTTACTTAGGTCGCAAGGCCACTAGGTCGTTAGACCTTTGACTCTTTAGGTCGCATGCCCAGTTAAGTCGCGAACTCCTTAGGTCGCGTGACCTTGTTTTATAACTTTAGGTCGCTCGGCTCCTCTCTGTTAGGTCGTTGGCCTTAGGTCGCTTCCTCCTTTAGGTCGTTTGACTATTTGCTTTAGGTCGTTTGACCATTAGGTCATTCGAGAGTCTTTAGGTCACGAGTCCCTTAGGTCGCTCGCCCCTGTTTTGTCGTTCCACTGTTAAGCTCGGCTATGAGTTAGGTCGCTCGCGAGTTAATCCTTAGGTCGCTTGGCACTGTGCCGCTAGGTCGCTCGACACTTTAAATCGTTAGGTTGTTAGACCTTGTTTTCTACTAGGTCGTTTGACCTTGTTTAATGCTATCTCGTGAACACCTCTAGGTCGCAACCACTAGGTCGCAACCACTAGGTCGCTTGACTCCTTAGACCCCTAGGTCGCATCCATTAGGTCGTTCGACCTATTTGACTTAAAGTCGTTTCACTTTAATTTGTCCACGTTTGGTCGCAAGTATATTTTTGCTATGATGGCTTTGGAACTAATTTCCTTGGATATTTCTCACATCTTCAAATGTGAAATTTTGTGATGCGATTTGTTTCAACAATCGTTTTGTGACTTGTCGCTTTAAAAATGTGAAGGCTTCAATACTAGTAGTGAATATCAAAACTCTTTCATCAAAGCGATTTCAACACTGTTTTAACTACAAAGCTCTTTTCCTCAAACCGTTTTCCAATCTACTAGTATATACAAGCCTTTACTTCACTCGGATGAGAAATCGAATTAAACGACTTAGTAAAACGAGTGGTATGAAACGCTTGCGTTCACTTCGTCGGTTAGCTCTTGGACTTGTTCGATTGAATCCTTTTATGGCAATTTTCTAGTGAAGATTCGCAGCTTGTTCGTAAATATTTAAGTTAAGCAAGTGGTTATGGGACATGAAGCTAAACTCATATATTTACTAGCTTGGTGTGATTGACACTACTTGATGATCATGATGATCATTTTTGTGATTTAGACTAGCAATTGTGCGATGTCTCTTTGTCTACGAGGGAGACTAAACCCCGTTTGTGTGATGTTTCACCATCACATATGTGGGGTAGCGCCCCATGGTCTTCGGGCCGTTCATGTGTTAAAATTTAATGGATAGCTTCCATGAGATAGCTTCTCGTTCATGTGTTATACGCGTTGGTGAGTTTTCATGCTCCCGTTCATGTGTTAGGCCTCCCCCCTTTTTATGTGTTTTCTGGATTTCTTGTGATGATTTCTGGAATTTTGTGCTTCACCAATTTTCGTGATTTTCATTGATATTAATTTTTGTGCATTGGTGAATTCATGTGTTATTGACTTGTTGTGAATACAAGTTTAGGGTATGATACCCTATTTTATCTTTGAGAAGATTCTTGTGATATTGATTTATCTCTTGTTGATTTTCAGTTATCTACTTATAGTAGTATGCCACGATGGTTATTACATGTTCATGTCATGCCTTGTACTTTATACCATATCATCTGATATTTATAGCTAGACTGATCCGTTTATTATTTTCTTATAAATAATACTCGGGTCAGACCGAGATGTTACATGTGCTTCTGCTTGACTTCTCTTCAGGATTATTCTGACTTTTGGCTAACTACATAGATTAGTAGTTTTTGGATGTACACATTTGAGATATAGACCCTATGTTGTGTACTTATTCTTTTGTATAGCACGTGTTGCTATTCTTTTGTATTATCGTGGATCTTTCTGACCACTACTTTGATGTACACTTTCATGTGTTATATATTTATTCATATCTTCTTCCGCCTTTGTGATATGGATGTCTGTGACTGATTTATGTTAGGATTATTTCTATGTTTGTTTCCGAAGATTATTTATAGCCACCGTGTGATAGCTTTGAGTTTGTATCGGTATGTCGGATTTCCTCCTTAAATGATATGCATTCTATTCTATCTGACATATCGGTGCTCGCACAAAGAAGTTACATGGATGGTCGCTCCTCCACAGCCTTATTCTCCATGCTAATTGACAGCACTACACCGTAGTGTTCTTGGTTAGCGTGGGTATAGAGGTCGGGCGTCATAATTAATTACAAATGTGAGATTTTGTAAATGTGATAATTTATAAAAGTACTATTTTACAAATGAAGTAAAGATTTGTAAAATCTTATTTTTTAATAAAAGTATGAATTTATTAACGGGGTTTATAAATTAATAGAAACTATCATCGTTTAATAAATTGGAGAATAAATCAAACGGTGGATTTATTATAAGCTACAAACTGATATTTTAGAAATAGTTGACTCTATTTTGGAAATTTTAAGCGATGATAAATTTGGAATGTTAAACGATATGTTTATAAATATAAAGGAATTTATCCATATGGAAGTAACATTAAAATGGATGGTGATTGATTTTTTAAATGAGATTTATGAATAAGTGAGATTCATAAAGGGAATAGTTATAAATGGAGTTCATAAATAAATGGGTTTTATGAAAGGAAGTTTAATAAAATGGACAGAGATTCTCAAGTATAGTTTTATAAATATGAGAATGATCGGGTTGAAGATTTAAGTATGGATTTTTATCGAGAAAATATGTTATGTTCCAAAAGTTGGTTACTCATATTAGAATCATTTATAGTTGTTTATTAATATTTAATATTTGAAAGGTTAATTATTTAAATTATAAGTAAGGTTTGGAATTAATATTAATGATTATTAATAATATTTTGGTAATTTATTATTATTATTTATATGGTAAAGATTAATGATTGTTTTATTCATAATGGTTTGAATTATTAATTATTATTTTTTAAAGGTTAAAAGTTAATAATTATTATTTATTTATGATATTTTCGAGATTCATGAATAGAGTTTTGTAAAACGGACTTCAATTTTTATAAGAGGAACTTATAAAATGGTTTGAAGATTTAAAGAAAGATTATTTACAAGGTAAAGAGGTTATAAATAGATGGATATTTATAAACGAATTTTAGAAATGGGTTTACAGATCTATAAAAAGAATTTATAAATAATTGCATGGTTTTATAAGGGTTTAGAAATGACTTGAGGAATAATTTATAGATGGTTTATAAATGGTTTTAGAAATTTATAATGGAGTTTATAAATGATTTTAGAATTTGGTAAAAGACACATCTTCCTTAGTGTTTGGTAAATATACTTATACCGATGAGATAAGTATATGGATATTTTCTAAGTATTGAAAATAGAAGAGTTTGTGAATATATCTTTGTAAAAGTATTTTGATACAAGCATTTACAAGATGGTCTTAATTAATGAAAAGATTAATTAAGGAGGCTTAATGTTGCTTGGTGCTTAACCAAATGTTGGTTTTTCCTATGGAATTAAATCCCTGATTAAATGTTTGTTATTCGATAGTTAATTAACCGACTATCGAAATTTGGACCCAAAAGTAACTTTGGAAATATTTAGAAGAAACACGAGAGTTATGTAGCACAGTCATCTCCGATGATGATGTACTGTGCATGTAAATCTCATTTCGTTCTTTTAGGAAAAATGATAAGGAAATCCGTCCTCTAACGATTAGGAGGTGATCTCTGTTTTTATCTTTGGCTGTTTATTTCCTAAAGATCCGGGATTGAGTTTACCGAAAACCGTCGAATGTTGTTTTGAAGAGACCGGGATCAGATATGTTATCCAAAAACCATTTCGATCCAACTCAAGCATTTGAAGTAAAGTCACCTTGAAGATGATGGAATTGGAGGCGGAGTTCACAAGCGTTCCATTTAGTCCCAGAACGGACTTGTATGGATGAATGCTGGTATTATATGGGTTACCTTGAGGGCAATATTAGCATTCCAAGATGGTTTGCTAGGAGGAAATGGTAAGAGCGTGGCCTCTTCGAGCCTCACACCCGGGAAATGAATAAAGCAGGGACATGCAGAAGGGCTAAGTGGGTGGCACCCAATTAGAGTATGATCATCCCAAATCTAGAGCGATATTCATGTATGCTTCGGGATCCCATTGTATAGTTGTTGATTGCAACTGTGGGGCGATCATATTCGGTGCTACTCGAGAAGGGGTTAGTGTCGTACCTGAGTAGCAGAGGTGCAACGTGTTAGCCTTCCGTACACTTGATCTAGGGGTATACGGATTCGGTGGGTAGACCCTTACCCTTTCATAGTTGGAATCCATTATCCAATACGGGTCTTTAGTTTTGGTTGTAGAACCTAGTATGCTGGAATTTAATTATTGTAACAAATTCGGCTATGATTGATAAGTACTTGTATATTAGACACTATTATAATATCAGAGGATTTTATATGAAATGTTTTGGTTATCGTAAAGTAAAAAATCGACGTGTTTATGTATGGCGTGGTCTTATGAGATACTTTTGATTTTCGAAAGGTTTCTATAACTTTAAAAGTCCAGTTGGGTGTGTTTTTCTCACGCTGATTTTCTAGACTGACTCGGGTGTTATTTTATTATAATGCTCGGGTCAGACCAAACATATTTAAAGATTTGTTTGGATGCATTGGAGCTCAGGAGACGAGTTGGAGGTCTTCAAGTCGCATTCTCGTATATGTTTATTTTCCATTGCTTTGTTATTGAAATTATCAGCAATTGTGAGGATAGGATGTTATAACTATCCAGGATGATGATTGTGATTGTTGCTTTACTCTGATGGATGTATGTATATAACAATTTCTCTTTTGTAAAGATCATTTATATTATATTATATATTGTTCTACTGCGATTGTGAGATTCTATGTTGTTCTAGTTTCTTTGTTCTTCTTCTTCTCTTCTTCTTTCTTTCCCTTAACTATCCATCTTTCCATTCGATACAGGGTTGGACATGTGTGGTTTATTATCAGCTTGGATTTTACGGAAAAGCGGGTTGTTACAAAAGCTTTGCCATTTTCTCTTCTTCATCAAAATTCTAAATTCCAGGAATAGTTCTAGCTTATACATATATACACAATTGAAGAATTGTATAAGATGATTAAGAAAGGGAATAGGTTCAAATCAAATCGCCATGCCAAGGTAAATTGTAAATCCAAATCTAAAATACAAATTAAATTCTACATCTCTTTTCTAATCTAGATCTTTGATATATCTATATACGCTTATGGTGTATAAATCCAAATAGGGAGAAAAAGGAGTCAAAGTTGAATAACAGAGATTAGATATGGAAATTTGGAAAGCTGAAAAGGTGAGTGGGAAAATTAAATACTTTTTATAATGTTATATTTATATCATTTTAGATCTGTTCCTATATTCCTGAAATGTAAATTGGAATTGTAAGCTAAACGTATGCACATGCAATGAAATTATAAATTCTACCTACATATTATGCAATTGTTAACTTGATATATATATATATATATATTATGTTAGATGAATGTAAATCTGGAAAAGATTTAGGTATTAACAATCCCTAAATTTATTATTGGAAAATAGTAGACCATGAGCTTGTAAATAATGTAATAATTCCATATTGTTATTTAAATGGATATTGGAAAATAAGAATGTAAAATAATGCAATCAAAATAAGATTTTAGGGGTTTAAGAGGTGTTTTAATTCGTTGGAATATAAGATGTTGCAATGTGAATTTATATACATTATCAGGTTTAAAATAAATAAAAGTGCATCATTTGAAATGACAAGGAATACACCTAAAAAGAAGGAGATGTATAAAATAGGGATACTTACCGTATTTTGTATTGTCTATTTCAATAACTATGAAAATATAATTCATTATCATTTCGAATGCGACAAAAATATTATGCTTGGATAAGATATAGAAATTTACACTGTTAACATTTCCATCATAGAGACATAATTCTAATGCATTAAAATGCAAAAAATCCCTATGTGTTAAATAGATATAATTGTAACAATATCATTCTAAAAGAAAGGATACATGATACCAATAAAGATGGGGATTAAATGAAATGTAAGAGTATGCAAGAACAAATTAAAAGGTAAAAAGGGAATATAAATAGAAAATGGGAAAAGGGTAAAGGAATAGAAAAAGACATTATAATTCTTTTAAAAAGAAAGTAGTAAATAATCCTAAAGTAAGCAAGATATAAACACATAATAAGTAAAGACTTATGGTCAACAGTAAATTGTTTTGGCAAAATAATTAAATAAACAAGAATGAATATATATATAAATACAAGATATATATACGTAGCCTCAAGTATGCAGTTATGACGAATGTGAACTATTAAAGTTAATAAACGATTGTATGAATAAAATGACATGAGTCATTACTAATTGTTGGAAAGAGGTTAGTAGTGTTACACAATAGAATTATTCCAACCGCAAGGTACTACCTGCAGTCGTGCACATTATACCGATGTCATACATATCCAACTGTAGGACCCGTGGAGTGTATATGCTTGTGTATAAATGAAGGAATACCCTAATAGAAAGTGGAGTTTGCTTCAAAAATAAGAAACGAGGATATTACCTTGATTGCAATAGGCAATCTAAATCGGATGGTGAGCCAAGTATGAAGCTATGTCAGTATGTGTTGGTACCAAATTAAGGAGTAGGGGCTGCACATAGGTTGAGAATGTCATCAATCTTTAATAGTCAACGGGAAAGACAAGTGTTACACCTAACGGGCTACACTCCCTACTAATGTACGGTCTACATTAGGTTATGCATGACCACACGTTTGTTTGCTAGTTTGTTTGTTAGGAGGCAAGGCTAACTAACCCTTTTTAGAGAAGCCTTTCAAATGCATATGGTAGTCTATGATGCTGAGTCCATAATTGGTGGCGTAGACTCCACTATACTTGTAGTTCGTAGAGCCGAGTCTACAGACTAGGAAGCAAACAAGTCGAAAAACCCTACAAATGCAAGTTAGATCACAACTAAATTATTGAAAAGCCATTATTAGACACCGCAAGACTTCCTCAATATGTGTGGCAACGAGAACATGATACATCGTGGGTGATAGATCATGATGGGGTGCTGATTTAAGGATACTAGCAGGGATAGTTTCTTGATCCAATAGGGGACCATGGTACTTATATATTATATATTTACACGTAGCTATAGTCTACTACATGTAGATGTGTCATATTGTGCGCATACTTGGATTCGAGATAAGTAATTAAAAATAAAAGACATAACATGTGATAGAAGACAATTGACATAAACTAGTGTTATGTATAAAGTGTTTAATTTAATAGTCACCAGAATGTCTTTCAGACCGCCTCCTCATTACAATCTATAAGGTAGCTTAGACGAACGGATTCTTTTGGCATGCTCAACACCGACAAAGACACTAGACATTTGAAGTGTCATCTTGGTCAAAAGCTATGTGATTTATTCTATTTCATTATTCTATTGTGAGTATTATCCTTAATGCTCTGATATTCTTTCATTTATTTTATATTTAGGATACCAAACCAACGATCCATACTTTGGTGGACCTGGATTTTTAGTTTAGCGAAATTCGGGCCCATTAGGGTGTAGGCTGTTACATTTGGTACTAGGGACTAATTTAACCGATCTAGAAAGTTAGAAAACGTTGAGTGAACGTATTTGTACTTTAACTATAAATATGTTACATGCAACATACTAAGAATTCCAACTATAAAGTAGTTGCTTATGGAAGGTCCTTGAAGTTGGATAGTACGTGACTCCTTAGTCGGGCCCCGATAGCCCAATGGTTGTTGATCCCCGAATGATTGCCGATTGATGATGTAATAGTAGGTCTAGATAAGGGGAAAGTAAGAATCCGTATGTTGTAGATATTTGGAAGTAATTAGTTTCCTGAAGGAAGGCGTGAAGTAGTCACTCTAAGTAAGTGCTCAGAATTTCAATATTTGGAAGAAGATAAGTTAGCAAGTTGAAGAAAAAGGTCCAACCTAAGTAAGTGGTCATAAATCCACTCCGGGTCCAACCTAAGAGAAAATAGTTTTAAAAGTTGAGAAAAATGTATAATTAATTTATTTAAAAAAGTAAGCAAATATTGAAATCTGAAATACACACACACACACACACACACACACACACACACATTTAGTTAAATTGAAAAAAAATCATTTCCATAAATGATTTTATAAAAGCTATTTGTTTGAAAAAATATAGAGTGCAAATAGCTCACTAGTTTTTCTATGAAGAAATAAAATTGTAAATATAAAGTTTTAGTAGAAATTAAAATTTGTTAAAATCTAAAAATTTAAGTAAAGGGAATTTTGTAAAAAGCTATTTCTTTTGAAAGAAAAATAGTAGAGCAATATAGCTCGTGGGTTTCACCGTAATGGAGATTTTTAAGCCGTAAAATCCTTTTTAAGGGTGGACAATAAGAAGTAGCACTAGTTTTAAATGGGGTAAATTAGTATGTGAAAGAAGATTAGAACCAGAAACAAAGCAGTAGGTGAATGCACTGCAATAGTCGAATAAAGAGGACAACCGGTCGAGAGGAAAACTATATAAATAGAAGCAATTTGAATAAGGGGAGTTTAATTTGCAGAAAGTTAAATAATAGTAGAATTTAAAAATATAATTAGAAACAAGGTTGGAAACTCTAACAAAATGATGCTAATGATTAGAAACAATATTAAGAATTCTTATAAAATGATGTTAGTAATTAGAAACAATATTGGAAATAAAGGATAGTTTTTATAATAGGTGCAATAATGGTACATATCTTTTAGAAGTTCCCATAATGTACTAGTAGAGTCTCCACTAGGGATGAAAGTGGAGATAGCATGAGTGATAAGAAAAATTAAAGTGAGAGTTGTCTTTATCTAATCTAGTTTTTATTGTTTAAAATTATAAAAGATGTTTTAGAACTATTGTAAAGTGCATTTTAGGAAAGAAATGGTTTGGTGTAACAAATAACTTTTTGGAACGAAAGCTTAATAAATAGTTTGAATTAAAAATCTCAATTTTTAAGAAGTAAAAGTTGAAAAGATCTTTAAAAGGAAAAGTTGATTTGAAAGAAAAAGGAAAAAAACTTTCAAAATTAATTTTGCTAACATTTTTGGACTTAATGAATAAGCTAAATTCAAAAATGCTAAATTATAGTTTTAAAAGTTAAGACACCAAGTATTTTAGAATTTAATAAAAGGTTTCTAAGTTGCAATTTTAAAGACAAAGGTTTTGGGATTAAGAACTTCAAAATTTTAAAGTTTTTTTAATTTTTGAATAAAGGGGGTGAAGACCAAATCAAAATTTTAAATATGGAGTAGATAGGAATGACTGCCTAGATAAAACGATGTAAAAGATATGGCTATAAAGAAGTTAACGTTGACTACTCATAGAGTAGCAATAAGGAATCCTCGTAGAATGTAAAGAATACTGGTGGGAGCCTGGAAAGTTTTGTTAGACATGTGTGCAAGCAATAAGAAGAATTCGCAAAGGAATGATAAATGATATTAAAATACATTTCTATGAGTTTTAGGATATGCTTGTATGAAGAACCAGAGATAAAGGAGGCAAATACTAAGATTTAGGAGAACTATCAAGGGATTTGGATTAAAAGAAGAAGGTAACAGAGGGTTATGAGATGGCAAACACACATAGAGGATATTGGTAGACTCAAAGTTAAGGAAGGAAAGATAGGGATGGAAAAGTTATTCCACTAAGCCACTTGCCAATGAGTTATTTAAAATATGCATATTCTGTACTTTATAACCACTATAGTGTGAGAATGCACAGTTTATTCCATAATTGGGTGTGGTGATGGAAGTGATGAACAAATCTTATTCATTAGAAGCCATAAAGGAAAGTTTAGATATGTGGGTTGCAAAAGAATGTCATGCTAGAAAGGTCCATTCAGTTTATGTAAGGAGTGATAGGGCCACAACATCGTTAGTGTTACTTGATGTTGAAGGACAACTTCCAACAGTTGTTTCTTTAAACTTTGAGTTGTAAGCATTAGTTGTTTCTATTGGTATAAAAGCATGTACGATTTTATAGGAAATGTTCCTTTTTATGTATTTTCGGTGTGGACCGCAACATTATAGGAAAACAACAAGACAAGGAAATTTCAAGACTGGCGGTTCATTAATGTAAAAGGAAAGCAAATAGCTGAGTTTGGAAGTTATGGAATAAATTAAGAAAATTTATTTAACTAGCTACTAAGATAAAAATGAAATAAGATGTAGGCCCCAAAAAAAATTGGGGAAATAAATTTTAGCAAGCGCAGGACAAGGAAGGAATATTGCGTAGCCACGGGTCAATACCCCTGTACCTTAAAAGGCTGAAATTTATAATTGAACTTGTTTGCTGGTTGCTATTATAAATAAAAGAAAAGTTTTGAAACTTAAAATTTACTTTGAAATTAGTTGAAGTCCACTATGGACGTTAGACTATTAACTAAACCCAGATTTCATGAGATGTTACATAAAATATTTTGAAGAAAATATATAATATGTATACTTTTGAGAATTTTCATTCAAAATTCTTGGTTTTGAATGCCATTGTGAAAATTTTTGAAAAATTTTTGATGAAAATTTTAAAATCTAAAATTTTTACCGATATTTTAAGAAGTAATATTAAAATATTTTTGGGTAGAAAAGATAGAAATCAAAATTTGTAAATGCCACATACTTGATATAGGGGAATAGTTGACAGGTTAGTTAGTATGAATTTTACTGTGCAGTACAAGTGGTAATAAAATAAAATATGGTTAGTGACGAGGAAACTATTTTAGCTATGGAATCTTTTCCTATATACCTTGTTGATTGGCGAAAACAAGTTGATTTTTGAAATAAACTATAATTGGAAAAGTTGGAAAGGAATTGGAGGCAAAGAGAAGGTTCTAAAGTACAAATGGAAAGATGGGTACCTAAGAGAAAAAGGATGGAAATATGGAATTTTCCATCTAAACCATTTTCCCAGCATAAAGAAAGTAGATTTAGAAAATTGGATTTTTCTAAATTTCGATGTTAGCAACGGTGTGTTATGATTTTGGATGGTAGGTATTGGATGCAAAATTGTTAGACTATACTTCAATTCATAGAAGTGTGGAAACATTTGGATGTAAAAACAAGTTTTTGGTTTTCAAAAGTTGCATGCATATAGAACTGCAGTATATTTAAGATGTTTGCACCATATTTTCGAAATTAATTTAAAAGAATGCATTCATATAAGAGGCACCGATTAGAATTATTCTGCATAAATATCATATATATTTTTATACACTATGCACTTGTACATGATTGGTTGCAAAATTTTTTTGTATACTAATTGATTTGTTAGTTTAGAATGGTTGTATGTTATGTTATGTTGTTCGGTCCATGAGAAATTTCGGGAACGAAATTCTTTTATGGGGGGGGGAATGTAACACCTTGTGATTTTATGACAATTAATTAAAAAGAAATTTAAGAAATAAATATTAATGTTGAAAATAGAATTTTTGCAAACTTCATAATTTGGCTACGAAACTTATACCGTTGGGTTTGTAGTAATTTTCTGATCAATTTTCATACATATAGTTTTTGGATCAGAGTTCAAATAAAAAGTTATTAACGTTTGAAGTTTTTGAATCAAAAATAATTATATATGTTATTATGGTAATAAAAGTTGATTAATGCTAATTAGTAACGTTAATGGAAACTTAAACATTAAGAAAAGTTGATGTTAAATCAAATCCTAGAAAATATATATAAAGTGGAAATGAATTTCTCAGCTGAAAAAAGGAGGAAATAAATTAATGAAAAGAGGAATAAAATTAAACATATTAAAGCACGTAGATAAATTCACAAATTACAAACGACATCATCGACCCAAGATGCACCCTGGTCGACTAGTAGCGGTCGACCTTAGGTCATGAGCGATCAACCGTTGCTGGAGTAAAATTGACAGTAAACGTTGGCTAAATGACCTGGATTTAAAACAGTTTAATCTAACAACTTGCATTTATTTGAACCCCTATAAATAAGGACAAGACCCTCATGTCTATACTCATATTTTCTGGTGAACGTGGAAGCTTACCATTTTCTCTTCTCATCTAAAATTCTAAATTCTTAAAATAGTTCAAGTTTATACGTATATACAATTGGACAATTGTAAAAAACGATTGAGGAAAAGAATTGGTTCAAATCTAACCGCTAAAGCCAAGGTAAATTGTAAATCCGAATCTAAAATACAAATCAAATTGCAAATCTCTTTTTTAGTCTAGATCTCTGATAAATCTATATACGCTTGCGGTATATAAATCCTAGTAGGGAGAAAAGGGATTCAAAATGGAATAACATATATTAGATCTGGAGATTTGAAAAGCTAAAAGGTGAGTGGGAAAATTATATACTTTTGTACAATACAAGATTTATATTATTGTAGATCTATTCCTATATGGCTAAAATGTAAATTGGAATTGTTGGCTAAACCTATACACATGCAATAAAATTATAAATTCTACCAACAGATTCTGCAACTGCTAACTTGATATATATATATATATATATGTTGAATGGATGTAAATCTGGAAAAGATTTAGGTATTAGTAATCCCTGAATTTATTATTGAAAAATAGTAGACAGAACTTGTAAATGATGTAATAATTCCTGATTGTTATTTAAATGGATATTGGAAAATAAGAATATAAAATAACGAAATCACTATAAGGTTTAGGGGTTTAAGAGGTGTTTTAATTCGTTGTAATATAAGATGTTGCAATGTGAATTTCGATACATTATCACATTTAAAATAAATAGAAGTGCGGCATTTGAAGTGACAAGGAATAAGCCTAAAAAGAAAGAGATGTATAAAATAAGGATATTTACCATATTTTTTATCGTCTATTTGAATAATTATGAAAAGATAATTCCTTTCATTCCAAATGCCACACTAATATTCCACTTGGATGAGATATAGATATTTACAGTGTTAACATTTCCATAATAGAGACGTAATTCCAATGCATTAATATGTAAAAATCCCTAAATGTTAAATAAAGAGATATAATTATGATAAGAACATTCTAAAAGAAAAGATGCGCAATACCAATAAAGATGAGAATTTAATAAAAAGAAATGTAAGAGTGGGTAAGAAAAAATTAATGGGTAAAAAGGGAATAGAAAAGGGGAAAATGGGTAAAGGAATAGAAAAGGACATTATAAATCTTTTAAAAAGAAAGCAATAAATAATCCAAAAGTAAGCAAGATATAAACGCATAATGAAGTAAAGACTTATGGTCAACATCAAATTATAGAGGCAAAATAATTAGTAAAGAAGAATGAATACACACACACAGGATATATATACACACACACACACAGCCTCAAGCATGCGGTTATGACTGGTGTAAACTATTAAAGTTAATAAACGATTGTATAAATAAAATGATATTAGTCAATAATATGGATTGGAATGAGAGGTCGGTAGTGTTACATAATAGAAGTATGCTCAATGCAAGGGGCTACTAGTAATTGTGTATACATTATACTTATGTGAGACATATCCAACCAAAGGACTCGTGGAGTGATACGCTTGCGTATAGATGAAGGAATACCCCAATAGAAAGTGAAGTCTACTTTAGGAATTGGAAATGAGGGTATAGCCTTGATTGTAATAGGCAATCTAAATCGGATGGTGAGTGAGGAATGACGCTATGTTAGTGTGTGTTAGTACCAAATTAAGGAGTAAGGGTGGTAAATAGGTCAATAACGTCATCAATTCTTAGTGGTCAAGGGAAAAGATAAGGGCTACACCTAACGGGCTACACCTAACGGGCAACACTCCCTACTAGTGAACGGTCCATGTTAGGTTATGCATCCCCATGTTTTTTTGTTAGGAGGCATGGCTACCTAACCTTTTTTAGAGAAGTCTTTAAAATGCATGGGATAGTTCGTGGAGCTAAGTCCACAGCTGGTGGCATTGAGTCCACCATACTTATAGTTCATAGAGCCGAGTCTACAAACCGAAAAACTGACAAGTCAAAAATCCCCAAATATGCAAATTAGACTACGTCTAAATTATTGAAAAGTCGTTATTGAATGCTATAAGAGTTCCCCGGTATGTGCGGTGACGAGAACGTGACACGGCGAGAGTGATGGATCCTGATAGGGTGCTGATTTAGGCATACTAGCAGGGATGGTATTTTGCTCCAATGGGGGACTATGGTTGTAACAACCCGCATATTTAACGATTTGTATATTTTAAACGTTTAATTTAATTATAGCATCATTAGTCGGATTTGGTCCGAAAGGTCACTATTCGTCAAAGAACAGTCGAAATAGTGAAAAGTCTTTGTAGATCGTGATACTGAGGAGTCTATTTGAAAAAAATAGATAAAAGCTGTCTCACAAGAATTCAGACATCTGAATTGCTTCATTCAGACGTCTGAAATTGTTCGAATCAATCCAGAGAGGAATTAGGCCAAAAATTGCCAATTTCAGACGTCTGAAATGGACTATTCAGACGTCTGAATATTGTTCTAAGACAACATTTATTTTTCCAAATTCAGACGTCTGAATCGTGCACTTCAGACGTCTGAATGAAGTTTGAGAACTCCTATTTTTCCAAATTTAGATGTCTGGTTTGTAGATTTCAAACGTCTGAATCAAGAGTCAAGTGGAGAATCAACAATTTGGACTCGAGACCACTTCCATTGAGTTCAAAATGTTGTTTGCAACTTTTTTGAGTATAAGCTTCGATATGTTTGGAGTAAGTTGATTTTTGCTATTTTCTAATTGGGCTTTGGGCTTGGGTTTCACCCAAGTCATCATATACCCTAACTCAGCCCCTCTCTTCATCCATTCATTCTCATTTCATTTCTTTAAACTCAAGCTCAACTGAAAATGGAGAGAGGAATGGGAAATTAAAATTCAAAACTCTAGTTTCTTTTGCAAACTCCATTTCTTGCTCCAAAATCAAAGAGAAGCTTAGGTAAGCCTTCTATTCATCTTCTCCATCTCAATCCCTCTTCAAATTCTCAGAAATTCCTAATGTCTTAACTTAGAGAAAACTTCATCTTTGATTATAGATTAAAGTTCTTGAGGTATTGTTGAAGAGAGATTAACCCATTGCTTGTTCTAGAGCTTATCATTTGTGTTTGGGTTTAAAAGGTGAGTTTTTGAACTCACATCTTTGTCTATTTCTATCATTAATGTTAGGTATGAATTCCTAACATATAATCCTTGTCCATTTGTTGTTGAATTGAATTGGTTTAATGAATATTCCAATTTTTGGCGTTTGAAGTCAAAATCTATGAAAATTCTTATTTGGTTGTTTGGGCATGTTGGTCAGAATGTATTGGTGAGTCTTTAAGGTTGGGTAGTCGTTTGGCGTAAACCCCTAGCTATCATCACTCATCCGATTGCTTCCGATATGATTTGGCCATCTTTGGCCTAGGCAAAGTATAGCCTGAGCACCAGTTTCAGACGTCTGAAATATACAATTCAGACGTCTGAATCTGCTTGTCTCAGCTCAATTTGCCTATTTTATGTGGGATTCCAATTTTAATCGATTCGTGTCGATTCTAATTAGTTGTTATTGCATATTTGACTTTGAAGTTTCCTTTTTAATTTCGTACATGGGTTTTTATAAAATGATCTTTTCAAATTGTATTAAAAGCTCGTTACTCCAATTTATAATTTCTATTTAAAACACACACACACAATTTTGCACTCCGAGCGAAGAGGGAGAAGAATTAAATGATTAGATAAAACGCGTGCTATGAACACGTGTGTCCATCTTTTCAGTTAATTCCTAATCTATTCGTTTGACCGTTTTGACCTCTAGGTCTGGTTCATCGATGAGATGAGGTGAACTTTGTACCTTTGAGTGTGAAATTGACTAACGGTTAGTAAACCGTTTAGTGCGAACGTGTGGTATGGGACTCACGTTAACATTTTTCGGGTTCCTTACTGAGAGTTGTGACACATTCCGCCGGACAGTGGTGTCCAGTACCACCACTATGGTTTGTTGCCTTTTGGCGTTGCCTTCGGGCGTTGCCTTCGGGAGTTTCCTTTTGGCGTTGCCTTTTGGCATTGCCTTCGGGCGTTGCCTTCGGGCGTATGGATCCTTGTTATACAGTACTGTGCTCGAGCATCTTTTGTTTCCTTGACCATTATATTTCCCTAGAGTATCGCCCTTCGGTGTAGGTTCTTTGAACCACACGATATATATCGATTACCTTGTGGAAACTTGTGTTACCTTTATTGGTATTTGTCATTTGCCTTTTGGCTTGTTTTGGGATATGATATCCTTTGTTTATTTGAGTTGCCTATGATATGAGGCTTGTTTTGGTTCATCTTTTGTTAGATGATCTGGATATCTCTTTTGGAGATATTTGTGGTACTTTATGACCTTGTATGTTCATTATCATTTAGTATATCTAACTGATTTGTTTAGCTAGACTGACCCGTGTATTTTATACTCGGGTCAGACCGAGATGTTTCAGGTTAGGTACTTTGGACTTAGCCTATTTTGCTTCCGCATGGACTATTCCGCTAGCTCCTTTTTGTTATAGATTTTTGTATAGTCCTTTTTGTCTGTAACTCTGATATGTACCCTATTGACTCGCCTGTATATTGTGGTTTGCTTTACCACTTGACATGTATCATTTTGTAAACTTTGTGATGTATCTGTATATGTGTAAATGTATGTGATGATCTACTGTTCTGTGATGTGTATTACATTTTAGTTGTTATATTTTATTATGATAGATCCTTCAGCCACCTATGGCTTTGTATTAAGTATTTATTGGAGATGTCGATCCACTTAAGTAAGAAGTGGCATTGTCGGCGTATTCAATAGATAATTAAGACAAGGCTATAGATGGTCGCCCTTAACCAGCTCTATTCACCGCATTAGCAGACGGTGTTACCTTGTAATACTCTTTGCTAATGTGGGTCTCGGAGTGGGGCGTTACAACTTGGTATCAGAGCTGAGTTCAGAACGAAATATGATAAACATAGAATAGAGACACATATTACGGTACATCAAAGGGTAGTACGAATGTTACGAATCTTGAATCATTATGCCTTTATTCTTTCTGTGCCTTTATGGTAGATAGAATTTTTGGGAATACGTCTAGGAATGCATTTTTCTGTAGTATTCCATATTGGAATTAATGATATCTACATTGTGAATAATCTTTATCTTATCTTATCTTTCAGCTAATGGCCGGAGGTGGCAGAGGACGATGCTCGGATGCTAGGCAATCCAGTGGCTCGCATCCGGATGGCGTTTATATGTCTACCGATCAGTTTTTGGAGTTATTTAGGAGCACTCAGCTCCAGCTCCTATTCGTGCATCTCCTCTACGCAAGTCTGCCTTTGCACGCTTGTGCAGTGATTTTTCTCATCTTGGTGGAAAGCCATTCAAAGGCTCCGAGTCCGTTCTTGAGGTCCAAGCTTAGATTCGCACTTGCGAGCGTATCTTTTCTCGTATGGATCTTTCTGACCACAATCGAGTTCTTGTAACTTCTAGATTATTGCAAGAGCATGCACTTGATTGGTACGAGCTTCTTGTAGCCGAACTTGATGAGTCTTCTCTTTCTTGGACTCAGTTTCGGGAATGATTCGAACTCAAATTCGTTCCTAAATCTGAGAAAGTTTTATTGGCCCGTCGCTTTCTTGAGTTGAAGCAAGGGAAGTCCTCCATTTCTGAATATGTTGCATCATTCGAGGCCTTATCTAAGTATGGTCTTGAATTCATTAGCACTTCTTATAAGAAGAATATGAAGTTTGTCTCTGGTCTTAAGAAATATCTTAAGAAGTCCTTAATGCCCCAGCTTAAGCTTTCTTTTGAGGAGTTAGTTGATTCGGCACTTCATCTCGAGGCCATCGAGAAGGAGAGTGATAGTGGCGATGATGTTGAGGTTCGCTAGAACCGTAATAAGAAGAGGTTTGCATTTCATAAGCAGGGATTTCTCCCTTCCAAGAAGAAGAAGGCCGTTGAATCTGGTTCTAACTCTCAATCTGCTGGAACACCTTCCATTCGGAAGTGTTTCAATTGTGGTTCTCCTGATCATATGATTCGAGCTTGTCCTAAGCCTCTATTCTGCCATTATTGCAAGAAGGAAGGTCACCGTGCTTCCTTCTGCCCTACTACTCCTACTAGTGCCAAGTCTGGCAAGCTTTATGTTGCTAAGGCTTCTGGAGGTCGTTTTCAGCCCAGAGGTATATCTCCATCTATTTTGGAAGGTTCTATTTTATTTCATGACCGTAGTATTCGAGTTCTTTTCGATACGGGTGCTTTGCATTCTTTCATACAGAAAAAGCTCGTCGATGATTTGTCTTTGGATGTTTCTTATATGGTTACTTCGTTGAGGATTGCGAATCCTATTGGGGGATCTGCAACCCTTAGCATGCTTTATGATGATGTTGAGATTGTTTTATGTGGCTTTTCTTTTCGTGCGAATCTTCATGTTATTTCTTATTTAGGATTTGATATGATTTTGGGTATGGACTGGCTAGTGAGATACGATGCCAGAATTATTTGTTCTGAAAGAATTTTATATCTTCGACACCTGGATTTGTCTACTCAGCTATCACTTGTTCTTAGGAATGTGGATAATTCCGAAATGGCTTTATATTCTCTTGACTCACGAGATGATGATGATATATCTTGTATTCCTATTGTTTGTGACTTCTCTGATGTTTTTGAGCCGGTTTTGGGTTTGCCACCCAAGCAGGCGATCGAGTTCCGCATTGATCTCATTCCATGCGTGCAGCCAGTTGGGCGTCCTCCCACGAGGATGTCTACAAAAGAAAATGAGGAACTCAAGATGTAGCTTTTTGAGCTTGAGTCCAAGCAATTGATTCAGTCCAGTTTTTCACTATGGGGTGCCGCAGTTGTCTTCGTGAAGAAGTCCGATGGAACTCTTAGGCTCTGCATCGACTATCACTAGCTTAACGAGTTGACCATCAGGAATCGGTATCCATTGCCTAGAATCGATGATATGTTCGATTTATTAAGTGGCGCTAAGGTCTTCTCTCAACTCGACCTTGCCACTGGTTTTCATCAGCTCCGAGTCGCGAAAGATAGCATACCCCTTACAGCTTTCCGCACTCGATATGGTTCTTTTGAGTGACTCGTTATGCCATTCGGGTTGACGAACGCTCCTACTTTCTTTGTTGATCTTATGAATCAAGTTTTTTGGGAATATCTCGATAAGTTCATCCTTGTGTTCATTGATGACATTCTTGTTTATTCTAAGTCTGAAGCCGAGCATCCTAATCACTTGAGAATTGTCTTGAGTACTCTTCGTCACCATCATCTTAAAGCCAAATTCTCCAAGTGCCATTTTTGGGAGAATGAGGTTAAGTTCTTAGGCCATGTTGTATCTTCCGATGGCATCTCTGTCGATCCCTCAAAGATCGAAGCTATCCAGAATTGGAAGAGGCCTGAGTATGTTCATGAGATTCGTAGTTTCCTTGGATTGGCGGGTTATTACCGTCGGTTCATTAAGGATTTTTCCCGTCTTGTGCTTCCTCTCACTAGCCTTACTCGGAAAGGCATTCGTTATATTTGGTCTGATAAGTGTGAAGCTTCCTTTCAGATATTAAAGGAACTTCTCACTAATGCTCCTATTCTTGTGGTTCTCGAAGGGAATCATGATCATGTTGTCTACACCGATGCTTATGGTAGTGGTCTTGGTGCCGTGCTTATGCAGAAGGATCAGGTAGTTGCTTATGTTTCTAGGCAACTGCGTCCGAATGAAATTCGCTATGCCACTCATGATCTTGAGTTAGCCGCCATTGTCTTCACCTTGAAGATTTGGCGACACTATTTATTAGGCGAGCGCTTCATTCTCTATACCGATCATAAATCCTTGAAGTATTTGTTCACTCAGAAGGAACTCAATATGATGCAACGACATTGGCTCGAGTTTCTTGCCTCTTATGACTTTGATATCCAATATACCCCTAGTAAGGGTAATCGTGTTGCTGATGCGCTTAGTCGCAGACATTCGGCTGTCGTTTCTATGATGCTTGCCGAATGGGATATTCTTAAGACTCTATCTTTTTGTGATATTCGTGATCGAGCTCCATCCTCTGATTCTACACTAGTATTATTCAGTTTGGAAGATCGACCCTCTCTATTGGATCGTATTGCCGAAGCTCAATGGCGTGATCCTGATCTTGTGCATCTTATTCAGCTTTGTGAGACTGAACCCCGTGATGAGGCGTTGCGGGATTTCAGCATTGATCTTCATGGGTGTCTTCGCAAGAAGAACCGTCTTATTGTGCCTTCTGATTCTGCACTTAGGCATGACATTCTTGATGACTGTCATCGTTCTAAGTATACCATTCATCTTGGCAGTAGTAAGATGTATGCCGACATGCATCGCCTTTATTATTGGGAAGGCATGAAGTGCGGTGTGGCGAGTTATGTGAGTAATTGCATGACTTGTCAACGTATTAAAGCCGAACAGCAGCGCCCTTCTGGTCTCCTTCAGCCTCTAGAGATTCCATTGTGGAAATGGGATCAAATTTCGATGGATTTCATTGATGGCCTACCTCGTACGAGATCGGGCCATTCTAGCATTTGGGTTATTGTTGATCGCCTCACCAAATCAGCTCATTTTGTTCCTATTAAATCTAATAGGACTGCTTCTCTTTTGGCTAAGTTATATATCAAGGAAATCGTGAGACTTCACGGTGTTCCTAGTTCGATTGTGAGTGACCGTGATCCTTTATTCACAAGTCATTTCTGGAAGAGTCTTTAGCAAGCTTTAGGAACAAAGCTTAATTTCAGCACAGCTTATCATCCACAGTTTGATGGATAGACTGAATGGGTGAATCGTATCTTAGAGGATCTCCTCCGTATTTGTATTCTTGATTTTGGAGGTAGTTGGGAGGATCATCTACCCCTTGTAGAGTTCTCCTACAACAATAGTTTTCAGTCCAGTATCGGTATGGCTCCTTTCGAAGCCTTATATGGAAGGCCATGTCGATCACCTTGTTGTTGGTTGGAATCTAGGGAGAAGCTTATTCTTGGCCCGGAGTTTGTTCATGGTTCTTCTGAGAAGATTGATCTTATTCGTCAGAGAATGAAAGAGGCACAGAGCCGCCAGAAATCCTACGCGGATAACCGTAGGAAGCCTCTCGAGTTCTCGGTTGTTGATCTTGTCTTTATTCGTGTTTCTCATTTGAAAGGGGTTATGCGCTTCAGTACGACAAGGAAATTGGCTCCTCGCTTTGTAGGACCATTTCCTATTACTGAATGTATTGGCCCTGTAGCTTATAGAGTTTCACTTCCAGCTCATCTATTTGGAGTTCACAACGTGTTTCACGTCTCTCAGCTTCGGAAGTGTCTTCGAGAATCGGATTCTGTTATCGACTCTCCTGATTTGCAAGGGCTTGAAATCTCACCAGACTTATCTATTGTACAGCAGCCTATTCGCGTACTTGCCTCGGAGGTGAGACACCTTTGAAACAAGGACGCGTCGCTCATTAAAGTTCAATGGTTCGCTAAACCCAATGACTATACTTGGGAAACCAAAGAGTTTATCGAGCGATCCTATCCGGGTTTTCTATCTTTGCTTATGTTAGCACCAAAATTGGTCACTAACCTCTTAGAGAAAGATTGTGTAGAGATATAAGTGATGAAAATAAGTTAAACAGAGAAGACAATGCTAATTTAAATGCAGAAAGTAAGAACACCAAATATATAGTGGTTCGGCGTAATCGCCTACGTCCACTTTTAGATTAAACTTTATTGATCTTCTTAATAATTGATTACAAATACAATTCGTAGATCAAATGCTTGAATGAAGTTGTTAAGTAGAGAAGATGAGTCCCAAAAATGGCAGAGTCTCCCAGTGTTCTCTCCCCAAAAAAAAGGATCCTCTTCACTGTGACCCTGCCCCTCTATTTATAGACAAAGATGGGCTGGACTTCCCAAGTGGGCTTGGTAGCCGAATGCTCTAGCCCAGGTGTAGTGGTCGCTGCATGCCGAACCAGGTATGCCGAACACTATGATGTCGAACAGTCCTTTCCATGCCGAACGGTCCTTTCTATGCTGAATGGTTCGTTTGATGTGTGGGGAGTGCAGGATGGTTGCAGTTGAAGCCGAACGTAACTCTGTCTGAAGCTTTTGACTGAATGATGCATTCTGGCCGAACGATAGTGTCATGTTGAGTAGTTATGTCCACCGAACGTCTTCTGGATGCCGAGCACTCCTGTTGCCGAGTACTCATGCTGGATGCCGAGTACTAATGTTGTCGGGTTCTACTTTATGCCGAACACTCTTGTTGCTGAGTACTTCTGTCGCCGGGTTCTATTGATGCCGAGCGCTAGCTGACGCCGAGTGCTAGTTGATGCCGAGCGCTAGCTGACGCCGAGCATTAGTTGACGCCGAGTGATAGTTGACGCCGAGTAGTCCTGTATGCCGAGTACTACTGTATGCCGAGTATGTCACCGAGGTACCCACCAATGCCGAGTACTAGCCAATGCCGAGTACTCAGTTTCCTGGTCAAATCTCCAGGAAACACTTGCCCCCCAAAGTGTATTACGTGGCTGAATCGTGATACGCTTTGAATTGCATATCCCCCGTACTTCGCTTCGAATCTAGGTTAACACTCTTTGGAGACGCTATCTTGAGAATATCAGTGGTGGAGGTGTATGACGAGCGTGGTATAGATGCTGAACGAAGCAGTCGAAACCGAACGCTCCTCATGCCGAACGACTTTGCATTCCGATGCCGAACACTGTGGCTTTGACCGGTTCCACCGGGTATAGCCCCTTCGACTTCTACCTCTCTTCTCTATAAAACCAGGTCTTTTCCTTCTTCCCCCCTTTACTTTTTTACTTCTGCCGTTCTTCGAAGACTTGCAATTCTATTCAGTCGTCCGAATTTAAAACTTAACTACACCGTCCCAATCTCCGATCTGCAAACTTAGGTATTTTTCCTCGTACGATTCAAGTAGGTTTCAAACGAGATGGCCGAGTGTGTCGCGTAGAAAGTTTTCGAGTAGGTCGTCTTTATTGCGTCTCTACTGCCGAACAATGATGCGAGGAGGAATGATTAGGAGTATGTCCACCTATGGGCTTAGTTCCTTCGTGTCGAACCGAAACTAAAGGGAAGAAGGAAGAATGAAGGTGTTGGAGGAGGTAAGGGTGTTGTTTGGCGTAGCGCTGCTCCGGCGTATGTCGTCATGCGCTGGATGGTGGAATGGAAGGCTGCCGAGCACTACCTTGGCCGATCAAACCTAGGCCGAGCACTCATTAAAATGCCAAACTATAACTTAGCCGAATGAAAACCAGGGCCAAACATTCTTAAATGCCGGACAATTATAAACGCCGAACAATCCTTAGGTCGAACAATGACTTTAGCCGAACACCGCTTTAGCCGAACACTATGACTTCAGCCGAACAAAGCTTTTAGCCGAACAATGACTTAGCCGAACAATGACTTCAGCCGAACAAAGCTTTTAGCCGAACAATGACTTAGCCGAACAATGACTTAGCCGAACAAACATACATGCCGACCTATACTTAGGCCGAACAATCCAAATGCCGAACAAACCCTAGACCGAACAATACAATTGCCGAACACCATTTAAATGCCGAACAGTATAAATGTCAAACTACACTTAGGCCGACCACTTCATAAATTATATATTTTCTGAATCTGGAACTGTAATCACCACCAGGCGGGCTTTTCGAGACGGTCAGCGATGACGGTCTTCGAAGACGACGATTCGCAGCTCATTTTTATATCTTTGAAATCTCTAGATCCTTATTGCTTGTACACGGTTGCTTGCACGAGTTCACACATCACGTGGAAGGAAAGTTCATGTTGTTAATTCTAACGTTCAACGTCTTTTGAGTATAGTTTTCTTGGGCACTTAGCCGGATTCCTTATTTATTGGGGATGTCAACACTACGCCATAAATGACCTTCTGCAACATTTTTGCAAGGTGTTGCCAGCTAAAATGTTGCGATAGCTATAAAATTTTGGTCCTACTGCAACGTTGTATTTTTAGTGTTACCTTAGCCATAAAAATGTGTTGCTCTAGCTAAACAAGTGTAACACGATGCAACATTTTTATATAGTGTTGCTATAGATGTTTTCAAATTAATAAATTAATAAAATTAGCAATCCGCGTGAATACGATCCAACGGTCTACGTTTAATCTGATTGTTAACATGGATCACCGCTACATTTTGCCCTAATTTTTCGTTTTCCCGCTTTACTGTTCATACCATTTCGTTCTCACCCCTAATTTCCAAATCCAAATCCCCAATTTCCAAATCCCTAATTTCCAAATCATATTTTCGTTCCCATTTCGTTCTCACCCCCAATTTCGCTGCTGTTGCCTACATGTCGATATGCAACCTCTCCCAAATCCTACCAACCGCAGCCCCCAACAAAACTCCACTACCCCATCGCCGTTTCTACAGCCTGATTCCGATGGTCATCGAGCACACATCCCGTGGCCAGCGTGCCTGCGATATCTTTTCCCGGCTTCTCAAAGAGCGCGTCATCTGCCTTAAAGGACCCATCGAGGAGGATACGTCGGCGATAGTTGTGGCTCAGCCGCTGTTCGTCGAATCTGGTGGTTTCGTGACGGTAGGGTTGGCAATTTATGATACTTCGACCAGATCTGATGCTTGAATCTTTCTCGCCAATGTTCAGAAGAAGTTCGATTCTGATGAAGCTTTGCTCGATTGCTTCAAAAAGTACCATTTTCGGATTCAAGGAAGATGTCAAACGCAGATTTCTTGTTTGAGAGAATGCCGCTTAAATTTTCAAATTGGCCAGCAATCATAAAACCAGTTTCAATTCCTTGATTGATTGCTCGAATTGCTTTGACTTCGTCGTCGGGTGCGATGTGATATTATTTGGTATGTTTTATGCCTTCTAGTTTACTTGATTATTCTCGATTTTGGTTACACTCGCATGCTTTTGCCGATGATGAATTGGGATTTATTTATAGGCTTTATTTCCTATAATCTCGGGTTTAATCTTTCTGTTGGACTTTGATAAATCTGGTATGTTGGATTGCGATGATGTATTGGTATGTTGGATTGCGATGATGTATGGTCTGAGCTTGTTAGCTCCTTTCTGCTGCATTTGTTAAACCAGTACATGAACTGGTGCTCCAAGTCCTCTATATATCATATTACTGCCTATGTTTCTCTTGTACATGCCTGATGCATTCACTGTTTTTGCTTGATGGGCTGCCTATGTGTACTGCTGTGTTCTTGCACTGGCTTGTCTATATTTTGCTGAACCTGGTTCTTGTTTGTTTTGTTGGTTGCTTGGCCCTGAGTTGAATCCAGTCGATGACTCGGGTTTGACCTTGTGTCGTGTCCTTGTATCCATGTGTTGCATTCATGTTTGGCTTATGCACTTATGAAAAGAAACAACCCAAATACCTGAGGCAAATATTATAACAAAAATATTTTCATTTTCTGTTTGAGTTAAATATTATTTTCCAGATTACTGCTTTTGAATTATATGTGACATGTATTGAAGACTGGACAGCTGGATACAAGCTTGAAGACAGAGTCAAATCAAATGTGCATGAGTGTATGAATGCATGAGCTGAAGACAGGTTTCAAAGAAGGCTCGATCTTCCAAAATCGGATGAATCGGGCGGTGCCCCGGACCCCCGCCGGCGCTGCGCCCGGACCCGCTTCTCGGCTCGCCTTCGGCTCGGCACTCGGCTCACCTTCGGCTCGGCATATATTTGTCAGTGTCGGTGTCTGTATAAATTGAAACTGCATATGTAATGAGTGAATTGAGCGATGTAGTGAGGAATATCCGTATATGTGAATATCGGTGTTATATATCATTGAATTGTAAAATAGTGGAGTCAGGAATTTGTACTATTTCAAATGTTGAAATAAAATATTTATTTAAATAAATTACTGTTTAAATATCAAATTCTGTGTAATAGCATTTTATTAAATAAATATTTATTTTTATTAAAAAATCAAATATGCTCTACATTGTGGGCCCCACAAATTCAAAAAGTTCATATCTATAGCAACATTTTGGAATGTTGCTACAGATACCTATGGGTGTTGCCATAGACCCAAATAGGGTTCTATTGCAACAATATTACTTATGTTGCCTTAGATAGTCAAAATGTTGCCTTTGAGGTCTAAGGCAACGGCAAAAATTGCATCACCCTAAAAGTGTTGCCATAGACCTATGGCAACATTTTTCGGGCCTGAGCCAACATTTTTTTTGTGTTGCAGTAGGCCATTTATGGCGTAGTGCAAGAAAGTCTAGCTCTGCCACTATATCCGACAAGCCTGGGCCGTCATCTAGGCGAGAAGCCGCTGATACTTCTAATCCGTCGACTTCCTCTGCTCATAACTTAGCACCTGATGCCCTAGAGGCAACAATCCTATTAGACAATCCGATCGATTCACAAGCTTCGAAGATCAACGAAGCCGCTCTCCGACGGATATGCTCCATTCATGGGATCCCTTTCGCCAACGTGTTAGTCCCTTCGCGACACGACCGTCCTCATCTGCCCCCAGTCGGGTATACCGCTTGTAACAAGTTCATGTGTTGGATGGGCAGCGTGCCTCCGTTTAATTTATTTCTCCGGGATGTATTGCAGTATATCGACATAGCTCCGTCGCAGTTGCACCCGAACGGCCATGCATTTCTATACAGGACCTACTTACTTTTCATGGCCGTCTTCTCCAGACCTCCAACCGCTGGCGATATCAGATACATCTATATGATCAAGAAACGGAAAGACAGTCCTTCCTTTATGTTCCTCAAGCCGTACCACAAAGGCCAAATCTTGATAGGGGCATGCAGTAAATTTGCCTTGTACAAACAGGAATGGTTCTATGTGCGCTGCCCTCCTGGTTTTGCAAGGAGATGGGTTGAAGGCAGTAAGTCTCTCTGCCGAGTCACTATTCGCATTTAACCGAAGTCATGCTTTTCCTAACTCTTTGTTTCATCTTTTCAGGTATCAACTCACGTCCGGAAGGCCGAGGATATTCTGAGGCTGTTGAAGCCATTAGAGCTCTTCCTGCCGAGGAACGAGACATCCGAACAATCATTTCAAATGAATCACTATCGGGGTTTGGCTTGCTAGCCCCTGGTCGTCGGATCAGCCTTCCAGAAGGTGTCACCATTCCCAAACCTCCGTGCGGTAAAGGGAAAAAACAGGCCGGATCGTCGTCGCGTTGCACTCCCGATACGCACGAGGAAGGTGGGCGCAAAGAAGATGAAGCTCCTGAGACTCAAGACGAGAATGTGGGTCCCGCTTGGAATCCGGCGGTCGAAGTCCAGGACATTGAAACGTCATCCTCCCCTTCGAAGGAAAGAAGAAGTTAAAATATAAAGTTCAGAAGGAGAAAGTTGGTGGCGCTTCAAAAGCCATGCCTATCCCGCCTGAGAAAGAGGCTTCCTCGCAGCACCTGGAAAGTTCCCTGAGAGGTCTATTGAACCTTTCTATTCCCGATGATATACTTAATAATGGGTTTGATGATCTTGAAGCCCTCAAATTTTCTTCACCCGCTAGAGGCAATGCGGGAGTTCAACTCCCGGTCCAAGGAGACAACACTCCGATTAGTAAAGATAAACGAACGGGTCCGTCGGGGGGAACACTAGGACACGCATGCACATACGCATTCCATCATACACTTCAATTTTTTTATATTTCCCGGATTTTTCTTAACTCGCTATCATCTCCATTCTTTGCAGGTGACATGGGACGCTCTTACGGACTCGATCGCCTTCATGGCTCTTCCATATTTCATCACTCCGGACGGGACTTAGGTTCAGGCAGACGTAGGGACAGAGATGATTACGAAGATAGAGACAATCGTCCCCGCGATTCGTCTCACCGTAAGAAGGCATATTCTCAATCTTCACAGTCCCGTGATCCTCTTCCTCCAACTGAGCCAGGTAAAGAGAAGTCTTCATAGAAGGGTTACCAATCTGATGCTCCTCGAGAACAACACTCCGGTTCATCGAGTACAAGGCAAGTTCGGGAACAACGAAAAAGGGCAGAACTTCCAAAGCCTCCTCCCCCTACTCCCGCGGTTGATCCAACTGTCGTGGAAAAGATGGTCAATCTCAGGGCCAAGTTTCCGAAAATTTGCTTTGACGGTTTGAAGTTCCTCTCGGCCATTCACCATATTCCTGGGCACGTGAAGCAGAGTGCCATTGCCTGCAATAACGACGTCTATGTTCAACATGACGCGTTTGTGCACTTGGTGGAGAAGATCTCGGAGGTGTCCGTTGAGCGTCAACATGAGATTGATCGCTTGAAACTGGAGGCTGGCTGCGATAAAAACATCATCGAGCACCAAGACGTAGAGCTCGCTTCGTACAAGTCGAAGCTGGAAGCCGCTGAGCAAAGCGCAAAAGATACTACTGAGGCAGTTACTCGCTTAGAGATGGCTCACAAGAAGGAGTTTGATGAAGCAGTCCAGCGCAGTGGTGCCCTCGCCCTAGAAAAAGACTCCGTCCAAAAAGAGAGGGACGCGCTCGTCGTGCAAGTCAGAGAGCTGAGAGAATTACTCTCCAAGGAGAAGGAGGACAAAGTAGCTGCTCAAGAAGAATCACAATGATATTGTGATGAAATCGTTGCTACTCGGCTCCTGAAAGCGAAACTCGATGGCGAACTTGCTGGGGTTGAAAGAATGAAAGACGAAGCCCATGAGGAGGGCAAAAGAAAAGCTACGGAGGAGATTGACTCTCGCCTCGAGGCGGCCGCTGAAGCCGGCAGGGAAGAGGTCAAATGCATGTTTGACCCGTTGATTGCCGAGTACGGAGCCCGCATCCTTATGCATCGTGACTTAACATTCTTGGGCGATGGCTATCTCGAATCCCTAGCTAAGGCCTGGGAAACCTTAATAAAGATCAGGAAAATCGAGTCGGGCTCTGAAGAGGTCGATGAGGATGCTTTGGTGAAGGAGTTCCTTAGGGGGAATGAGCCAGCGGATTTATCCACAGCATTGACGCTTTATAGCAAAGGCTCTCCCCTTCCAAAAGGGAAAAATGATGAAGCTGGCCCGTCTGGGGCTGAGACTATGGCTCCTCACACTGCTGCTCCTCCCGCTGCTCAACCGGCCAGTCGGCCGACACTTGACCCGTTCGAGCAGCACGCCGGCTACGACCCTGAAGATCCCGGGCTTGGTGTTCATGTGCTATCTCCTATTTTGGAGGGTGAAACCCCACGCGCAACCGATAGCCAACCAGAACCCGGTAGGAAACTCTTCTTTTCTAGAAGTTGAAAGATCCCGTCATTTTTCAGCAGTGGTTATTCGTTCTAACGCTCATTCTTTATGTTTTCATGTAGGCTGTTCTGACGCCGAGCCGACTCCAAGGAGCGATGACGCCAAGGAGGAGGCAGAGAAAACTAGCGACGCTGTCCATGCGGGAGTAATTCCTGGTCCCGATGCTCAAGTGATTGGGGCGCTAGATGATGATAAGCTTGACACTTCATCTCCTGCCGAAGGTAGTGATGAAATTGAAATCACTGGCGCCTCTGAGCATACTTCACAGATGAGCATGAAGGACCACCTCGCCGCAGAGGAGAAGAAAAAGGTCGTGGTCAAAATTGAACCTGAAATCCTGGAACTCACCGATCCTCGGAACAGACCTTTGAAAATCATTCTCCCGGGCAGGTCCAAACCACTGGAAGTTCGATCTCCTACTCCTGACTCCGCTTCTCTAGCAAGCAAGAAATCCAAGAAAAAGCGTGAGGGAGAGGAGTCGTCGGAAAAAACAAAGGAAGACAAGAAGAAGAAGCCAAAGAAATAATCGATACACTCGTTCAACGAGCATCTTGCTTAAGTCTTGTAGCTTGTATAGATAAGTTCTCAACTCTGAGTTTTGTAGGAGTAACTGTGTAACCCCATTTTGAACTATTTGAATGAAGTTTAGTTTCTTTTTTGTTTGAATGATTCTCTTGCTTTTCTTTTGTTTGCTGATTAACTGTAGTCACAGCTCATGTTCTTATGAGTCGCATTATCTCCCAGTCCATTTTCGTGTTGTTCAAACATTTCCAGACGTGGCATACTTCTTGTTCCACGTTTCTCGAGTACTTAGACTCTTTTCTGAATCGGCTCTCTGGGGATTTTGAGTATATTGATCCGCATTCAGTAGATTCGGAGATTTGAAATCATTTATACTCTAGTCCGCATTCCGAGGACTTAGAGTATTCCGACCCGCGCTCTGGGGACTCAGAGATTCGAAATCGTTTATACTCTAGTCCGCGCTCCGGGGACTTAGAGTACTCCGATCTGCACTCTGGGGATTCGTGGATTTGAAATCGTTTATACTCTAGTCCGCGCTCCGGGGACTTAGAGTACTCCGATCCGCGCTCTAGGGATTCAGAGATTTGAAATCGTTTATACTCTAGTCCGCGCTCCGGGGACTTAGAGTACAGCGATCCACGCTCTGGGGATTCGGAGATTCGAAATCGTTTATACTCTAGTCCGCGCTCCGGGGACTTAGAGTACTCCGATCCGCGCTTTGGGGATTCGGGGATTTGAAATCGTTTATACTCTAGTCCGCGCTCCGGGGACTTAGAGTACTCCGATCCGCGCTCTGGGGATTCGGAGATTTGAAATTGTTTATACTCTAGTCCGCGCTCCAGGGACTTAGAGTACTCCGATCCGCGCTCTGGGGATTCGGAGATTCGAAATCGTTTATACTCTAGTCCGCGCTCCGGGGACTTAGAGTACTCCGATCCGCGCTCTGGGGATTCGGAGATTTGAAATCGTTTATACTCTAGTTCGCGCTCCGGGGACTTAGAGTACTCCGATCCGCGCTCTGGGGATTCGGAGATTTGAAGTCGTTTACACGAGTCCGTACTCCGTATAGGATAATGTAATTCGTCATCCGGTCATGAGATATAGAAACATTAGTGATCTCTGGAAAATACGGCTTCAAGCCTTTATTAATGAAAATCAACTAAACTGCTCGATTACAACTTTAAAAAGAAACTAAGTTATGACTGAACGGAAACATGCAGGAAATAAAAGTGCTTAAAACAAGAAAGAAAACATGCTAAATGTAATAGTGCCGTAGATGTTCACTGTTCCATGCTCGGGGGAGTGTCGTGCCATCAACAGTCGCTAGCTTGAATGTTCCCTCTCCAAGCTTCCGTTCAATGGCGTACGGACCTTCCCAGTTGGGATTCATACGTGATGGTACCGGGAAAACTCGTTTCAAAACGAGATCACCCACATCAAAGATCCTTGGGCGGACTCTGCCGTCATAGTAGCGCTTGACTCGATGCCTATGCGCTGCCGCCCTTAATTCGGCTTCTTCATGCTTTTCATCGATGCAGTCCAGTGATTCCAACAAGAGATTCTGGTTCGTCTTGGGATCATAGTATGTCACTCGGTGCGATGGAACTTCAAGTTCCACGGGTATAATGGCTTCAGACCCGTATGCCAAGGCGAATGGAGTGTGGCCGGTCGCGGACTTGTGGGTAGTTCTATATGCCCATAATGCTATCGGGAGTTCATCTACCCACTTGCCTCCAACCTTCTCCAGACGCTTCTTTAGTATGGACTTGATTATTTTGTTAACGGCCTCGACTTGTCCGTTAGCTTTCGGGTGTGCAACGGCGGCGAACTTTTTCTCGATGCCGTACTTTAAACAGAACTCTTTGAACTCTCTACTTTCAAATTGCGTCCCGTTGTCCGTAATGATGGTGCGAGGAAGGCCAAAGCGGCATATAATGTTTCGTACAACGAAGTTAATGACCTTCTTAGAGGTGATTGTGGCCAAAGGTTCTGCGTCCGCCCATTTTGTGAAATAGTCGACTGCAACTATCGCGTATCTCGTGCCACCTCTGGATATAGGCAAAGAGCCGATTATGTCGATTCCCCAGATTGCAAATGGCCAGGGACTAACCATTTGTGTGAGTTCCGTTGCTGGAGTCCTCGGGATTTTCGCGTATCTTTGACACTTGTCACACTTTCTTGCATAGTCTACGGTGTCTCGGTTCATGGTTGGCCAGTAATATCCATAGCGGAGGATCTTCTTTGCTAACGTTTGCCCCCCAGTATGGTCGCCACATTCCCCTTTGTGAACCTCTCTTAAGACCCGCTTTGTCTCATCATGAGCGATGCATCGTAATAATGGGACTGAGAATCCTTTTGGATACATTGATCCATCCTGCATTACGAATCGCGCGGCCTTTCGAAGGACCTGCCGTCTTTCGCTTCTTTTTTCTGGTAAAGCCCCGGTCGTCAGGTACCGTTTGAATGGGGTTATCCACGATTCCTTCTCGATTTTTGTTTCCAACACGCAATCGACTTTCATCTCGTCTATGCTCGGGGCATGCAAGACTTCAACGGGATACAATCCCGTTTGCTGTGCATCGCCGGTACTCGCAAACTTAGCCAATAAGTCGGCTTCTTTGTTCAGTTCGTGCGGGACATGTGAAATGTCATAACGCTCAAGATTTGATAGTAGTTCTTGGACCCGAACAAGGTACGGAGCAAGCTTTCGTCCCTTTTCTTGGTAGTCTCCCCGCACTTGATAAACCACCAACTATGAGTCACAAAAGATTTCGACTGATTTAATCTCGAGTTCTCCGATGAGCTTCAAGCCCGTAATCAGTGCTTCATATTCTTCTTCGTTATTCGTATTTGGGAAATCGAGCTTCAAAGCATAACAGATCGATCGGTTTTCCGGAGTTATAAGAACTACGCCTGCGTCGGAGCAACGGTCGTTTGATGCCCCATCAGTGTATAATTTCCATTGGACGGGGGGAATGACGTCGTGATTACCCGGTTCGACGGGTATGGTAAACTCAGCGATAAAGTCTGCTAATGCTTGCCCTTGTATGGCTCTCCGTGGTAAGTAGGCGATATCGAATTGGCTCAACTCGATGTTCCATTTTAGCAATCTTCCAGAAGTTTCTGGTCGTTGGAGTACCTGCCGCAGGGGTTGATCGGTATAAACACTGATTGAGTGTGCTTGAAAGTATGGGCGTAGCTTACGTGATGCAATCACCAAGCAATAAGCCAATTTCTCGATGTTAGGGTAATTTCTCTCTGCCCCCGTTAAACGCTTGCTAACATAATACACCGGCCTCTGGACTCGATCCTCCTCACGAACTAAAGCCGCACTTATCGCATGCGGGGATACAGCCAAGTATACGTACAGTATCTCATGGTTTATCGGTTTTGACAGCATTGGTGGACTCTCCAGATGCCTCACCAGATCCCGGAAGGCTTCCTCACAACTAGGCATCCATTCAAAATTCCTCTTTCCTTTCTTTATTATGTCAAAGAATGGGATGCACTTGTCAGTTGCCCTAGATATGAATCGACTTAACGCAGCTACTTTTCCATTTAAGCTCTGTACCTGCTTTATAGTCCTGGGCACTTGCACATCTTGGATAGCTTGGATCTTTTCTGGGTTAGCTTCGATTCCTCTAGCATTGACGATGAATCCCAAAACTTCCCCGATGCAACGCCGAAGGAACACTTCAAAGGGTTGATCTTCATCCCATAAAACCTGAGTATGTCGAACATTTCAGCCAAGTCTCGAATGTGGTCGTTTGACCGTCGTGACTTCACGAGCATGTCATCCACATAGACTTCCATCGTTCTACACAGTTGGTCCTTGAACATTCGATTCACTAAACACTGGTAAGTCGCTCCTACGTTCTTCAATCCAAAGGGCATCACTACATAGCAATATAGCCCGACATTTGTAACGAAGCTGGTGTGTTCTTGGTCTGGAATATGCATCGGGATTTGGTTGTACCCTGAGTATGCATCCATGAATGATAACAGCTCGTGTCCTGCGGTGGAGTCGACCAACTGATCGATCCTAGGCAACGGGAAACTGCCCTTTGGACATGCTTTGTTCAAGTCGGAATAATCTACGCAAGTCCTACACTTCCCATTCGCCTTTTTTACCAGCACGGGGTTGGATACCCATTCAGGGTAGAGGGCGTCGCAGACAAACCCATTTGCTTTGAGTTTGTCCACCTCCTCTCCGAGAGCAGCAGACCTCTCCAGGTCCATTCCTCTCCTTTTTTGTTTAACCGGGACGTATTTTGGGTCTATGTTCAACATATGACTCGTGATGGCGGGAGAGATCCCACACATATCAGAATGCGTCCAGGCGAAAACATCAAGATTCGCCTGGAGGAAGTCGCTAAGGTCTTCAATCATCGCGGGGCCAAGCTGTGATCCGATCTTCAGTATCCGCGAAGGGTCGTCACGGCTAACTGAAATGTCAATCGTTAATTCAGCCGGCGCTGCCTTCTCTTCCCTGGGTTTCCCATCGTCGTCTCTCGGATCTATATCTCTGAAGATCCGAGAACTATGCCCGAGCCAGGGCTCGGGCACTACTTGTCAATTATCCGTATTAAGGATGCGGACGGGATTGTCCACAACCTTTCCCTTCTCCCTCCGATGGGCCTCTCGGAGCTCAGCCACATAACAGGAACGACCAGCTGCTTGGTCGCCATGAACAATACCTACTCCTTTGTCAGTTGGGAACTTCAAAGTTAAACACCATGGGGCTAACGCTGCCCTAAACTCAGCCAGGGCCGGCCGGCCCAAGAAAACATTGTATGGAGAATCCACATCCAAAACTACAAAGGGTAGAATTCGCACCCTCCGACGCTCGCCTTGTCCCAGTTCAACTGGTAACTCAACATACCCCACGGCACCGGTCGCTGCGCCGTTAAAGCCGTGTATACGAGCCTTGGACGGTTTCAGGTCTTTTGTTTCCAGTTTCATTTGGTCATAAGCCTTCTTGAAGATGATGTTGACTGAACTTCCGCAATCAATCAGAATTCTTTTCACATATGCTGGTCCGATCGTCGCAGATATGACCATCGCGTCGATGGTTGGGGCCTCTACTTGATCAGCGTCTCTGTTTCTGAACACTATATCGTCCGTCATTACGCGCTGCTGCTTAGCAGGGGTCCCATCATCCACGTTCGAACAGCACTCAAAATCTGCATGCTTCAGGGAGCTTGCATATCGCTCCATCTCTTGCCAATTCTTATCTGCGGGGTGAGGTCCGCCGATAATTGTATTTATGACCAGTCTGCCTACGGTTCGGGCGGGCTCCTCAGGATGATGCAGAGCTGGTGCACGACCTGGGTTGGACGTTCCCTGTCCTCCTTCCTGAGGATCCTTCACAAATTCTTGCAACTTCTTTTTCCTGATCAACTTCTCGATAGCGTCGTGCAGGTGTCTGCACTCTTTCGTATTGTGCCCATAAGTCTCATGGAAGCGACAATATTTCCCGGTCCGCTTCTGTTCCTCGATTGATTCTTTTGGACGTGGTTTTCTGTATTGAAAAGTATTGCAGGTAGATAGGTAAATGTTCTCAAGAGGCGCATTCAGCGGAGTATACTCGCTGTAGCTTGGAATTCTCGATTTCCACTTCCCCGCTTCTCTCTTCTTCCCTTGATTTCTTCCTTTGGACTCCTTAGACTGCCCAGGTTTGTTCTGGACATTGACTTGGACCTTTCCCGAGCTGTCTCCGGACTACTTCACAACAACGTTGCTTTTCATAGACTCTTGGACAGGTCCTGGTGCCTTATCTCGTCTTACCCACCTGGCTTGCTCTCTCCTTATGAACGGGTGTGCCTTTGAGTAGAAACGCTCTAGTGTGGTCGGAGGTTTCCCTGCCAACCAATCTCCAAATTCAGACTCCGGATCCACACCTCTCATTACAGCCATTAGAATTGCGTGATCATTGGGATTACTGACTTCAGTTGCCGCAACATGGAATCTCTGTAAATATTCCTTCAATGACTCCCCGGGACTTTGGATTACACTTGACAGAGACATTACGTCCTTCGGACGAGTGGTGTGTATCCTGAACTGCTCAATAAACTTCTTTGCCAACTCTTCGAAATTGGATACAGACCGCAGAGGAAGTCGGGTAAACCACATAGTAGCGATCCCAGATAGAGTAATTGGAAAGCATCTACACTTGGTGGCGTCATTTGCTCTAGCTGAATCCATCATCCATTCGTACCTCATGACATGCTGTCTGGGGTCAGTCTTTCTCTCATACGCCGGGATAGTAGGCATACTAAACTTCCTGGGGTACGCCGCCTGCAACACAACATCTGTGAACGGAGTATGACTTCTTGATACTCCCCAATCATCATTTGATAAGCCCTGATTCTCTTTCATTAATTGCCTGATCATGGCTGTCAGATCTGGTGTTTGAATGGAAGGTGGAAGGTTAGAGTCTGTTCTATGCGACTGTCCATGCTGATGCCTCCTCTCCTGGCGATCTTCCAATCGTGCGTCTTGAGGTTCAACATCGTTAGCGTTTTGATGGTCTGGGCCTCCATCCTCCATTTGCACTCCGGTCCTGAAGTTTCCAGCTCTTGCTTGGTCACGATCTCCAGCTGTTTGAACAGCAGCTTCTGCTCGTGCAGCTTCAGTCTTGCGGTGTCTGCGCCTGGGAGGTTCATCAGAGGAAGTAGAGCTGTCAGATGAGGAATAAGGAGCGGGATTACCCCCAGCGTTCTGTTGCTGCTATTGAGTGAGCTGTGCCATCAGGTTGGCGTTAGCTTGCATCTGCTCTCCTAGTTGTCTCCTGCTTTCTCTTAGTTCTCTCATCAAGTCGTTGAACTCTATCCTGGTGACAACCGGAGCTTGGTCCTGAGTGGCAATTCCTACATCCGGAATTGTTGGTTGATTGCTAGGTCCTGCTTGTTGCACGCTAGCAGTCTCATGGGCATCTGCATTATGAGAAGCTGACCTGGTACGTGGTCTCGCCATTGTAGAGTTATTGGTATAAACTCTGAGTAGAATCAACGGATGTCCTATCAATGAGTCGGATCTTCTTTTGGGGATTTGTTCAATCTAGTAGCTTCAAAGCAGATCCTCGAGGTCTGAGAATTCAATTCTTAGTGAAAGCACCAAAGTGTTAGCACCAAAATTGGTCACTAACCTCTTAGAGAAAGATTGTGTAGAGATATAAGTGATGAAAATAAGTTAAACAGAGAAGACAATGCTAATTTAAATGTAGAAAGTAAGAACACCAAATATATAGTGGTTCGGCGTAATTGCCTACGTCCACTTTTAGATTAAACTTTATTGATCTTCTTAATAATTGATTAAAAATACAATTCGTAGATCAAATGCTTGAATGAAGTTGTTAAGTAGAGAAGATGAGTCCCAAAAATGGCAGAGTCTCCCCAGTGTTCTCTCCCAAAAAAAAGGATCCTCTTCACTGTGACCCTGCCCCTCTATTTATAGACAAAGATGGGCTGGACTTCCCAAGTGGGCTTGGTAGCCGAACGCTCTAGCCCAGGTGTAGTGGTCGCTACATGCCGAACCAGGTATGCCGAACACTATGATGCCGAACAGTCCTTTCCATGCCGAACGGTCCTTTCTATGCTGAATGGTTCGTTTGATGTGTGGGGAGTGCAGGATGGTTGCAGTTGAAGCCGAACGTAACTCTGTCTGAAGCTTTTGACCGAATGATGCATTCTGGCCGAACGATAGTGTCATGTTGAGTAGTTATGTCCACCGAACGTCTTCTGGATGCCGAGTACTCCTGCTGGATGTCGAGTACTAATGTTGCCGGGTTCTACTTTATGCCGAACACTCTTGTTGCTGAGTACTTCTGTCGCCGGGTTCTATTGATGCCGAGCGCTAGCTGACGCCGAGTGCTAGTTGATGCCGAGCGCTAACTGACGCCGAGCATTAGTTGACGCCGAGTGATAGTTGACGCCGAGTAGTCCTGTATGCCAAGTACTACTGTATGCCGAGTACGTCGCCGAGGTACCCACCAATGCCGAGTACTAGCCAATGCCGAGTACTCAGTTGCCTGGTCAAATCTCCAGGAAACAGCTTAGCAATGGTGAGAATATCTTTTTATCTCAAGCTTTTTTCTTCTTTTTAGGTGATGTAAGTATGTAGTTATTACCAATTTCTTCTCTAGGAATTGCACGGACGCAATTTTGTTAAGGAGGGGAGATCTGTAACAACCCGCATATTTAACGATTCGTATATTTTAAATGTTTAATTTAATTATAGCATCATTAGTTGGATTTGGTCCGAAAGGTCACTATTCGTCAAAGAACAGTCGAAATAGTGAAAGGTCTTTGTAGATCATGATACAGAAAAGTCTATTTGAAAAAAATAGATAAAAACTGTCTCACAGGAATTCAGACGTCTGAATTGCTTCATTCAAACGTCTGAAATTGTTCGAATCAATCCAGAGAGGAATTAGGCCAAAAATTGCCAATTTCAGACGTCTGAAATGGACTATTCAGACATCTGAATATTGTTCTAAGACAACATTTATTTTTCTAGATTCAGACGTCTGAATCGTGCACTTCAAACGTCTGAATGAAGTTTGAGAACTCCTATTTTTCCAGATTCAGACGTCTGGTTTGTAGATTTCAGACGTCTGAATCAAGAGTGAAGTGGAGAATCAACAATTTGGACTCTAGACCACTTCTATTGAGTTCAAAATGTTGTTTGCAACTTTTTTGAGTATAAGCTTCGATATGTTTGGAGTAATTTGATTTTTGCTATTTTCGAATTGGGCTTGGGTTTCACCCAAGTCATCATATACCCTAACTTAGCCCCTCTCTTCATCCATTCATTCTCATTTCATTTCTTTAAACTCAAGCTCAACTAAAAATGGAGAGAGGAATGGGAAATTAAAATTCAAAACCCTAATTTCTTTTGCAAACTCCATTTCTTGCTCCAAAATCAAAGAGAAGCTTAGGTAAGCCTTCTATTCATCTTCTCCATCTCAATCCCTCTTCACATTCTCAGAAATTCCTAATATCTTAACTTAGAGAAAACTTCATCTTTGATTATAGACTGAAGCTCTTGAGGTATTGTTGAAGAGAGATTAACCCATTGCTTGTTCTAGAGCTTATCATTTGTGTTTGGGTTTAAAATGTGAGTTTTTGAACTCACATCTTTGTCTATTTCTATCATTAATGTTAGGTATGAATTCCTAACATATAATCCTTGTCCATTTGTTGTTGAATTGAATTGGTTTAATGAATATTCCAAATTTTGGCGTTTGAAGTAAAAATCTATGAAAATTCTTATTTGTTTGTTTGGGCATGTTGGTTAGAATGTATTGGTGAGTCTCTAAGGTTGGGTAGTCGTTTGGCGTAAACCCCCAGCTATCATCACTCATCCGATTGCTTCCGATATGATTTGGCCATCTTTGGCCTAGGCAAAGTATAGCCTGAGCACTAGTTTCAGACGTCTGAAATATACAATTCAGACGTCTGAATCTGCTTGTCTTAGCCCAATTTGCCTATTTTGTGTGGGATTCAAATTTTAATCGATTCGTGTTGATTCCAATTAGTTGCTATTGCATATTTGACTTTGATGATTCCTTTTTGATTTCGTACACAGGTTTTTATAAAATGAACTTTTCAAATTGTATTAAAAGCTCGTTACTCCAATTTATAATTTCTATTTAAAACACACACACACACACAATTTTGCACTCCGAGCGAAGAGGGAGGAGAATTAAATGATTAGATAAAACGCGTGCTATGAACACGTGTTTTCATCTTTTCAGTTAATTCCTAATCTATTCGTTTGACCGTTTTGACCTCTGGATCTAGTTCACCGATGAGATGAGGTAAACTTTGTACTGCTTTGAGTGTGAAATTGACTAACGGTTAGTAAACCGTTTAGTGCGACCGTTTTTGTCTGTAACTCTGATATGTACCCTATTGACTCGCCTGCATATTGTGGTTTGCTTTACCAATTGACATGTATCATTTTGTAAACTCTGCGATGTATCTGTATATGTGTAAATGTATGTGATGATCTATTGTTCTGTGATGTGTATTACATTTGAGTTGTTATATTTTATTCTGATAGATCCTTCAGCCACCTATGGCTTTGTATTAAGTATTTATTGGAGATGTCGATCCACTTAAGTAAGAAGTGGCATTGTCAATGTATTCAATAGATAATTAAGACAAGGCTATAGATGGTCACCCCCAACCAGCTCTATTCTCCGCATTAGCAGATGGTGTTACCTTGTAATACTCTTTGCTAATGTGGGTCTCGGTGTGGGGAATTACAATGGTACTTAGTTATATATTTGTACGTAGCTATAGTCTACTACGGGTAGATGTGTCATATTGTGTGCATGCTGGAGTCAAGACGACTAATTAAAAATAAAAGATATAACGGGGGATAAAAGACAATAGACGTAAACCAGTATTATATATAAAATGTATAATTTACCAGCCATCAAGTTGTGTTTGTTAATCCTTGAAAAGAATGGTTTTGATGACAACAACCTTAGGACTTGTTATAAAATATAAATACTAACATTATAGTTTAGATAAATATGTATATGCAGGATATAAACATGCAGGTACTGAGAATGAAGACTGTACAGTATAGAGACTCAAGATCGAAGACATCAAGATTCAAGACTCATGAGTATCAAGATATCAAGAGTTCAAGATTTCAATAGTACAAGACAAGTATTGAGTCTAGAATTATGTTAAAACTCCTAGAAAAGCACTGACATCTTAAAATCCATTTTATTCGGGGAATGAAATCCACTTCGAACCTGTTAAAGGGATGGAACCCTAAGTAGGATGGAACCTGCGAAAAATCTAGTGGAACATCGTTTTTTATCCACCAACTTTTATTCAAATGTTTTACAAAATTATATCTTGTTTTCAAAATGATATCTAAATCTTCTTTTTTAAATCAAAAACATATATCCCATGGAAGAAGAAGAAGAATTCCCCATGTAAGAAGACCATGCTGAAGATGACGACAAAGTTATTTGCGTTGGCGAAGTGTGCTTTGACAAGGATGGAAATCTAGTCGAACAAAATGGAAATTTCTTTTTCCATTACGCAAATTGCTCGATTCATAGATCTCCCATTGTCAAGAATACAGATTAGTTTCTTTTCGTTCTTTCTTATTGTTATTTGTATATAATCTTACTTATGTTTTCTACACAAATGTAAATATAACATTATATAATTAATAAATAATTTGTGATTATCACATTATCATATATATTCTTAGTTAGGAGCGTTAGTTATTAAGGGCTAAGTTTTAGTTTCAGATTTAAGTGTTGATTATTTATGATAACATTATCATTATAATCACATGTCATATAGTATTAGAATAAGGGGGAGTTATATAGTTTGGAGTTAGTTTTTGTTGATGACAAAGGGGAGAAGTATAAAATAGGATAGTTAGGCATAGATTAAGGCGGAGTTAATAGTTTTAGGGGGAGTTATTAGGATAGAAGTAATATTATATAAACAAAGGTTGTCATCATCAAAAAGGGGGAGATTGTTAGTCCTTGAAAAGAATGGTTTTAGGGGGAGTCCTTAGGTCTTGTTATAAAATATAAATACTAACATTATAGTTTAGATATATATGTATATGCAGGATATAAACATGCAGGTACCGAGAATGAAGACTGTACAGTATAGAGACTCAAGATCGAAGACATCAAGATTCAAGACTCATGAGTATCAAGATATCAAGAGTTCAAGACTTCAATAGTAGAAGACAAGTATCGAGTCTAGAATTATGTTAAAACTCCTAGAAAAGCACTGACATCTTAAAATCCATTTTATTCGGGGAATGAAATCCACTTCGAGCCTGTTAAAGGGATGGAACCCTAAGTAGGATGGAACCTATGAAAAATCTAGTGGAACATCGTTTTTTATCCACTAACTTTTATTCAAATGTTTTACAAAATTATATCTTGTTTTCAAAATGATATCTAAATCTTCTTTTTTAAATCAAAAACATATATCCTGGTTTTAAATACTTTTAGCCTCAAAATAATCTTTATTTTCAATATCAAAATTATACTTGGTTTTAAACTATCTTTAATTATAATTTACTTAACTTTTAATATTTATATTTAAGATTTAAATATGAAATTATAGTAAAATTTTATATATACCAAAATATTATACTCTATACTTATTTATGTATTTTAACTATAGTATATTTATAAAGTTTAAAATAGTTTTAATATAAGATAGAAGTTATTTTCAAAAGAAAAACAAATTATCAAAAATACCTTAGGCATGTCGACAACCCCTAGGTACCCATGTCGACATGATGGCAGTTGATTCCAAAAGTTTGAATTTCAAAGGAAGTGTCTATTCATCATATCCTTTCCCGAATGGACATGGCTGTTGTTCTACTATAAATAGGGGATGTTTTAAATGAATTTATATTCATAATTTTCTGATTTCACTCCTCTTCTTCTTCCACATTTCTTTATATACATTTTTACTATTACTCTGACAAAATCACCATTGAATCTAACTAGATCATCTCTAGTTTGATTCTCTATCACTATCTCAACAAGATCCTAGTGCTATTCAGAGTTATAGGCTTCTTTGTAATCAATCGAGCGAGAAAAGGTGTGATTGTAGCCTGGAAAATTAATCAAGTGAGAGAAGGTGTGATTATAGCCTAGGAAATCAATTAGGTGAACTTGTTGCCTGTAAAATCAAGTATCTCTACCTAGAGGATTGTGAATCTGGAGTGGTGTACCTCGTGGCCTTGAAATCGAGGGTGTAATTGAAAGAATTGATTTTGAAAGGAAATCCGTACTTGTGTTGCGGGATTGGATGTAGGGTAACTCCGAACTAGTATAAAATCCGGTGTGTTCTTTCCTTTACTGCTTTTACTTTATATTTGCATCAGTGTTTGATTCTGTGATTATATCTGTGTCTGAATATTGCATACATTTGTGTTCAAATTAATATATATTCAAAAAGAATTAGTAAATTCTTAAAACTCTATTCACCCTCCTCTAGTGTTTATTCTAGCCTTAAGATCCATAATCTGCATTTCTCACATTTGGTATCAAAGCGAGGTTTTCAAAGTTTCATAATATGAATTTTGATTTTCTTTTAAAATGGCTATGTTTGAAAAACTTGTTAATACTAGTTTAGAAATATTCAAATCATCATTGCATCATGAGTCTGCATATAATCTATATACAAATTCAAGTTGTCTACAAAATCTTTATGATGTGCAGGAAACATGTTTTATGGGTGTTGTGCAGATCAAAAAGAATAAATGGATACTCGATAGTGGATGCTCTAGACACATGACTGGTTATCCAGATATGCTGAATGATGTAATATACAAAGACGGAGGACTGGTTAACTTTGGAGACAATTCAAAAGGATATATGATTAGCATCGGTAATGTCGGTAACTCTAAAACTCCTATTATTACTAATGTTTTTCTTTTTAAGAATCTGAAACATAATTTGCTAAGTATTAGTCAACTTTGCGATAAAGGATATAAAATTAAATTTGAAAAAGATAAGTGTTACATTGAAGATAATGATTCAACCATAATATTTGAGGGAATTAGGAAAAAGAATATTTATATTCTTAGAATGAAAGTTTCAAATGATAACCTGTGTCTTTTGGAAAATACAAGTGACCCTTGGATTTGGCATAAGAGATTTGGGCATTTGAATTTCAAACTCTTATCTAGACTGTCAAAACATGATCTAGTAAGAGGTCTCCCTAAAATGAATTTTAAAGTAGATAGTTTATGTGATGCATGTCAATTAGGAAAACTTAGAAAAAGTTCCTTTAAATTAAAAGATATGATTTCAACTTCAAAACCTCTTGAATTACTTCATCTTGATTTATTTGGTCCATCTCAAATTCAGTCAATAAATCATAGTAAATATGTTTTTGTAATTGTAGATGATTATTCTAGATTTACATGGACAATATTTTTAAAACATAAAAGTGATACTTTTGAATGTTTTAAGAACTTTACAAAAAGGATTCAAAATCAACTTTCTGTAAAAATTATAACCATCCGTAGTGATCACGGTGGTGAATTTGAAAATGAAAAGTTTGAGGAATTTTGCAATAAAAAGGGGATAACTCACAATTTTTCATTTCCAAGAACTCCACAACAAAACAGAGTAGTAGAACGTAAAAATAGGACGATTCAAGAGTGTGCGAGAACTATGCTTTCAGATAGTAATTTACCAAAATATTTTTGGGCAGAAGCAGTTGCTACCGCTTGTTATATTTTAAATAGAATTTTAATTAGACATTTAACTGATAAGACATCTTATGAACTTCTTCACGGAAAGAAACCTAAGGTATTTTATTTTAGAATTTTTGGAAGTAAATGTTTTATTTTAAATACAAAAGATTACTTAGATAAATTTGATCCTAAATCCGACAAAGGTATCTTTATCGAATATTCTAATAGAAGCAAAGCATACAGAGTGTTTAATTTAAGAACTAACACCATTGAAGAAACAATGCATGTTTCATTTGATGAAAATCTCAAAAATTTTGAAGAGACAAATGATGAAGAGGATTTAATTACTCAAAATCAAGAGTCAATAGAAACTAATATTGAATTTAATCATCCTAATAAATGGATTAAACTTTTAAAAGATCATCCCATAGAAAATATACTAGGAGATATACAATCTGTTGTTACAACTAGAAATCAACTAAGTAAAATGAGCAATGTAGCCTTTATATCAACTATTGAACCCAAAGATCCAAAAGAAGCATCATCTGATGATTCATGGATTTTGGCTATGCAAGAAGAACTAAATCAATTCACTAGAAATGATGTTTGGGAACTTGTTCCTAGACCTGAAAATAAAACTATAATTGGAACAAAATGGGTTTTATAGGTCGTTAGAAATAAAGCTCGGTTAGTCGCTCAAGGTTATTGTCAAGAAGAAGGAATAGATTGTGATGAAACCTTTGCTCCCGTAGCAAGATTAGAAGCAATTAGGATTCTACTTGCTTTCGCAAATCATAATAATTTCAAATTATTTCAAATGGATGTTAAAAGTGCCTTTTTAAATGGATTTGTAAAAGAGGAAGTATATGTTGAACAACCACCACTTTTTGAAAATGAAAAATTACCAAATCATGTTTACAAACTTAAGAATGCTCTATATTGTCTAAAACAAGCTCCTAGAGCCTGGTATGATAGACTAAGATCTTACTTATTACAATCAAATTTTGATATGGGTAAAGTAGATAATACTCTTTTTATTAAAAGAAATAAAAATGATATTCAACTAGTACAAGTTTATGTAGATGGTATCATTTTCGGATCAACTAATTTTGAAATGAATAAAGAATTTTCTGAAATAATGACAAAAGAGTTTGAGATGAGTCATATGGGTGAATTAAACTTCTTTTTAGGATTGCAAATAAAACAATTAGTAATGGTATCTTTATCAGTCAAGAGAAATATGCTAAAGACCTAGTTAGTAAATTTGGTTTGACTACTGCAAGTGGAAAACCCACTCTCATGGCAACCAATGAGTACCTAAGTAAAGAAGATCTCTCGAAAGATGTAGATCAAAAGTTATATAGAGGAATGATTGGATCACTACTCTATATCACTGCTAGTAGACCTGATATCATGCATAGTGTTTGTCTCTGTGCAAGATATCAATCCCAACCTAAAGAAACCCACTTAAAAGCTGTAAAACGTATCATAAGATACATTAAACACACCAATGATTATGGCTTATTTTATCCTAAAAATGATTCTTTTGAATTAATATCTTACTGTGATGCTGACTATGCTGGTTGTAAATCAGATCGAAAAAGTACAAGTGGAACTTGTCACTTTTTGGGGCATTCTCTGATTTCCTGGTTTAGTAAAAAGAAAAACACAGTTTCTTTATCAACAACCGAAGCAGAGTATATTTCTGCTGCTTTGTCTTGTTCTCAAGTAATATAAATGTAACAAACTTTAAAAGATTTTGGTTTAAATATCTCAAAATCACCAATTTATTGTGATAATACTAGTGCAATAAATTTATCCAAAAATCCTACTCATCATGCTCGAACTAAACATATTGATATCAGACATCATTTTCTCAGAGATAATATAAGTAAAGAAGTAATTTCCTTTCGATTAGATTAATTCCGAGAATCAAATTGCTGATATCTTAACAAAACCCTTAAATGAATCTATATTTACTAAATTAAGAAGAGAATTAGGTATTTGTTCAATAACTGAAATACAAAATATAAATATATAACAAGAATAATTAAAATTAAATTAAAATAAATCAAATAAGCAAAACTACAAGTACCCTGTCGACATCCTCCCTACACCCCTATCGACATACAACGTTTTTTTAATTTAAGTTTTTTCCTACCAAATTTCAAAATGAATGGTTATATATTCTTCCTATTTCGAAATTTTGTTCATTCCTTCTATTCTTTCTCTGATTTTAACTTTTGAAAAATTAAAACAATGGCCTCCTCCTCCAAATCAAACAAAAATTCAACCTTTTCATTCCCTTCTCCTTCTACCGGACCATTTCAACGTACTACACTTACACGGGTGATGAAAATGGAAGATTCCTTGAAGGATGCACTGCAACTTATGACTGAAATTCAAGTGGTGCAAATCAGAATGGCCAAAGAACAAGAAAGGCAAGGCAAAATCCTTAGAAACCTGCAAAAGTTTCTAATGGACAATCACGCCAATCCCATCTTGATCAATGAAGAATCTTCAGATGTTCAAGTGCAAGAGGACAGCGAGGAAGAAGAAGAAGAATTCCCCATGGAAGAAGAGCATGCTGAAGATGACGACAAAGTTATTTGCGTTGGCGAAGTGTGCTTTGACAAGGATGGAAATCTAGTCAAACAAAATGGACATTTTTGTTTCCATTACGCAAATTGCTCGATTCATAGATCTCCCATTGTCAAGAATACACATTAGTTTCTTTTCGTTCTTTCTTATTGTTATTTGTATATAATCTTACTTATATTTTCTACACAAATGTAAATATAACATTATATAATTAATAAATGATTTGTGATTATCACATTATCATATATATTCTTAGTTAGGAGCGTTAGTTATTAAGGGCTAAGTTTTAGTTTCAGATTTAAGTGTTGATTATTTATGATAACACTATCATTATAATCACATGTCATATAGTATTAGAATAAGGGGGAGTTATATAGTTTGGAGTTAGTTTTTGTTGATGACAAAGGGGAGAAGTATAAAATAGGATAGTTAGGCATAGATTAAGGCGGAGTTAATAGTTTTAGGTGGAGTTATTAGGATAGAAGTAATATTATATAAACAAAGGTTGTCAACATCAAAAAGGAGGAGATTGTTAGTCCTTGAAAAAATGGTTTTAGGGGGAGTCCTTAGGACTTGTTATAAAATATAAATACTAACATTATAGTTTAGATATATATGTATATGCAGGATATAAACATGCAGGTACCGAGAATGAAGACTGTACAGTATAGAGATTCAAGATTGAAGACATCAAGATTCAAGACTCATGAGTATCAAGATATCAAGAGTTCAAGACTTCAATAGTACAAGACAAGTATCGAGTCTAGAATTATGTTAAAACTCCTAGAAAAGCACTGACATCTTAAAATCCATTTTATTCGGGGAATGAAATCCACTTCAAGCCTGTTAAAGGGATGGAACCCTAAGTAGGATGGAACCTACGAAAAATCTAGTGGAACATCATTTTTTATCCACTAACTTTTATTCAAATGTTTTACAAAATTATATCTTGTTTTCAAAATGATTTCAAAATCTTCCTTTTTAAATCAAAAACATCTATCCTGGTTTTAAATACTTTTAGCCTCAAAATAATCTTTATTTTCAATATCAAAATTATCCTTGGTTTTAAACTATCTTTAATTATAATGTACTTAACTTTTAATATTTTTATTTAAGATTTAAATATGAAATTATAGTAAAATTTTATATATACCAAAATATTATTCTCTATACTTATTTATGTATTTTAACTATAGTATATTTATAAAGTTTAAAATAGTTTTAATATAAGATATAAGTTATTTTCAAAATAAAAACAAATTATCAAAAATACCTTAGGCATGTCGACAACCCCTTGGTACCCAATGCCAAAATCACCACTGAATCTAACTAGATCATCTCTAGTTTGATTCTCTATCACTATCTCAACAAGATCCCAGTGCTATTCAGAGTTATAAGCTTCTTTGTAATCAATCGAGCAAGAAAAGGTGTGATTGTAGCCTAGAAAATCAATCAAGTGAGAGAAGGTGTGATTGTAGCCTCGGAAATCAATTGGGTGAACTTGTTGCCCGTAAAATCAAGTATCTCTACCCATAGGATTGTGAATCTGGAGTGGTGTACCTCGTGGCCTTAAAATCGAGGGTGTAATTGTAAGAATTGATTTTGAAAGGAAATCCGTACTTGTGTTGCGTAACTGGATGTAGGGTAACTCCGAACCAGTATAAAATCCGGAGTGTTCTTTCCTTTACTGCTTTTACTTTATATTTGCATTTGTGTTTGATTCTGCGATTATATCTGTGTCTGAATATTGCATATATTTGGGTTCAAATTAATATAAACTAAAAAAGAATTAGTAAATTCTTAAAACACTATTCACCCCCTTCTAGTGTTTATTCTAGCCTTAAGATCCATAATCCGCATTTCTCATAGTTTTGACCCCTCCTCATTACAACCTACATGATAGCTTAGACGGACAGGTTCCTTTGGCATGATTGACACTGATAAGGACGCTAGGCATTTGAAGTGTCAATCTTGATTAGTAGCTATGCGACTTATTATATTATTCCATTGTAAGTTATATCGTTAGTGCTCTTATATGTATTCATTTATTTTATATGAAGGATACCAAACCAACGATCTGTACTTTGGTGGACTTGGATTTTCAATTTTGCAAAAACTCGGGACCATCGGTGTGCAGATTGTTATAGTATATGTATTCAAATAGGGAGAATAAGGGGGGTCAAATGGGAATAATAAGGATTAGATCTGGAGATTTGGAAAGCTAGAAAGGCAAGTGGGAAAATATATATTTTTATATAATATTGGATTTATATCATTGTAGATCTATTTCAGTATGCCTAAATGTTAATTTGGAGTTGTAGGCCGAATTATATACGTGTACTAAATTTATAAACCATGCATGCATATTCTATGATTGATAACATAGATTAAATATTACATGTACTTGAATCGAGAAAGTATTGGGTAGTAGTAATCCTTGAATTTGATAAATTATGTAGTAGTTCCAGAATTGTCGGTTAAATGGTTATGCAAGTAAATGTAAATTAGAAGTTATCTTAATTAATTATTAGGATTTAATTAGTATTTTAATTCATTGGAATGTTGGATGTTGCAATGTAAATTTCTATAGATTATCAATTTCAGATTCATAAATAATAGTGTATCATTTGAGATAACAAGGAATACAACTAAAAGAAAGAGATGTATAAAACTAGGATATTTATCGTATTTTGTACCGATTATTTCAATAACTAGAAAAATATAATTCCTTGTAATTCCAAATGTGACACCAATTCCTTTTGGATAAGATATAGAGATTTATAGTGTTAACCTTTCCTTTTAAGGGAGATGTGATTCTAGTGCATTAAAATGTAGAAAGCCCTAAATATGAATTAAAGAATTGTAGTTGTGATATTAATGATGGTTAAATTGTAAAATTTATATATTTATACATGCAATATGGACAAGGTAGAAATCAAATGGTAAACAATAAAAAGGTAGGCAAGAAGTATATAAAATATACGGGTGTGGGAATTCTACTAAACAAGGGTGGATAGTAAGGGTTTAAAAGGATAGAAATAAAGATTCAATAATAACAGAAGAAGGTAAATAGTAAAAGATACTTAAATCTTTTAAGTTCAAGGAAAGCGATAAATGGTATTAAACCAAGAATAATGAAACAAGGAATCAGTTAAATAAAAAAAAATTGAATAGGAGTAGTTGAACATTTGAGGCGTAATAAAGAAATAAGAGTACACACACACACGCATACATACACACACACACATAGCCTCAAGTATACGTTTCTGATAGGTGTGAATTATTAAAGTTTGCTAAAGCTTATATTATATAAGATTGCATAGTCATTAAAGTGGGTTGGAATGCACAAAGGGTTGCTAGCAGTTGTATATACATTATACTGATGTGGGATATATCCAACCGTGGGACAGCCTCGATCGAAGTGTCAAAGGACAAGTAGAGTGTGCTTTAACCTTTTAAGGGGTATTAAGTAACAAGTGGGTATTACCTTGATTGTGTTAGGCAATCTGAATGGGATGGTGAGCAAGGCTCGGTGCTATGTTAGTGTGTGTTTATTATTATATTCGGGAGTAGGAGCTGTATGTAGGTTGAAAATATCAGTAGTCATGAGTGGTCAGCGGAAAGACAAGGGTTATGCCAAAACGGCTACACCTCCTACTAGTGTAGACCACGTTTATGTCATGCATCGCTACAGTTCTTTGCTAGTTTATTTGTTAGGGGAAAGATTAGACGACCCTTTATGAAGGTCTTTCAAAAAGGGATAGAATACGACTAACAATTGTGACACCGTTATTAGGCACTACAGGAGTTCCTTGGTATGCTGTATGACGAGGACGTGATACTGCGTTGATGATGAATCCTAATGAGGTGTCGAGTTACAAATACTAGTGGAGATAGTATCTTGGTCAAAGGGGGTCTGTGGTACTTATATATATACATATACATCCATACGTATAAACATACGCACACAGATATGTATTTAGTTATAGTCTATTTCGAGCAGATGGAGCATATCGTACGCTAAGTGGTGTCGAGGCGACTAAGTAAAAGACATAACATGTGACGGAAGGCAATCAACATAAACTAGTGTTATGTATAAAGTGTGTAATTTACCAATCATTAGAACGTTGTTCTAACCCTCTCCTCATGAAAACGCACAAGGTAGCTTTAGGGGGACATGTACTAGTTCAAGGTGGGAACATTGGAAGGACAGATTTTCTTATATATGCTCGACATTGACAAGGACACTAGATCTCAAAAGTGTCAACCTTGGTCAGCAACTATGTATTTCATTATACTTTACTATTCCATCATGAGTTTATATCGATATTGCTCTGATATGAATTTGTACATTTGCAGGATACCAAAAACCAAAGATCCATAGTTTGGTGGACTTGGATTTTCGATTTAGCTAAAATTCAAGCCCATTAGGATGCGGGTTATCACATTAGCTAAGAGTGAGGTTAGTCGATATTAAAAATTAGAAAATGTTGAGTGAACGTATTTGTAATTTTTGCTTTAATTATACATATTATATGCCAAGTTCTACAAATTTTAACTATAGAAGTAGTTGAAACCATATTCTGAAAAGATGGATAATGCAACTATGTGTTGGAACAATAGATGAAGTTGAAGGCATACACCTATCACGATTATCCTATGAGAAGTATGTCATACTGGAAGGCGTTGACTTAAGAAGAGCATGAATGCCATGTATAGAAGGGTCCCTGAAGCTGGATAGTACTTGACTCCCCTGTAGAGCACAAATTGCTCTATGGTTGTAGATCCCCACAAGATTACTTATTATGATGTACAGTAGGTCAAGATAAATAGGAATGTAAAAATCTATATGTTGCAAATATCTAGAAATAAGGATTAAATAAGTTCCCGAAAGAAGGTGTGTAACGACCCACCTTTTTGGACGGTTTAAATCGACAATAAACCACACATGTCAACTCAAACCATTCAAAAGGGAGGATTGTTAATGGGGTAAAAAAGAAAAATAAGAGAAGAGAAAGAAAAACAAACACAGAATCTCACAGTGGAATGACAAAATATAAAAATCAAATAAACAGTTCATGAAGCTGTTTTACAAATAACATTTGATTACACTTTTAAAATATATCAAATTTATACATACAGCAGGAATAATAAGATAATGCAGCGGAACAACATGATACAGTGGGATAAATATAATAAATAGTAATAATATACAAAATATTCATCTTCGTCCTCCAGAAAGATAGTCTTCAATGCGCTGAAATACTCAGGGCTGACCTAGGCATAAAGCAAAAACAAAACACTCGAGTCAGGATTAACATTCTTATGTAAGTAAATCAACTCAAGTGAAATGTTCAAGTGAAATGCATCAATAACTCAAAAGATGTTTGGGATTTCCATCCTTTAAGGATCCGTCAAACTGTCTACATATATAATACAATACGCTACATATATAATGTCTATCATAAAGTAAAGTATTAAAATAGCGTTATGGCGTTAATCATATCCTCCTTAACACATTTTTATAGTGTTGTAGTCTATACAGTACTGTAAACTCCACCGTAAACTGGTGGGCTATCAGGGAGCACTCCATAGGTACAACACAAACCAAAATCGTAGTGGGCTCGATAAGGTAGATGACAAGGCACAACGAGGCAATGCTAGGGTAGGATTCTACCATTTGCACTTCCGGGCTGGTGGTAACGCATAGTCGCAGCTACCGCCCACCTCGAAACAACACTCCCATAATCAAATCGAAGGTGGCCACCAAATCAATCACAAAGTAACATATATGGTATCGAAGAAGTGTGTCCGATCGGAGCAGTGACCTCGCTTGGCCCATCAATTGCTCCTGTTTTAGTCACCTCAAGCTGACCCGGGAGGGTCAGGGCTACATTCATACCTCATACAGTAGCATTCGCCAAACCATCCTACTTCATTCTGGATTCTCCACCATGTGCGCAGTTGTTAAAGTGGTTTTGGAATTGGTAGAGAGTACGACAATATCCGACCCCGGTCTCTTTAACAACCAATCGTTATATTTTTCACACCATAGTCATTTTATAAAACATTTATAATAATAATTCTAGAAAACAGTTTATACTTTAATATCAAGATATCCATATACTTATTCCAAAAGTATAAATATATTCATAAATACCGAGGAAGATTTCTTTCAATCAATTTCGAAAATAATTTATAAATCTCTTCTAAACCATTTATAAACTATAAATATGCTTTAAAACCATTTATAAAGCTATTTATAAATTTCCAAAACAATTTACAATTCTTCCCGTTGTCATAAACTTTTACACAAATTCCTTTATACGCTTCCAAATCCCTTTTATACAAGTACTTTTATAAAACCCTTTTTAAAATCCTTTAAACCTTTATAAAACCACTATAAAATTCTTTATAAAATCTTTTATAAAACTCTTTATAAAATCTTTTATAAAACTCTTTAATAAACCATTATAAAATCTCTTACAACTTTTATAAAATCCTTTAAATCAGATTTAATTATAAATTATTCTCTACTTAGCTTCTTAAATTTTATTTTATTAAAGTCATTATATAAAATCTATATTTATTATATTAAATTTAAAAGTATATTTATTATATTAAATTAAATTTTAAATAGATCTTTTAAAACTATATTAAATATTTTATTAAATTAAATCTTAAACTATTTAAATTATATATTTAAAAACTAAATAAAATTATAAGGTAAGATCTTAAATTTACATTTAAAATGATACATTAAATTATAATTTTAAGTTTAAAACATATAAAATAATTTATTTCCCAAATATAATTTTTTAAAAGTAAAATCATTAAATTAAATTAAAAATCAAATTTATAAATCAAACATACTCTACTATTTAGAAAATAACTTAAAACCGACCAACAATGTCCGTATATGTTTCTACCCTATGGTCAAGTGATAAGGTATGTATCATTTCAACCCTAAAATAGTTAAATTTTCCAGGTATATATCATTTCAACGCGTATCCCAAATTTATAATTTCAAATTAATAAAATCGGTTGGGTCTATCATTTTCAACCCATAACGATTTTTCCTGATCTATAAGATCGTTCGAGTATATATCATTTCAACCCACAGTGATTTCCTAACTAACATACAAAGGGAACTTGCAGTGTGATTTGCATAAATAAATAAATAACATAACATAACACTTGCATACATATCATAACATATATCATAGCATAACACGTATGTAACATAAAATTTAACATAACATATATATAAAGGTGACATATCATATTATATAACACATATCATTTTGACATATGTAGCATATAATTTAACATAACATATGTGACCTATAAATTAATATAACATATGTGACATAGAAATTAACATAACATATGTGACAATAAATTAACATAACGTATGTGAAAATAAATGATCATAACATATGTGACAATAAATGAACATAACATATGTGACAATAAATGAACATAACATATGTGGCAATAAATTAACATTACATATATGAAAATAAATTAACATAACATATGTGACAATAAATTAACATAACATATGTGACATAGAGTAACATAACATATGTGACAATATCATATTACTAACATAACATAACATCTTATGTGTCGAAATAGCATATCATGTCATATGGTTAACATAGCAAAACATGTAACATATAGTGGATCATATCATATCATATGTCATGTTAAATACCACATAGTGAACTTATAAAATCATATAATTATAAGATAACCAAATTCCTAACTAAACAAACATTTCCAAGTCATTTCCTATGATATCCATTCACTTATTCATACGAATATTAACCGTGAGTGATTTCTCACCTTTCGTGGCTAACGAAGGTGACAACTATTCAAACAAGATGGAGATGGAGATAGAGATCACAAGCAACCAATACAAGATCCAAGCTATCATACATGCGAATATGACGACTCAACAAACTATTTTTTTTTCTTTCTCCTTTTTTCTCCTTTCTTTTTTTAGAGGAAGAGGTTCGGCTAAGCAAAGGAGAGGCAATGGAATGGAGGAGCAAGGTAAGAGGAGGAGAGGAAGAGAGAGAGAAGAGGGAAAGAGAGGAAAGGAGAAAAGGAATAAGGAAAAGGAGGATTTGGGTTTTAGGAGATTGGAGGAAGAGAGAAGGAGTAATGGTGGAAGAGAAAGTTTCTAGTTTGAGGAAGATGGAAATGAGATAGCAGAAAGTTTGTACGTAGTTTCTTTCTGATAAAGAGTTTGTAAGGGGAAGAGTAAAGGTTTCTGAATTAATGGTGTCAGTTGAAGTCCAAGAGACTTCCGAAGAGCCCAAGAGTCATATACCGATTAGAATACACTAGAAAATACCATATGAAATACTATGTAAAATACACACAATATACATTGTTTTTTTATGCAAGTTTTTCACTGTAAATTGCAAATTTAGAGTAATAGGAGTCGGATTTTAACGAAATGAAAAGTGGAGACTATTGTAGAATTCGGTCTAGAATTAGAAAAAAAGAATAAATTTTAAATTTTCAAATTTCAAATTTTCAACTCAAATTCAAATGTTGACTAAATTTGACCAAAAATTAAAATTTCACAAACATTTTCTTTTTATTAAATTTGAGATTTTAATTTTCCATGTTAATTCCAAGGTTTAAATATTATACTAATTTCAAGGTTCAATTACAACTGTAATAAATTCATTCATTAAAATTTAAATCCCAATAAATTCTTTTATTTGATTCTCACTCTTATTATTGAATCAACTATTACCTTATAAATTTAATTAACATTAGTTTACATTTTATTACATTCATATTCTACAGTTATCATCTTTTACCATATTAATTATAATATTTCAATTATATTAAATTTACGTTGATTTCCAAATTAATTCAATGGATTAAGTAATAAAATAATAACTAAAACAATTGTCACATTTAAGTAATTTAATTACATTTATAAATTTATTGCTCACAAACAAAGATTATAAATACTTACCACACCACTGATTTCATATTCTATATTAACCAATTTCAATTAATTACATACAATCTCACCATTAAATACAACATTTAATATATTTCATTATTTACAATTATAACCAAATTAACTGTACAATTATTTCAATTGACTGAGGTTACATTAAAGTAGTTGTCAATAATATTCAAACAACATTATTAAATCATATTCTAAATATTTTTCTCATTTATAAATCATAAATTTTAATCACAATCTTATTTAATTTAATAGTTTCAATTATCAAAATTTACGGGTCGATACAAGGTGTGTAGTAATCACTTCAAGATGTAGCCGGATTTTTAATATTCTAGGAGAAGATAAATCAGTAAGTAAAAAAGAAGAAAAATAAAATAAGGAACAATTAAGCATCCACTCTGAGTCCGACCCCATATGAAAGAATTTATTATAAAAGTTGAAATGATTTTAATAAAAAAAGTCGAGAAAAATATATAAATAATATATTTTAAATGATTTTCAAAGGAATTATTTGAAGGTAGAAAAACTCTATTTTTGGAAAGTAAGTAAATATTAAATTTTAGGAAAATTAATATTAATTTTTTATATAAATAAAAAGTTTTAGTAGAAATTTAAATGAGTTAAATCAAAAATTTTAGTAAATGGGATTCTGTAAAATGTTATTCTTTTGAAAAAATAATAATAGAGTGTATATAGCTCATTGATTTTTCTAAGACGAAAGAAAATTTTAAGTTGTAAAATTCTTTTTAAAAGTGGACAATGGGTAGTGGTACAAGTTTAAAATGGGGTAAACAGAACGGGTTAAGAAGATTAGAACCCGAAAATAAAGTAATAGGCGAATGCACTGCAATTGTTCAATAAAGAAGACAGTCAATTGAGAGGAAAGCTATGTAAATAAAAGCCATTCAAATAAGAACTGTTTAGATAGAAGACAGGTAAATAATAGTAAATTATGAAATATAAATCGAAATAATATTAGAAATTTATATAAAATAATGTTAGTAATTAGAAATAATATTAGAAATTTATATAAAATAATGTTAGTAATTAGAAATTACATTATGAGATTATATTAGAAAATAATTCTAGTAATCTATTTAGAAGCAACATAAGAAATTAAAGGTAAAATAAAGAAAAACGGATATTTTCCATAGTTGTGTGCATTGATTGCACGTATCTTTTAAAGGTCCCCCTCACATGCTATTAGAGACTCCACCAAAGGATTGGAAATGGAGATAGAATAAGTAATATGAAAATAATATGATGCAGGAGTTCTTGCCTACTCTAGTTTATATTGTTTAAAATTATAAAAGATGTTTTGGAAATATTGTAAAATGTATTTTTAATGAAATGGATTGGTATAAGAATTAAGTTTTAGAAGAAAAATCAAATAAATGGTTTGAGTTAAAAATCCCAATTTTAAGAAGTGAAAATCCTTGTTGTCGGATAAGGGTTTTAAAAGGAATGGAACTTTCTAAATTAAATTGCTAACATTTTATTTTTGACTTGACGAATAAGCTTTTAATTTAAAAATCCTAAATTGTAATTTTAGAAGTTAAGACACCGAGTTATTTTTGAATTTAAGAAAAAAAGTTTCTAAGTTTGTACTTTTAAAGATAAAAGTTTTGAGATTAAGTACTTCAAAATTTTGAAGTTTTGATTTTAAGAAAAAAAGTGGCAAAAATCAAACCAAAATTTTAATATGGAGTTGATAAGGATAACTGGATAGGTAAGACAGGTTAAAAGATAAGGCTATGAAGAAAACAACGATGATTGCTCATAGAATTGGAATAAGGAATCCCCATAGAGTGTAAAGAATATTGGTAAAAACCTAGAAATATTTGGTAAGACATGTGTGAAAGCCATAAGAAAAACCCACGAGGGAATGATGAATGGTATCAAAGTACAATTCTGCGAATTCTAGAGTATACTCAAATGAAAGATCAAGATAAAGGAAGTAAATACCAAAATTTAATAACTACCATGAGAGTTGGTATAAAAGAAAATAATGATAAAAGGTAATGAGATGACAAACACACATAGAGGACTTTGGATGGCTCAGGATTAAAGAGGACACAATAGAAGGTAGAAATTTATTTCGCCAAGCTAATTTTCCCAATAAGCTATTCTAAATGTGCATGGTTGGTATTCCTTAGCCCACTACAACGTGGAAATGAAGTTCAACCTATTATTGGTGGTAGTAGTTAAGGTAACGAGTGGACCTTATTTACTAGAAGCCAAAAAAGGAAAGCTAAGATATGTGGGTTACGGTAAAATGGTATGTTAGAAAAGTCCATCTAATTCAAGTAACGAGTGTTAGGGCCACAACATCATTAATGTCAGTTGATGTTGAAGGGTAGCTTCCAGCAATTGTTTCTTTTATATTTTGGGTTGTAAGCATTAGTTATTTATTTTATAAAAACACATACAATATCATGGAAAATGTTCCTTTTTGTTTGTTTTCTGTGTTGACTATAGTATTATTTGGAAAACAGTAAAACAAGAAAACTTTAGGAAATACACTTGACTAATGTGAAATAATAGAAAATAGGAAAAGGTTAGAAGCTATTAAATAAATTAGGAAATTTATTTAATTAGCTACTAAGAGAAAGGTAAAGTTAAGTCTTAAAAAGTGTCAAAATTTTAGAAGATAAATTTAATTGAGTAAAGGATAGGGAAAGGTTGTTGTGAAACCATGTGTCACTATCCCTATACCTTAAAAGATGAAATTTATAAATGAACTTGTTTACTGGTTGTTATTTTAATATAAAAGGAAAAAAAAATTAAATTGCAAATTTTACCATGTAGTAGGATAGAGTCCATTATGGACATTAAACTATTGACTAAACCCCAACTGCGTAGGATGTGACATGAATTGTTTTGAAAAAAAATATTAATACAGTTTTGGAAGTTTTGTTCAAAATTCATGATTTTAGAGATAAAATAATTTTATGAAAAGTTTTAAAAAAAAGAGGGTGATGTAGTTTTAAAATTTTAAGGTCTTCCAAATATTTCAAAATTTGAAATTAAAAAGATTTTGAACGAAAATGAGGAAAATTTATGATTTTAGAAATGCCATATGCTTAGCATAAGGAAAAGTTAATGGGTTAGCGAGTAGGAATTTTACTGTGCAACATAAGTGATAGTAAAATAAAATATAGTCAGTGTCGAAGGAAAAAAGATATACCTGTTAACCCAAAAAATGAATCAACATCCTGATATGATTGTGAAAGCACTTCCCTATTTATCAGAACAAATAGAGTAGAGCTAAACACTCTCCAAATTGCAGAAAAGAGAAAATAAAGTAGAGAAACACAAGATTTTTATAGTGGTTCGGTTATTAATGAAGCCTACATCCATTTTATAGATTTTATTGATAGATTGACTGTTAATCATAAACACAAGCTGTTTACAATTCTAAAAATTGAACGAGGAAAGATCAAACCACCATTGATGGAGACAAAAGGAAAGATCTTAATTGTCCCATGGTAGCCATTGTGAGGAGGAAGAAGGTTGAAGAATCTTAGCAGTAGAGTTTTTCCAGTGATCAGAATAGCCCGCCCTCTTCCCATTGAAGATTGGATGATATTTTTAGGATTTCGATAGCACTTGGATTGGAACCAGATCACCAGAAGCCTGTAGTTATCCATAAGAGGAGGCATGTAAAATTTAGGGTGATTTGGAAATAACTTTTTGGATCGGTACTGATTCGATCTGATCGGATCGGTACCGATCAAAAATGTTATGTAATTCTTGCACAACTCCTACTTCGTTGGCTTCCTTTCTTACATGTGAGGTTCCCTATGTGATTTCATAGCTTGTTGACTTTTTTGACAGTGGTTCACTTGTGAAATAGATTGAACTGTAATCCGAATTAGATAAGTCTTTACTTCTTCAACTCGGATGCTCGGAATGCTATCAAACTTGGTAGATAAGTTTAGGAGAGATGTAGGAACATAATGCATGTGGATTGAAGAATCCACAAATCAATATTTTGGATATATACCGATCCAATTGGATCGGATCGGCGCCGATCCAAATACTTGGCGTATGTTTGGTTCAAACTCCTGGGGTTTCTTTGTCATGTACTTTTAGGTCTTCCGGTCAAGTTTTGAGTCGTTTTGGCATAGTTTGAATGTTCTAACCTTTTGAATTCTACTGGGTTAAAAACCCGGTTAACATAGCTATAGAATCTCTTTCTCCATACCTTGTCGGTAGAAGATTTAATATTACTCTGTTTTAAATTTTTACATATTTAAAATAAAATTTAATTATGTGAATGTACTTGGAAAAGTTAAAAAAGGATCAGGTAAAAAGAGAAGTTCCAAGGAACAGTGGAAAATGGTACACAAAAGAAGGATATAAATATGAAATTCTCCATCTATAATCTTTTTCGACATAAGAGTATAGATTTAGAAAACCAAATTTTCAAAATTTTGGATGTTAGAAAATTATGTGCTAGGTATTGATGGTAGAGAATGGATGTAAAATTAGTTGAACTATACTTTTACTTGTAGAAGCGTGGGAAATTTTAGGTGCAAAAACCAAGATTTTGATTTTCAAAATTTGCATACATATAGAACTGCCATTATATAGGTTGTTTGAAACATATTTACGAAATTATTTTTAAGAATGAACTCATATAGAAGGCGCGGGTTAGAATTACTCTGCATATATATCATATGTATTATGATAAATTGTGCACCTGTATGTGGTTGGTTGCAAAATTTACTGTACACTAACTGGTTAGATAGTTTAGAATGGTTGCATGTTATGTTATGTGATTCTATCCTTAAGGAATTTTGGGGACAAAATTCTTTTAAAGGAGGAGAATGTAACACCCCATAATTTTAACGATAATTTATTAAAAATAAATAAAAAAATAATAATGCCAAAAAATAGAATTTTTGTAAATATCATAATTTCGCTATGAAAGTTGTACCATTGGATTCGCAACGATATTCTGATCAATTTTTATATATAAAGTTTTACGATCGAAGTTCAAACGAAAAGAGATATTAACGTTAGAATATTTCGAATCATATATATATATATATATGTGTGTGTGTGTGTGTGTAATTAAGGAAATAAATACAATTAAGCTTTGATTAACATTAACGGTTGCTTAAGGTTTAAGTAAATATTAATGCAGAAATAATTATCTCGAACGGTTGAAAAAGGAATTAAATTAACAAAATATAACGTCAGTAATTAATTAATGTAATTAGCACAAACTGGACGACCCCTATTTTTGACCAATCAACACCTAGCCATCAACCGGTGGGGGACGGCGGTCGATCGGTGAATGTGTCGGACATGAATTTTGATGCCGTCGGATGGTCTGGATTTAAAGTAGTTTAATCTAATAGCTGTTATTGGTTTGAAACCCTATAAAATACGGGACTAATCCCTCACTTTTCTTTTCATATTTTATGAAGCAACGACGGAGCGCTACCATTTTCTCTTATCTACAAATCTTTAATTCTAAATAAACGTATATACATGTGCAGAATAACAAAGGGTAATTGAGAAGTAGAATAGGTTCGAATCAAATTGTCAAATCTAAGGTAAATTATAAATCAAGATCTGAATCTAAATTAAATCCAAATCTCTTCTCTGATCTGGATGTTTGATAGATATATGTATGTATGCTTGCGGCATTTGTATTCAAATAGGGAGAACGAAGTGAGTCAAACTGGAATAATATGGATTAGATCTGGAGATTTAAAAATCTAGATAGATGAGTGAGAAATCATATATTTTTATACAATATTGAATTTATATTGTTGTAAATTTATTCATGTATTCCTAAATGTAAATTTGTAGTTGTAGGCCTAATTATATACATGTAATTAATTTATCAACCCTACCTACATATTTTGTGATTGATAACTCAGATTAAATTTAACAACCTTGCTTTCTACGCCGTACTAATAAGTAAATTTGATTATCTATAACAACCCTGTTTTCTACGTCGTATTAATAAATAAATTTAATTAAAATAGATATTCAAATTCAATTTTTTTGATAATTATGTATTAGAAACAAATTTTTAGTTAACTTAAGTCTATTAAAGAAAAGATTTTGTTTTAATAAAATAATAAATTCTTTTTAGAAAATATATTAAACTAAATAAAATGTTTTAATTAAATATAAAATATTTTTAACCATGTAAATAATTTTATATGATTGAAATAGTTCGAAAATAATTTAATTTTGTAATAGTATAATGAATGATTAATTGAAAGTAAGCAGACATTGAATTGAATAAATTTATCCAATTATCGAAATATAAATTGTTGATTGAAGTATAAATTAAATTAAATTATAATGGAATATATTTACAAATAAATAAAATGTTTATTAAATAATAATGAAAAAATGAAATAAAAAGAATGGAAAAGAAAGAGAAAAGAAAAAGGAGAGCCTTTGCTTTCTTTCATTGTTTCTAGAAAACTCTCTTTGCTTTATCATTCAAACCCGAACATCACATTACCTAGACAACATTAGTCTCTAACAACCCTACTTTCTACATTGTATTAATAAATAAATTTAAATAAAATAGAAATATTCAAATTTGATTTTTTGATAATTATATATTAGAAACAAATTTTATTTAATTGAAGTCTATCAAAGAAAAGATTTTATTTTAATAAAATAATAAATTCTTTTTAGAAAATATTGAATTAAATAAAATGTTTTAATTAAATATAAAATATTTTTGACAGTGTAAATAATTTTTATATGATTGAAATAGTTGGGAAATAATATAATTTTGTAATAGTATGATGAATGATTAAATGAAAGTAAGTGGACATTGAATTGAATAAAATTATCCAATTATCGAAATATATATTGTAGATTAAAGTATAAATTAAATTAAATTAGAATGGTATATATTTACAAATAAATAAAAGGGTTATTAAATAACAAAAATAATAATAAAATGAAATAAAAGGAAAGGAAAAGAAAGTGAAAAGATAAAGTGAAAGGAGAGCCTTGTTTTCTTTTATTGGTTCTAGAAAACTCTCTTCGCTTTATCATTCAAACCCAAAACCCACATTACCAAAAGCACATTATTTCCAAACCTGTTTCGTTCACTATTGCCTTAAGCCCTAAAAATCAAAATCACTGAAAGAGGAAAAAAAAAGAAAAAGGAAAACATGAGATCATGCATCCATAATCGTGATACTAGGGGAAGGTGACAATCGTTGACAATGCGGAGGAGATGATACCGCAGTGGCAGGTGACAAGACGAGCGCATGTACTTTGGTGCGCATTTGTCTAGGTGACGATGCCATAGATGGATGGCTAATGATAGGAACTACGAGCATGGGGCTGGGCTAACAGTGGCGAATGGACATGATGATGAGGCCTAGCGGAGGCGCGATTGGGCACGGGGCTTGGTAACAATGTGTGAAGAGGCATTATGTAGGCTTAGAGGTCGATGATGGACGGGTACATCGATGTGGTAATAGCTGGTGTAGGCGGGGCTAATGGAAACAATATTGACACTATGTAATCGCGGATATAGATAACTTAAGCATCATTTTGGTGAGTTTTCTCACTCATAACTATATTTATTTCATTGCCTGATATATATATATCCCGATAGTTAATTATATTGCATGGTTGAATTGCTTGGGATATTGGTTGAATTGGTTGTTTGTAAAATTGGATATGATATTGGATTGATTGTTGCAACGTTAGATATGGTTTAGGATTTGATAATGGAATTTTATGTAAGTTGGATTACTTAAAATGCAAAGGAAATGCCGTCCAATTGCATTTTGATGTGTAGTTTATTTTATATGTGTACATTATACGGATTGCCAGAATTCGATGAAATTCGATTCAGGCCAAACGATAAAATTTATATTGATTGGTTGATGAGTTTGGTGAATTTAACTCCATGATTTTTATTTTTGGTGTTTTATTGATTTTCTCATTTAAAAATAATTTTTTCTGAAAGCTTTGGAAAATATTCGTGGGGTTTCAAAATTTATTTGAAGTACATTTAGAAATAAATAAAATTATTACTAAAAATTGTTTGGAATAAAAGGTGGTCTTAATAATATTTCCAATAAGGATTTATTTTGTAAAGTGCATATTTAATATGAAGGATTTTGGTAATATTTTTGAAAGGCAATATCCATTGTGAAATGAATATTTAAAAAGAAAGGATTTAAAGGTAATTTTAAAAAGAGGATTTATGATTATAAAAACCTATTTTAAAGAGTTTTGGAATGTATGCACTTTATATATATATATATATATAGTTTGGTTTGGAATTAATTTGGAGTCATTAAACTAGTTTAAAAAAATATTTGATTTCAAAAAATCAATATATGATTTTAAGAGTAATAATTAGTTTTATAAGATAACTTTAAGATTTTAAAATATTAAATGGTTTATAATCATTATTTTATAATTTTCAAAGTATACTTCATGAATTTTGGAATAGAATCGTATGGTTTGGAAAATATATTTTATAGATTTGGAAATAAAGAAATTGTTTTGAATAGTATAAAAATTTAATTAAAAATAGTGTTTGATTATAAAAAATTATGAAATGATTATTATGAGTAATAATTGATTTTATAAGCTATTTATAATAAAATAGAAATAAGATTTTAGGATGTAATTTGTAAATATTAAATTCAATTTTGATTAATAAATGGTTGAAAAATAATTATTTTGTCTGTGTAAAATTTTTAAATGCTTTTATCAATTATAGATTTGTTTTCGTAAATAAATAAAATTATATTTATTTCTAAATAAAATGCATGTCATGTTTGTACTTATTCCGTGTAACGAGCAATTAGAATAAACAGAGTTATAATACCCTTTAGGATGGGGCATTCAGTAATATTTCTCAGGTTATTCTTTGAACTTGTTATATAGAATAATTTTGCGATGATGAGTGCAATTTATGAGCATTGAGTAAACAGGCAAGAAACACCATGTGGTATGGGACGCTTGAGCTGATAATTATTCATTACTTTCTATGAGTAATATCACTCTAACAAGGTCGAATATATGGGGTAATATATTTATGGTGATGCACATTGAGGGCGAGCAAGCTGAGAGCCATAAGTGTGTCTACCTATTGTGTGTATACTCCTAATATGTGATGTGGAGCAAACCAGATTGGCTAGTATTCATCTTAGCGGTCTAATTGCGGGATCGCTCCTCGAATCCGTGATAATTGTTTTGTATATATGGCTAAGAGCCATGGTTGAGAGCCACCGCCCCATGTCACTTAGGCTAGCAGTCAGTAGCACTTGCAAGGTCATGACCAATGCATAGCATAGTTTTTCACTTGATGGATATTGGGTCATGAAGGCCATCGAGGTGACCAATGACTGTAGGAGTAGAGCCGATAGCTTGTGAGGAAGGCTCCTGGAATAGGCTGAGAGCTGTCAGTCTCTCGTTTGTTTATTGTTGATATAGGCACTACTTATTTACATATAAGAGATCATTTTATTTACGTCTAAGAGCCGATCTGATCATTTGTCGAGACTGAAACCAAAATATATGTTTATGATACTGAAAGCACATAGGACTAAGAGTCCACTGATTATCCACAGTTTTGGGAGTCGAGTGGATTAGTAAAGGTCTGAGAGATCGTATATTTATTTCATTAGCTGAGTGCCAAGTCGATTGCTATGAGTTTGAAAGTCTAAATGATTATCGTGTGATTATCGATCACATGGGTTATTCATTAGATTGTGAGTCTTTTAGTTGTATAACCCCATACTCGTCAATTATACTACAATCGAGGATAGCTAGAGCTGTTGAGAGCATGGAGTTGGACCCTATAATTATCTTTTATATAGTTATCTAAAAGACGACCTTAACTACTGAAGGTATGCCATAGTGATATTTTATGTATGTTTGATTTGGGTGATTTTTATGTGTTTTTATATACGTTAAGTAAGATGGATTCCATGTATGTCTATTCTATGATTATCTAGAAGATAAGCTTGGGGCGATTCAGAGTGCTTTCCCATTTGGTATTTGATGATTTTTTGTTTTTATGATAGTTGGATGTGTTTGATATTCACCTACTTTAATATTATACATCTTGATGTGTTATTTGATTCAGTGATTGACTGATGATATGTGCATGGTATATGGTATGGTGTCATGCATTTATGGAGTAGTCTACATGCCATATTGGGATATATAGTGGTCGTTATCTTTTGGCACCTACATTCTAGATATAGTCGAACCCGAGTTTTATTTATATAATACTTGTAATAGCCTGCCCTAAAACAGACCTAAATTCAGACCCAAAAAAGTCCGGTCAAAACTTAGACCCATTCCAAAGCCGCCTATTGGTTGGTAAAAAGAAAAATAGTACACATATATCTATCTTTTCTTTCAAAACTCACGGTAGAAGGAATAAAATATAATAACAATAATAACACCCATTTATTTCAACTTATTTCAAAGGTCATAATACATAACAACAACCGTTACAATATTTTGTTCAAAATACATGTTATGTGTAAAATAGAAAATAACTTGAAAAGATAGATAACAACTACCACAAGCTTCACTGTTGCCATTTTCAAGCATTATCAACTCCTTCTCTAACCTATGTTGTAATGAGGAGGGAGTCAGAACAACAAGTGTCTGGTGAATAATAATAACCCGAGCCTTACAATTTCTGTTCTTGTGTAGTATATTTCAAAATGAGGATATGTCTTGCGTTGTTAATTGGGTTTTTTTCTAACCCAATGGAATTTAAAGGAAATCATAACATCTACGACAAGTCGAAACAACTCAAGAATCAACCAAGAGGACCAGAAGAAGGAATGAAGAAAGGCTCAAAAGGAGGAAACCAAAATTTGGCCAAGATGATGGATCGCCAACGATCGATCACCTATGGATCGCTAGCGATCCATAAGTTTCACTTGTGGATCCTCCAACTCTCTTGCATCATGATCTAATATGTTCCCTAGAGACACTTGCCAAGTTTCGTAGCATGTTAAACAATCTAGCTCGAGAAGTGAAGACTCATCTGATTCAAGCCGTTTGACCAAAAGCAGCTAACTTAAAATGGACCTACAGAACCCATACGAAGTCGAATAGACTGTACATATTGGGAGGACATTTTAAAGACATAGAAGAAGGCTCACAAAAAAATAGGATCATAGTTGGGACTAACCTCGCATCATCGTAGTTACTTATCATAGGTGATGTCTTGCATCAGCCCTAAAGTCACACTGCTGGTAGCCAGATTAGTTGGACAGACTTCTGTATGTCTCTTAACTGACCTCGCATCACTATGACTTGGTCATATTTACAACACTATTAATATATTATCACACACCTCACCGTGTCCATTAATTAGGCTGTATAAGAATTCCTTCTTATTTTGCCCTAACAATGAATTACTTTCCTAAAAGGGATTTAATGACAATTATTACCTAATTAAATTAATACGTGATAATTGTACGCTATTTACGATAATTAATATATAAATAAATACATACTTATTATTTCCTATGCGTGCGGGGATTACGCCCTAACTAAGTTAAATGTCAATTCCTTTCTAACAACAATGATATAAGTTCTTATTCCATATTATTAGTGATGCCAAAATTTCAATATCCATAATAAGGGATTCTAATATCCATAACAAGGATTCAATACTTATATCACAAGTTGCAATAATTAAACTTGTATATAGAATCTAAATACAACTTATCTCATATTAAACAATGGAATAAACCAAAATAAAAACTTACAATTTAAATAATTTTACACTCCATTCAATTTCTTTTACATGAATTTTGACAAGGGAAATTCTATTAAATTTTATAGAAATAGGCAGTGTAAACTACAAATAAAGATTCATGCTTTACATAACATTTCTTAGTGAAACCCCCTTAATATGGTCTGAAGAAAAAGAATAAGAGGTGGAATAGAAGGTAGAATACATAAACTGGAAAGTCCATATAAACTCCATTATTTTAATACAAAATAATTAAGATTCTAACCTAAAAATTGACATTTCAAATTAAAGGAGTTTTGGGGGATATAATAGTGTTTTATCATAATACCAAAAACCCCTAAGGCATATCCAAATGCATAATATACTAATCAATTGCTAAAATAGAAAAACTAAGATTTCCACTCACAGTTGGTCCTTAGCTTTGCTTCTATTTGAATTTGAAACGCCCACTATAATCTCCTTCAAATCTATTCCTTTGATATATATATAACAATGGATTTGTATATATATTTAATTCAGAAAGGTTGAAGGAGATGATGTTTAAAAATTAAATAGTAAAAATGATAGGTATATAGGATTTCTTACCTGAAACTCTAATGGAGTTTTCTGAATCTAAGGAGAGATGAACTGGTAAAGCTTCACTAATGCTTCCAAAGTATCTGTAAATAAAAGTGGAGAGGGGAGGATCCTATTTATAGAGGTGGAAATGCTCTAGAATAGTATGATGAAAATAGGTTAAAAATGAAAGAATCTAGAACGTTCGTTGACAGGAAAACCCTAGCCGCCACAAACATGAGCGGTCAGCTGCCCTATATGCACCGGTCGACCGCTAGCAATCGACTGGTTGGGGTCAGTGATCGAACCCTCCACCTATTTTGGAAATGTAATTATTTTGTACCATTGGTTTTTTTTTAATTCCTTTATTATACTTTTAACATTAATTTTGAACGTTAACGATTTCTTAACCCCTAGGACAATCTCAATTATTTTTAAAATTTCAAATTTAATTATTTATTTGAGATGTATTGTATATTATTGAGATGTACATATTTTATATTAGTGGGTGTGTGGTAGATTATTGTTTATACTTAAGTGATAGTAGGAGTATATGATGATTACTGGGGTAATCATCTAGGGACGTATTTGTATTTTTCTTGCTATATATAATTATTAATCTGCCTTTTTTGAGTGTAAGTCTCTGTATGAGATGTAGAGAAATTGATGGAGGTTTTGAAGGTAAAAGTAGTTAGTCTGGATAGTGTCAGTATTGATGATAAATATTAAACCTTTGTGTGGCTTGATGTAAGAATGGAGTTGTTCAGTTAGGAAAGCTATAAAAGACCCTAATTCGAATCTCGTATTGAATACTTTTCAATTCCAAATTATAATGATACGAGTTGAGTAAGTGGATCCTGTAGTGATCAGAGTGCACAACGGAAATTGGTAGATGGCTTTCTGCCGAAGACGTTTGTTTTCTTGTTTGAAAATGTGTGTATTGTTGTATAATGCTTGTTTGATTTTTTGGATAGATGGATGATGTATGATGATTTTCGTTGTTGATGATTGAAGAATTGGCTGAATTTATGAATTTTGAAAATAAATCTTTTTGTTCAAACAAGCAAATGATTTGATGAAATATGAGCTTTATTTTATAAAGTGATTTGAAAATGTTTTAGTAGATTGTTTTGATGTTAATTTGTCCATTGAGTGTTTTAAGAATTCTAGTCGATGTAGGTGCACACGTATTCGATAGGGATTTCTAAACACATAAACGAGGGAAAACCGACTCAATATATTAGAATGATATAAGAAGCATTTTTCCGAGGATTGTAAATTTTCTTGTAGATTAAGATATTATTTAGAGAATGAAAATATTATTATTTTTAGATTTATATATATTTTGAACAACATTTGCAGCCATTGGATATTAATGTGAAGTTGAGATCACTGACAAGACAGTGTTGATATATTATCCTAGGCAGTCAATATTATAGCCAATTGACGAAATTAATAGTTAAAATTTATGACATGGCAGTGTTGTATACTTTTATATAAATTATTAGATAAATTATTGAAATAACTAAATGTTTGTCTAAGATTGAGAAAAATTTAGTGAAAAATATTTATGCATATAAATTAGGTTTGTTTTAAGTTGAGGAAAAAATTTCTATCAAGAAAATAAAATAAAAATAAATTTGCTGCTTACCTTAAAAAAATGGTACAACAAATATGCAGCTCTCTTAAGCAAGTATGAACTAAAGTACTCGTAGAATATTTTCAACTTCTTAAGTTCAAATTGTTAAAGGGGATTCAACTTCTGCAATTTTTAGCTCTCCAGAAAGAAGGTTTCAAAATATATGTCTTAGTTTATTAATGTATTTGGTGTAAAGCATATTATACACATATGTGACTTTATTAATCGATATCTCGAATATATTCACGATTTGCTTAGTAGAGGGAGAGAGGACAATAAATTTTGAGGTTGTTCAAAAAAAGAGAAAAGAAGAAAAAAAGATGGAAAAAAAGAAGAAGGTCATTGAATTTGTGTACATTATATTCGAACACTTCCACTAAAATGAGTCTTTGCTCTTACATTTATAGAAGTGTCTTTAATAGATCTGGATTTGCCAAGAAAAAGAAAGAAAGACGAATACAAAAAAATGGTTTGTTAGCAAATAAAATTCGCGTTAATCGTTACTCGAAAATTTTAGTTTTGTGGTTTAGGATTTTTGATTAAACCGTAAAGCAAATTATAACTTGAAATTTTTTACCCACTTTAATAAGCCCTACCATTTTGGACATAACTTTTGATTTTTTAATCCTATTTTGGTAGTGTTTCTTTTGTTTAGAGGTATTTTATTAAAGAAAAAGTTTCATCTCTGTCATTTTTCAAAATTTTGGAGTTAATTGGTGTTTAATCCTGTTTTAAGTTGAAGCAAATTTCCATTATATGTGCTGTTTTTTTAATTTACAATACTTTATTGTTTTGGCTATAACTTTTCAACCACTCATCGGATTTCGACGATTTTGTATTTGCTGGAGAGCTATGACATCAAGGAACCACTTTTATTTAGAAATATACCAAATTTCAATGTTTGCTATGCAAAAATGCTGTTCAAAGGCATCAAACCTGCTATGTAAATGATTTTTAAAATTGTATTGTCAAGTGAAATCTTAGTAACTTCTGTTACGCATCATATTTGATTTAATCAAATGATTTTCTGTAAATCTAATACCGCTATCGAATAAATTGATCGCTTGGGTTATTCATTAGACCATGAGTCTTTTAGTTGTGTAACCCCATACTTATCGATTATATTGCTACTGAGAATAGCTAGAGGTGCTGAGAGTGTGCAGTTAGACCCTGTAATTATCTTTTTATACGGTTATCTGAGAGATGGCCTTAGCTACCGCAGATATGCCATAGTGATATTTTGTGTATGTTTGATTTAGGTGATTATTAGGTTTTTTATATAGTTAATAAGATTGACCGCTCGTATGTCTATTCTATCATTATCTAAGAGATAATCCTAGGCAATCCAGAGTGCTCGCCCATTTGGTATTTGATGATTTTGTGTTTTCATGATAGTTGGATGTGTTTGATATTTCACCCATTTTGATATTATAAATCTTAATGTGTTATTTGATAATTCAGTGATTGCGTGATGATATGTACATGGTATATGGTATGGTGTCATACATTTATTGAGTAGTCTACATGCCATATTATGATATATAGTGGTTGTTATCTTTTAACACCTACATTCTAGATATAGTCTGACCCAAGTATTATTTATATAGTACTCGGATCTATCCTAGACATTATATGAACATGGACGAAGAGACTAGATTGTGCTCGTTTGGCGTGGACGGAGGCTAGACTATTAGTTAACCAGTGTAGCATAATTTATTAATTGTAGTCTCATGTATATTGATGAAATTAAGACGTTTTTATTGGACTTATACATCGTATATTTTTGAGATAGTGGGAGTTTGGCCTATTTTATATCCCACTTGGACTTGTGTATATTTTGTATTATATGTTATCGCTGCATTGCTGACTCTGTATTCTCTGAGATTTATATTATATTGTTTATTATTTTATCCTGGAAGGAACATCTTCATTGCTTTGTGCCAATATTGTGTACGTATAAGTGAGTTGTTTATGATTTTTGAAACATGCACTAGTGTTAACCCAAGGGAATATTCACGTGTGACATCCCAATATCACCTTATTCTACGTATTATCAGACAATATTACCTAGTAATTCTCTTTGGTAGTATGTGTATAGAGGTGGGGTGCACTAGTAATCTGGTCCAGGTAATGTGGGGTTTGGGTTTGAATGATAAAGCAAATAGAGTTTTCTAGAACCAATGAAACAAAACAAAGGCTCTTCTTTTTCCTTTTCTTTTCCCTTTCTTTTCCTCTTTTTTATTTCATTTTTTATTATTATTTAATGTCCCCTTTATTTATTTATAAATATATTCCATTCTAATTTATTTTAATTTATGCTTCCTGCAGCAATTTATATTTCGATAATTAGATAACTATATTCAATTCAATGTCCGCTTACTTTCATTTAATCATTCACTGTACTATTATAGAAATATAAATTCAATAATAAGAGAAGAAAGTAAGTAGTAAAAGATACTTAAATCTTTTAAGTTCAGGTAAAGCGGTAAATGATATTAGACCAAAAATAATAATACAAGCAGTTAATTAAATAAAAATAACTGAATATGAGTAGTTGAATATTTGAGGTGTAATAATGAAATAAAAATAAATATATAGACATACACACGCATGCACACACGCATGTAGCCTCAAGTATATGTTTACGACATGTGTGAATTATTAAAGTTCACTAAAATTTAGATAAGAATGACATAGTCATTAAAGTAGATTGGAATGTGAGGTTGGTAGTGTTACACAACAGAAGTATGCCTACCACAAGGGGCTAATCGTAGTTGTGTATACATTATTCTGATGTGGGACATATCCAACTAAAGGACCCATGGAATTATATATGTTCATGTATAGGTGAGGGATACCCAGGTAGGAAGGTTTGCCTCGGTCGAAGTGTCAAAGGATAAGTAGAGTCTACTTCAACCTATTAAGGGGTATTAAGTAATAAGTGGGTATTACCTTGTCTGCATTAGGCATCCAAATAGAACGGCGAGCAAGGCTCGGCTCTGCATTAGTGTGTGTTTGGTACCATATTCGAGAGTATGTGCTGTACATAGGTCGAGAATGTCATCAGTCCCAAGTGATCAGTGGAAAGAAAAGGGTTACGCCTAAACAACTACACCTCCTACTAGTATATATCACGTTTAGTCATGCACCACTATAATTGTTTGCTACTTTGTTAGGGGCAAGGCTAGATATCCCTTTATGGAGGTCTTTCAAAAATGGATAGAATATAACTAACAATTGTGATGTCATTATTAGGCACTAAATGAGTTCCTTTGTATGCACGATGACGAGGACGTGATATTGCATTGGTGGTGGATCCTAATGAGTTGCTAGGTTATGGATACTAGTGGGGATAATATCTTGGTCCAAAGAGGGACTGTGGTACTTATATATCCACACACACACACATGTAGTTATAGTCTGCATCGAGTAGATGGAGCGTATCATACGCGTACGTGGAGTCGAGACAACTAAGTAAAAGGCATAACATGTGATGGAAGGAAATCAACATAAACTAGCATTATGTATAAAGTGTGCACTTTACTAGTCACCGGAACATTGTTCTGACCCCCTCCTCATTACAATCACATGATAGCTTTAGCGGAACATGTAATGGTGAAGGCGGGAACAGTGGAAGGATAGATTTCCTTATGCATGCTCAATACTAACAAGGATACTAGATCTTAGAAGTTTCAATGTTTTTCACTAACTATAAGTTTTATTATACTTTACTATTCCACTATGAGTTTATATCAATAGTGCTCTGATATGCATTTATTTATTTGCAGGATACAAAAAACCAGTGATCTGTACTTTGGTGGACTTGATTTTTGATTTAGCGAAATTTCAGGCCCACTAGGGATGGGTTGTCATAGGATCTTACCATGAAGACTTGATTACTAGCTGCTTCGAACGATGTGACACAATAGTAGTATCATTTTCAAGAGATGTTTTTCCTTACTTTTCATCTTCCCTAAGATTAAAGTCTTCATCTTCGTCGTCATCCTCCTCACCTTCCTTACCCTCTTCTACTTCTTCCTTGTCCTTCCCTCCTCCTCCTTCTCCTTATCTTCTTTCATCCTTTTCAACTCTTTCCTCTCTTCATTCCTCTTGTAGTACATTGGTCATATTTTCATCTACCACTCTTTCCTCTCCTTCATCGACATTCATCTCACCGCCCTGGTCTTCATTATGTCCTTGATTATCATCACCAAAGTCCTGAGTAGGGGTAAAAGACCCCATAATAGCCTGATTCTTCATAGAAGGAAGCAGAAGAGGGACGACATATATCTCGAAATGAAGAAGGTCACACTGGCAAAGCCTTTCATTTGTAAGTAGATATGAGGTAGTGCGATGCTAAGCGTTAATGCTTTTCAAAGTTTCCAAGCAACTTGAGTAAACATCGCAAGCATCTTCTTTAGGAATATTTGCAAAGAGAATGGAAATAAAGTTAGATACTTAGATGAAGGGAATCCCATTAAAAAGAGGTTAAAGAAGAAGGCTTACATTCAAACAACCAAAGCCAATTTAAGCCAAAGAGGCATTGGAAAAAAACATTCTTGAAGTAAAAACACTTATGAAGCACAAAGATAACTTTGCAATGATACCAGGCTTTGGTGATTAATAAGAAGGGCGAGTTAACTTTCTTCTTGAAGCTCCACGATAGTTGGTGTTCACTGTAGTTTCATTATGAATAGAATATATAAAGAGTTGAGAAGGGCATATCCATTAGGATGCACTTGGATTTGAGCTAGCCCGACCTTTTATAGGAAGAATTGAAGGAAATCATTAAAAGGCAGGATGGTTCTACTCAGGCACACATACATATTACAGGGGATATATCCCTAAGGAGGATTGTGCGTTAACTGATCGATTCTTGGCAATAAAACGTCATGGAGGCAAAATGTCTGAAGTGATTCAACTGTTATATCGACGGTGTTTGATCCGGAAGGTTGTTCAAAACTCATAGTCCTTATTCATTTAATGTATGAGACCGATTCTAGAAGGGTGCCACTGGAACTAGTTGTCCTTGAAGTTCGGCTATGATTGATCATCTCGCTCTAGTTGGAGTAGACGTAGAGGCCTAAGTAGTAGAAGAGCTGACTTCAAGAGCAGTTGATGGTTCATAGCCAACTTTAAAACGTTGTGTGTGGAAAGTCATTCTAAATTAGAAATTTTGACACCAAACATAGTCGACGTATGTTGACTAATTGTATTCTTAATGTTGACCGAGGCAATGTGAAGTGTCAATCTATGTAGTATATGTGATGTGTTTGATATTCGATGAGCGGAACATTCTGTATAGATAGCTCGCTCGAGCTGGCAAATGAGCTCCATCGTAGATGTAACCCGATGTCGAATCTTACCCATTATTATAGAGAGAATGATAATGGAACCATTGTTTGGAGTGATGTGGAGCCATCTTTGTATGAACGCCATGTTGTGCAATGACTTGAAATGTTGTATGATAAGACCATTCGGATGTCGGAGTGTGTTCTACATGACATTTCCTCAAAATTATCTCATCATAGTTGAAACGATGATTTATATTCGATCGAACATTGGTAGGATTAGTTCGAATGCTTTAGTATGTAAGGGTTTGAGGCTATAGCAAGACCAAGGTGTCTTATGGAGAACTCGAAGCAAGGATAGTGGCAACACAAAGCCAACACCAAGTAGGATTGGGGCATTGAAAAGCTTGGGTGTTTGTGGTGCTATTATCGGGTGAGACGTGGGTTTTACCCTAGAGCAATCTAGGTCTTGCCATAACCAAGTGTTATGAATGATGCGGATCTCAATTTAGGGTTGTGACCACTCCATGGTCATAATTTTATGCCGCCAACATGCTTGAAGACCGACGATGACCCCATTGTAGCCATGGTGATGCCATGCCTTAATAACCCATCTCAACTTAGTCAAGATATGAAAGATTAGGGAAAAAAGGGAGTCACGGCCAAACTCTTTAAAATTATGGTGAAGATCATCTAAGGGCGGAGGCAGCTGTCTAAGTATGGTGGCGGCAGCTTGATGCTAGACTCAAGGCACAATGTCGATGGTGATTAAGGATCTAAGGTTGCATGAGGAAAAGAGAAATGAGTCGAGGCTAAAGCTAAATGAAGAAATGGGTAAAATTTTCTATAGCCCCACTATTTCTAAGTCGTGGCTGATTTGGAAATTAATGTCGGTACCAACATGAAGTGGTGGGTACCGATATGATCTAAAAAGAAGAAGAGGGCGCTAAATTATTACTTAACCAAGGCATAGAACGAACTTTGTTTTCAATAGAAACATACTTTGGGAGGGAGGGGCCAAGAATCCAGCACTTGAATTGAGCAGCCTTTAAGTGAATTTGAATATCAGGATGAAGACGAAATGGTTTAGGTACTCGTGGGCATGTTCAAAATGGTCTTGGAAGGAAACTCTAGAAGTTTGAAGTTCAAAGTTGGATAGGGAAAGGACTCGGTACCAACATGAAATGAAGTCGATGCCTAGTGGTTTGGTTGGTGTGTTTTTGAGTTCTCATGCTATGGTCAAGGGATATGAAGCTATAACGGTTACCTTAGGACCTATATCCGAAAGGGCAGATGAACTACTCCAAAGCTTTGCAAAAAAAGGATAAGTACTAGGTGGGAATAATCATGTAACACCCCTTATTTTAATTAACATTATTCAGGAGATTTAATTAGATTAATTAAATAGAAGAATGTGATGTTTAGTGTGATAAGGAATTGAGATTTGATAATTGATTTGGTCGAGCCATAATTAACAAACTAATTGATTAATAAGATTGTTTTGTGACTTAAGAATAATAGACGTATGATATAGGTAGTTTATGTTTGCGCCAAAATTGGTCACAAACACCCAATTGCAGATGAAAGCACCAATTCACGATCTCAGATCACAGATAGACAAAATGTAGAGGATATAAATATGAAGAACACCCAAAATTTAAATGGAAAGCAGTAAAAAGACAGGGTTTATAGTGGTTCGGCTTTGTAGCCTACGTCCACTTTGAAGAGTTTGCTGTTTATTGATGATTCTCATCCGGTTTACAATAGTACAATTGATAATTCTCAAGTTACAATGGATTTCAGCAGAGTAACAACGTAGAAGAGCCAAAAGTCCCATTTTCTGAAGGCATAGGGCTACTACTTATAGGTGTAGTCTGAAAATATCTGGCTTAGATCTCGGAATTCCTCTTCTCCCACGTGGGTGAGCCCACTTGATCGATCCATGGTCATTTGGGATCGATCCCCGATCGGTCACTACCTTGTTCGTATCGATCAAGATGATGCCCATTTGGGCTGAGATCGATCATGAGCGTTCTTCTGATGGTATGCAAGCTACAGTGAAAATTTGGTAGCATTTGGACTTGTGGATCTCGAGTTATGATCGATCCAAGATTGGTATTATAGGTTGGCTGAGGTGCTTGTATCGATACTTTCGTATCGATCGTTCTTCGTGTCGATGCTCTACGTATCGATCAGACGTTCAGTGGTGACGTGGAGCGATGTTTTAGGGAAGATCAACATTTCATGTCGGCCGACTGTTTCCTTTACTTGATTTTGCCTTCTTCATATCCATCAGTTGCCAAGCTCTTCATATCGATCGATCGTCTAGCTCTTCGTATCAATCCATGGCCATTGGTTCGTATCGATCGTTTGACTGATCGATACGAAGTACATAGAGATGGGATCGATACAAAGCAAGAAGTTTATGAAGCAAACGAACTTAGATCGATTCCTGTGTACTTCGCATCGATGCCTGGTATGTGGCTTCGTATCCATGGCTCATTGCTTCGTATCGATCAATCAACTGATCGATACGAAACATGTTGGAGTGGGATCGATATGGAGTAGGTGAATGTGGGATGGATCGGTACGAAGCACATGGATATGAAGGGAATGTGTGCAAATTTGATGGATACGAATAGGATGGATACGAGATTGATAGGGACCATGGGGATATCGATCGATCCATTACTCTGACTCGAAGTTTCCGCCTCCTTGACCCGAAGCAAACCTATCACCGACTCGAAGTAGCTTGTTCCTCAAAGACCCAAAGCGAACACTTCTCTGACCTGAAGAAACCCCTCTAAAAACCCAAAGTAAACCTAGGGATGACCCAAAGCAAACTCCAAGCAACTTGAAGCAACTCGATTTTTGTCGAAACCATATTTTAAGTATCTTGCGTTGTTTGTCCATCGACTATGCTATGTCTTGTGCAGTTGATTGGGTGAAATCTGCCTATATGTTGCCTTGCCAAAAGGTGGGTTAACACTTTACCCCCCAAAACATGCCTTGCGATAGAAAGGTGTGTTTTGTAGTGCCATAAGCTTGATGTTCGTATCATGTTGATGACCTATAAAGAGATCGATAATTTTGCCTGATTGTGAATAGTAATCGTCCGAGATCATATGCCATTCGGGGCGATATATGTGACCATTTGAGGTCAGGTGCCGTTCGAGGCGAATTGTGACCGTTCACGGTCGGGTGCCGTACGAGGCGAATTGGGACCATTCGCGGTCGGGTGCCGTTCGAGGCGAATTGTGACCGTTCACGGTCAGGTGCCATTCAAGGCGAATTGTGATCGTTCGTATTCGGGTTTTGAAATCATAAACATGAGAATTATGTTCAAATGAGTCTTACAATAAAAATGTCCAACTAAATCAAGTCCAGATGCACAAAAGAGAAAACAAAAGCAAAATAGAAACGTCAATGTGCAAACACCTCCACTGTTGCGGTTTATTGTCGTCTCAGAGCATGCCTGAGGACCGTTCGTGATCTCGTACATGTGTAAGCGATTTAACCATTGTTAGTGCAGTGTTTGCTACATATTTGTCATTATTCCAATCATTTGATGATAAGCCGATGCCTTGATCCGGAGCCGTTCCCATTAGATGCAGATGGCGGCCGCTCCTATTCCACCATCGCTGCTCGCCTTTTCACATACTGCAACAGCATACCATTCCGAAAATGTACTTCTATCTCATCCCTCAAGTGCCTGCAATCATTCGTACTATGGCCGCTTAGCTCGTGGAATAAGCAGTACTTATCTGATTTTCTCTCATTATTGGTTGGATCCATCCTCATTGGCCTCTGGTAGGGAACATTCCCCCTTGTGTCCTGATATATTCACTTTAAAGTCTTGCTCAACTTCGAATAGGAGGTAAATCCCGGCTCCTTTTGCGGTAGCCACGACTCGTCAAAGATGTTCTTTGCTTTAAGCTTCCTTTTATCCTTGTTCGAATCTTTCCCGGACGGATCCCTGCCTTTGACTGCATAAACATCAACTTTATTTCCTTCCTGTCTCCCACCCTTTGCATCTTCCCGTCGTAGAAACCTTTCCGCTTCATGGTAAAACTTTCCTAGGTCCATAGGTGGATCCCTTGTCAATGAATTTTTGAATTCCATGCCATCAGCTATGCCAGATACATCTGCCATCAGAACCAAGGATGGATCTGGCTGATCCACCGATGTCACCGCTACATTGAATCATGTTAGAAAACTCCTCAAAGACTCCCTGGTTTTCTACTTCAGTGTTGTCAAACTCTTCACGTTCTTGGGCCTCGAAATGTGAACTCTGAATTGCCTCATAAACTTCTCAATCAACTCAGTCCATATTCCAATGAAGCCACTTTCTAATTTCCTGAACCACAACACTACTATATCCATCAAATACAATGGGAAACACCAGGCCATGACTTCCTCCGATGCCCCTAGTACCTCCATGTGCCTCAAATACCTCGTCGGATGAACTGCGGGATCCGTCCTTCCATCGTACGTCTCTAATGTAGGTAGCTTGAATTTAGGTGGGTTCCTGGCTTGCCTAATTGCGGGAACGAAGGGGCTTCTGTTCACATCTTCCAGATCTCTATTAACTAATCCTCCTCTCATGGCACGTATGACCATCTCTGCCAATCTATCACTGTCGCCTGGTGGTGGTCCTTGTCTGTTGCCTCTGATCCGCCCCCCGAGTTCACGAGGGAATCCGAAAATCTGCTCCTCTGGACGAGCATCCATTCCTCTATCAACGACAAATTGCATGGTACTTCTTGGTATCCTACCTGGAATTGGGTCACATGATTCAGGGGTGTGATCCCTAGCTTGGGGGCAACTCCTGATGGTCATGCTCTATCCTGAATCCTGGTGGCTCCATCTCCCTGACTTTGGTACTGGATTCCCTCTGTTCCAACTGCTTTGTTCTCTTGATTCTGCGCTCCAGCTTGTCCAATCTGCCGGAGTAGGTTCTGCATCATTTCCTCCTGCCTTTTCAGCATCCCTTCCTGCATAGCCTCTATCATCATCTCCATTTTGTCTCTGGTGATGAAAACTGAAGTTTGATTAGCTCCTGAAGAAGCCTCCTGACTTCCTTCATGTTGACTCCTTTCCGCTCTTTGTCTCCTTGTTGATTTCTTCGTCATTGCTTTCCAAATCCTAGTTCCTAAGCCTTCAAATCCAAGCTTCAGAATCCCTAAGTGCTAGCCTTCTCAGTGAAAACACCAAAATGTTTGCACCAAAATTGGTCACAAACAACCAATTGCAGATGAAAGCACCAATTCACGATCTCATATCATAGATAGACAAAATGTAGAGGATATAAATATGAAGAACACTCAAAATTTAAAAGGAAAGCAGTAAAAAGATAGGGTTTATAGTGGTTCGGCTTTGTAGCCTACGTCCACTTTGAAGAGTTTGCTGTTTATTGATGATTCTCAACTGTCTTACAATAGTACAATTGATAATGCTCAAGTTACAATGGAGTTCAGCAGAGTAACAGCATAGAAGAGCCAAAAGTCCCATTTTCTAAAGGCATAGGGCTGCTACTTATAGGTGTAGTCTGAAAATATCTGGCTTAGATCTCGGAATACCTCTTCTCCTACGTGGGTGAGCCCACTTGATCGATCCAAGGTCATTTGGGATTGATCCCTAATCGATCACTACCTTGTTCGTATCGATCAAGATGATGCCCATTTGGGCTGAGATCGATCATGAGCATTCTTATGATGGTATGCAAGCTACAGTGAAAATTTGATAACATTTGGACTTGTGGATCTTGAGTTATGATCGATCCAAGATTGGTATTATAGGTTGGCTGAGGTGCACGTATCGACACTTTCATATCGATCGTTCCTCGTGTCGATGCTCTACATATCGATCAGACGTTTAGTGGTAACATGGAGCGATGTTTCAGGGAAGTATGAAAGTGATGCCGCTTGTACTGACTTCGACACTATATATGAAGTGGAATAATAGCCAAAGTGATTTGAGTATGAAATTTTTATAATGACGTCGAGGCTCTTGGTGCCATTGTGCATCAAGGTCGGTGACCTTATATACTAGAATTTTATATTAAATGAAGTCGCAAAGATGTAGTGTAGCATCGACATTGGCCTTCTTCTTATTAATGCTGAAGAGGCTTACTTTTTATGTTAACTAAAATTATTTTAAAAGGACGAAGACGCCTATATTTTAGAGGGTGGATGATCCTATATCTTCGGTAGTGAGCAATATAACCTATAAAGGTTTTAAGTTTTGTCTTTGACCCAGATGTAGGTCAACGTTGTTTAATGCCACTTGAAATATGGTTTATTCTATTAAAGGAGAGAGACTTACATTTCTATGATGGGATCATCAATGCCGTCGATGTGATCCATTTCAAAATATTTAAAGGGCCATGTATTTCCTTGTTTTGAATAGGACTTAAAGGGGATTAATCATATATCATTATAAAAATGGTTTCGAGGATTTTAATTACGTAATATCCCAACTTCTGAGTTGAAATTTCCAAAGAAGATATTACTTAAGATTAAGTAACCATGAGAAATAAAAAGATTATTAATTGAACATATTGAATGATGAATTCTATATGTTCTTGTGTTTATTTGATCAGTTATTACGCATAATTTCTGTTATCATACTGACATCATTATTGACCCATAACTGCATTTTGGTGTGTTAGGGGGTAGAGAAA